>CM055116.1:514545644-515168977 GCA_029206835.1 Rana muscosa | reverse complement strand
CGAACATCGGCTGTTCGATCGTTCGACAAAGATCGAACGATTTGGGCCGTTCGCGCCAAATTCGAGTGACGCGAACGGCCCACAATGCACTACGCCATCGCAGTGTCATCCAGGCGCTGTGATTGGCCAAGCATGCACTGTGACCCCGCATGCTTGGCCAATCACAGCGCCGGCAGCGAGGAGAGCAATGATTGGCCACAGGCAGGATGCCTGTGGCCAATTATTGCTGAGGGGGTTTAGTACACGCCCCACACTATAAAAGGCCGCCAGCGCGGCGGCCTTGTGTAGTGTGTTCCGGAGCAGGGAAAGAGAAGCATAGGCAGGGACAGTGTCATTATTTTTCCTTTACTAATCCTGGATTCCTTGTGTTTAGGGACAAATAAGGATAGGTGGGGAGAGTGTCAGTGACAGTGTGCTATTCTGTGCTAATCCTTGTTTGTAGGGACAGAAAGGTACAGTGAGGGAAAGTGTCAGTGTGCTATTTTGTGCTAATCCTTGTTTGTAGGGACAGAGAGGTACAGTGAGGGAAAGTGTCAGTGTGTTCCATCTCTGTGCTAATCCTTGTTTGTAGGGACAGAGAGGTACAGTGAGGGAAAGTGTCAGTGTACTATTCTGTGCTAATCCTTGTTTGTAGGGACAGAGAGGGACAGTGAGGGAAAGTGTCAGTGTGTTCCATCTCTGTGCTAATCCTTGTTTGTAGGGACAGAGAGGTACAGTGAGGGAAAGTGTCAGTGTGCTATTCTGTGCTAATCCTTGTTTGTAGGGACAGAGAGGGACAGTGAGGGAAAGTGTCAGTGTGTTCCATCTCTGTGCTAATCCTTGTTTGTAGGGACAGAGAGGTACAGTGAGGGAAAGTGTCAGTGTGCTATTCTGTGCTAATCCTTGTTTGTAGGGACAGAGAGGTACAGTGAGGGAAAGTGTCAGTGTGCTATTCTGTTCTAAACCAATCTTGCTGAACCATATTTTCAATCCTTGACTTTAGGGACAGAGAGGTACAGTGAGGGAAAGTGTCAGTGTGCTATTCTGTTCTAAAACTATTTTGCTGAACCATATTTTCAATCCTTGAGTTTAGGGACAGAGAAGGACACTCGTAGAAATTATCAGTGTGCTATTCTGTGCTAAATCTTGTTTGTAGGGAGGAACAGAGTAGGACAGTGAGGGAAAGTGTCAGTGTGCTATTCTGTTCTAAAACTATTTTGCTGAACCATATTTTCAATCCTTGAGTTGAGGGACAGAGAGGTACAGTGAGTGAAACTGACAGTGTGCTATTCTGTTCTAAACCAATTTTGCTGTTCCATATTTTCAATCCTTGAGTTTAGGGACAGAGAAGGACACTCGTAGAAATTATCAGTGTGCTATTCTGTGCTAAATCTTGTTTGTAGGGAGGGACAGAGTAGGACAGTGAGGGAAAGTGTCAGTGTGCTATTCTGTTCTAAAACTATTTTGCTGAACCATATTTTCAATCCTTGAGTTGAGGGACAGAGAGGTACAGTGAGTGAAACTGACAGTGTGCTATTCTGTTCTAAACCAATTTTGCTGTTCCATATTTTCAATCCTTGAGTTTAGGGACAGAGAAGGACACTCGTAGAAATTATCAGTGTGCTATTCTGTGCTAAATCTTGTTTGTAGGGAGGGACAGAGTAGGACGGTGAGGGAAAGTGTCAGTGTGCTATTCTGTTCTAAAACTATTTTGCTGAACCATATTTTCAATCCTTGAGTTGAGGGACAGAGAGGTACAGTGAGTGAAACTGACAGTGTGCTATTCTGTTCTAAACCAATTTTGCTGTTCCATATTTTCAATCCTTGAGTTTAGGGACAGAGAAGGACACTCGTAGAAATTATCAGTGTGCTATTCTGTGCTAAATCTTGTTTGTAGGGAGGGACAGAGTAGGACAGTGAGGGAAAGTGTCAGTGTGCTATTCTGTTCTAAAACTATTTTGCTGAACCATATTTTCAATCCTTGATTCGAGGGACAGAGAGGTACAGTGAGTGAAACTGACAGTGTGCTATTCTGTTCTAAACCAATTTTGCTGTTCCATATTTTCAATCCTTGAGTTTAGGGACAGAGAAGGACACTCATAGAAATTATCAGTGTGCTATTCTGTGCTAAATCTTGTTTGTAGGGAGGGACAGAGTAGGACAGTGAGGGAAAGTGTCAGTGTGCTATTCTGTTCTAAAACTATTTTGCTGAACCATATTTTCAATCCTTGAGTTAAGGGACAGAGAGGTACAGTGAGTGAAACTGACAGTGTGCTATTCTGTTCTAAACCAATTTTGCTGTTCCATATTTTCAATCCTTGAGTTTAGGGACAGAGAAGGACACTCGTAGAAATTATCAGTGTGCTATTCTGTGCTAAATCTTGTTTGTAGGGAGGGACAGAGTAGGACAGTGAGGGAAAGTATCAGTGTGCTATTCTGTTCTAAAACTATTTTGCTGAACCATATTTTCAATCCTTGAGTTGAGGGACAGAGAGGTACAGTGAGTGAAACTGACAGTGTGCTATTCTGTTCTAAACCAATTTTGCTGTTCCATATTTTCAATCCTTGAGTTTAGGGACAGAGAAGGACACTCGTAGAAATTATCAGTGTGCTATTCTGTGCTAAATCTTGTTTGTAGGGAGGGACAGAGTAGGACAGTGAGGGAAAGTGTCAGTGTGCTATTCTGTTCTAAAACTATTTTGCTGAACCATATTTTCAATCCTTGAGTTGAGGGACAGAGAGGTACAGTGAGTGAAACTGACAGTGTGCTATTCTGTTCTAAACCAATTTTGCTGTTCCATATTTTCAATCCTTGAGTTTAGGGACAGAGAAGGACACTCGTAGAAATTATCAGTGTGCTATTCTGTGCTAAATCTTGTTTGTAGGGAGGGACAGAGTAGGACAGTGAGGGAAAGTGTCAATGTGATATTCTATTCTAAAACTATTTTGCTGAACCATATTTTCAATCCTTGAGTTGAGGGACAGAGAGGTACAGTGAGTGAAACTGACAGTGTGCTATTCTGTTCTAAACCAATTTTGCTGTTCCATATTTTCAATCCTTGAGTTTAGGGACAGAGAAGGACACTCGTAGAAATTATCAGTGTGCTATTCTGTGCTAAATCTTGTTTGTAGGGAGGGACAGAGTAGGACAGTGAGGGAAAGTGTCAGTGTGCTATTCTGTTCTAAAACTATTTTGCTGAACCATATTTTCAATCCTTGAGTTGAGGGACAGAGAGGTACAGTGAGTGAAACTGACAGTGTGCTATTCTGTTCTAAACCAATTTTGCTGTTCCATATTTTCAATCCTTGAGTTTAGGGACAGAGAAGGACACTCGTAGAAATTATCAGTGTGCTATTCTGTGCTAAATCTTGTTTGTAGGGAGGGACAGAGTAGGACAGTGAGGGAAAGTGTCAGTGTGCTATTCTGTTCTAAAACTATTTTGCTGAACCATATTTTCAATCCTTGAGTTGAGGGACAGAGAGGTACAGTGAGTGAAACTGACAGTGTGCTATTCTGTTCTAAACCAATTTTGCTGTTCCATATTTTCAATCCTTGAGTTTAGGGACAGAGAAGGACACTCGTAGAAATTATCAGTGTGCTATTCTGTGCTAAATCTTGTTTGTAGGGAGGGACAGAGTAGGACAGTGAGGGAAAGTGTCAGTGTGCTATTCTGTTCTAAAACTATTTTGCTGAACCATATTTTCAATCCTTGATTCGAGGGACAGAGAGGTACAGTGAGTGAAACTGACAGTGTGCTATTCTGTTCTAAACCAATTTTGCTGTTCCATATTTTCAATCCTTGAGTTTAGGGACAGAGAAGGACACTCATAGAAATTATCAGTGTGCTATTCTGTGCTAAATCTTGTTTGTAGGGAGGGACAGAGTAGGACAGTGAGGGAAAGTGTCAGTGTGCTATTCTGTTCTAAAACTATTTTGCTGAACCATATTTTCAATCCTTGTGTTTAGGGACAGAGAAGGATAGGCAGGGGACAGTGTCAGTGTCATTGTTGCTAAGCCTCCTGCACAGTATACACCTGAAGGTAGCCCTTATTGCTCTTTTTCCCATCTCCCTGCAGGCCATCCATTAAAATGTCTGGAAGGCAACCAAGGAGAGGCAGACAGTCAGGAGGCAAAAAAAGAGGGCAAGCAGGCTCTGTGTCTGGGGGCAACAGTGCTGGTCGTGGACGCGGTGCATTGTCATCAGCACATGGCCATGGGACACGCTTGTCCTTGTTTTCGGCAGCTGGACATGTTGAGCCACATCATGCCGAAGACTTGGTAGAGTGGATGACCAAGCCCACCTCATCCTCCTCATCCTCTCTCACCCAGGCTCAGGGTACTGGCAAAGCAGCTGCCAAAGCGTCCTCTTCTCTGGTATCATTATCTTCATTAGTCAATCCTTCCCTAGACCCACCATGTCCTCCTCCTGAGGAGTCCCCCGAACTGTTTGAGCACAGTGTTGGGTACATGCTCCAGGAGGATGCCCAGCGTTTGGAAGGATCTGATGATGATACCCAGCTAGAGGAAGGCAGCAGCGTGAGAGCAGAGAGAGGGGATGCTCAAGAAGGACACCAATCTGGCACTCATGCTCCAGCAGCTGCAGCATACTGCCAGATTGCCTCCAGTGATGAGGAGGGAGGGGATGATGAGGTCACTGACTCCACGTGGGTGCCTAATAGGAGAGAGGAGGAGGAGGAGGAGGATGAGGAGGAGGCACATCTCCAACGAGGCAGGATGCCCTTGAGTGGCCAGCGTATGGGCAGCACACCGACGGAATCACACCGCAGAGCTCCGCCTGTGCAGGGCGCTGCCTCTGCCCGTCATTCAAAAAGTTCTTTGGTGTGGGCCTTTTTTGAGGCGAGTGCATCAGATCGCACAGCTGCTGTTTGCAACATATGTCTCAAGCGTATATCGCGTGGCCAAAACATCAGCCGCTTGGGCACCACATGCTTGACCAGACATATGTTGACCTGCCATGCAGCTCGTTGGCAAGCCTACCTTAAAGACCCACACCAAAGAACAAAGCTGACCTCTTCTTGCACCGCATCAGCTGGGATCTCCAACCCCACTATACCTTCACTCCTCTCTGAAACCTGCTCTGAGAGGAATGAAGGTGTAGAATTAGGTGTGTCACAGGCAAGTACTTGCGGGCACTCTGCTAGCAGTACACCAACGTCCGATTCTAGCAGGCAAATTTCCCTGCCCCAGCTGCTGGACCGTCGAAAGAAGTTCACTCCCAGCCATCCACATGCCCAGCGGTTGAATGCTAGCTTGGCTAAATTGCTAGCGCTTCAACTGCTGCCTTTTCAGTTGGTAGACTCGGCCCCCTTCCGTGAGTTTGTGCAATGTGCGGTTCCTCAGTGGCAGGTTCCCAAACGCCACTTTTTTCACACGGAAGGCGATTCCGGCTCTCTACAGGCATGTGGAAGGCAATGTCTTGGCCTCGCTGGACAGGGCGGTCAGCGGTAAGGTGCATATTACCGCTGACTCATGGTCCAGCAGGCATGGACAGGGACGTTACCTTTCTTTCACGGCCCATTGGGTCACTCTTTTGGCAGCTGGGAAGGATGCAGGACAAGGTGCAGTAGTGTTGGAGGTTGTTCCACCGCCACGCCTCCAAAATGCTACTACTGGTTGTGACACACCTCTCTCCTCCACCCCCTCCTCTTCTTCTTCCTCCATGGCCTCTTCCTGTGGTTTGTCCTCGGAACCAGCGGTGCTCAGTAGGCTTTCAAGGGGCTACGCAAGTACGCAGGCAAAAAGATGCCATGCCGTGCTTGCGCTGGTGTGTTTGGGGGACAGGAGCCACACTGGGGCAGAGGTCCTGTCTGCTCTGCAGGGGCAGGCCGAGAGGTGGTTGACGCCACGCCAGCTTAAGCCAGGAATGGTGGTTTGCGACAATGGCACCAACCTCCTCTCCGCCCTCCGACAGGGACAACTGACCCATGTGCCCTGTATGGCTCACGTCCTTAACCTGGTGGTGCAGCGGTTCTTGGGCAGGTACCCGGGCTTACAGGATGTCCTGAGGCAGGCCAGAAAAGTCTGTGTGCATTTCCGCAGATCTTATAATGCCAGTGCTCGCCTGGCTGAGCTTCAAAAGGAGTTGAACCTGCCCAAGAACCGCCTTATATGTGACATGCCCACCAGGTGGAACTCAACGTTGGCCATGCTGCAGCGGCTGCACACGTAGCAGAGGGCCATCAATGAGTACCTGTGCGACTACGGCACCAGGACAGGGTCAGGGGAGCTCGGGTTTTTTTCACCACGCCAGTGGGGCATGATCAGGGATGCATGCACTGTCCTGGCACCATTTGAGGAGGCCACGAGGATGGTGAGCAGTGACAGTGCATGCATCAGTGACACTGTACATCTTGTCCACCTGTTGGAGCACATGCTGCGTGGAATAATGGACAGGGCACTTGAGGCAGAACAGAGGCAGGAAGAGGAGGACTTCCTTGCCTCTCAAGGCCCCCTTTACCCAGACAGTGTTCCTTCTGTCCCACCCATCGCACAGGAAGAGGAGGAGGAGGAGGAGGAGGAGGATTGTGTCAGCATGGAGGTGGAGGCTGGCACTCAGCATCATCAGCAGCAGTCTTTTAGGGATGATTTACAGTCCCAAGAAACCAGTGGACTTGTACGTGGCTGGGAGGAGATGGCTGCGGATCATGTCGTCCTTAGTGACCCAGAGGACTCCGGACTGAATGCCTCAGCTAACCTACGCTGCATGGCCTCCCTGATCCTGCAAAGTCTGCGGAAGGATCCTCGTATTCTTCGGATCAAGGAGAGAGACCATTACTGGCTGGCCACTCTCCTTGATCCACGGTACAAGGGTAAGGTTGCGGACCTTATCGTACCGTCGCAGAGGGAGCAGAGGATGAGACAACTCCGGGAGGCCTTGCAGAAAGGTCTGTGCAACGCGTTCCCAGAGACTGGGAGGTTACAAACTCCTGGTCCTGGACAACGAGTTGCTGAGGCTTCGGGCAGTCAAAGAAGGAGCGTGGGGAAGGTGGCCGTCTGACCGATGCGTTCAGACAATTCTTTAGTCCGCAGCCCCAAAGTATGATCGGTTCCAGCAACCATCGCCAGCGTCTGATATACATGGTGCAGGAATACCTAGGGGCAAGGTCAGACTTGGACACCTTCCCCACCGAAAATCCTCTGGCTTACTGGGTCTTGAGGATGG
Organism: Rana muscosa; assembly: GCA_029206835.1. NCBI lineage: Eukaryota > Metazoa > Chordata > Amphibia > Anura > Ranidae > Rana > Rana muscosa. The sequence continues at coordinate 515,161,814 of CM055116.1, read as the reverse complement.
ATCACTGGCCAGAGCTTGCACAGTATGCAATTGAGCTACTGGCCTGTCCTGCATCCAGCGTTCTTTCAGAACGCACATTCAGTGCTGCTGGAGGATTTGTCACGGATCACAGGGTGCGCCTGTCCACCGACTCGGTTGATCGACTGACTTTCATCAAGATGAACCAGTCTTGGATCACCACCAGCTACCACACACCAGATGCTGATATAACAGACTAATTGATTTTAAAATGTCACATCCCTTCAAGACTGATGCTGATGCTGAGTGCCTGTGCTGTTATGTTGACTGGCTATCCTCCTCCTCCTCCTCAATGATACGATTAACGATGATAGCTTGGAAGATCATTTTGGTTTATGGGTGACGCCACCAGTGGCTAAGGCCCAATTTTCAGCCCCTGTTTAACAGGGGCGTGTAATTAAAATTTTTGATGCAATACTTTGCAACAGGCCTCATTGCTGTGCTCCAAGTACAGTATCTGTGAGGGGTTGCAGTGTTGTGCCACCAGTGCCTAAGGCCCAATTTTTCAGCCCCTGTTCAACAGGGGCATGCAATTATAATTATTGATCTAATAATTCACAGCAGGGCCCATTGCTGCGCCCACCAAGAGTAACTGTCAGGCCTTACAGTGTTGTGGCACCAGCACCACCATCACCACCACCACCACCACCAAAGGCCCAATTTTTCAGCCCCTGTTCAACAGGGGCATGCAATTATAATTATTGATCTAATAATTCACAGCAGGGACCATTGCTGCGCCCACCAAGAGTAACTGTCAGGCCTTACAGTGTTGTGGCACCAGCACCACCATCAAAGGCCCAATTTTTACTACCACTGATCAACAATTATATGTTATTACAATTCCTGATATTATAGTTGACAGCAGGGCGTTCCAGCACCCACCAAGAATAACTGTGAGTGCTTTCAGTGCTGTGCCAACACCAACACCTAAGGGGCCAATTTCTGCAGAGTATATACGGAAGGTCCCTACTTTCAAACATCCAACTTACAAACTACTACTACTTGCAAACGGAAGAAGACAACAGGAAGTGAGAGGAAATCTACCCCTTGGAAGGAAAATTCTCTCCTGTAAGAATTAATATGGGAGAAAGGTGTCTCCTCTCTACTGATGCTTTATCACCAATCCTTGTTTCAATAAAAACACCACATTTCAAAAACAGTTGTCATTGGGACGCAAAGTGAGGTGAAATGTTCTGAACAGGGGCACAGACAGCAAAAAAAATGTGACAGGGGTGATAACCGTTCCCTATGTTTTACAAAAAGCTAAAAAAAAGGAATTTGGCATGGAGCTCCACTTAAACAATGCAGCTGTTCAAAATTACAAACAGATTCTACATAAGAACAAACCTACAGTCCCTGTCTTGTATGCACCGCCTGTATACGGCTGTTCAGAGTATATAGGTCCTTTTTTATTTTGTGTGCGGGGTTCCCCTTAATATCCATACAAGACCCAAAGGGGCTGGTAATGGGCTGGGGTAGGGGGGGGGGGGTTGATGGGGTAGCTATGCCATTTTTCCTAAAGATTTTCATCCATATTACCGGGACCAGACATTGCATTAAAGCCGCAAGCAGTTTTAAATGGCTTTTTTCCCTTTAGAAATGTTATTTTGTTCAGGGACAGTTCTAAACACGGGAAACACGTGGCACTTCACAGGCATACTTTAGACACCCCCCAGGTACAATATTTAAAGGAATATTTGACTTTTTTTTTTCACTTTATGCATCATTAAAATGACTGCTCCCGGAAAACGTCCGTTTTTAAAACTTCTTTTTGCATTGATACATGTCCCCTGGTGCAGAAGCCGGGTTCCCAAACTCTGTTTCGGACATTAACATGGATAATAGTCGTTATAATTAGCACTTTAGAATCCGAACGTTCGCATCCATTGTATTTAATAGGGTTCTAATGTTCGTGCGAACTTTCGGTCCGTTCGCGGGTTCTGGTGCGAACCGAACCCGGGGGTGTTCGGCTCATCACTACACTGGACCTAAAACTAAATGTAGTGACACTTTTACAGTCACAAATGTCACTGATTGCAGTGATCACTAAATAAATGGTCACTGCAATCAGTGACACTGTGACTGGGGGCTGGGGGGTGATCTGGGGGTGTCTGGGGGGGGCTGGGGGGACGATTTATGTGCCTATGTGTCCTGGTGTCAGTGTGCTGTTTTGTGTACTAACCTGCATCTTCTCCTGTACGGCGCTCGGTATATGTGAGCGCCGCAGGAGAGATGACATCACTTCCTCCTGCCTGGCAGGCAGGGGAAGCTCTCTCATTCGCCGGGAGCGATCGAGAGGGGGGGGCCGGAATCGAACGGCCGTCCCCTCTTGCCGGATCGCTCCCGAAGGTAAAACGACCACCCACTGTAAAGAAGGGGGGTCCGATCGGACCCCCAACTGTACAAAGACAATCACGTATATGTACGTGATTCTGCCTGTCGGTGCCATTCTGCCGACGTATATTTACAGTGGGCGGTCGTTAAGTGGTTAAAAAGCTCAGTACAGCTTTTTTTTTTTTAACTGAGCTAAAAAAAACATTAATTATAACTAATATTATTATTATACAGGATTTATATAGCGCCAACAGATTACGCAGCACTTTACAATCTAAAAGGGAGACAATACAGTTATAATACAATAAAATACAAGTGGATTAAGAGGGCCCTGCTCAGAAGAGCTTACAATCTAATAGGGTGGGGCAGGTGGTACAAAAGGTTGTAACTGTAGGGAATGATCTGATGGAAGTGGTAAAAGATTAGATGGAGACGTGATAGGCTTCCCGGAAGAGATGAGTTTTCAGGGATCGCCTGAAGGTAGCAAGAGTAGGGCATATACGGACAGGTTGAGGTAGCCAGTTCCAGAGGATGGGAGAGGCTCTGGAGAAATCCTGGAGATGAGCATGGGAGGAGAAGACGAGGGAGCTTGAGAGTTGGAGATCTTGAGAAGAGCGGAGAGGACAGTTTGGTGATGTAGCTCGGGGCAGAATTGTGAATGGCTTTGTATGTTGTGGTTAGTACTTTAAATTTAATTCGCTGGCCGATTGGGAGCCAGTGTAGGGATTGGAGAAGAGTGTTGGCAGACACTGAGCAGTTGGAAAGGTGGATAAGTCTGGCAGCAGCATTCATGATAGACTGAAGAGGGGATAGCCTATGGAGAGGCAGGCCAATGAGAAGGGAGTTGAAATAATCAAGGCGAGAGATAACAAGGGAGTGAATGAGGGTTGTAATGTGCCTATGCACACAGGCACATAAACAAGCGCCATACATTCTTCGGTAAATAAAATTGAAAAATCTTAATTTTTGGTCAGTAACTCACGCCTCATGCGTGCAAGTGCGAGCAAATATGTACTTACATGCTGTGCAGAACAAAAACGTGAGAATAAGTTGTTGCACTTGTGCGCGAATGTGCGAGAAATTGCGCAAACTTATATGCACGAAATTGCATGGAAATGCGAGCAAATACATACAAAAAATAACTTTTTTAAAAGTAGATGCTCAAACAGGAGTATAGTGTGTAAGAGGCCCAACTATGTATATACCATACCTGTCCACTCCTGGAAGCTGGAAATCACTAAAATAGACACCACTACTTCAGTGATTCACACTTGCTTCCAGCTCCAATGCTGTACGGCTACTCTAAAGCCGTGTACACATGATAGGTTTTACCGATGAAAACAGTCCGATGGACTTTTCTCATCGGACAAACCGATCGTGTATGGGCCCCATCGGTCTTTTTTCCATCGGTGTTTAAAACTAGAACATGTTTTAAATTTATCCGATGGTTAAAAAACCGATAGCAAATTACTATCGTCTGTGGGGAACTCCATCGGATAAAAAACCCACACATGCTCAGAATCAAGTCGACGCATGCTCAGAAGAATTGAACTTAATTTTTCTCGGCTCATCGGAGTGTTTTACGTCACAGCGTTTGGGACGATCGTTTTTTTGGCTGATGGTGTGTAGGCAAGACAGATGGAAGTCAGCTTCATCGGTTTTCCGATGGAAAAATCCATCGGTTTAAAAACCATAGGAAATACGATCGTGTGTACAGGGCTTTAGGCTTCTTGCACAAGATACCCCTGTTTGAGCATCTACTTTTTTTCTTATGTACCGTATTTTTTGCGCAATTTTCGCACACATTTTTGCACATGCGCGAAAACTTGTTCTCGGATTGACAATGTCCATGGACAGATCTGTGTGCATTTGCACGCAAGGTGCACAAATGCACACAAATTACTGACCAAAAATGCAGATTTTTCTATTCTTCATTATCCCTAATGGTGCCTGTGCCAAGCGAGTAACCTCCTGTGTTCCCATTGCATCAGGTCAAATCGGATCCAGAAGCAAATAAAGATCACTGGGGTAACACGATCTACTACAGTGATTTCCAGCTTCCAGAGACATCAGCCAGGTATACTATACAGAGAGGAGAAAAAGTATTTGATCCCCTGATGATTTTGGACATTTGCCCGCTGACAAAGAAATGATCAGTCTATAATTTTAATGGTAGGTTTAGTTTACAAGTGAGAGACAGAATAACAACAAAAATATCCAGAAAACGCATTTCAAAGAAGTTATAAATTGATTTGCATTTTAATGAGTGAAATAAGTATTTGATCCCCTATCAATCAGCAAGATTTCTGACTCCCAGGTGTCTTCTATACAGGTAATGAGCTGAGATTAGGAGCACTCTCTTAAAGGGAGTGCTCCTAATCTCAGCTTGTTACCTGTATAAAAGACACCTGTCCACAGAAGCAATTAATCAGATTCCAATCTCTCCACCATGGCCAAGACCAAAGAGCTGTCCAAGGATGTCAGGGACAAGATTGTAGACCTACACAAGGCTGGAATGGGCTACCAGACCATCGCCAAGCAGCTTTGTGAGCGGGTGACAGCAGTTGGTGTCATTATTCGCAAATAGAAGAAACACAAAATAACTGTCAATCTCCCTTGCTCTGGGGCTCCATGCAAGATCGCACCTTGTGAAGTTTCAATGATCATGAAAATGGTGAGGAATCAGCCCAGAACTACACAGGAGAATCTTGTCAATGATCTCAAGGCAGCTGGGACCATAGTCACCAAGAAAACAATTGGTAACACACTACGCTGTGAAGGACTGAAATCCTGCAGCACCCGCAAGGTCCCCCTGCTCAAGAAAGCACATGTACAGGCCCAGCTGAAGATTGCTAATGAACATCTGAATGATTCAGAGGAGAACTGGGTGAAAGTGTTGTGGTCACATGAGACCAAAATCAAGCTCTTTGGCATCAACTTAACTTGCTGTGTTTGGAGAGTGCCTTTGCACCCAGCAGCTGAATGGAACAGCAATACTTTTTAAATATGGTCAATTTGAAGAAGATTTATGATTTTAATATGCAATTTTCCTGTGTGTAAAAGGTTTAAATTAGGGATTTATATCTAAAAATGTTTAATGTTTCTTATCTTTTTAGAAAGTGTTTTGGATTTAACTTAGTTATTATAGAACATAAAAATGTATATCAGGCATGTACAACAAAGGAAGAGGACATGTAAAATTTGGACCCTGCCAGGCATAAACACAGCATGCTTGTCTCAAGGTCACGCATATGTAAATTCAGCAAATTAAGTGTAGTGAAGGGAGGATAGGTATATGCTGTCTATGGAGGTGCTATTAAAGAAAAACTGTCACCTTGTCCTACATGGGCATGCTTCGTACTGAGCCTCACTGGGCTGCAGTAAACCAGAGCAGGCAGCTGCCGTCGGCAATTTCCAGGTTTTCTGCATATGAGAGAAAGCAAGGAGCCTTTAGTGAGTATGTATGGGAACATTCCTCTTACATTACAACCAAGAAGTTAAGAGGGTTCCCAGATTATTGACAAAAAGGAGTAGGTTGGAGTGGTACATTACCTGGAGGAATAACCGAGGCCCTGAAAAGGTAGCTTGGTTTCCACTACTCATTTTAGGATTTAATTTGCAATCGCATCAGGAGTGTGCCTTTAAACTATTATGCAAAATAATTAAATTAAATGTATAGTCTCTAAAAACCACATTCTAGTTCTCAATCTATGGCAGGCTTACCTGCATTTTTTTGAACATTTAGAATAAAAGAACAGGGATATACTATTTAAAACCGCAGACTTTTTATCACAATGAGGACCACTGGCAATGTCATTGTCAGCTGGGGATAACCAAATTTCAAGACCAACAATGTGTGACCTTGAAACAAGCAAGCTGTGTTTATGCCCTGCAGGATCCATATTTTATAACGTCCAATGGGAAAACAAGTCATTAAGGGGTTGTCTTCAGCGGTCTCTGTTGGTTGTACATGCCATTTATAAATATATACTGTATATATATATATATATATACTGTATATACATTCTATAGTAAAAATGCTAAATAAGAAATTCCTAAACAGCTAAGGAACATTGCATATTTTGAATGTACAGTACATCCATACTGAAAACATCAACAATTTTACACAAAGGAAAAAATGGCCTATTCAAATCACAGATCTTCTGCAAATAGACCATTTTTAAAAAGTATTGCTTTTCAGACACAGCTTCGGAGTTAATTCCCAGCTCAGCTGTTGAAATAAGTCACATGGCCCCCCTGAATATTGGAAATGCCTAGAAGCTGTTCAGTTTACTACCACTGTGTTTTGGAATTGAGTACTGTTGAAAATGGCATTAGATAAAACGTACAATAACAAATGAAACAGGGAATGAGATTAAAACCCCAGAAGGCCACACCATGTTCATTTTCTCGGGAAAAAGGAGGAATATTTTCACACATATTTTTAGCTAGTATATCCACTAAGAAAAAAAGGCTGTTGAATGTACAGTAGTTGTAGTGCAGTCTTTCTGAACAGTGCTTTCTACAGCAGATAATAGAATTTATGAAATAAAATGGACTTTCTGTTTTACTTTTAAGGGCCACTTTCAACCTGTATGATGCGGCAGTGCATGGTGATATGTGTGTTGTGGTGCAGTGCATCATGGTGCAATTCATTTAGGATGGCTCCCAAAATGAACAATTACAATAGCGGGCAACACACTTGTGCTGTGGTGTCCTTTTTTTGCCACAATGTACATGCCATGTGCTGTGGTTTACTGTTACTGCATTAAAAAGGGTCATATTCATTTTATCTTGCATTATGGTGCCATTGAAAATGAATGGGTTTCCTTTATGCAGCATGCCTTATCATTGCAGCTACTGCTGTGCTAGATCAAATAAACAAGTGATTCTGCGTAGTGATGAATTATCACACCAAAATAAAAATGAATGTAGCGCAAGGACCCCTTTTCCTACCTTTGGCTCACTTGCAGGAAAAGGGCACACCGTACTATATGCCCGTACCCTCCTGTTTGAAGAGGTTGAGCGGTGTAATGTATTTGGGTCCCACAGCTAGGTTCTTCATCGGTTGGTTCTCATCTCCTAGGATATAGGGACAAGTCTCTGTTTTCCCCCCAAGTAATTCCAATGTCCACACCACTCTAAACTCCAATGTTGAGTTTATTTTTCCTCAATATTCAGCAGATAGGAAAGGGTGAATAAGAGACAGGACAGCAAGGTTTTGGGAGGTAGGTCCAGGCACAAGTAAATGTTACAATCACCACTCAATCCCTGAGTGGGTTCAGCTCACCCGGATAGTCTCCTGTCAAAGTGGATCCTAGCAGCCGCAGTGATGCACGGATGCTTAATTAGGTTCTTTTCTTAGATACGATCGGGAGACCCTCTGCCACAGAATCTATCATGTCCCGAACTTCTCAGCTTTTGCAATGCAAGGACAGGAGCCAGCAACAGCACATTACTAGGCCCTTGGTGGATAGATGAATCCCTCCAGAAAGTTACCGGGCCCCTTCTTTCACCGTGAACTCTCACCGGTCCCTCAGAAAGGTCCTCCCCCGGCCTCCTCTTCTTAGAGCGGGTCTCCTCGCAAGGGGCACCCTGGGATTCTTCTTCCCAGAAGTGGGCTCCAGATAAAGGTGCTGGGCCCAGTGTTGAAGTTGCAGCCCCAGGGCTAAAGGTGCCTGGGACTGATGCGCACGCGGCCCCATGGCCTGGAGGGCCAGGTGCCACGCACTTGGACTCAGACTCCCGACTCCTCTCCTCCTCGGACGACCCCTGCCGGGCGGCGTCTACCCCTTATGTATCCTCTCCCAGCATGCACAGCAGGCCAACCACACCCACTGTACCGCTGCCGAGAGAAGACACCCTAAGGCACAGCACTATTACTAGTGGTTCAACCCTGACCTGTCATGGCAGTGCCATCTACAGGCCACAGGGAACTGCACACCAGTATACCACCTGCAGAAACAAAGTAGCACAACCTATCAATGAGAACGGTCTGAGCCTAACTACTAACTCAGACCAGCCCCCTAAATTTGGGTATATAGCACCCCTAAAAGGGGATGGGCGCTACATACACCCCCCTCGAAAAGAGACACTGTCCCCAGTGTCTGGGATAAACCCACGCTCCTCAAGCCTGAGCCAGCGCAGATTTATTTCCAAACTATGTACAAATTTGAAATCCTTGTGCCGGAACCAACGTAATGGGAAAGGGACATGAATAAAAGAGATGAAGGAAGAATTAACAAGAATACAAACATGGACATCCCATACTCAATGCAACATTCACATAGCACAATACATTATCAATTCCACCCCTCTAGACTACCTTTTCCACCCATTCTCCGGCAGTTGCTAGTAGTCCACCTGCAGAGGGAGAGAAAACACACAGAACAAATAAACATCCTACCGATATTTATATGTACACGAAGTGAGCCATCTTCCCGAGGAAAGATGACTCCCTTCAACTAAAGTTGCATATACTAGGCCTAGCATATGTAGTAACGTTCCTCAAGGGAGATGCATAATAAAAAAAAAAGAAGAAGTCCTGCAAATCACCGCCACCTAGTGGTAGTACGACCATCGTAGCACTTGACACTACCTAACATAATAATGCACCACTGTTATACATTCCCCATCTTGAACACGGTGATCTCAACGGTGAACCTAGCTACATCTACCCCAAAGTTCAGTTCTCTTGTGGTGCTGTAAGAGGAGAGAATCAGCAACAGCTCTCCTGACTCTCGGCAGAGCAGATTACCCCAAGCAGTGAAGGGCAAAGTCACTGAGTTCCCAACGGAATAAACTTCCAGAAGACAAAGGAAAAAAAAAACAAAGTCTTGTCTTTAAAGGTAGAAGCGAGGATCTGGTAAAACAAGGAGTTTCCATTTTGTGTCAAAGGTCTCTACAGAGTATACGGCACCTTCTCGCTCCTTGTTACAAACGACCACCCGATCCGAATGTATGTGCCGGCCATAATTCCATTCCTGTTTGCATCCTTTAAACCGTTCAGTCATAGCAGCGGAGCACACAAAGTATCTGCGGGCGTTAGGCACTTTTAGGTGGTTCCAAACAAAGTCCGCATACCACCTCTGATGATATGCTTCGACTTCAAACAATAGGTCCCTAGGAACATAGGGATACTTCCAGCCATACTCGACGGCCACTCTCTTATTAAAGAGCCGCTGCAGTCTCAAAAGAGGAGGAAGGGTTGCGCGGTCTCCTGCACCCGGCAAAACAAGGGCATCCGGGGACCTAGGCACTTTCACTGCCTCAAGTCCTGGCAAAGGGGCCCGCAGTGGCACACGTTCAGCCACAGCAGCAGGAGCTGGCGATGTGGGTGCGGACAATGCAGGCACGGGAACATCTCCTTCCTCACATGTAGGGGCCTCCACCCGGGGTGTAGTTTCCCCAGAATCCAAGGGCGATCCCTGTCTAATGCTTCGGGGTGCGGACAACGGGATTTTGTCCCATCCCTTCCTGGCAAATAGTTCATCCACCTCAAAATCATCTCCCACGTCGGAAGACGACTCCAAATCGGAGGTGTCACACTCCTCCGCTGGCAGGTAGTTTTTAGTTGACACAGACTCAATGTCTCTCAAAAGTTCCCGCGGGTCAGGCACCCAAGCGTCCCCTATAGTACGGACACTGAGCCTCTTCCCTTTCCCCGGCAAACTTTTCACTGTCATGTCCCCAGCCTCCTTACCGTTGCCTGCCGTGGATCTCCTGGAGGTCCCTCCGGGTTGGAGCTCCGGTTCAGGTAGGCGCTGGGGTGTACCTCGACCACGGCCGCGGTAGGCTTTCACGTAGCCCACCTTCCACTTGGGAGGTGGAAGGGAAGTCTCGGTAGCAACAGAGACAGCATCCGCTGGCTTCTCCATCTCCGGGTCTGCAGTAACCGGAATCTCGAGCTTGACTTCCTTCTTAGTCACAGTGGTGCGCGTGGGGGTGGCTGTGGAAACGCAGGTTTCCTCCTCTAGAGTGGTGGCGCCTGTTAAGCAATTCACCCGGTAGGCCCAGGGTTTTTCCGTGGGCTGATCCACCTCAAAGGGGAACTCTCCACATTTAGTACATCTCCCGAAGGGCCGAAGGTGCACCACCAGTCCCTGGCACGCGGGACAGACCATTCCCAAGGCCTCCGCATCTCGGCACGTGTACAGTGCAAAGTGGCCCAGAGGCTTCAACCGAATCCCTGTATCTGTCAGAGGGTCAGCCAGTGAGGCAACGTCCATGGTGGAAGCAGAATCCGAACTCCATGGGACAGCAGACATGTTGCTCACTCGCTAGTCCAGCACGCACTGTCCACTTGGCGCCAAAGTCACCACGTGCAACTCACAATATGTCAGGGCTCCTCCCCCTTTCTTCTTGTTACGCGCAGCTCGCGGGCTTTTCTTGTCGAGACACGCCTACGAACTACACAGCCAGAAATACAGTTTAGGCCTGTACCTCCATTACTCTCATCAGTGGCGCAGTTCAAAATTCACCAAAATGGCCGACCTCCACGGAACCACACGGGGAAACAAAGTCCAACCTCTGGGGGGGGTATAGCTGCAGAATCCCTTACTCGAGCCCCCACGTGTAGCACACGAACCCTTTTTCCTACCTTTGGCTCACTTGCAGGAAAAGGGCACACCGTACTATATGCCTGTACCCTCCTGTTTGAAGAGGTTGAGCAGTGTAATGTATTTGGGTCCCACAGCTAGGTTCTCCATCGGTTGGTTCTCATCTCCTAGGATACAGGGACAAGTCTCTGTTTTCCCCCCAAGTAATTCCAATGTCCACACCACTCTAAACTCCAACGTTGAGTTTATTTTTCCTCAATATTCAGCAGATAGGAAAGGGTGAATAAGAGACAGGACAGCAAGGTTTTGGGAGGTAGGTCCAGGCACAAGTAAATGTTACAATCACCACTCAATCCCTGAGTGGGTTCAGCTCACCCGGATAGTCACCTGTCAAAGTGGATCCCAGCAGCCGAAGTGATGCTCGGACGCTTAATTAGGTTCTTTTCTTAGATACGATCGGGAGACCCTCTGCCACAGAATCTATCATGTCCCAAACTTCTCAGCTTTTGCAATGCAAGGACAGGTGCCAGCAACAGCACATTACTAGGCCCTTGGTGGATAGATGAATCCCTCCAGAAAGTTACCGGGCCCTTTCTTTCACCGTGAACTCTCACCGGTCCCTCAGAAAGGTCCTCCCCAGCCTCCTCTTCTTAGAGCGGGTCCCCTTGCAAGGGGCACCCTAGGATTCCTCTTCCCAGAAGTGGGCTCCGGCTAAAGGTGCTGGGCCCAGTGTTGAAGTGGCAGCCCCAGGGCTAAAGGTGCCTGGGACTGATGCGCATGCGGCCCCATGGCCTGGAGGGCCAGGTGCCACGCACTTGGACTCGGACTCCCGACTCCTCTCCTCCTCGGACGACCCCTGCCAGGCGGCGTCTGCCCCTTATGTATCCTCTCCCAGCATGCACAGCAGGCCAACCACGCCCACTGTACCGCTGCCGAGAGAGGACACCTTAAGGCACAGCACTATTACTAGTGGTTCAACCCTGACCTGTCATGGCAGTGCCACCTACAGGCCACAGGGAACTGCACACCAGTATACCACCTGCAGAAACAAAGTAGCACAACCTATCAATGAAAACGGTCTGAGCCTAACTACTAACTCAGACCAGCCCCCTAAATTTTGGTATATAGCACCCCTAAAAGGAGATGGGCGCTACGTGAATAAATTGAATTAAGTATCAAGATCTTTAATATCTAGTCCATATAGTTATCCATGTTCAGACTATCTCCAATAAAAGTTCATTACATCCGGCTTATTATGTGCTCTCAGAACTCTCACCTCAAGAAAGTAAATAAACAGCATCAAATAATATAAGAATCTTCAGCCCTCATAGGTTTCCATCTCGCGATCTTTACTGGGTTATTCACGTTTTTCTATGACCAGCCCGGTCACCACACATCCAAATTCCAGATAACAGGTAAACACAGCTGTCCAGAATCCAATAGCTCCAGCAAGGATAGGAATCAAGTGAAAAGAGGAAAAGAAATACCTCCCATAGTGTAATAAGTTCAAATACTAGAGGATTTATTAAAAGTAAATGGACTCTTACATCAAAAACAGTAGTAAATCGCATAAAGATAAAAACAAAGCCTTTGTGCACTCTCTCACTTCACTTCCGGTGTACGTCCACGTCAGTCTCCGGGCCACGCCCATGACACTTTATTATATTATACTGCTGTGCTAGCACTTTAGCTAGCCTATTGTGCTCTTATATATATATATATATATATATATATATATATATATATATATATATATCATTTACCAGACTAGATAATCACATCAGCAGCAGGCTCTGGTTATTCCGCCAATTATTATTTATATAGAAAGGAAGGATGAGATATCCAAAAAACACAAACTCCCTTACTTAAAAAAAGTCATATCCATGATGTACAAAAAGTCAAAACACCCTGCAACTGTGTTTCCCACATCGCATATACCCTGTTTGTGAACCGAAGCTCAAGCAAAAAACAATGCTCTTTCTTAAGCCATGTGTAACCTTCTACTGAACAGAGTTATTCAAAAAGAATCAGATTTTAACAGGTATATCCCGTTTCATTCATTATACAATTACCCATTAGTATTTTTCACTGAAACAACTAGCAATGGTTCAAAGAAATGAAATGAAAACCAAAATGAAACAAGGAAGAGCACATATTTTAATCGCCCGCATTTCATAGAATTTCATTCAAAATTACAGCATCCTGATATATTCATAGATGTCCAGTATCCAGCTGTAGAGGATAAACCAAACTGCTTTCTCCCATCTGGTAAAAAAGACCAAACATCATAAAATTCTAAAATATGTACAATATAATATTACGTTTTTCACAAAAATAAATAAAGATCATAGTCTCTATTTAAACAACGTGGATAAAGAGTGTTTACCTATTAATCCACCCAACTTCTAAATTTCTAACTTTTAAAACTGAAACAAAAATAGTAGTGATCTATTGTTTTTGTCTAGGCAGGGTGTTTGATTTTCTTAACTGATTCTGGGAGAAGCTTCCAGAATATATGGCAGGGGGGATCAAATATGCAGCTTTGAATATTTGTAATGCAATCAGGCAATCACTTGAAGGGGGAGTCCAGAAGGTAGCGATCACGAGCTGCTTAGGCTCTGAGGAAAGGGGTGCGCCCCGGAAACGCGTCAGCCATTCAGCTACATTTGGGTACTGTCTGACCCTCTGGTCACCTAATCCTGGTTGCAGTTGCCACGGGACTCAGTGTGATTGCCAGAAATGCCTATATGAAAAGCTTGTTTGTGAGTAGGAACTTTTTTGTCTTTTATACGATACGTTGTAATAAAGTTTTTATCTGGTAATGCACTAGGTCGGTGCGCCCTCCTTTCTTTTTTCTTATCTTTCAGTTTTATGAACTCTTATTGTTCTGAGGAAGGCTGCAAGACTCTAGTTTGTGCCTTTTACACAAGAAAGAATGGTCCACACTATCCGCATGCAGTGAAACACCGAAGCACAGGAGATTTGTTTTTGTTGTAGCTGAGGGAGTGATACATGTTTAGAAAGCCTGGTAAGAGAGTGTTATTTTTTGGATAGGAGGGCTCCCCTTCTCTTGCGGCTCTTGCACCTGGGAGGCAGCTAGAGGGCACTGAAGAATTGAAGTTTGGGCCCCAACAAGTCCTTGGCTAAGGGCCTAGAGAAGAATGTTAAAGGATTTTTGTTGGAGGGCACTGCCCTGAAACCTTGGTCTGCAGAAAGATCTTTTGTCTCCTTCAATGCGGAACTACCTGTGCAAGTTTGGTGTCACACAGCTCCTGGGACATTATAAGTAGACCTGGCCTTTGGACTTTTATGCATGCCTGATACTATAGGGATTTGGGCTAAGAAGTCTGTCCTGTTATTGATTCTAATATTAATTGGGGTATCTTGCTACCTGAACACATCTCCTGTTTTAAATTATTCAGCAATAAATTCTATTAAGACATCCCCTAGACCAGTGGTTTACAAACTGTGGCCCAGGGGCCAGATACGGCCCTTTGCCTGCTTTTATCTGGCCCTTGTGGCACTATTTCATCCACTGATACCAACAATGGGGCATAATTCCCCCCCATTGACACCAAAGAAGGGACACTATTCCTCCCACAGACACCAACGATAGGGAACAATTTTTCCCAATGGCAATCACAATGGGCCCAATGACACCAACGATGGGGCACAATTTCTCCCACTGACACTAACGATGAGGCACAGTTATTCCCACTGAAACAAATGGTGGGGCACTATTCCTCCCACTGACGTTGGAACCACAGTCCGGACCCCTAAACTCTGAAGGACAATAAACTGGCCCGTTGTTTAGAAAGTTTGGAAGCCCCTGCCTTAGATTGAGCCTGTATTGTCATTGTGCATGGAACTGTGCTTGTGAATGGCAGCTTCTGTACTAAGAGAACCTGGATCATGTTCATCGGCACCTCCGGTGTTGAGCGCTACATATATGTATATTTATTTATAATAAAAAAAAGAGAGAGACAGCCACTAGGGTGATATATCTATAATATATCTACATTGTAGTCATATTGAATTTTGAGTTTGATCAAGCCTAGAGTATTTTATTTATTGTAGTTTTCAGTTTTCAGGAAACGGAAGAAACCAATAGATGGTAAATTTGAGCTGCTCACAGAGATAACAGTCACCTGATCTACCTGTTATTGGACACATCAGGAGACAATCAATTCCCTATGAGTTCCCATAGACCACCAGTCTCTTAGAAAATAATGATGTAACAGGCTAATTCCCCCAGAATAAGCCAGTACTTGCACTATGAATGCCATTTGTAGGTGGTATTACAGTAAAACACTGCCACACAAAACATTACTGTGTAATCATCAAAAAAAAATCTTGGCAAATATACACTAGTATTTTTGTATAGTAACCTGTTATTGCTAAAAATGCACATCTCAACAGCTGCACTGTAAATGTAATTGTATTTCCACTTTTCTAGCCAAAATGTATTAAGACCAACTTTAGAACTTGTTACATGTCCCCATTAAGGAAGAAGAAAAACTGTCCGCACACCACCACGGAGCTATTGTAAAATTAATAATTTTAATGTCTTCATAGCCAGAGAAGCAAAACAAGACAATTTGTTAACACGTTTCACACCAACAGCTCGTGATTAAGCACGAGATGTTAGTTTGAAATACGTTAACAACTTGTCCTGTTTTTTTTGCAATAGCTCCGTGTTGATGTGCGGACAGTTTTTTTCTTCTTTGATGTCTAGAGTGGCGAGCCGGGGCGGGCACCCACACTAAACTGCTATTCAGTACTCACCTGAGCGGTATCCTCGCCCTACTTGTACATGTCCCCATTGACATAGCATAGCATAAACAATTTTTTAAATTGCATCTTACCTTTATAGATGCTGTATTCTGAACATTTCAGTTAGGAAAATCCTAGGCATTTCTTTTAGTTTATGAGGGGCTGGGCAGCTGTGCGTGCCATAATTAGCTCTGTGTGTACTGTGCAGGCAGATCTCCTTTACAAATTGTACCTAGATTTGAAAACTGTCTTTTCTAACAAGGGTTAAAGGTGTAGGGCTGGGATTCTTGCATTGCATGCTAATGAGGACAGACTCACTCTAACATTGTTCAAAACTTGCAGTCAGCCATGACACTTTTTCATGAGAAACATCAAAAAGGTAAAACATATTTAAAAAAATATTTTAAGTATGCCTTTGACTGCAAAAGTGGAAATACACTTTACAAATCTTTTTAGCCTATTTTATGGGTGTCTGATTGGAGCAAATGGCTGTATAATTAATTAGTAACAATATTATTATTGACAGGGGCATACGTTTGGCTGAATGTAAAATTTCAGTAGTTAAAGGAAACCTGTATTGAGAAAATATGGAGGCTATCATTGTTTGCCTTTGTTTTTGAGTTGCCTGAATTTCATTCTAATCCAATGGCTTCAGTACTTACTGAATTGGAACAGTCAAGCAAATTAGAAGTTTTAGGTGCACTTCTGCATGATTATTCCAAGTCAGTAAATTTAGTGTATGTTTTTTTTTTTAGAGGTTAGAGATTCAGATATTTAGTATCTTAGTTACATAGTCAGGTTTAATAAAGACACAAGTCCATCTAGTTCAACCAATAAAAGGAACAAAAAAAATCATACAATCCCATATACAATCCTATACTCACGGCTGATCCAGAGGAAGGCAAAAAACCCCAGCAAAGCATGATCCAATTTGCTTCAGGAGGGGAAAAGATTCCTTCATGATCCCTCCGAGAGGCAATCAGATATTCCCTAGATGATATGGAAGGGTTCCCCCAAATGGTTTTTAGGCAGCAATATAGTAGAAAGCAAAGAACATTTTTATCAATAAAATACCTTATTATGAAAATGATATTCAATGTCATGTTCCATTAAAATATGAGCTCTGGTTACCAAATCAGTAAATTTTTCAAGTATAGCAATGGACAAAATTCAAAATGAATTGTTACATTACAAATTGTCAGCCATATTGAAAAAACCCCAGAGCTTATATTTTAGTGGAACATGACATTGAATATCATTTTGATAATAAAGTATTTTATTGATAAAAATATTCTTTGCTTTCTACTATATTGGCTGCTTAAAAAACCCTTGTGGGAATCCTTCCATATCATATTGTTTTTGGGGTATGCAGCCGTAGCTTCTCTCCCAGATGTGTTTTTTTCTATAATATCAGATATTCCCTGGATGAACTTTACCTATAAATGTTAGTATCCAGTTTTTTTTAAAGCAAGCTACTGAGCTAGCTAGAACCAGCTCTTGAGGGAGTATATTCCACATTTTCACAACTCTTACTGGAAGGGAACCCTTCCGTATTTGGAGATTAAATCTCTTTTCCTCCAGACCTAAAGTCATCACCAAGTTCACTATATGAACCACTTATGTATTTATACATGTTGATCATATCCCCGTTAATCTCCTCTTCTCAAGAGAGAATAAATTCAGTTCCTCTAATCTATCCCCATAGCCAACCTCCTCCATGCTTCTAATCAGTTTGGTTGCCCTTCTCTGCACTTTCTCCCATTCCCCAATATCCTTTTTGTGAACTGGTGCCCAAAACTGAACTGCATATTCAAGATGAGGTTTTACTAATGATTGTACAGGGGCAAAATTATATCTTTCCCTCTGGAGCCTATACCTCTCTTAGTACAAGAAAGATCTTTGTTCGCTTAGGAAAGAAAAGCTTGACATTGCATGCTATTATTAAGCTTATGATCTACCAAACCCCCCAGATCCTTCTCCACCACTGATTCCCCAAGTTGTACTCACCCTAGTATGTATGACGCATGCATATTGTTAGCCTCCAAGTGCAAAATCTTTACATTTATCAACATTAAACCTTATTTGTCACATAGTTGCCCAATTAAACAGTGCATTAAGGTCGGCTTGTAAGTCAGTTATTCCAATGCATAGCTTGGTATCATCTCTAAAGACTGAAATTGTACTTTTATCTCCAGACCCTATATCACTTATGAATATAATAAAAAGTAAAAGTCCCAACACTGAACCTTGGGGTACTCCACTGATAACATTAGACCATTCAGAGTAAGAATCATTAACCATTACTCTCTGAATTGGTCTTTTAGCCAGTGTTCTATACATTTACAAACTGATTTTTCCAAGACTGTAGACTTTACCTTACACTTTAGTCATGTGTGGGGAACTGTGTTAAATGCTTTTGCAAAACCCAAGTATACCACAGCCACCCCTCTGTCCAAGGTTTCACTAACCTCCAACTTCTGTCATTCATGAATCCATGCTGTCTGTTGCTTAAAATACATTTTTCTAGCAAGAACTCATCTATGTGGTCTTTTATTAAACTCTTCTGCTCCTTGACTCCAAGAACAACCTCAGCCACTCTGGCACTCCAGGTGGAGTGAAAGTTAATGCACACACTTATAGGAACAGAAGTGTGGCTACGTTTAACTCAACTGTGAATTAGTATTGGGAAATAGACACAAGACTGTGTAGTGGTAAGTTGACTCAGTGTATTGGTATGGGTTAGAGTAAATGGTGGTTGGGCATGAATTAGCATACAGACAGTAGTTTCAGACATAGGCTGCTAGACAGTATAATTACAAAGCCAAATCAAAATTAGAATAGAATTCTGTACCATTAGACTGGAATTAACTCATGAATCTGCAAAGTCAGCAATAAACAGTACATATAAGCATTAACTGCAATGTGACTAATAATACTATAACTAGTCTACTAGTGCACTGTAGGAGAATGGCTAGCATATGGTGAAATTGTTCCATGAGAGGTACCTCTTAGCAGTGTTAATTTTGGCAGCAAATTTTGTTTTAGTTTTACTCTTAGTCTCAGGACTAAAATGGCATTTTAGTTTTAGTCCCATTTTAGTCTTCTGCAATAGTTTTAGTTTTAGTCGTATTTAGTCGACTAAAACTCCAATTCATTTTAGTCGAGTTTTAGTCGACTAAAGGTCCTTTTAGTCAACTAAAACTCCTTTTAGTCGACTAAAACTCCTTTTAGTTGTATAAAATCTAATGGGTGTAGTTAAATTGTAATTTTAATGCATCATTTAAGCATTTCTCTACCATTTCCAAACTCATTATTATATAGTAACTGCTGCTGGAGTGAGAAATCAAATATGTTTTTTTTTAATGGTTAGGTTTGAACATGCACTACAGAGACACAGATTTAGTCGTTATATAACGTCTTTATTTAAGTAAAAACTTTTCGTCAAGAATATTGCTGTTTTAATAAAAGGATAAAATACCCCCCCAAAAAAATAGGAACACTTTGCGCGACATTCATGTGTGCGCGGTTGGCTCTGCTGCTTCTTCTCAGCCAAGGGAGTGTGCGGTGTGGTGGGCCCACTCACAATTTTGCCTAAGAAGAACATGAATAAATGGTACAAAAACATACTATTCAAGTCCTACTCCTAACCATCTAAGAACAGTTTGGTGATGAACAGAACAACATGTCTTTTCCAGCATGATGGAGCTCCTTACCATAAGGCAAAAGTGATAAGTAGTAAGTAAGCGTTACTGGGAACAAAAAAAATTAATTTGGGGTCCATGGCCAGGGAAACTAGACCTTAATCCCTTTGAGCAGTAACAAGTTGAAATTGTGGTAGACTGGTGGTCATGGTCAATCCAACCTCAAGAGGCTGGTGATGAGGGTGAGGGAAAGGGAACACAAAAAAAACCCACAAATTCTGACAAGTTGAACTTGATTGACAATGACAACATGCCACCACGATTGTCAGGCCCAGGGCAAATTGCAGCAGAGCAGAGGTCTTTAAAAAGAAGGGTCAACTAACTCAAGTCAACACTGCGTGACTGCAGTGCAAATATTGACTCTTTGCGTTTGCAATGCATAAAAATAATGTCAATAAAAGCATTTGACACTTATGCAATGCTTTTACCGGATACAATGATCTGACACAAATGTCAGATCATTGTATCCCAGATACATCTGAGACTGACACAAAAAGATCTAAAACACTGAAGCAGCACTAGCAGACATTGTAAAAATTATTTTGGTGTCATTTTGGCCATAGCTGTACATTAGGGATGAGCCGAACACCCCCGGGTTCGGTTCGCACCAGAACCTTCGAACGGACCGAAAGTTCGCGCGAATTTTCGAACCCTATTCGTTATAATGGACGCGAACGTTCGAAATCAAAATTGCTAATTACAACGGCCAATATGCATGTTAATGTCATAAAACAGGTTTGGGGACCCGGGTCCTGCCCCAGGGGACATATATCAATGCAAAAAGAAATTTTAAAAACTAAAGTTTTTTCGGGAGCAGTCATTTTAATGATGCATAAAGTGAAAAAAAAAATAGTGAAATTTTCCTTTAAATATGGTACCTGGGGGGTGTCTAAAGTATGCCTGTGAAGTGGCATGTGTTTCCCGTGTTTAGAACTGTCCTTGCACAAAATGACATTTGTAAAGGAAAAAAAGAAGCCATTTAAAACCACTTGCGGCTTTAATGTCATGTCTTGTCCTGGCCGCCATATGGCTGAAAATCCTTGAGAAAAATGGCATGGCTACCCCATCACCCCCCCCCCCCCACCCCAGCCCCTTTGGGTCTTGTATGGATACTAAGGGGGACCCCGCACCCAAAATAAAACCCTATACCTACAACCCTATATACTCTGAACAGCAGTATATAGGTGGTGCAAACAAGACATGGACTGTAGGTTTGTTCTTAAGTAGAATCTGAACAGGTACATTATGAAGTGTAGCTACATCCCAAAAAAATCAATTTTTAAGCTTTTTGGAGAACATAGGGAGGGGTTATCACCCCTGTAACATTTGCTGTCTTTGCACATCTGTTCAGAACATGTCACCTCACTTTCCGTCCCAATGACAAATGTTTTTGGAAAAGTGGGGTTTTAATTGAAACAAGGATTGGTGATAAAGCATCAGTAGAGAGGAGATACCTTTTTCCCAAATTAAATCTAACAGGATAGAATTTTCCTTCCTAGGGGTAGATTTCCTCTCACTTCCTGTTTTCTCTTGCCGTTTGCAAGTAGGAGTCGTTTGTAAGTTGGATGTTTGAAAGTAGGGGCCTGCCGTATATACTCTGCAGAAATTTGCCCTATTAGATGTTGGTGTAGCCACAAGACTGGTGGGCACAGGAATGGGCCCTGCTGTGAGTTAATAGATCAAGATTTGTACTTGCATGCACCTGTTGAACCGGGCAGAAAAATTGGGCCTTTGGTGGT
The DNA here is from genome assembly GCA_029206835.1 of Rana muscosa. Classification (NCBI taxonomy): domain Eukaryota; kingdom Metazoa; phylum Chordata; class Amphibia; order Anura; family Ranidae; genus Rana; species Rana muscosa. The sequence goes on along the minus strand of CM055116.1, from coordinate 515,140,691 downwards.
GGTGGTGGTGGTGGTGGACGGTGTTGCCACAAGACTGTAAGCCCTCACAGTTACTCTTGGTGGGTGCAGGAATGGGCCCTGCTGTGAGTTATTAGATCAAGATTTGTAATTGCATGCACCTGTTGAACAGGGCAGAAAAATTGGGCCTTTGGTGGTGGTGGTGGTGGTGGACGGTGTTGCCACAAGACTGTAGGCCCTCATAGTTACTCTTGGTGGGCACAGGAATGGGCCCTGCTGTGAACTATTAGATCAAGATTTGTAATTACACGCCCCTGTTAAACAGGGGCTGAAAAAATGTGCCTTAGGCATTGGTGCTGGTGCCACAACACTGCAACCCCTCACAGATACTGTACTTGGAGCACAGCAGTCACACCTGTTGCGAAGCATCTTTTTAAAAAATTGTAATTACACGCCCCTGTTATACAGGGGCTGAAAAATTGTGCCTTAGGCACTGGTGCTGGTGCCACAACACTGCAACCCCTCACAGATACTGTACTCTGAGCACAGCAATGAGACCTGTTGCAAAGCATTGCCTAAAAATTGTAATTACACGCCCCAACAGGGGCTGAAAAATTGTGCCTTAGGCACTGGTGCTGGTGCCACAACACTGCAACCCCTCACAGATACTGTACTCTGAGCACAGCAGTCACACCTGTTGCGAAGCATCTTTTTAAAAAATTGTAATTACACGCCCCTGTTATACAGGGGCTGAAAAATTGTGCCTTAGGCACTGGTGTGGTGGCATGGATCATTGAGGAGGAGGAAGAGGATAGTCAGTGAACATAACAGGACAGTCACTCAGCATCAGCATAGGCAGTCTTGAAGGGATGTGACATTATAAATTATTCCGTTATATCCGCTTCAGGTGTCTGGTAGCTGGTGGTGATCCAAGACTGATTCATTTTTATGAAGGTCAGTCGATCAACCGAGTCGGTGGACAGGCGCACCCTATGATCGGTGACAAATCCTCCAGCAGCACTGAATGTGCGTTCGGAAAGAACGCTGGATGCAGGACAGGCCAGTAGCTCAATTGCATACTGTGCAAGCTCTGGCCAGTGATCCATCCTCAGGACCCAGTAAGCCAGAGGATTTTCGGTGGGAAAGGTGTCCAAGTCTGACCTTGCCCCTAGGTATTCCTGCACCATGTATATCAGACGCTGGCGATGGTTGCTGGAACCGATCATACCTTGGGGCTGCGGACTAAAAAATTGTCTGAACGCATCGGTCAGACGTCCACCTTCCCCACCGCTCCTTCTGCTACTGACCGAAGCCTCAGCAACTCGTCGTCCAGGACCAGGAGTTTGTAACCTCCCAGTTTCTGGGAACGCGTTGCACAGACCTTTCTGCAAGGCCTCCCTGAGATGTCTCATCCTCTGCTCCCTCTGCGACGGCAAGATAAGGTCCGCAACCTTACCCTTGTACCGTGGATCAAGGAGAGTGGCCAGCCAGTAATGGTCACTCTCCTTGATCCGAAGAACACGAGGATCCTTCCGCAGGCTTTGCAGGATCAGGGAGGCCATGCAGCGTAGGTTAGCTGAGGCATTCGGTGCGGAGTCTTCTGGGTCACTGAGGATGACATGATCGCCAGCCACCTCCTCCCAGCCACGTACAAGTCCACTGGTTTGTTGGGACTGTACATCATCCCTAAAAGACTGCTGCTGCTGATGCTGAGTGCCAGGCTCCACCTCCATGCTCACACAATCCTCCTCCTCCTCCTCTTCCTGTGTGATGGGTGGGACAGAAGGAACATTGTCTGGATAAAGGGGGCCTTGAGAGACAAGGAAGTCCTCCTCTTCCTGCCTCTGTTCTGCCTCAAGTGCCCTGTCCATTATCCCACGCAGCGTATGCTCCAACAGGTGGACAAGAGGTACAGTGTCACTGATGCATGCACTGTCACTGCTCACCATCCTCGTGGCCTCCTCAAATGGTGAGAGGACAGTGCATGCATCCCTGATCATGCTCCACTGGCGTGGGGAAAAAAAGCCAAGCTCCCCTGACCCTGTCCTGGTGCCGTAGTCGCAAAGGTACTCATTGATGGCCCTCTGCTGCGTGTGCAGTCGCTGCAGCATGGCCAACGTTGAGTTCCACCTGGTGGGCATGTCACATATTAGGCGGTTCTTGGGCAGGTTCAGCTCCTTTTGCAGCTCAGTCAGCCGAGCACTGGCATTATAAGATCGGCGGAAATGCACACAGACTTTCCTGGCCTGCCTCAGGACATCCTGTAAGCCTGGGAACCTGCCCAAGAACCGCTGCACCACCAGGTTGAGGACGTGAGCCATACAGGGCACATGGGTGAGCTGCCCCTGTCGCAGGGCGGAGAGGAGGTTGGTGCCATTATCAGAAACGACCATTCCTGGCTTAAGCTGGCGTGGCGTCAACCACCTCTCGGCCTGCCCCTGCAGAGCTGCCAGAACCTCTGGCCCAGTGTGGCTCCTGTCCCCCAAACACACCAGCGCAAGCACGGCATGGCATCTTTTTGCCTGCGTACTCGCGTAGCCCCTTTTACGCCTACGGAGCACCGCTGGTTCCGAGGACAGAGCACTCGAAGAGGACATGGAGGAAGAAGAAGAGGAGGGGGTGGAGGAGAGAGGTGTGTCACAACCAGTAGTAGCATTTTGGAGGCGTGGTGGCGGAACAACCTCCAACACTACTGCACCTTGTCCTGCATCCCTCCCAGCTGCCAATAGAGTGACCCAATGGGCCGTGAAAGAAAGATAACGTCCCTGTCCATGCCTGCTGGACCATGAGTCAGCGGTAATATGCACCTTACCGCTGACCGCCCTGTCCAGCGAGGCATGGACATTGCCTTCCACATGCCAGTAGAGAGACGGAATCGCCTTCCGTGAGAAAAAGTGGCGTTTGGGAACCTGCCACTGAGGAACCGCACAATGAACAAACTCACGGAAGGGGGCCGAGTCTATCAACTGAAAAGGCAGCAGTTGAAGTGCTAGCAATTTAGCCAAGCTAGCATTCAACCGCTGGGCATGTGGATGGCTGGGAGTATACTTCTTTCGACGGTCCAGCAGCTGGGGCAGGGAAATTTGCCTGCTACAATCGGACGTCGGTGTACTGCAAGTACTTGGTTGTGACACACCTAATTCTACACCTTCAGTCCTCTCAAAGCAGCTTTCAGAGAGGACTGAAGATATAGTGGGGATGGAGATCCCAGCTGATGAGGAGCAAGGAGAGGTCCGCTTTGTTCTTTGGTGTGGGTCTTTTATGTGTGCTTGCCAACGAGCTGCATGGCAGGTCGACATATGTCTGCTCATGCTTGTGGTGCCCAAGCGGCTGATGTTTTGGCCACGCGAGATACGCTTGAGACAAATATTGCAAATAGCAGTGGTGCGATCTGATGCACTCGTCTCAAAAAAGGCCCACACCAAAGAACTTTTGTGATAACGTGCAGAGGCAGCGCCCTGCACAGGCGGAGCTCTGCGGTGTGGTACAGTTGCTGTGCTGGCCTCTAGCTGGCCTCCAGGGGGCATCCTGCCTCGTTGGACATGTGACGCTGCATCCTCCTCCTCCTCCTCCTCTCTCCCTTCAGGCACCCACGTGGAGTCAGTGACCTCATCATCCCCTCCCTCTTCACCACTAGAGCAAACCTGGCAGTAAGCTGCAGCTGGTGGAACACTACTGCCAGATTGCTGTCCTTCAGCATCCCCTCTCTCTGCGCGCACACTACTGACTTCCTCAAGCTGGGTATCATCATCCGAGCCTTCGAATCGTTGGGCATCCTCCTGGAGCATGTACCCAACACTGTGCTCAAACAGTTCGGGGGACTCCTCAGGAGGACATGGTGGGTCTAGGGAAGGGGTGTCTGATGATGCCATTGAGTACGCGTTGGCAGCTGCTCTGCCAGTACCCTGAGCCTGGGTGAGAGAGGATGAGGAGGATGAGGAGGGCTTGGTCATCCATTCTACCAAGCCTTCGGCATGATGCGGCTCCACATGTCCAGCTGCCGAAAACAAAGACAAGCGTGTCCCATGGCCACGTGCTGATGACGATGCACGACCACGTCCACGGCCAGCACTGTTGTCTCTAGAAACAGAGCCTGCCTGCCCTGTGTTCTTGCCTCGGCACGCTCTGCCTCTCCTTGGCGGTCTTCCAGCCATTGTAGTCGGTAGTGTATATAGTATAAAAAATAGAACTCCTATGTGTGCTCACAACACACTGTAGGTCCTATGGGTGCTGACACTAACACACTATAGGTACTATGTGTGCTGCTGACAAGAAAATATAGGAGCTCTGTTTGCTGCCACTAACACACTAGAAGTCCTATTGGTGCTTCTGAGATGAAAATATAGGAGCTCTGTGTGATGCCACTAACACACTAGAAGTCCTATGGGTGCTGCTGAGAAGAAAATATAGGAGCTCTGTGTGATGCCACTAACACACTAGAAGTCCTATGGGTGCTTCTGAGATGAAAATATAGGAACTCTGTGTGATACCACTAACACACTAGAAGTCCTATGGGTGCTTCTGAGAAGAAAATATAGGAGCTCTGTTTGCTGCCACTAACACACTAGAAGTCCTATGGGTGCTGCTGAGAAGAAAATATAGGAGCTCTGTGTGATGCCACTAACACACTAGAAGTCCTATGGGTGCTTCTGAGATGAAAATATAGGAGCTCTGTGTGATGCCACTAACACACTAGAAGTCCTATGGGTGCTGCTGAGAAGAAAATATAGGAGCTATGTGTGATGCCACTAACACACTAGAAGTCCTATGGGTGCTTCTGAGATGAAAATATAGGAGCTCTGTGTGATGCCACTAACACACTAGAAGTCCTATGGGTGCTTCTGAGATGAAAATATAGGAGCTCTGTTTGCTGCCACTAACACACTAGAAGTCCTATGGGTGCTGCTGAGAAGAAAATATAGGAGCTCTGTGTGATGCCACTAACACACTAGAAGTCCTATGGGTGCTTCTGAGATGAAAATATAGGAGCTCTGTGTGATGCCACTAACACACTAGAAGTCCTATGGGTGCTGCTGAGAAGAAAATATAGGAGCTCTGTTTGCTGCCACTAACACACTAGAAGTCCTATGGGTGCTGCTGAGAAGAAAATATAGGAGCTCTGTGTGATGCCACTAACACACTAGAAGTCCTATGGGTGCTGCTGAGAAGAAAATATAGGAGCTCTGTTTGCTGCCACTAACACACTAGAAGTCCTATAGATGCTGCTGAGAAGAAAATATAGGAGCTCTGTGTGATGCCACTAACACACTAGAAGTCCTATGGGTGCTTCTGAGATGAAAATATAGGAGCTCTGTGTGATGCCACTAACACACTAGAAGTCCTATGGGTGCTGCTGAGAAGAAAATATAGGAGCTCTGTGTGATGCCACTAACACACTAGAAGTCCTATGGGTGCTTCTGAGATGAAAATATAGGAACTCTGTGTGATGCCACTAACACACTAGAAGTCCTATGGGTGCTGCTGAGAAGAAAATATAGGAGCTCTGTTTGCTGCCACTAACACACTAGAAGTCCTATGGGTGCTTCTGAGAAGAAAATATAGGAGCTCTGTGTGATGCCACTAACACACTAGAAGTCCTATGGGTGCTTCTGAGATGAAAATATAGGAGCTCTGTGTGATGCCACTAACACACTAGAAGTCCTATGGGTGCTTCTGAGATGAAAATATAGGAGCTCTGTTTGCTGCCACTAACACACTAGAAGTCCTATGGGTGCTGCTGAGAAGAAAATATAGGAGCTCTGTGTGATGCCACTAACACACTAGAAGTCCTATGGGTGCTTCTGAGATGAAAATATAGGAGCTCTGTGTGATGCCACTAACACACTAGAAGTCCTATGGGTGCTGCTGAGAAGAAAATATAGGAGCTCTGTTTGCTGCCACTAACACACTAGAAGTCCTATGGGTGCTGCTGAGAAGAAAATATAGGAGCTCTGTGTGATGCCACTAACACACTAGAAGTCCTATGGGTGCTGCTGAGAAGAAAATATAGGAGCTCTGTTTGCTGCCACTAACACACTAGAAGTCCTATGGGTGCTGCTGAGAAGAAAATATAGGAGCTCTGTGTGATGCCACTAACACACTAGAAGTCCTATGGGTGCTTCTGAGATGAAAATATAGGAGCTCTGTGTGATGCCACTAACACACTAGAAGTCCTATGGGTGCTGCTGAGAAGAAAATATAGGAGCTCTGTGTGATGCCACTAACACACTAGAAGTCCTATGGGTGCTTCTGAGATGAAAATATAGGAACTCTGTGTGATGCCACTAACACACTAGAAGTCCTATGGGTGCTGCTGAGAAGAAAATATAGGAGCTCTGTTTGCTGCCACTAACACACTAGAAGTCCTATGGGTGCTTCTGAGAAGAAAATATAGGAGCTCTGTGTGATGCCACTAACACACTAGAAGTCCTATGGGTGCTTCTGAGATGAAAATATAGGAACTCTGTGTGATGCCACTAACACATTAGAAGTCCTATGGGTGCTGCTAAGAAGAAAATATAGGAGCTCTGTTTGCTGCCACTAACACACTAGAAGTCCTATGGGTGCTTCTGAGAAGAAAATATAGGAGCTCTGTGTGATGCCACTAACACACAAGAAGTCCTATGGGTGCTTCTGAGATGAAAATATAGGAACTCTGTGTGATGCCACTAACACATTAGAAGTCCTATGGGTGCTGCTGAGAAGAAAATATAGGAGCTCTGTTTGCTGCCACTAACACACTAGAAGTCCTATGGGTGCTGCTGAGAAGAAAATATAGGAGCTCTGTGTGATGCCACTAACACACTAGAAGTCCTATGGGTGCTGCTGAGAAGAAAATATAGGAGCTCTGTTTGCTGCCACTAACACACTAGAAGTCCTATGGGTGCTGCTGAGAAGAAAATATAGGAGCTCTGTTTGCTGCCACTAACACACTAGAAGTCCTATGGGTGCTGCTGAGAAGAAAATATAGGAGCTCTGTGTGATGCCACTAACACACTAGAAGTCCTATGGGTGCTGCTGAGAAGAAAATATAGGAGCTCTGTTTGCTGCCACTAACACACTAGAAGTCCTATGGGTGCTGCTGAGAAGAAAATATAGGAGCTCTGTTTGCTGCCACTAACACACTAGAAGTCCTATGGGTGCTGCTGAGAAGAAAATATAGGAGCTCTGTTTGCTGCCACTAACACATTAGAAGTCCTATGGGTGCTGCTGAGAAGAAAATATAGGAGCTCTGTTTGCTGCCACTAACACACTAGAAGTCCTATGGGTGCTGCTGAGAAGAAAATATAGGAGCTCTGTTTGCTGCCACTAACACACTAGAAGTCCTATGGGTGCTGCTGAGAAGAAAATATAGGAGCTCTGTGTGATGCCACTAACACACTAGAAGTCCTATGGGTGCTGCTGAGAAGAAAATATAGGAGCTCTGTTTGCTGCCACTAACACACTAGAAGTCCTATGGGTGCTGCTGAGAAGAAAATATAGGAGCTCTGTGTGATGCCACTAACACACTAGAAGTCCTATGGGTGCTGCTGAGAAGAAAATATAGGAGCTCTGTTTGCTGCCACTAACACACTAGAAGTCCTATGGGTGCTGCTGAGAAGAAAATATAGGAGCTCTGTTTGCTGCCACTAACACACTAGAAGTCCTATGGGTGCTGTTGGGGTGCAATGCTGTGCTAACAGCACTGCGGTTGGTACTACTGCAATACTGTACTAACAGTAAGCACGCACCAGACTAATCCCCAGCAGCAGCTAATAACACGCTAACTGTGCAATCAGCAGCAATGAACAATCAATGACTTAGGTAGCAATGGTTTAGCAAAGAAATAGCCAATGGTTTAGCAAAGAAGAGCAAATCTTTCAGTATCAAGCAAAGACAGAATCAGCAGACTGATCTCTCCTAAAGCCGGAACTCATGTGACCGGGGCCGATGGCGTGGCGGCCTTTTAAATGGTGGGGCATGTACTAAAGCCCCTGAGCTGTAATTGGCTACAGGCGTCCTGCCTGTAGCCAATTATTGCTCTCCGAGTTTCGGGCGCTGTGATTGGCCAAGCATGCAGGGTCACAGTGCATGCTTGGCCAATCATCAGCCAGCAATGCACTGCGCCGGCCGCGCCGGCCGCAATGCATTGCGGGGCCGCTCGCATCACACGAATGTGATGCGAACGGCCCAAATAGTTCTGGGCTCGACGAGCGAGCGAACGCCCGGTGCTCGATTCGAACATGGGTTCGAATCGAGCACCGGGCCCATCCCTACTGTACATGTACATGCCATGGCCAACCGAACCAAGCACAGAAAGCAGCACACTGCACAGGCACTGTTACTTACTGCCTGGTGCCTGTCTGGCAGTGGCACAGGCACAGAGAGAGCACTCCCGTGTCCGATTCCTGACTCCCGACTATGCTGTGACAGCATAACAAACAAACCAATACTTGAGGGTAATGCTTATTTCTACAATAAGAATAAGTTTACTGTCAGTTTATTATTTCAACAGTTCTAATTCTCAGATACATTCAAAGAAAAAGTGCACAGTCTACAATAATGCCATTAGTGCGTGGATTTACTGGATTATAACAGTCACTTTTTATCAACTCCAGTCCTCTCTCTATCAGCATCCAGTTTCACAATGACAAAATAGAGGTAAATATCACACTAAAAGAAAAGACGGTTGCCCTTTTTGACCGTCCATTACCGTTACTGATCTATTTTTCTTTCATTAGTGTGATATTTACCTATATTGTCAAATTTGTCAATGCTAAAAGAGAGGGTACATTGTCAGTCAACAAGTTGGTTGATAAAAAGAGGTGGTTGACTTGTTATTGTTCCAGAATACACATACTAATGGCATGGCATTTGTAGCCTAAGCCTGTGCATTTTTCCTATGAATTTGACTGACAATTAAAACTGTTGAACTACTGATTATTCCTATCCTATCGCAATAAGCAGAACCCACAAGTATTAGCTATGCTTCTGTAAATAGAAATACTTAAAGAGAATAATAAAACACTCCTATTTGTTTCGATTCATTTTAAGGAAAGCACTTCGTGCCAACATGACCCTTGCTCTATTCCGCCGACCTCTAGAGAGGTCACCTGTAACACTGAATACCCTCTCTGCAACTCTGCAAAGGCTTGAGAAGCTGGCATAGCCAGCAGGTCTAATGCAAAAGGTTTTAGCTGGTGATACAAAGTGTCACTCTTTGACAGCCAAAAATCTGTTGCGGTGGTGTACTCCTCACTGATGGCAACTTGTGGATGCCGGTGGCGGTGCTTCTTCGACTTCCTGCGATAGTTCTTCTACCACATCATTGTCAGACAATTCCTCAAGGGGTGTGTGTGGCAATGTGGATTTTCTTGCGGCATACTCCTCTGCCTTTTTAAGCAGTTCCTGAATATTCTCATCCGCCACATCAACAAGGGTTTCACAGACGATAGGGTTGACAAAACAAGCAGCTGCTGCAAGTGGAGAGAACATTTCGTCAGTTGGATCTAACAATGAAGCAAAACGTTGGTTGACACTCCCTTTCATTTTCTGTGCAATTGTGGCAAGGTCTTGGTAGCTAGTGTTCTGTTTAAAGTCCTCAAGATGGCTGAGCAGATCAAAGAGGGAAGGAACAGCCAGGGACATGGACATGGTGTCACTCTGGAGGGTTTTGGGATGTTCTGCAAAAGGCAGCAGTAGGTCATGCAATGATGTGAGCTTTTGCCATTCACTAGGGAGGAAGCTGTCCCATCCCATGCTGTTTGCAATTTGGCAGACTGACTCTTTCAGTTTGAGGAGTCTTGCGATCATGTTGAATGTACTTGACCAGCGTGTGAGGCAGTCATTTAAAAGAATAAGGCCACAATGCTCCAATAGCTTCTGTGTTGCAACTGAAGACTTGCGGAAGAGGTTCACTATTGATCTTGCTTTATCCAGTATTCTCTTCACACTTGCCTCCTTATGCACCATGTGGACCACAAGTTGCAACGTATGCACCACACATGGTGTCCGGTCCATGTCGATCTGTTGGTACCTATCAAGTGGAACACACACACACAGCCCAATAAGCATAAAGTATACTATAGAAAATGTTTGTTCCATTCTATTATTTTAGCACTTAAAATCTTATGGGAATACTTTTACAGTACACAAGACAAATTATAGTGGAAAAATAAAAAAGGTGCACTGACTAAGAGCTATCTTCTCTGACCACGTAGACTAGAGAAGATAGCGCTGTGCCTCCATATCAATCATCTCATAGCCATTAGATAATTGACTGGTGACTGTCACCGTGTCAACCATGTCATCATGTAAAAGAATAAAAATGTCTCACTCACTCACCGCAGATCATCAATTTACGTCTCAGCCTCAGAGTCACTTTCTGTCATGGGGGGGGTTTCCTCACTAGAGCTGGGTGGTTTTTCTGCTGCTGCTGTGGTTTGTTTAAATGCCGCCACCATATTGCTCCCGTTGTCTGTTATCACTGTAAGGATCTTCCTCTTTGGTATGTCCCAGTCTTGCAAGCATTTGTCCACACAGGATTTGATTGACTGTGCAGTGTGTGGGTGGGATACTTGTTCAAGGGCCAACAATATGTGTTCAGGTTTATGTTGTTCAACACAAAAGTAGCATGCACTTATGGCTAGGAATGAAGCTGAGAGTCCTTTTTTGGTCCACAAATCAGTGCAAATAGATACTCTCCGAGCAGCAGCCACTCTCTTTTTGAAATTTTGTTTATCATCTTCATATTGTTTGTCAATCAGATTGCTTATTTTAGTTTTCTTTAGAACAGTCAGCTTCCTATCTAGTGTCGCCATCATGCTAACAAAGTCCTCATCTTCAATCGTTCTGACTGGTAATCCGGTGCGCCCAATCCATCTTGCTATGGCCTCCTCCCTGGCATGTTGTTCCTTAGAGTCAATTTTATATTTTGAAGCACCTAAAAGAGCAGTGCAAATAGTTTGCTGTGGTTGTGCACTGCCACTGGCTTGACTCAGTCCATCATTTGATGTTTTCAATATCTGTGGGGTTGAATTAGGGGGAAAAATTTAATTTATTCTGATTTTACGTGCTCTCTCACCCCAGTGACCCTCCCCACCCACACAGTCAGTCAGCTCCAACTAAGTTGCCTCTCTATAATATACTATATGTATAGCAGAGAAACACATGGCGGTCGTTGATATTTTATGTCACACGGTATTTGCGCAGCGGTATTTCAAACGCATTTTTTTTTTAGGAAAAAAGGGAATTTCATGAATAAAAAAATAAATAAACAGTAAAGCTCAATTGTTTCGTATAATGTTAAAGATCAGATGATGTTACGCGTAGTAAATACCAAACATGACTCATGTAATAATGGCGAATTGGTGACAAACTACACTACTGTACCTAAACATCTACATCTTAAAAAATGCATTATGCAGGGGCCACTTACGTTTTCAGCTCGTGGGGGACGCTTTAAAAAAAATAATTCTTATTCATTTTATTTATTTTATATTGTCACATGTTGCTGTGCTTACCTTTTTATGAATTTCAGGATGAGTTGTCCGCAAATGACGCTTCAAATTTGTTGTATTTTTACCAGCGAGTGTCGCTCCACATGGTTTGCAAAGAGTCTTGTTGTCCTTAACATCAAATGTAAAATACAGCCATAGATCTTCTCTTCTCTTTCTACCAGTGATAATCACAGCCGACATTCCTGTATAGTAATAGTTTGGACTTTGGAGTCTTGGATATTGTATGGTGGGGGGGGGGGGAGCCTGTATGTAGCAGTGCAGTGCTCTCTCGACGGTGGTCTCTGAGTAGAGTAGAGTAGGCCTGTGAAATTAGGAAATAAATGGCATGCAGTCAGTACAGTACACATTCTGCCTGGATGTTGGTCTGACTCTGAGGGGATGGCCTATAATGGACAGTGAGACATATTTTTCAAAAAGGCCTGGAATGGATGCCAGTGCCACTCCACTGAGCAGCAGAATTTCATCACACAACAAGTGGTCGTCTAAGGGCAGTAGTACTGTACTAACTAGTAGTAGTGGGTAAGGGGAGGGGGAGGCCTCAGGCCTGTTGTACGTACCACAATTTGTGTAGCTCTGATGTGATGTCTGTACTCTGTTTTCTCTGCCTCTCTGAGTGGGAGAAGAGTGGCGGGTGTAGTCGGAGTAGTTGGGAGTCGGGAGCGGGACTCTGTCTGGAGACTCAGAGTGCTTTCTCTGTCTGTCTGTGTCCTGTCTGTGTCCTCACACGGGCGGCCTCGCCTCACCACTGGCATCGGACTCTTCTTACGGTGTCGCTGGGCGCGCGGATTGCGTAAGTAGGCGGAGCTCCGTAAGTTGTTAAACGTCCCTCCTTCCCATTTTCGTCTCGTTGTCGTCCGATAACGAAAACGGATCAAGTTTTCATCATAGTTTTCGTCAGAGGACGAAAACGTGCTGTACTTTTCGTTCCGTTTTCATCACTTTAAAATTGCCGCTGACTAAATCGTTGACGAAAACGTTTTCGTTGACGAAATTAACACTGCTTAGCATAGACAATAATTAAAGATCCCTGTGTAGCAGCTGTAAAAGGGCAGTATTTAATCCTACCTCTTCAGTCGGCTAGCGTTGGGGCCCAATTGTTAAATTGGTGCAATTGAGAATAGAACCAGTCAAGCGTGCAGGCAGCAATAAAGCTACTAGATGGTTGTATGGTCAGTTCCTAAAAGGTTCAGTCTCTCTAGCTGCAGATAGCCCATCAGTCCCAGCTATATTGCAGCTCACCATCCAGTCACACGCATAAATTATTCCACTCTCTGCTCTGCATCTAGGTAACTCTGGCTGTCGGTATCCCCAAACTAACTAGTTCAGCACAGCAGGGCAGCATTCACAGAGAGAAGCTGCAGCCAGTGTCTCTCTCACTCCCCATCTTAGCCAAGCACCTGGCTACCTGTACAATATATAATAAACTCAAAGCTAACTCCAGGAAGAGAGTCACATCACAACTTGGTCTTATCAGTTCTGAAACAAGCAGGAAACTTGTGGTCTAGTGTTTCCTGCCAAGATAAGTTGTCAGTTTTCATGGAAATAAGTATGCAATTGGAGGATTCCTCCTTTTCCTTCTCTGGTGAACCCCTCACTTTCACTCCCAGTAACGAGACTCCAGAACCAAAAGATTGTAAATCACTCTAGTGGGGACACAGATAACAATAAAAACTTGACAGTGTTTTAAACCCTTCACCACTCAACTCAAATATAAAAAAAATGGTTTCAGCTTCAGATACACTGTAGGTTCAGTGACCATATGCAAAACAACCTATATGACTTTATCATATAATGATCTAACTACAGTGAACTGACACATGCTATGACTTTACTTTGTCTATAGATTTTGCCATGTTGGATGCATTTTTGTTACTTATGTCATTTTATGCACTATAATTTGTGATACATACAGTATATTACAGTATACGCGCAACATGAGGATATATAGGAAGGCAATGACACATACTGGTTTTTACACTTTTTATTCATGGCTTCATTGTTCACACTAGAAGACTTTTTTTTATCTTTTGATGCAAAATTTAGCAGACAAATGTCTGGAGGTTCAGTCCCATTCCACTGGCATTACATTACACTTTGCCAAACTTTCATCTTACGTAAGCTAGACCTAAGCAAAACTTCTAATATGACCTGTGCATATGCTGATTCATAATGTCTGAAGCCATTTACAGTCATTCATTTCACTTTTCACTTGTGCTAACATGTACCTCTAGAAACGTACACTTTTGGTATGTAAACAGCGCTTTACCTTGGGAATTTTCAGAATGACTAGTCTGACTTAAGTCATTAAACAAAGATCTTTGGGACTGGCGGACAAACTGGAGGACACGCAGGTGATGGATGGATGGATGGAGGGATGAAGGCAATTATAGTAACAAGAATTAAATGGTAGTGGAGATTAATACATGGATAAGCAGAAGACAGAGAGATAAGGATTGATTGAGCAAAGGAGTAGTGAAATCAGTGCAGGGGAATATAAAAATAAAACAAGATTTTGCCTTGCACACGATTGGATTACTGAAATAAATGCAGCTTTTGTTAATTTACTAAATTGAGTGAACATTCCCTATTGTGTTGATGGTTTGTATCAGTTTATAAGAAAAAGCAAGTAATCTGCACGCTGCAAAGTCTGCAGCTGTGCCATTCAAAACTACAATGAAGGAAAAATCCTTTTCTGTATTCTGCAGAAATCCACTTCCCCATCCCAGCTTTACATATATACTTTATATATTATCCAACAATAATAGTTTTGCAACAGTTATTTATGATGGCTTTGAATTTGTACATTTAAGATCATTTTCCAGCTGAACCTGCTGATACTAAATAATTCCATTAGGTGGCGTTATTCAATACATTTTAAGCTTTGCACACTCTACTACTGAACTTGGATTTTGGGAAGTTAATCCACTGAAGAAACAAAACTTTAAGTTATCTTACTGAAGCTTTCTTTATTTCCATTATCAAATCATGCACAAGGAAAATCCCTGTGAACAGGTAATAGAAAATGTGTGCCGCTCAGGCTACAAGGGAAAGCAATCCTGTGTCCTTTACTGTGAATGCAGGCCAGGGAAGGAGCTTGTCTCAGTTCCAAACAACTGTTGAGCAAAGGATGGATCCCATGAAGTCGCACATCAACGCAAACTCACTGGTATTGGAATGAATGGCAGTCTCGATTCTCCATTAAGGCTGCCATTCATTCCAATACCAGTGGGTCTGCATTGATGTGCGGCTTCATGGGATTCATCCTTGGCTCAACAAGGGAAATTCCTGTTTTATTTTTAAAGTCCACCTAAACTCTAATCAAAGAAATTTCTACTTATTTTTCCCACATTTCTGATATGAAAAAGAAATGCCAGCTTACATTTTAAAGGTTTTTTTTATGTTTAGTGCTGTGTATTTGGCCATAACACAGTACAAAAGTTTCCTGTGACTGAGCATGTACAGGTGAAACTCGAAAAATTTGAATATCGTGCAAAAGTTCATTTATTTCACAGCTCATGAAAACCCCAAATCCACAATCTCAGAGAATTATAATATTGTAAAAAGGTGCAATATTCTAGGCTCAAACTGTCCCACTCTAATCAGCTAATTAAGCCATAACACCTGCAAAGGGTTCCTGAGCCTTTAAATGGTCTCAGTCTGGTTCAGTAGGAATCACAATCATGTAAAGGACTGCTGACCTGACAGTTGTGCAGAAAACCATCATTGACACCCTCCATAAGGAGGCAAATCCTCAAAAGGTAATTGCAAAAGAAGTTGGATGTTCCCAAAGTTCTGTATCAAAGCACATTAATAGAAAGTTATGTGGAAGGGAAAAGTGTGGAAGAAAAAGGTGCACAAGCAGCAGGGATGACCGCAGCCTGGAGAGGATTGTCAGGAAAAGGCCATTCAAAAGTGTTGGGTACTTTCACAAGGAGTGGACTGAGGCTGGAGTCAGTGCATCAAGAGCCACGACACACAGACGGATCCTGGACATGGGCTTCAAATGTCGTATTCCTCTTGTCAAGCCACTCCTGAACAACAAACAACGTCAGAAGCGTCTTACCTGGCCTAAAGAAAAACAGACCTGGTCTGTTGCTCAGTGGTCCAAAGTCCTCTTTTCTGATGAGAGCTAATTTTGCATCTCATTTGGAAACCAAGGAGCCAGAGTATGGAGGAAGAATGGAGAGGCACACACTGCAAGATGCTTGAAGTCCAGTGTGAAGTTTCCACAGTCTGTGTTGATTTGGGGAGCCATGTCATCTGCTGGTGTTGGTCCCCTGTGCTTCTTTAAGTCCAAGGTCAACACAGCCGTCTACCAGGAGATTTTGGAGCACTTCATGCTTCCTTCCACAGACGAGCTCTATGGGGATGCTGACTTCATTTTCCAGCAGGACTTGGCACCTGCCCACACTGCCAAAAGCACCAAAACCTGGTTCAATGACCGTGGGATTACTGTGCTTGATTGGCCAGCAAACTCGCCTAACCTGAACCTGAATTTCCAAGAGAAAGATGAGAGACATGAGAGCGAACAATGCAGAAGAGCTGAAGGCCGCTATTGAAGCATCCTGGTCTTCCATAACACCTCAGCAGTGCCACAGGCTGATAGCTTCCATGCCATGCCGCATTGAGGCAGTAATTGCTGAAAAAGGGGCCCAAACCAAGTACTGAGTACATATGCATGCTTTTACTTTTCAGAGGTCCGATATTGTTCTATGTACAATCCTAGTTTTATTGATTGCATGTAATATTCAAATTTTCTGAGATTGTGGATTTGGGGTTTTCATGAGCTGTAAGCCATAATCGTCACAATTATGACAAATCACAGCTTGAACTATCTTGCTTTGCATGTAATGAGTCTATCTCATATATTAGTTTCACCTTTTAAGTTGCATTAGTGAAATAAATGAACTTTTGCACGATATTCAAATTTTTCGAGTTTCACCTGTAGAATGCATATAATATTTTTACTTTTAATTCATGACAAACTGCTATAGAGCATACACTGCTACATAATGCAGCATTAACCATATACAGAGGCAGGCACTGGTTGATAAGTAGATTTGAACAAATACACCTCTTCTTTTATGTACCCTCTTGCCAGCAAGTTTGCATTTGGGCATGCAAACATGATCACTCCATAAGGCTTTTACACCCCAGTCTTGGTGACATATATCACTAGGTCAATCACATCAGATCCTGTAATTTCTCAGAAGTGATAACAAAGCAAAAAACAGCAATTACACTCTGAAAGGAAAAATATAGTTCTTTTTTTTTTCTTTCATAATGGTCTACTTCTAACATATGTCTTTACAGTGGAACCTCGGATTGTGAGTAACGCGGTTAACGAGCGTTTCGCAATACGAGCACTGTATTTGCTAAAATCCTAACTCGGCTTGCGAGTGTTGTCTCGCAAAACAAGCAGGATTCAGGCCAAAGTGGGTGCAGTACCGTGTTTGGCCTGAGGTAGGGGGGTGCCAGAGCTGATCGGCGGCGTTCGGAAACGGCCGGAAAGGCCCGAGGGCAGTTCGACTGACCTCTGCAAACCTCAGAAAGGCTTGTGGTTTCCGAGGTATGCTGAGGTCAGCCGAACTGTCCTCAGGCCTTTCTGGCCGTTTCTGAGGTTCTCCCGTGCCCCCTGCCTCTGGCCGCATGCGGTATTGCATGCCATTGAAGTCAATGCAGAACAAATTATTTTCGTTTCCATTGACTTCAATGGGGAAACTAGCTTTGATATGCGAGTACTTTGGATTACGAACATTCTCCTGGAACGGATTATGCTCGTAATCCAAGGTTCCACTGTATTTGTGTCTCTAGTAATATTGTCTAGAGCAGGGGTGTCAAACTCAATTTTATCTGGGGCCGAATCAGCATTATGATTGCCCTCAAAGGGGCTGGTTGTATCTGTAAGATTAGATGTCCAGCGCACCCCCTCCCCTTACATTAGATGTCAAGAGCCACCCTACCATCAGAAGTTGAGTCCCCCACTCTTCCTTACATCACAGTGCACCCCCTTTCCTTATGCTGCCGCTGGGAAGAAGCTGGATGCATTGCTTGAAAGCAGAAAGTAAGGGTCTGGAGGAGGACCAGAGGAGGGCTGGAGCTCTCCTGCAGCTGCAGGAGAGGTGTGAGGGCCACATGAAATGGCCTGGAGGGCCGGATTCGGCCCGCATGCCTTATGTTTGACACCTGTGGTCTAGAGGCTCTAAAACTGTAAGGATAATGAAAATAGGTATCTCTTTTAGGAAGTCATCCTAAGACCAAGTTTATATATTTAAAAATAAGCAAAAACTTCCACGCAACAGACTGTGCAAACAAACTTACATTTAAGTTGCAGCAAGAATATGCATAGGATAACACATACCATAAATCATAATATCAAAGACATGCCGTGCTTTTATTAATAATAATTAAAATGTGCATAAGTAAACATAAACATAAAATTTATAAAGTCAACTGTGCAAATGATTTGAAAATTCTTCAACAGAAACTTAAAACCGATCCATACACCAGCTGTGTTAAGTAGTCCAACATCAATAAAAAAAAAATCTTGTATCTGAACCAAAATCTCCATGACTTTAAGTCTGATATGTAGATGTGACACCCAATGCTCATGTCAAATGGCAGACCTAATAGGCTTACCAGAATATATATGACTCCGTGTACAAAGAGTCAAAAGACCTTTGCAATGGTATAGCCTCCCAGCAGTGATCCATGCAGATTGGCCGCTGCTTTCCTGCTCCAATGTACCATGCTGCTCTGATATACTGAGAAGGTAGAAAGAAAGAGCACCAGGCTTGCACAGTGTAAAATTCTTAATAAAGTTATTTATTATAGTTAAAAACACTTACAAAGGTGTATACAGCAATCAGCATTCACCAGACTACAGCTCCCACAATTTCTATTGTGATTGCACATGCGTGGTGACGTCACAACTTCCGGCTCTGGCCGTGTTTTTTCACAAATTACGCCATCAGGGGCATGGTTCACTGAGAGTCACATATATTCTGGTAAGCCTATATTTGTGGCATTTGAAGTGAGCACTGGGTCTCCCATCTACAAAGTCATAAAGATTTTGGTTGAGATAGAAGAATTTATTTCTGTTAGTGTTGGACTATTTAACACTGCTAGTGCATGGATCGGTTTTAAGTTTGTGTTTGTGTTTTTTTTTTTTTTTCAAATCATTTGCACAGTGGACTTTATACATTTTATAATTTTATATTTATGTTTATATATGCACATTTGAATTAATGTAAGGCACTTTTTATTATTGAAAGTGTGGCATGTGTTTGATATTATGTTTATATATTTACTGAGAAATACCAGGCAATGCAAAGATAGGTAAGGTGGTGTAGCAGGGCTTCACTGCACAGGGGCAATTCTTCATACTTGTGTTACCTTGTGACTATCTACAGTCTTAAGCCTCGTACACACGGCCGGAAATCCCATCAGGAAAAAAACGTCGGGATTCCTGGCAAGCTTTCCTTGCTCGCCGAGTGTACACACGGCCATTCAAAAGAACTGCCGTTCTTTTGAATGGCAAGAATGCGGTGACATCATTGACTACGACGAGCATGCGCTCGTCACATTCGATGCCGTCGCCGCCATCTTGCTACACCCTACACTACCCTTGTAAGCTACCGCACATGTGTCGAAGTCTCATCGAGCATGCGCGGGCTTACCTGGGACAGGTAAGCATACACACTCACGGTTTTCTCAGCAGGAAACACTCTGCCGAGAATCCCGACAAGAAAATAGAGAGCAGGTTCTCTATTTTTCTCATTGGGATTCCCACTGAGAAACCATACTCACGTCCGGTTTTCTCTGCAAAAAGCTCTCCCAGCAGCTTTCTTGCTGAGAAAACCGGCTGTGTGTACGAGGCTTTAGTCCTTAGTCCTAGACAACACCACAAAGGCCAGGGTGGCTACAAACCCCTGTGTAGTTAGATTAATGTTTTTCGCTACGATACCCTTGGCCAACTGCAGGGATGCTGGGGCATTTGTCCTTGTTTTAAACTCTGAAAAAAGGTGTCTGCAGTTATATTTTTGCATGTCAATGAATGCAATTGAAAATTTATTTTTTAAATAACACCTGTGTGCGTGTATGATTTTAATGCAAAATATGTTTTTTTAGGTATTTTATTTATACATATGAGGTGGATATATCGTATATACTCGAGTATAAGCCGAGTTTTTCAGCACATTTTTTTGTGCAGAAAATGCAGCCAGTTTGTCCCCCATATCAAGCCAGTGTGTCCCCATATACAGCCAGTTTGTCCCCAAATGCAGCCAGTGTGTCCCCCATATACAGCCAGTGTGTCCCCATATGCAGCCAGTGTGTCCCCCATATACAGCCAGTGTGTCCCCATATACAGCCAATTTGTCCCCAAATGCAGCCAGTTTGTCCCCATATACAGCCAGTGTGTCCCCATATACAGCCAGTTTGTCCCCATATACAGCCAGTGTGTCCCCATATACAGCCAGTGTGTCCCCCATATACAGCCAGTTTGTCCCCAAATGCAGCCAGTTTGTCCCCCATATACAGCCAGTTTGTTTCCATATACAGCCAGTTTGTCCCCATATACAGCCAGTTTGTCCCCCATATACAGCCAGTTTGTCCCCAAATGCAGCCAGTTTGTCCCCCATATACAGCCAGTTTGTCCCCCATATACAGCCAGTTTGTTTCCATATACAGCCAGTTTGTCCCCCATATATAGCCAGTTTGTTTCCATATACAGCCAGTTTGTCCCCATATACAGCCAGTTTGTCCCCCATATACAGCCAGTTTGTCCCCAACTGCAGCCAGTTTGTCCCCATATACAGCCAGTTTGTCCCCAAATGCAGCCAGTGTGTCCCCCATATACAGCCAGTTTGTCCCCCATATACAGCCAGTTTGTCCCCAAATGCAGCCAGTTTGTCCCCATATACAGCCAGTTTGTCCCCAAATGCAGCCAGTGTGTCCCCAATATACAGCCAGTTTGTCCCCCATATACAGCCAGTGTGTCCCCATATACAGCCAGTTTGTCCCCAAATGCAGCCAGTGTGTCCCCCATATACAGCCAGTGTGTCCCCATATACAGCCAGTTTGTCCCCAAATGCAGCCAGTTTGTCCCCATATACAGCCAGTCTGTCCCCAAATGCAGCCAGTGTGTCCCCCATATACAGCCAGTTTGTCCCCCATATACAGCCAGTTTGTCCCCAAATGCAGCCAGTTTGTCCCCATATACAGCCAGTTTGTCCCCAAATGCAGCCAGTGTGTCCCCCATATACAGCCAGTTTGTCCCCATATACAGCCAGTTTGTCCCCAAATGCAGCCAGTTTGTCCCCATATACAGCCAGTTTGTCCCCAAATGCAGCCAGTGTGTCCCCCATATACAGCCAGTTTGTCCCCATATACAGCCAGTGTGTCCCCATATACAGCCAGTGTGTCCCCCATATACAGCCAGTTTGTCCCCATATACAGCCAGTTTGTCCCCATATACAGCCAGTGTGTCCCCAAATGCAGCCAGTTTGTTCCCAAATGCAGCCTGTCCCCCCCCCCCAGCCCTGCACTTACCTTCCTCGGGTCCGCGCCATCCTCAATGTCTTCTCCCGCCCTTGATGTCGCTTCAGCCAATCAGGTTACCGGTAACCAGATCCAGTGAACTTGATTGGCTGAAACCCCCACAGTCTTCTCCAAGGAACGCACCCCCGTGCGTACCTTGGAGGAGTTTTTGGAAGCCGATTACAGCGTGAGAGCTGTATTCGGAAAGCCTATCAGAGCCGCTGGCTCTGATAGACACTTCCAAGTCACACCCACCGCCGGCCACCGCTCTAATTCATATGGCCGGCGCTCACCAGGAGGCCGGCCATATGAATAGTGGGCAGCGCGGCAGTGGCGAAAATACACAGATTCATGCAATGCATGAATCTGTGTATTGTCTTTCAGTGGCGGTGCAGGAGCGAGAGGGGGCGGCGCTCCGGCGCCCTCTATGGACGCACCGCCACTGATAGACTCCCCCACCATGGCAGGGCTGCTACAAGTGTATAACAAAAGGACATGTTGACTGCCCATTTGTTGCAAAACTCACAACTATATTGTGAAATTTGAGGCTTTAAGGGCTGAAAAAGACAGCAATCGCCAATAATCATTTTAACAAATTCGAAAACTCTGATTTGTAAAAGTAGGGCATGTTTGTAGAAGTAGTTGAAAGAGAACAGCAGTAGGCCACTATATACTTACATGTGTACCATATAGTGCAGTAGGCCACACTGGAGTTTCAAATGTAAATGTGAATAGCAGCACACTTCAAGGTTCCTCTTACGCAGTGCTTTGTTGCATAAGAGAAAATATCACAGGCAGTAAAAATGGTTCTAGGCCAATAATGAGCTTCTGACCAGCACTGGCTATATCCCAGAATCTTGAGAAGTATTTCAATAGCCTCTTTAGCTCTGTATTTGTTGTAGTTGAAAGCCCGTACACACGGGCCGAATGCCAGGCAACATCGGCTGGTTCAATAAAAAATGGCCCACATTTGGTCCGTGTGTATGGGAGCTGATCCAACAGTTGGATGAGCATGCTGGAAAACCAGCAGCAGACCGGACCGGTTCCCGATCAGCGCTGGGTTGAATGGAAAAAAAACTCAAAGTGAGTACCAGGCTTAACCCATAGATGTAAACATGGCTGAACTCAAATCCCGTTGAAATCAATGGGAGCCAAATCTGTCAAATTAAAATGTAAATTTTCGGAGCTAATAGGCAGAGGGGTGTCAAAAAATAGCATGGGATGAGCACTACCCTGGTGAACATGTACCAATGCAAATAAAAATAAAACATTCAGCCAGAGGAGCAGTGAAACAATAAAAATTATAAAAATGCATAATTCCTTTTAATAACATGCCTGGGGGGAAGGGGTCTATTCCTGCCTGTGAAAGGCTAAATCTCTTTGATGAGCTGACACTTACCAAAAAAAAAAAAGTTTAAAATTGATGGCAAATGATATGTTTTTGACAGAAAACAACAGCAAGCAAACCCCTCCAAGGATCTACTATGTACTGTATGTTGCTTTAAAAAATGAATGTCAGCAAGAATGAGAAAAAAAATGCATAGCGTACCCCCCAACATGTATACCAGACCTTCTGAATTTGGTCTAGATTTTAACTGAGGACCTTACGCAAAAAAAAAAAATGTATGTCCCTCAAGAAATCCCAACCCCCCCCCCCAAAAAAAAACAAGAAAAGCGCATTAAGGTCCACCTAAAAAATATACCAGATCCTGGCTGACCAAGAGAAGTGGGGGGGGTTGTGTGTGGGTATGAATCATACTAGGCCACATATCCTCAACATGTTGCTGAAGACAAGGGACTCATCCCTACAGCCTTGGTCAGCGGTTGTGGGGTCTGCCGGCAGAATATGGAAGCCCCCTTTAATAATAGGGGGCCCCAGGAGCTGCCCCCAATGTTAATGAGTATGGGGTAAATAGTACCCCTACTCATTCACAAAAAACTAAAAAGTTGTAACCTAGAAATAAAGACACCCAAGGTTTGACGAGTCCTTTATTAAAAAAAGAATTCCCCAAAAAAGTCCTTCATTGTAAATCATAAATCCCGATGCCTACCACCCGATGATTCACTGAAACAAAAAATACCCTACGACCTGGCACACACAACCAATGCTGACGGTACCACAAGCCGAATGACAGCTCAACTAGCTGTCATCAGCTATATACAGTAAAGGAAGGGGCAAGAATAGTAGTGACATCATTGACCAAAAGGAACAGGGATTCCCCATGATGTCAACAGTTCCTAGGGATGCCGCTGGTGCTAGTCCCCACAACTTCCTTAGGAACCAGTGACAGCGGGAAGCTGTGATGTGATTAAGATTTTCGTCTCCCACTGAACAAGGGGTCTAATGGGCTACAGTTCGCTCATTTATCTGAATGCCTGAACAGCCAAAGTATGCTGTGAGCCAAGTTTTGGACTGAACCGTCACCTAATCCCAAGTCTTAGGTACCTCTGATATTTTGTCATGGAGATCTGTGGGCTAGAGTTTATTTGTACTCCACATATCCACTACTATTGCTTTTAGGATGAGATTGGAACTTTACAAAATAAAATGCCACCCACTCAGCCTTTAATTCATCTACCGTATTTTCCGGCGTATAAGACAACCTTTTGTACTTAAAAATATCCCCCAAAAGTCGGTGGTCGTCTTATACGCCGGTAACTGTATGCAGAGTCAGTCAGACAGCGGTCGTCCATTGTTCAAAAGCCACGCCTCCTCCTCGTCCTGTTCTGTGATAGGCGGAACACTCAGTTTCCCAGCAGAGCCTGTGTTCAGTGTTCCGCCTATCACGGAGGTCCTCTCATACTCGGCCTCGGATAAGGTTTGGAGATCTGGAGATTGGCACAGTGAGGTAGGCAATGAGCACAGTGAGGTATGCAATGAGCACAGTGAGGTATGCAATGAGCACAGTGAGGTATTCAATGGGCACAGTGAGGTATTCAATGGGCACAGTGAGGTATGCAATGGGCACAGTGAGGTATGCAATGAGCACAGTGAGGTGTGTCAGAAGGGGGCCGTCTTATACGGCGAGTATATCCCAAAACCAACCTTTTAGCTGGAAAATTAGGGGGTCGTCTTATACGCCCAGTCGCCTAATACGCCGGCAAATACGGTATGCAATATTTTTTATTTAATTTGTGTTTTGCACCATTATTGAGTATTGTTTTAAAAGTGGTATTGGATGTATTTTTTTTTCTCTAGTGTTCTATGTGCCTGTTATTTTTTACTAATTGTTTATTTTGTGTGTCATTTACCACCATCTGAGGCTTTTGGAAATATATTTAGGAAATCACCAGATGAGACAGCCTGATGCACATTTAATTATATTGATAGCTGCAAACTCATTTAACAGAACCCTTGCAAAACAGTAGTGTTTGGGAGAGAAAAGGCTTTTATTAGTTACATCATGCAACCTTTTGCCTCAAGCAGTCTTTTACTTTCATTCTTTTGGAAGCACTTATGGAGCTACAAATAAAAGGGGCATTGAAAGCTCTTTCATAACAATACCGTAAATGGGTAAAATAAGATTAAAAATGATGACTTGAATGTACTTTCCTTGCACTATAGAATCACTCTTGTCCGCATGATGACTAACTTTAAATTCGTACTGACCATCCGAAAGAGACATTCTTCTTCTGACCTTCTAAAAGGGCAAATATTCTGGAAATATCAGTGGAAAGTATATAGCTTGCCTATGAACACACACTGTTATAGCACACAGTGTTTTCTGCTTTTTCTTTATGCGTTACGCAATAAACCCAAGCATGCATTTAGGAGTTTAGGAGATTAACACAGTACAAAGTTCAAACATGAAATTGTGGACTCTGTTTTCTTCATGGAGCACAAGGGTGAAACTGTCTGAAACAGAGTGTTCTCCAAAAACATTATGATGGAATAATATTTTTATTGACATTTAATTTAGATACTCCGAGGATTTTTTATGAGAACAAAATGCAGTAAAGCTTATGAAATGTGAAAAGCTGTTTATCCAAATCTGGATTTTGGCTTTCTAATGTCTTGTTAATCTGAAAAAGAAAAAGGTTATTCCTTCCACTTACACCAGCACATATATGGGAGAGTTGGACAATGCTTTACATTGTATGGAATTTGATTCAACTGCTTACATGCCTACTGTTTAAAAAAAGAAAGTTCTAAAATGATAGCTCATGGCTCTGAGAAAAGAAAACATTTTGAAATACTGAGGTCTGTGCATCTGCATCCAAAGTCCTTAGGACCATACAAAGTCAGGATGTTGGATTAAATACTATTAGTGAGTAGGGATGGGCCGGTTCAGTTTGCATCCAGAACATGCGAACAGGCAAAAAATTTGTTCGAACACGCGAACACTGTTAAAGTCTATGGGACACGAACATGAAAAATCAAAAGTGCTCATTTTAAAGGCTTATATGCAAGTTACTGTCATAAAAAGTGTTTGGGGACCCGGGACCCGGCTGTTTTTTAAAAAAGTTTTAAAAACGGCAGTTTTTTCGGGAGCAGTGATTTTAATAATGCTTAAAGTGAAACAATAAAAGTGAAATATTCCTTTAAATTTCGTACCTGGGGGGTCTCTATAGTATGCCTGTAAAGTAGCGCATGTTTCCCTTGTTTATAACAGTCTCTGCACAAAATGACATTTCTAAAGGAAAAAAAGTCATTTAAAACTACTCACGGCTATAATGAATTGTCGGGTCTCGGCAATACAGATCAAAGTCATTGAAAGTCATTGAAAAATAATAAAAAATAAAGCGTGGGGGTCCCCCTAAATTTCATTACCAGGCCCTTCAGGTCTGATATGGATATTAAGGGGAACCCTACGCCAAATTTAAAAAAACAAATGGCGTGGGGTTCCCCCCCTTCAGGTCTGGTATGGATTTTAAGGGGAACCCCGCGCCATAATTAAAAAAAATGGCGTAGGGTTCCCCCCAGGATGTCCCCATGTTGATGGGGACAAGGGCCTCATCCCCACAACCCTTGCCTGGTGGTTGTGGGGGTCTGCAGGAGGGGGGCTTATCGGAATCTGGAAGCCCCGTTTAACAAAGGGGACCCCCAGATCCCAGCCCCCCTATGTGAATTGGTAAGGGGTACATTGTACCCCTACCATTTCACAAAGAAAAAGTCAGACATGTCCCCTGGGGCAGGACCCAGGTCCCCAAACACTTTTTAAGACAATAACTTGCATATAAGCCTTTAAAATTAGCAATTTTGTCGGGATCCGGCAATTCATTATAGCCGCGATCAGTTTTAAATGACTTTTTTTCCTTTAGAAATGTCATTTTGCTGCATGGACTTTTCTAAGCACGGGAAACATGCGCTACTTTACAGGCATACTATAGACACCCCCCAGGTACAAAATTTTAAGGGATATTTCACCTTTACTGTTTCACTTTAAGCATTATTAAAATCACTGCTCCCGAAAAAACTGTAGTTTTTAAAACTTTTTTTTGCATTGATACATGCTCCCTGGGGCAGGACCCGGGTCCCCAAACACTTTTTATGACAATAACTTGCATAGTAACCTTTAAAATTAGCACTTTAGATTTCTCCCATCGACTTTTAAAGGGTGTTCCGCGGCTTTTCGAATTTGCCGCAAACACCCCAAATTGTTCGCTGTTCGGCGAACAGGTGAACAGGCAATGTTCGAGTCGAACTCATGCTCGACTCGAACAGATAGCCCATCCCTATTAGTGAGTGAAAGTAATCTGGTTACGTCATTGGCCATAGGCAGATTATTATTTCTTCTGACTAGGGATGAGCTTCGTGTTCGAGTCGAACATACGTTCGACTCGAACATTGGCTGTTCGATCGTTCGACGAAGATCGAACGATTTGGGCCGTTCGCGCCAAATTCGAGTGACGCGAACGGCCCACAATGCACTACGCCATCGCAGTGTCATCCAGGCGCTGTGATTGGCCAAGCATGCACTGTGACCCCGCATGCTTGGCCAATCACAGCGCCGGCAGCGAGGAGAGCAATGATTGGCCACAGGCAGGATGCCTGTGGCCAATTATTGCTGAGGGTGTTTAGTACACGCCCCACACTATAAAAGGCCGCCAGCACGGCGGCCTAGTGTAGTGTGTTCCGGAGCAGGGATAGAGTAGCATAGGCAGGGACAGTGACTGTTATTTCTTTCTTGCTTAACCTGGATTCCTTTAGTTTAGGGAAAGAGAAGGATAGGTAGGGAGAGTGTCAGTGTGTTTTGTGCTTCTGCTATAGTGTGCTTAAAAAAAACATTTATTCTAGGGACAGAAAACTCTAGGTAGGGACAGTGTCAGTTTCTTTCACTCTGCAAGTCCTTGTTTCCAGGGACCTGTAAGGACAGTGAGTTAATTGTCCTTGTGCTATATTGTGCTTAAAAAAAACATTTATTCTAGGGACAGAAAACTCTAGGTAGGGACAGTGTCAGTTTCTTTCACTCTGCAAGTCCTTGTTTCCAGGGACCTGTAAGGACAGTGAGTTAATTGTCCTTGTGCTATATTGTGATTAAAAAAAACATTTATTCTAGGGACAGAAAACTCTAGGTAGGGACAGTGTCAGTTTCTTTCACTCTGCAAGTCCTTGTTTCCAGGGACCTGTAAGGACAGTGAGTTAATTTTCCTTGTGCTATATTGTGATTAAAAAAAACATTTTTTCTAGGGACAGAAAACTGTAGGTAGGGAGAGTGTTTTTTTTCTTTCACTCTGCAAGTCCTTGTTTCCAGGGACCTGTAAGGACAGTGAGTTAATTGTCCTTGTGCTATATTGTGCTTAAAAAAAACATTTATTCTAGGGACAGAAAACTCTAGGTAGGGACAGTGTCAGTTTCTTTCACTCTGCAAGTCCTTGTTTCCAGGGACCTGTAAGGACAGTGAGTTAATTGTCCTTGTGCTATATTGTGATTAAAAAAAACATTTATTCTAGGGACAGAAAACTCTAGGTAGGGACAGTGTCAGTTTCTTTCACTCTGCAAGTCCTTGTTTCCAGGGACCTGTAAGGACAGTGAGTTAATTTTCCTTGTGCTATATTGTGATTAAAAAAAACATTTTTTCTAGGGACAGAAAACTGTAGGTAGGGAGAGTGTTTTTTTTCTTTCACTCTGCAAGTCCTTGTTTCCAGGGACCTGTAAGGACAGTGAGTTAATTGTCCTTGTGCTATATTGTGCTTAAAAAAAACATTTATTCTAGGGACAGAAAACTCTAGGTAGGGACAGTGTCAGTTTCTTTCACTCTGCAAGTCCTTGTTTCCAGGGACCTGTAAGGACAGTGAGTTAATTGTCCTTGTGCTATATTGTGATTAAAAAAAACATTTATTCTAGGGACAGAAAACTCTAGGTAGGGACAGTGTCAGTTTCTTTCACTCTGCAAGTCCTTGTTTCCAGGGACCTGTAAGGACAGTGAGTTAATTTTCCTTGTGCTATATTGTGATTAAAAAAAACATTTTTTCTAGGGACAGAAAACTGTAGGTAGGGAGAGTGTTTTTTTTCTTTCACTCTGCAAGTCCTTGTTTCCAGGGACCTGTAAGGACAGTGAGTTAATTGTCCTTGTGCTATATTGTGCTTAAAAAAAACATTTATTCTAGGGACAGAAAACTCTAGGTAGGGACAGTGTCAGTTTCTTTCACTCTGCAAGTCCTTGTTTCCAGGGACCTGTAAGGACAGTGAGTTAATTGTCCTTGTGCTATATTGTGATTAAAAAAAACATTTATTCTAGGGACAGAAAACTCTAGGTAGGGACAGTGTCAGTTTCTTTCACTCTGCAAGTCCTTGTTTCCAGGGACCTGTAAGGACAGTGAGTTAATTTTCCTTGTGCTATATTGTGATTAAAAAAAACATTTTTTCTAGGGACAGAAAACTGTAGGTAGGGAGAGTGTTTTTTTTCTTTCACTCTGCAAGTCCTTGTTTCCAGGGACCTGTAAGGACAGTGAGTTAATTGTCCTTGTGCTATATTGTGCTTAAAAAAAACATTTATTCTAGGGACAGAAAACTCTAGGTAGGGACAGTGTCAGTTTCTTTCACTCTGCAAGTCCTTGTTTCCAGGGACCTGTAAGGACAGTGAGTTAATTTTCCTTGTGCTATATTGTGATTAAAAAAAACATTTATTCTAGGGACAGAAAACTCTAGGTAGGGACAGTGTCAGTTTCTTTCACTCTGCAAGTCCTTGTTTCCAGGGACCTGTAAGGACAGTGAGTTAATTTTCCTTGTGCTATATTGTGATTAAAAAAAACATTTATTCTAGGGACAGAAAACTCTAGGTAGGGACAGTGTCAGTTTCTTTCACTCTGCAAGTCCTTGTTTCCAGGGACCTGTAAGGACAGTGAGTTAATTGTCCTTGTGCTATATTGTGCTTAAAAAAAACATTTTTTCTAGGGACAGAAAACTCTAGGTAGGGAGAGTGTTTTTTTTTTTTCACTCTGCAAGTCCTTGTTTCCAGGGACCTGTAAGGACAGTGAGTTAATTGTCCTTGTGCTATATTGTGCTTAAAAAAAACATTTATTCTAGGGACAGAAAACTCTAGGTAGGGACAGTGTCAGTTTCTTTCACTCTGCAAGTCCTTGTTTCCAGGGACCTGTAAGGACAGTGAGTTAATTTTCCTTGTGCTATATTGTGATTAAAAAAAACATTTTTTCTAGGGACAGAAAACTGTAGGTAGGGAGAGTGTTTTTTTTCTTTCACTCTGCAAGTCCTTGTTTCCAGGGACCTGTAAGGACAGTGAGTTAATTGTCCTTGTGCTATATTGTGCTTAAAAAAAACATTTATTCTAGGGACAGAAAACTCTAGGTAGGGACAGTGTCAGTTTCTTTCACTCTGCAAGTCCTTGTTTCCAGGGACCTGTAAGGACAGTGAGTTAATTTTCCTTGTGCTATATTGTGATTAAAAAAAACATTTTTTCTAGGGACAGAAAACTGTAGGTAGGGAGAGTGTTTTTTTTCTTTCACTCTGCAAGTCCTTGTTTCCAGGGACCTGTAAGGACAGTGAGTTAATTTTCCTTGTGCTATATTGTGATTAAAAAAAACATTTTTTCTAGGGACAGAAAACTGTAGGTAGGGAGAGTGTTTTTTTTCTTTCACTCTGCAAGTCCTTGTTTCCAGGGACCTGTAAGGACAGTGAGTTAATTGTCCTTGTGCTATATTGTGCTTAAAAAAAACATTTATTCTAGGGACAGAAAACTCTAGGTAGGGACAGTGTCAGTTTCTTTCACTCTGCAAGTCCTTGTTTCCAGGGACCTGTAAGGACAGTGAGTTAATTTTCCTTGTGCTATATTGTGATTAAAAAAAACATTTATTCTAGGGACAGAAAACTCTAGGTAGGGACAGTGTCAGTTTCTTTCACTCTGCAAGTCCTTGTTTCCAGGGACCTGTAAGGACAGTGAGTTAATTTTCCTTGTGCTATATTGTTTGTGATTAAAAAAAACATTTATTCTAGGGACAGAAAACTCTAGGTAGGGACAGTGTCAGTTTCTTTCACTCTGCAAGTCCTTGTTTCCAGGGACCTGTAAGGACAGTGAGTTAATTGTCCTTGTGCTATATTGTGCTTAAAAAAAACATTTTTTCTAGGGACAGAAAACTCTAGGTAGGGAGAGTGTTTTTTTTTTTTCACTCTGCAAGTCCTTGTTTCCAGGGACCTGTAAGGACAGTGAGTTAATTGTCCTTGTGCTATATTGTGCTTAAAAAAAACATTTATTCTAGGGACAGAAAACTCTAGGTAGGGACAGTGTCAGTTTCTTTCACTCTGCAAGTCCTTGTTTCCAGGGACCTGTAAGGACAGTGAGTTAATTTTCCTTGTGCTATATTGTGATTAAAAAAAACATTTTTTCTAGGGACAGAAAACTGTAGGTAGGGAGAGTGTTTTTTTTCTTTCACTCTGCAAGTCCTTGTTTCCAGGGACCTGTAAGGACAGTGAGTTAATTGTCCTTGTGCTATATTGTGCTTAAAAAAAACATTTATTCTAGGGACAGAAAACTCTAGGTAGGGACAGTGTCAGTTTCTTTCACTCTGCAAGTCCTTGTTTCCAGGGACCTGTAAGGACAGTGAGTTAATTTTCCTTGTGCTATATTGTGATTAAAAAAAACATTTTTTCTAGGGACAGAAAACTGTAGGTAGGGAGAGTGTTTTTTTTCTTTCACTCTGCAAGTCCTTGTTTCCAGGGACCTGTAAGGACAGTGAGTTAATTTTCCTTGTGCTATATTGTGATTAAAAAAAACATTTTTTCTAGGGACAGAAAACTGTAGGTAGGGAGAGTGTTTTTTTTCTTTCACTCTGCAAGTCCTTGTTTCCAGGGACCTGTAAGGACAGTGAGTTAATTGTCCTTGTGCTATATTGTGCTTAAAAAAAACATTTATTCTAGGGACAGAAAACTCTAGGTAGGGACAGTGTCAGTTTCTTTCACTCTGCAAGTCCTTGTTTCCAGGGACCTGTAAGGACAGTGAGTTAATTTTCCTTGTGCTATATTGTGATTAAAAAAAACATTTTTTCTAGGGACAGAAAACTGTAGGTAGGGAGAGTGTTTTTTTTCTTTCACTCTGCAAGTCCTTGTTTCCAGGGACCTGTAAGGACAGTGAGTTAATTTTCCTTGTGCTATATTGTGATTAAAAAAAACATTTTTTCTAGGGACAGAAAACTGTAGGTAGGGAGAGTGTTTTTTTTCTTTCACTCTGCAAGTCCTTGTTTCCAGGGACCTGTAAGGACAGTGAGTTAATTGTCCTTGTGCTATATTGTGCTTAAAAAAAACATTTTTTCTAGGGACAGAAAACTGTAGGTAGGGAGAGTGTTTTTTTTTTTTCACTCTGCAAGTCCTTGTTTCCAGGGACCTGTAAGGACAGTGAGTTAATTGTCCTTGTGCTATATTGTGCTTAAAAAAAACATTTATTCTAGGGACAGAAAACTCTAGGTAGGGACAGTGTCAGTTTCTTTCACTCTGCAAGTCCTTGTTTCCAGGGACCTGTAAGGACAGTGAGTTAATTTTCCTTGTGCTATATTGTGATTAAAAAAAACATTTTTTCTAGGGACAGAAAACTGTAGGTAGGGAGAGTGTTTTTTTTCTTTCACTCTGCAAGTCCTTGTTTCCAGGGACCTGTAAGGACAGTGAGTTAATTGTCCTTGTGCTATATTGTGCTTAAAAAAAACATTTATTCTAGGGACAGAAAACTCTAGGTAGGGACAGTGTCAGTTTCTTTCACTCTGCAAGTCCTTGTTTCCAGGGACCTGTAAGGACAGTGAGTTAATTTTCCTTGTGCTATATTGTGATTAAAAAAAACATTTTTTCTAGGGACAGAAAACTGTAGGTAGGGAGAGTGTTTTTTTTCTTTCACTCTGCAAGTCCTTGTTTCCAGGGACCTGTAAGGACAGTGAGTTAATTTTCCTTGTGCTATATTGTGATTAAAAAAAACATTTTTTCTAGGGACAGAAAACTGTAGGTAGGGAGAGTGTTTTTTTTCTTTCACTCTGCAAGTCCTTGTTTCCAGGGACCTGTAAGGACAGTGAGTTAATTGTCCTTGTGCTATATTGTGCTTAAAAAAAACATTTATTCTAGGGACAGAAAACTCTAGGTAGGGACAGTGTCAGTTTCTTTCACTCTGCAAGTCCTTGTTTCCAGGGACCTGTAAGGACAGTGAGTTAATTTTCCTTGTGCTATATTGTGATTAAAAAAAACATTTTTTCTAGGGACAGAAAACTGTAGGTAGGGAGAGTGTTTTTTTTCTTTCACTCTGCAAGTCCTTGTTTCCAGGGACCTGTAAGGACAGTGAGTTAATTTTCCTTGTGCTATATTGTGATTAAAAAAAACATTTTTTCTAGGGACAGAAAACTGTAGGTAGGGAGAGTGTTTTTTTTCTTTCACTCTGCAAGTCCTTGTTTCCAGGGACCTGTAAGGACAGTGAGTTAATTGTCCTTGTGCTATATTGTGCTTAAAAAAAACATTTTTTCTAGGGACAGAAAACTGTAGGTAGGGAGAGTGTTTTTTTTTTTTCACTCTGCAAGTCCTTGTTTCCAGGGACCTGTAAGGACAGTGAGTTAATTGTCCTTGTGCTATATTGTGCTTAAAAAAAACATTTATTCTAGGGACAGAAAACTCTAGGTAGGGACAGTGTCAGTTTCTTTCACTCTGCAAGTCCTTGTTTCCAGGGACCTGGAGAGACATTGAGTGAATTGTCCTTGTGCTATATTGTGATTAAAAAAAACATTTATTCTAGGGACAGAAAACTCTAGGTAGGGACAGTGTCAGTTTCTTTCACTGTGAAAGTCCTTGTTTCAAGGGACAGAGAAGGACACCTGAAGGTAGCCCTTATTGCTTTTTTCCCATCTCCCTGCAGGCCATCTATTAGAATGTCTGGAAGGCAAACAAGGAGAGGCAGACAGTCAGGAGGCAATAAAAGAGGGCAAGCAGGCTCTGTGTCTGGGGGCAACAGTGCTGGTCGTGGACGCGGTGCATTGTCATCAGCACATGGCCATGGGACACGCTTGTCCTTCTTTTCGGCAGCTGGACATGTTGAGCCACATCATGCCGAAGACTTGGTAGAGTGGATGACCAAGCCCTCCTCCTCCTCCTCATCCTCTCTCACCCAGGCTCAGGGTACTGGAAAAGCAGCTGCCAAAGCGTCGTCTTCCCTGGTATCAATGTCAGACAAATCATCAGTCACTCCTTCCCTAGACCCACCATGTCCTCCTCCTGAGGAGTCCCCCGAACTGTTTCAGCACAGTGTTGGGTACATGCTCCAGGAGGATGCCCAGCGTTTCGAAGGGTCTGATGATGAAACCCAGCTAGAGGAAGGCAGTAGCGTGAGAGCAGACAGAGGGGATGCTCAAGAAGGACACCAATCTGGCAGTCATGTTCCAGCAGCTGCAGCATACTGCCAGATTGGCTCCAGTGATGAGGAGGGAGGGGATGATGAGGTCAATGACTCCACGTGGGTGCCTAATAGGAGAGAGGAGGAGGAGGAGGATGAGGAGGAGGCACATCTCCAACGAGGCAGGATGCCCTTTGGTGGCCAGCGTAAGGGCAGTACACCGACGGAATCACACCGCAGAGCTCCGCCTGTGCAGGGCGCTGCCTCTGCCCGTCATTCAAAAAGTTCTTTGGTGTGGGCCTTTTTTGAGGCTAGTGCATCAGATCGCACAGCTGCTGTTTGCAACATATGTCTCAAGCGTATATCGCGTGGCCAAAACATCAGCCGCTTGGGTACCACATGCCTGACCAGACATATGTTGACCTGCCATGCAGCTCGTTGGCAAGCCTACCTCAAAGACCCACACCAAAGAACCAAGCGGACCTCTCCTTGCACCGCATCAGCTGGGATCTCCAACCCCACTATAACTTCAGTCCTCTCTGAAACATGCACTGAGAGGAATGAAGGTGTAGAATTAGGTGTGTCACAGCCAAGTACTTGCGCCCACTCTGCTAGCAGTACACCGACGTCCGATTCTAGCAGGCAAATTTCCCTGCCCCAGCTGCTGGACCGTCGAAAGAAGTTCACTCCCAGCCATCCACATGCCCAGCGGTTGAATGCTAGCTTGGCTAAATTGCTAGCGCTTCAACTGCTGCCTTTTCAGTTGGTAGACTCGGCCCCCTTCCGTGAGTTTGTGCAATGTGCGGTTCCTCAGTGGCAGGTTCCCAAACGCCACTTTTTCTCACGGAAGGCTATTCCGGCTCTCTACCGGCATGTGGAAGGCAATGTCTTGGCCTCGCTGGACAGGGCGGTCAGCGGTAAGGTGCATATTACCGCTGACTCATGGTCCAGCAGGCATGGACAGGGACGTTACCTTTCTTTCACGGCCCATTGGGTCACTCTTTTGGCAGCTGGGAAGGATTCAGGACAAGGTGCAGTAGTGTTGGAGGTTGTCCCACCGCCACGCCTCCAAAATGCTACTACTGGTTGTGACACACCTCTCTCCTCCACCCCCTCCTCTTCTTCTTCCTCCATGGCCTCTTCCTGTGGTTTGTCCTATGAACCAGCGGTGCTCCGTAGCCGTTCACGGGGCTACGCAAGTACGCAGGCAAAAAGATGCCATGCCGTGCTTGCGCTGGTGTGTTTGGGGGACAGAAGCCACACTGGGGCAGAGGTCCTGTCTGCTCTGCAGGGCCAGGCCGAGAGGTGGTTGACGCCACGCCAGCTTAAGCCAGGAATGGTGGTTTGCGACAATGGCACCAACCTCCTCTCCGCCCTCCGACAGGGACAACTGACCCATGTGCCCTGTGTGGCTCACGTCCTTAACCTGGTGGTGCAGCGCTTCTTGGGCAGGTACCCGGGCTTACAGGATGTCCTGAGGCAGGCCAGGAAAGTCTGTGTGCATTTCCGCAGATCTTATAATGCCAGTGCTCGCCTGGCTGAGCTGCAAAAGGAGTTGAACCTGCCCAAGAACCGCCTTATATG
The DNA here is from genome assembly GCA_029206835.1 of Rana muscosa. Taxonomy (NCBI): domain Eukaryota; kingdom Metazoa; phylum Chordata; class Amphibia; order Anura; family Ranidae; genus Rana; species Rana muscosa. Next base: position 515,105,359 of record CM055116.1, on the reverse strand, counting down.
TGACATGCCCACCAGGTGGAACTCAACGTTGGCCATGCTGCAGCGGCTGCACACGCAGCAGAGGGCCATCAATGAGTACCTGTGCGACTACGGCACCAGGACAGGGTCAGGGGAGCTTGGTTTTTTTTCTCCACGCCAGTGGGGCATGATCAGGGATGCATGCACTGTCCTGGCACCATTTGAGGAGGCCACGAGGATGGTGAGCAGTGACAGTGCATGCATCAGTGACACTGTACCTCTTGTCCACCTGTTGGAGCACACGCTGCGTGGAATAATGGACAGGGCACTTGAGGCAGAACAGAGGCAGGAAGAGGAGGACTTCCTTGCCTCTCAAGGCCCCCTTTACCCAGACAGTGTTCCTTCTGTCCCACCCATCGCACAGGAAGAGGAGGAGGAGGAGGAGGAGGAGGAGGAGGAGGATTGTGTCAGCATGGAGGTGGAGGCTGGCACTCAGCATCATCAGCAGCAGTCTTTTAGGGATGATTTACAGTCCCAAGAAACCAGTGGACTTGTACGTGGCTGGGAGGAGGTGGCTGCGGATCATGTCGTCCTTAGTGACCCAGAGGACTCCGGAGCGAATGCCTCAGCAAACCTACGCTGCATGGCCTCCCTGATCCTGCAAAGTCTGCGGAAGGATCCTCGTATTCTTCGGATCAAGGAGAGGGACCATTACTGGCTGGCCACTCTCCTTGATCCACGGTACAAGGGTAAGGTTGCGGACCTTATGTTACCGTCGCAGAGGGAGCAGAGGATGAGACAACTCCGGGAGGCCTTGCAGAAAGGTCTGTGCAACGCGTTCCCAGAGACTGGGAGGTTGCAAACTCCTGGTCCTGGACAACGAGTTGCTGAGGCTTCGGCCAGTCAAAGAAGGAGCGGTGGGGAAGGTGGCCGTCTGACCGATGCGTTCAGACAATTCTTTAGTCCGCAGCCCCAAAGTATGATCGGTTCCAGCAACCATCGCCAGCGTCTGATAAACATGGTGCAGGAATATCTAGGGGCAAGGTCAGACTTGGACACCTTCCCCACCGAAAATCCTCTGGCTTACTGGGTCTTGAGGATGGATCACTGGCCAGAGCTTGCACAGTATGCAATTGAGCTACTGGCCTGTCCTGCATCCAGCGTTCTTTCGGAACGCACATTCAGTGCTGCTGGAGGATTTGTCACGGATCACAGGGTGCGCCTGTCCACCGACTCGGTTGATCGACTGACTTTCATCAAGATGAACCAGTCTTGGATCACCACCAGCTACCACACACCTGATGCTGATATAACAGACTAATTGATTTTAAAATGTCACATCCCTTCAAGACTGATGCTGATGCTGAGTGCCTGTGCTGTTATGTTGACTGGCTATCCTCCTCCTCCGAGTCCTCAATGATACGATTGATGATGATAGCTTGGAAGATCATTTTTGTTTATGGGTGCCGCCACCAGTGCCTAACGCCCAATTTTTCAGCCCCTGTTTAACAGGGGCGTGTAATTACAATTTTTGAAGCAATACTTTGCAACAGGGCTCATTGCTGTGCTCCAAGTACAGTATCTGTGAGGAGTTGCAGTGTTGTGCCACCAGTGCCTAAGGCCCAATTTTTCAGCCCCTGTTTAACAGGGGCGTGTCATTACAATTTTTGAAGCAATACTTTGCAACAGGGCTCATTGCTGTGCTCCAAGTACAGTATCTGTGAAGGGTTGCAGTGTTGTGCCACCAGTGCCTAAGGCCCAATTTTTCAGCCCCTGTTCAACAGGGGCATGTAATTACAATTCTTGATCTAATAATTCACAGCAGGGCCCATTGCTGCACCCACCAAGAGTAACTGTCAGGGCTTACAGTGTTGTGGCACCAGCACCACCATCAAAGGCCCAATTTTTACTACCACTGTTCAACAATTATATGTAATTAAAATTCCTGATATAATAGTTGACAGCAGGGCGTTCCAGCACCAACCAAGAGTAACTGTGAGTGCTTACAGTGTTGTGCCAACACCAACAACTAAGGGGCCTATTTCTGCAGAGTATATACGGCAGGTCCCTACTTTCAAACATCCAACTTACAAACGACTCCTACTTGCAAACGCAAGAAGACAACAGGAAGTGAGAGGAAATCTACCACTAGGAAGGAAAATTCTCTCCTGTAAGAATAAATATGGGAGAAAGGTGTCTCCTCTGTACTGATGCTTTATCAGCAATCCTTGTTTCAAGAAAAACACCACATTTCAAAAACAGTTGTCATTAGGACGGAAAGTGAGGTGAAATGTTCTGAACAGGGGCACAGACAGCAAAACAAATGTTACAGGGGTGATAACCCTTACCTATGTTTTCCAAAAAGTTTAAAAATAGATTTTTGGTCTGGAGCTACACTTCAACAATGTACCTGTTCAAAATTACAAACAGATTCTACATAAGAACAAACCTACAGTCCCTGTCTTGTATGCACCGCCTGTATACGGCTGTTCTGAGTATATAGGGCCTTTTTTATTTTATGTGCGGGGTTCCCCTTAATATCCATACAAGACCCAAAGGGGCTGGTAATGGGCTGGGGTAGGGGGGGGGTCATGGGGTAGCTATGCCATTTTTCTTAAAGATTTTCATCCATATTACCGGGACCAGACATTACATTAAAGCCGCAAGCAGTTTTAAATGGCTTTTTTTTCCTTTAGAAGTGTCATTTTGTGCAGGGACAGTTCTAAACACGGGAAACACGTGGCACTTCACAGGCATACTTTAGACACCCCCCAGGTACGATATTTAAAGGAATATTTGACTTTTTTTTTTTCACTTTATGCATCATTAAAATGACTGCTCCCGGAAAACGACCGTTTTTAAAACTTATTTTTGCATTGATACATGTCCCCTGGTGCAGAACCCGGGTTCCCAAACCCTTTTTAGGACAATAACATGCATAATAGTTTTTATAATTAGCACTTTAGAATTCGAACGTTCGCATCCATTGTATTTAATAGGGTTCTAATGTTCGTTCGAACTTTCGGTCCGTTCGCGGGTTCTGGTGCGAACCGAACCCGGGGGTGTTCGGCTCATCACTACTTCTGACAGTACGCGCATCATTTTGGCACCCGTGTCACTTAGAAGAGCTGGAAGTGACATCAACACCTTCTCTGCAGCTGCCTGTTTGAGCTAATTTACCACTGACATGAAAGAGTCCATGACTGCCATTTGGTGTTAAACAGGAAGTCACCCAGTTCCACATGGTAATAGTTTTCGTTAGGGGGAGGGGGGGGTGAAGCACAGATCAGAGCTGTTGGTTTTTTGGCTGCTCTGGTCATTTCAGTTGGAATTGCAGTAAAGTTATGGTTAAGACATCACCCCTCAAACTAAAGAACCATGGGGGTAGGGGGACAAGCTGTAGGAAGTACTTTATCCAGTCCCCAATTTGGAACTAAGACCGGCCATACACAGTTCCTGCTGAACCAGCCAAGATTTGAACCTTTAATGGGCAGGCTGACTGTACCAAGCTGATTGATCGATTAACTTGGGTACAACCAGCCTGCTGGATTCTCTATTGATTATAGCAGACGCTAGTGAAAATCACTGTCTTCTCCTGGCGGAGATGGCTTCCCCCGCCCACTCAAGCCTCCTTGCATCGAGAAGACAATTTCTGATTGCCTGGTAGTTGCCTGGCACTACCGTGGTTGCAGGAAAGAAATTTGCACAGTTTATGGCCCGCCTAAGGTGGCTGCTGTTTGATGTGATATATGTAGAGAGACAACACAAGCCATTACTGTACAGAAGCCATGTTTACTGAAAGACCCAGCAGGAACTGGAACAACACACAGGAAGAAGTGCAACGGAGATGCACCATAGAGTTGCACAATGGAAGCCACTAAATGAAAGACCAGTGTGCGCTGTGATAGATACTGGATTTGAGTTTGATACAATGAACTATGGCTTTTATCAACAATACAAACAGTATCAGACTTTAAAAACTCCTCAGATAGTGTTGGAAGATACCAACAAGATAGTAGGAATAGCCTGGTTTTGAATTTAAGTTTTTCATTATACATTTTATCAAATTGGAGTGGTGGTGACTCGTTGCTCTGCCTTACCAGCAGTCCCTGTTGTTAAAGGCATAATTGTGCTACAGGAACTGAATATACTTCAAGTTATGCAGAACACGTCTTTCAGATTGACACAGTATTCTGCTACTTGCCAGGAACAGAATCAGAATCCAAAAGCTGTAGTGGTTCCAGAAATGCAAGCTGGAGGCTCAAAGTCAAGTGTAGACCTCAGGTCTAATCCTCTTGCAACTGCCTGTATATGCAATGTAGTCCAGAAGGGGCAAAGAATGGAGAGACAACAGGTGCAACCAAGAGCCAGAGTGATGGTATGACATCTATACAGTGCAAAGCAGCACCTCAAAGCACTGGTTTCAGTCCTTTCCTTAAATCTTTCTGCAGACTGTGTTTCCAGTGCAACAACAGCGATTATCTTGTTTGTTCTCAGTTTATGCACTGTTTTTCAAACTAATGCTCTTTACATTGCATGCTTTCTGTTGGTCATACTGTAATACCGAGGACGACATCCTTTGAGTTGGGGTAAAATGTACCAGGATGTTACTCTGTGGCAGTTTTTGCAGCAGAGGTGATATATAGTCCCTTCTGGGTCAACCTGAGACCTCTGCAGTGCGGGGAAAGCAGTTAGCAATAGACACCCCCTTGTGATGAAATGATAGGCTGAGCCTATCTTGTGTAACCTGATCCCGCTTCACCACAGCCACATACACTATATTACCAAAAGTATTGGGACGCTTGCCTTTACATGCACATGAAATTTAATGGCATCCCAGTCTTAGTCTGTAGAGTTCAATATTGGGTTGGCCCACCCATTGCAGCTATAACAGCTTCAACTCTTCTGGGAAGGCTGTCCACAAGGTTTAGGAGTGTATCTATGGGAATGTTTGACCCATCTTCCAGAAGCACATTTGTGAGGTCAGGAACTGATGTTGGATGAGAAGGCCTGGCTTGTTGTCTCCGCTATAATTCATCCCAAAGGTGTTTCATCGGGTTGAGGTCAGGCCTCTGTGCAGGCCAGTCAAGTTCCTCCACCCCAAAATCCCTCATCCATGTCTTTATGGGCTTACTGGGCACATATACCCCCCTTCCTGCCCAGGCCAATTTTCAGCTTTTAGCGCTGTCACAATTTGAATGACGATTGAGTGGTCATGAATCACTGTACCCAAATTAAATTTTTATAATTTTTTTCACACAAATAGAGCTTTCTTTTGGTGGTATTTAATCGCCACTGGGGTTTTTATTTTTTTGCTAAACAAACAAAAAAACTGCAAACATTTTGAAAAAAAAAAACAAAACAGTTTTTATAGTTTGTTATAAAATTTTGAAAACAGGTAATTTTTCTCCTTCATTAATGTGCGCTGATGAGGTACTAATAGGCTGCACTAATAGACACTGATAAGGCAGCACTGATAGGTGGCACTGATGGTCACTGATAGGTGGCACTGGTTAGGCACCGATCAGGAGGCACTGATGAGGCTACACTGATAGATGGCACTGATGGGCACTGATAGGCGTCACGGAAGGGCATCTAGAGGTGGCACTGATAGGCAGCACTGATAGGTGGCACTTATGATGAGGCACTGATGGGCACTGATTTACAGCACTGATGGGCATTGATTGGTGGCACTGATAGGCACTGGTAGGTGCCACTGGTGGGCACTGGTTAGCAGCACTCGTGTTTACTGAGTGGGTCTGATGTTCCTTTTACAGAAGCCGGCAATCGGCTTTATTTTTTTTCTCCTCACGCTCCCAAGGACTCGGTGATCACAAAACACGCTGCCCATGCGCAGTGCGAGCACAGAAGGACCTCCTGGCAATCCAAGCCCGCGCTGTAGCCGTCTTTCTGGCTATACCGTGCGTGTGAAGTGGTTAAAGTGGTTACCCCATTCAAAGTAAGTCATCAAAATGCTGATAACTTTTTAAAGCTAAACTTTAGGCAGATGTAAAATCACACACATTGTATCAGCTCAGTATTTATTTAAAATAACATTAAATGTCTTTTTTTAAATGCAAGCAGTGAATTTACCTGAATTTGGCTTGATATGAGTCCCTTGTAGCCCCTTGTAGTCCCTGTAATGCATAGCTCAGAGGGGGAGGGAAATGTGCTGAAATGCTCTTGTGCTAACAAGAAGCATGCTGATTGTACGACAGAACAGAGCGACAAAGAGATAGACTCATTAGTCTGCTGCTTCTCCTTTTACTGTCCAGTCGCAGGCTTCCTAGTGTGCCAAACAAGACTGTACTGTGTTGTAGCGCTTTGTAAATCTCAGAACTCTGAAGAATGTATTTCTATGCATTCAGATATTTGCCTCGAGTTCAGCTTTAGTTTTGTAGTCATAGGCTTCTAGAAAAGGTATTCCTCCAGAAAAGGCATTTTATGATTTTTTTATAGTGTTTTACCTTCTAAAAGTATCTTTTGTGATAGTGCTGCAGTCAAAGCAAAGAGTAACAGCACAATGTTCCGATCTATTATTCACAAACACGCAGGACTATTAAAACTGATTGTATCAGCAAATAATTACTGTATGTATGAAGGCAGTGAATAAATATACATGTGCAGGCAGACATTGGCTTCTTTGGGTTCCTCCAGGCAAAAGAGACCATCTGCCCTTGTCACATTAAACCCTCTTTATTAGGCTGCATCATGGCAAAGGGCATTTTACTAAAGTACATAAAATGAAACGTTTAAAAAAAAAAATTCCAGGTATGGATATTTTATGCATACTAACATTGGTCCAGCTATACATACCTGTGGTTACCTTATAGAAGCTGGAAATCACTGTAGCAGACACAGCTATTCCAGTGGTCTCCACTTGATTCCAGGTCCCGTGTTAACCACTTAAGCCCCGGACCATTTGGTAGCTAAAGGACCAGAGGTGAATTCAGAATTTTGCACTGCGCTGCTTTAACTGTAAATTGTGCGGACATGCAATGTTGTACCCAAACGAAATTTGCGTCCTTTTCTTCCCACAAATAGAGCTTTCTTTTAATGGTATTTGATTGCCTCTGCGATTTTTATTTTTTGCGATATAAACGGAAAAAGACCGAAAATGTTGAAAAAAAAATGATATTTTCTACTTTTTGTTATAAGAAAAATCGAATAAACTCAATTTTAGTCATACATTTAGGCCAAAATGTATTCAGCCACATGTCTTTAGTAAAAAAAATGTCAATAAGCGTATATTTACTGGTTTGCGCAAAAGTTATAGCGTTTACAAACTAGGGTACATTTTCTGGAATTTACACAGCTTTAAATTCATGACTGCCTATCTCATTTCTTGAGGTGCTAAAATGACAGGGCAGTACAAAACCCCCCCAAATGACCCCATTTTAGAAAGTAGACACCCCAAGGAAATTGCTGAGAGGCATGTTGAGCCCATTGAATATTTTTTTTTTGTCCCAAGTGATTGAACAATGACAAAAAAAAAAAAAAAATTACAAAAAGTTGTCACTAAATGATATATTGCTCACACATGCCATGGTTATATGTGGAATTGCACCCCAAAATACATTCTGCTGCTTCTCCTGAGTACGGGGATACCACATGTGTGGGACTTTTTAGGAGCCTAGCCACGTACGGGACCCCGGAAACCAAGCACCGCCTTCAGGATTTCTAAGGGGGCAAATTTTTGATTTCACTCCTCACTACCTATCACAGTTTTGAAGGCCATAAAATGCCAAAATAGCACAAAACCCCCCCCAAATGACCCCATTTTAGAAAGTAGACACCCCAAGGAAATTGCTGAGAGGCCTGTTGAGCCCATTGAATATTTTTTTTTTTTGTCCCAAGTGATTGAATAATGACAAAAAAAAAAAAAAAATTACAAAAAGTTGTCACTAAATGATATATTGCTCACACATGCCATGGTTATATGTGAAATTGCACCCCAAAATACATTCTGCTGCTTCTCCTGAGTACGGGGATACCACATGTGTGGGACTTTTTAGGAGCCTAGCCACGTACGGGACCCCGGAAACCAAGCACCGCCTCCAGGATTTCTAAGGGCGCAAATTTTTGATTTCACTCCTCACTACCTATCACAGTTTTGAAGGCCATAAAATGCCAAAATAGCACAAAACCCCCCCAAATGACCCCATTTTGGAATATAGACACCCCAAGCTATTTGCTGAGAGGAATGGCGAGTATTTTACAGCTCTCATTTGTTTTTGAAAATGAAGAAAGAACATTTTTTTTTTTTTCTTTTTTTTTTTCAATTTTCAAAACTTTGTGACAAAAAGCGAGATCTGCAAAATACTCACAATACCTCTCAGCAAATAGCTTGGGGTGTCTACTTTCCAAAATGGGGTCATTTGGGGGGGTTTTGTGCCATCTGGGCATTCCATGGCCTCCGAAACTGTGATAGGCAGTGAGAAGTGAAATCAAAAATTGACACCCTTAGAAAGCCTGAAGGCGGTGATTGGTTTTTGTGGTCCCGTACGCGGCTAGGCTCCCAAAAAGTCTCACACATGTGGTATCCCCGTACTCAGGAGAAGCAACAGAATGTATTTTGGGGTGTAATTCCACATATGCCCATGGCATGTTTGAGCAATATATCATTTAGTGACAACTTTGTGCAAAAAATAAATAAAAATAAAATAAATTTATTTTTTCCGCATCTTGTGTCAACATATAAAATATTCCATGGACTCGACATGCCTCTCAGTATATAGCTTGGGGTGTCTACTTTCCAAAATGGGGTCATTTGGGGGGGTTTTGAACTGTTCTGGCATTTTATACACAACATTAGGAAGCTTACATCCACTCTTCTAACCACTTGAAGACAAAGCCCTTTTTGACACTTTTTGTTTACATGAAAACATATTTTTTTTGCAAGAAAATTATGTTGAACCCCCAAACATTATATATATTTTTAAAGCAAAGGCCCTACAGAATAAAATGGTGGGTGTTGCATTTTTTTTTCTACACAGTATTTGCGCAGCGATTTTTCAAACACTTTTTTTAATTTTAATGCACTAAAACACACTATATTGCCCAAATGTTTGATGAAATAAAAAAGATGATCTTAGGCCAAGTACATAGATACCAAACACGACATGCTTTAAAATTTCGCACAAACGCGCATTGGCGACAAACTACATACATTTTTAAAAGCCTTTAAAAGCATTTACAGGTTACCCCGTTAGATTTACAGAGGAGGTCTACTGCTAAAATTACTGCCCTCGATCTGACCTTCGCGGTGATACCTCACATGCATGGTGCAATTGCTGTTTACATATGACGCCAGACCGACGCTTGCGTTCGCCATTGGGCAAGAGCAGGGCAGGACAGGGGTGCTTTTTTTTTTTTTTTTTTTTTATTATTAATTTTGCTTTTTTATTTTATTTTTAAACTGTTGCTTCCATATTTATTTATTTTTATCACTTTTATTGTTATCTCAGGGAATGTAAATATCACCTATGATAGCAATAGGTAATGACAGGTACTCTTTTTTGAAAAAACTGGGGTCTATTGGACCCTAGATCTTTCCTCTGCCCTCAAAGCATCTGACCACACCAAGATCGGTGTGATAAAATGCTTTCCCAATTTCCCAATGGCGCTTTTTATATCCGGGGGGGGACATTCCCTCCCACTGCTTGTAAAAGCAGTCCAGAGGCTAATTAGCCACTAGGATTGCTTTTACATGAAAGCCGGCCGCTGGCTGAAAAGAATGATACTAAGATGATACCTAAACCCGCAGGCATCATTCTGGTATAAACATTCAAAGCCCAGCAACATACCAGTACGTTGCTGGTCCTTGTTGGACATGTATTGTAATCTTTTTTTTCATGCAGCCTGTTGGCTGAATGAAAAAAAAAGATTGATCGGTGGGTATGCCCACCATTAGAATACCGCCCTTCATCCACCCACTTCTAATGATGGGCATACATGCACCATTTATATATGCCGAAGCATGGGGGCATCTTCTCGCAAAAGTTATGCCGCGTACACATGGTCAGACTTTTCCACGGGAAAGCCTCCGTCGGAATTTCGACCGTATGTACGCGGCATTAGGAGCAAAATCGCTCCTCCGCTCCTGCTGCCCCAATGCTTCGGCATATATGCTTTTTTTTTTAACTGTGGTGGTGAAATCACCTCCTACAGCACTGGAGTCGCAGGGATCAGGCCTGTCTCTGCGAACGCTGCAGTTATGTGTGTTGTGTTTTGTAAGTGACAGTGATCGATCGATACTGCACTTGGGTGGCCTGGGCTGGACGGAGGGGCAAAACGCAGGTGCTAGCAGGTATCTGGGCTGATCCCGCTAACACTGCATTTTTGGGAACCCTAAACTGCTGGGGACGCTAGTATAGATCTGATCAGATCAGATATTGAGCTGATCAGATACTATACCACTAAGGGGGGTGTATGCTTCACGCGTGGGTGTTAGTGCTACTGGCACTAACCTGACGCTGCCTGGGGTGTGACGCAGACCCTCTCTGACGCTAAAACCTAATTGATATCACCCGCCGGGCGATCAGGGGGTTAAACCTTTATTGGGTTATATACGGCGGGTGCCCTGACACTATAAAAAGCAAACTAACTAACCAGCGTCACCCGTAACACTTATATGATGATCACTGGTGAAAGGGTTAACTAGGGGCAATTAGGGGGTTAAAATCTTTATTAGGTAATATATGGGGGTACCTGACGCTATATAAAAACCTGACGGCGAACCTAAAAAAAAATTACTGGCTACCTATCGGCATCACCGACACTAAGACATCGATCAGAAAAATTATCGCTTAGTGACAGTGGTGATAGGGGGTGAAAGGGTTACCTGGGGGGCGATCAAGGGGGTTAAACCTTTATTAGGTAATATATGGGGGTACCCGACGCTATAAAAACCTGCGTCGAACCTAAAAAAAATTACTGGCTACCGATCAGCATCACCGACGCTAAGACATCGATCAGAAAAATGATCGCATAGCGACGGCGGTGCTAGGGGGTGAAAGGGTTACCTGGGGGGTGATCAAGGGGGTTAAACCTTTATTAGGTAATATATAGGGGTACCCGACACTATAAAAACCTGCGGCGAACCTAAAAAAAATTACTGGCTACCGATCAGCATCGCCGACGCTAAGACATCGATCAGAAAAATTATCGCTTAGTGACAGTGGTGATAGGGGGTGAAAGGGTTACCTGGGGGGCGATCAAGGGTGTTAAACCTTTATTAGGTAATATATGGGGGTACCCGACGCTATAAAAACCTGCGGCGAACCTAAAAAAAATTACTGGCTACCGATCAGCATCACCGACGCTAAGACATCGATCAGAAATATGATCGAATAGCGACGGCGGTGCTAGGGGGTGAAAGGGTTATCTGGGGGGTGATCAGGGGGTTAAACCTTTATTAGGGGGGGGTTAGGGGGCTACATTGGACCTAAAACTAAATGTAGTGACACTTTTACAGTCACAAATGTCACTGATTGCAGTGATCACTAAATAAATTGTCACTGCAATCAGTGACACTGTGACTGGGGGCTGGGGGGGCTGGGGGTGATCTGGGGGTGTCTGGGGGGGCCTGGGGGGGCGATTTATGTGCCTATGTGTCCTGGTGTCAGTGTGCTGTTTTGTGTACTAACCTGCATCTTCTCCTGTACGGCGCTCGGTATATGTGAGCGCCGCAGGAGAGATGACATCACTTCCTCCTTCCTGGCAGGCAGGGGAAGCTCTCTCATTCGCCGGGAGCGATCGAGAGGGGGTGGCCGGAATCGAACGGCCGTCCCCTCATGCCGGATCGCTCCCGAAGGTAAAACGACCACCCACTGTAAAGAAGAGGGTCCGATCGGACCCCCCAACTATACAAAGGCAATCACGTATATGTACGTGATTCTGCCTGTCGGTGCCATTCTGCTGACGTATATTTACAGTGGGCGGTCGTTAAGTGGTTAAAGAGGAAGTCAACCCTGATGGGTTTTTCTTCCTTTCTTCTTCTCTGCAAAGTAAAGGCATACTAGCACATTATGTGACACTTACCTGAAAACGAAGCCCGCACCATCCCCGCTGCAGGCCATATCTATCTTCGCCCTTCTTCCTTCCGGAGCCGCGGACTCCGGCTGTGTGACTGTCCGGAGCCGCCGATCACGGCACAAACCTGAAGAAATGGGAAGAAATTCTGGACAGCCGCACTCCAAAAAAGTTTTTGCCTTTTATTCAAAAATGGACATCAAAAATACATGCCACAGCAGAACAAAACGGGCAGAAGGGCTGACGCGTTTTACACTAACAAACAGTGCTTAGTCATAGCTCCTGAAGAAACGGCACGGATGGTCGTTTCTTCAGAGCGCATGCGTCGATGACATCATCGGTGCAGTAAACAGTGAATATTTACAGTGCTACTGCCTATAGTTAAGCCTTATTCTAGGCTTATGCAGCGCTAAATAATGAACAGTGAATTATGTATAAATCACTAGTAATGTAAGCCCAAAAAGGGTGTGGTAAATAGGGATGAGCTTCGAGTTCGAGTCAAACTCATGTTCGACTCGAACATTGCCAGTTCGCCCGTTCGCCGAACAGCGAACAATTTGGGGTGTTTGCGGCAAATTCGAAAAGCCGCGGAACACCCTGTAAAAGTCTATGGGAGAAATCTAAAGTGCTAATTTTAAAGGCTTATATGCAAGTTATTGTCAAAAAAAGTGTTTGGGTACCCGGGTCCTGCCCCAGGGGACATGTATCAATGCAAAAAAAAACGTTTTAAAAACTGCAGTTTTTTCGGAAGCAGTGATTTTAATAATGCTTAAAGTGAAACAATAAAAGTGAAATATTCCTTTAAATTTCATACCTAGGGAGTGTGTATAGTATGCCTGTAAAGCAGCGCTTGTTTCCCGTGCTTAGAACTGTCCCTGCACAAAGTGTCATTTCTGAAGGAAAAAAAGTCATTTAAAAGCACTCGCAGCTATAATGAATTGTCGGCTCCTAGCAATACACAGAAAAAGTCATTGATAAAAAATAAAAAAAAAGCGTTGGGTTCCCCCCAAATTCAATTACCAGGCCCTTCAAGTCTGGTATGGATATTAAGGCGAACCCTGCGTCAAATTTAAAAAAAAAATGATGTGGGGTTCCCCCCAAATATCCATTCCAGACCCTTCAGGTCTGGTATGGATTTTAAGGGGAACTCCATGCCAAATTTAAAAAAAAATGGCGTGGAGTTCCCCCCAAAAATCCATACCAGACCCTTTATCCGAGCACGCAACCTGGCAGGCCGCAGGAAAAGAGGGGGGATGAGAGAGCGCCCCCCCTACTGAACTGTACCAGGTCACATGCCCTCAACATGGGGAGGATGCTTTGGGGGTCTTTCCCAACTGTGTCTGTGTGTTTTTTTATAATTTTTTACACTTTCTTTGTGAAATGGTAGGGGTACCTTACCAATTCATATGGGGGGGGCGGGATCTGGGGGTCCCCTTTGTTAAAGGGGTCTTCCAGATTCCTATAAGCCCCACGCCCGCATACCCCACAACCACTGGGCAAGGGTTGTGGGGATGAGGCCCTTGTCCCCATCAACATGGGGGCATGGTGTTTTGAGGGGTCACAGACCCCCAAAGCATCCTCCCCATGTTGAGGGCATGTGGCCTGGTATGGTTCAGGAGGGGGGGGCAATCTCTCGCTTCCTGCGGCCTGCCAGGTTGCGTGCTTGGATAAAGGGTCTGGTATGGATTTATGGGGGGAACTCCACGCCATTTTTTTTTAAATTTGGCGTGGAGTTCCCCTTAAAATCCATACCAGACCTGAAGGGTCTGGTATGGATATTTGGGGGGAACCGCACGTCATTTTTTAAAAAATTTGACGTAGGGTTCCCCTTAATATCCATACCAGACCTGAAGGGCCTGGTAATGGAATTTGGGGGGACCCCCACGCATTTTTTTTATTTTATCAATTTCTCTTCTCTGTATTGCTGGGAGCCGACAATTCATTATAGCCGCGAGTGCTTTTAAATGATTTTTTTCCTTCAGAAATTACACTTTGTGCAGGGACAGTTCTAAGCACAGGAAACAAGCGCTGCTTTACAGGCATACACCCCCCCCCCCAGGTATGAAATTTAAAGGAATATTTAACTTTTATTGTTTCACTTTAAGCATTATTAAAATCACTGCTCCCGAAAAAACGGCCGTTTTTAAAACTTTTTTTGCATTGATACATGTCCCTTGGGGCAGGACCCGGGTCCCCAGACCCTTTTTAGGGCAATAACTTGCATATTAGCCTTGATAATTAGCACTTTTGATTTCGAACGTTCAAGTCCATTGTATTTAATAGGGTTCTAAAATTCACGCGAACTTTAGGTCTGTTCGCAGGTTCTGGTGCAAACCGAACGGGGGGGTGTTCGGCTCATCCCTAGTGGTAAACTATAAAATCATACATAGAAAAACAAATCAGTTAATAGAACTGAGTCCATAAACACAAACTGATAAAAATATGTAACAGTGTCCGTCACAAGTGATAGGAGAATAAAATGATGAGGATGTGACCAAATTTGACAGACGTCTTAGACACTCTTACCAGAAATGTTGGACCCGACTGTCAGTGACCGCGGATCAATCAGGCATAGGGGTTCCCAATCGATGGGTAGACCAGATATCCAAGGGATCCAATGGAACTCCAAACACTCCTTGTAGGGATCTGGATGGGAGTAGCCAGAAATGGAAATACTGGACCAAGTGGTTCACGACCAATACTCAGTCGGGCACAGGTATTCCAATAGACTCACAGAACCAAACGACCCAAGGATAGTCCAAAAAATACTCAATGGATATTCAGTATTAGTGGCCCCCACTGGGGTAACGATAGCCAAATAGAAAACCCACCAAAACTCACATCCACAGGACATGGAAGAAAGAAAAAAATGGAAGGGCTTCCAATGGTGCAGGTCAAAAAATATATGGGTTTTATTAATAAAAACCAACATACAAATGCATAAAAATGATCACTGTGAGATAAAAGCAATATGGGGAATGGTGTACCAAAGGCCGACGTGTTTCGTCATAATCGGACTTCTACTGGGGCATCTACCTGCTCCCCCATATTGCACATAAATATATAAAATATCTAAACTAGTAATTTACCAATCAGTCGAGATTTCAGCAAATAGGTCCGTGATTGGAGGGGACCAGTCACATGATAGACTGTGCTCCACACCTCCAGCCAAGAACCAATAATAACCAGCATTATGAAGCACCTCTGGGTCAACAACAACTCGTCAGATATACCCGGAAGTGACTCAAAGCCAGCACATGATAGAACACCCATCAAAAAGGCAGCGAAAAACGGGTATAATGTATCACATGATAGCTCACATCCACTCTCCACCGGCCCGCACAAACATCCAGGTCAAACACCGAAGTGATGTAATCGCGATAGCCAATGGTGAGCAAGAGAAATTGGAGCAATGACCTCCAGTGAGGCTTACCTATAGGTAAAAATATTACAGGAAGGTTTACAACCTCTTTAAGCTGATGGCCTGATGCATTGTGAACACAGGAGGTCAGCCGCTCGACACAGACATCTTTCAGAGAATCGCCAGAGAAAGGAAGGAGCACCGCTCACCAACCCAGTGAATGAGTGTGGCCTCAGCCAGTGCTGCTCCAGCCTCAGCGGCGCTGGCTGAGGCCACACTCATTCACATATTCATGCACTGGGTTGGTGAGCAGTGCTCTTTCCCTTCTCTGATGATGCTTCTACACCCCTGAATGGTGCATAGCCACCTGTTCCCTTCACTGCAACCAGCAGGGAGATCTTTATTTCAGCTTAGAGTGGCAAGTTATACCTGAATCACTGTGCTCCATTCAAGGAATATTCAAGGCATATTCTGAATGAAAGCAAAGCATTCTCTGATTGGATGAGGTTGACCCCCGTTATTGCTATCTTTTGGGAGACATCTTTTTGTCTTAGGTCCTTGTTTTTGCAAATACTCTCTATAGTTGTAGTGGGGTCCCGTCTAATTGACGAATCGGTGTAGATATATTACCATTGGTCAGTGGGTCCTCTGCTCTATTATTTTTTTTTTTGCATATTCTGAATGAAAGCAAAGCATTCTCTGATTGGATGAGGTGGAGTTGTGATATCACTGCTCCTTTCCATCTTCTTTTCCAAACAAAGCTCTGATCAGAATTCATTTTAGCAGGTAATAGAATGTATAATCTTTTTCCAATAAACGATGTACAGTAATTCAAAGTTGAGTAATGATATGCAAATTGCAACAGCTCAAAGCAGCCAACTACATTTACTAGAGTCTGATCATTTAAAAGACGATTTCTAATTGATTGGCATAGGTTACAACTTGATGCCCAAAACTGCTGCCCTTTGCAAGACTGATATTCCTGCAGGGTAAGGGTCGAGAGAAGTTGCTATACATTTAATGCATATGTGTACAACAACATGGAATATCAAGTGCACAGGCTATCCAGGCAGATATCTGTCAGTCTTGAAAACTAGGATACTCCAATCACAGCCACAGTATTAGCAGATTATGTATGAAATTAACAAACCTGCCTGATAACCAAGCAGTGTATGGAAAATCACCGTAGAAGGAAGCCTGTGGTCATTTATACCCCCAGTAGTGAAGCAAAAATATAAGAAACAGATGTTTCTTATCTATAGAATACAGAATATGTTTAAATAATTGGTTTCAAGAGTTACATTTCATACAGAATACAAATTGAGAAAATCTCAAATATAAATAGTAAAATATGATGAAAAATCTATATGATATGTCTCCTGCATTTTTATAAAAAAAAGTGTATATTCCTATTTTTTCCCAAAGGTGCCAAAAAGATTCCGCTGCTTAAAAAATAAATATACCTTTTATAAAAAAGAAAAAATTACCATTTTTACTGGAAAAAAGGGGCATTTATAAATTTTTCACACAGGTCCCTGCAAAGCATTCCACGATTAGTGGATCGCAGGTGCAGTGTCACTCCCGCACACTTTCCATCTAGGTTTCTGCCTCTGTACAGACCTCTACAGACTATCACTTACAAAGCTAGAGGAAGATTAAAAATGGAATACGAGCTCTGATCAGTAAATTCGTATTCCATTGAGAACTAGGAATCAACTGCCATGATGGCATGCAGGACTTGTAGTTTATTCATTCACAGATCTCTATGAATGAATGACACTGCTGTGTGGGCTGGCCCTGCAAACCTGCACCGATTTTGATGTGACAGAACCCTGCAAGATGTGAGGATCCCTCTCCCACTGTCACAGGGAATGAGGTCAGGGGGAGAGGGACGCAGCAGATGGAACATTCAAAATACAGATCTAACATGTAACATGTTCTAAAGATGAACCTAGCCTTTGAATTACAGCAGATCATTTTGACCAGGCTGTGGACATTCAAATTCTAAGAAAGCAGTATTCTAAAATTTTAATTCGTATTCTTAAAAAGCAGTAAACAAGCTTCATATTTGTTCATAATGGTGAGGGGTTAGAACTCCTCTCTCGTTTTTATTGCTGTCTGTGCCTCTTTGTTAGGGAGATTCATTCTCTCTAATTGTTCTTATTAGGAATAGCACAAGAAATAAACATGAAGGTAAATCCAAAATTATTGCCACCAGGACAGGAATATAGGAGAAAATCTTACTTCCTGTTGAGTCTACAAGCATGAGATGGCAAAACAACTGATAGCAATTTTACCTCTCTGCTATTATATTCAAAATGAAAAAAAAATGTTTTACTTACCTGTAAAATCCTTTTCTTGGAATACAATACGGGACACAGGCTTAATGTTAGCCTACTGGGTTAGACTACTGGGTTATATGCAGCCACCTTTAGGTGATTGAATGCTAACAAACAGTTGTTGAGTTGTTAGAGTTGTTAGGACAGCCTCCATATAACTCCTCCTACTCCCAGAAAGCCTCAGTTTTTTAGTAAATAATTGGAGTGAATCAGAGAGGAAGGACCTGTGTCCTGTACTGTACTCCAAGATTGGATTTTACAGGATAGTAAAAAAAATACAAGACTAAATTTCGGGTGCAGAATCCAAAGTCAATGGGAGCTGTATGTTAAAAAAAAGTTAATGGGCTCTTTTAAGCTAATATGCTAGCGATTGTCAATCAAACTGCATGGGGGGGGGGGGGGGGGGCGTCTGGACACTGCCCTTGGGGACTATGTACGAAATTAAAATAAAAGTTAAGAAACGATTTTAATAATGCTAAAAGTAAAATACAAAATTATTTTTAATTAAATGCCTGGGAAATGCCCTGGCCCTGTCTTTGAATTGGCATATCTCTAAGCTGCCGTTTTGTGTTTGCAAACAAGGGGATTGCCTTCATTTATACCAGACCCCTATCCTAGATGAGGATCTGATCATACATGTTATGGGAAACCTTAACACAAAAAAAAATCAGCATTGAGTTTCCCCCCCTAATTTCTACCTTGCCCTTCTGATCTGGTATGGATTTTAAGTGAAGACCCCACAAAAAAACTTGAGGTCCCCACAAAAAATTCACCCCAGCCCCCTATCTGAATAGGCAGTCTGACAGGCCAGGAAAGGGGTGGTGGGGGCAAGCATGTACCCCCTTCCTGAACCATACCAGGCCACATAATCTCAATAATGGGGGGTACCTTGCCAGAAGGACCCCCTTACTTACAAAGCACTATGTCCCTATGTTATTGAAGACAAGGGTCTCTTCCCCACAACCCTGACCTGGTGTTTGTGGAAGTCTGTGGGCCGGGGGCTTATCTGAATCTGGAGGCCCTTTACTAATCGAGGGGACTCAGGTACCCCCCCCCCAATGTGAACGAGTAAGGGTACATAGTACACCTACTATTTTACAAAAAATGAAATGTAAAATAAAATAAGATTATGTAGCGCCCTGCTCCTGATGATCAGGCGCTATGTTAAATTTAGTGGGTGTCTGAGCTGGTATTTAATGATCAAGGCTGCTAAATCATGACGAATATGGTCATTGTTAATTTTTGTTTCCTAGTTTTAATCTAGCTATTAGGGATGAGCTTCGTGTTCGAGTCGAACATACGTTCGACTCGAACATCGGCTGTTCGATCGTTCGACGAAGATCGAACGATTTGGGCCGTTCGCGCCAAATTCGAGTGACGCGAACGGCCCACAACGCACTACGCCATCGCAGTGTCATCCAGGCGCTGTGATTGGCCAAGCATGCACTGTGACCCCGCATGCTTGGCCAATCACAGCGCCGGCAGCGAGGAGAGCAATGATTGGCCACAGGCAGGATGCCTGTGGCCAATTATTGCTGATGGGGTTTAGTACACGCCCCACACTATAAAAGGCCGCCAGCGCGGTGGCCTTGTGTAGTGTGTTCCGGAGCAGGGAAAGAGAAGCATAGGCAGGGACAGTGTCATTATTTTTCCTTTACTATTCCTGGATTCCTTGTGTTTAGGGACAAATAAGGATAGGTAGGGAGAGTGTCAGTGACAGTGTGCTATTCTGTGCTAATCCTTGTTTGTAGGGATAGAGAGGTACAGTGAGGGAAAGTGTCAGTGTGCTATTCTGTTCTAAAACTATTTTGCTGAACCATATTTTCAATCCTTGAGTTTAGGGACAGAGAGGTACAGTGAGGGAAAGTGTCAGTGTGCTATTCTGTTCTAAAACTGTTTTGCTGAACCATATTTTCAATCCTTGAGTTGAGGGACAGAGTAGGACAGTGAGTGAAACTGACAGTGTGCTATTCTGTTCTAAACCAATTTTGCTGTTCCATATTTTCAATCCTTGAGTTGAGGGACAGAGAGGTACAGTGAGTGAAACTGACAGTGTGCTATTCTGTTCTAAACCAATTTTGCTGTTCCATATTTTCAATCCTTGAGTTGAGGGACAGAGAGGTACAGTGAGTGAAACTGACAGTGTGCTATTCTGTTCTAAACCAATTTTGCTGTTCCATATTTTCAATCCTTGAGTTGAGGAACAGAGAGGTACAGTGAGTGAAACTGACAGTGTGCTATTCTGTTCTAAACCAATTTTGCTGTTCCATATTTTCAATCCTTGAGTTGAGGGACAGAGAGGTACAGTGAGTGAAACTGACAGTGTGCTATTCTGTTCTAAACCAATTTTGCTGTTCCATATTTTCAATCCTTGAGTTGAGGGACAGAGAAGGACACTCGTAGAAATTATCAGTGTGCTATTCTGTGCTAAATCTTGTTTGTAGGGAGGGACAGAGTAGGACAGTGAGGGAAAGTGTCAGTGTGCTATTCTGTTCTAAAACTATTTTGCTGTTCCATATTTTCAATCCTTGAGTTGAGGGACAGAGAGGTACAGTGAGTGAAACTGACAGTGTGCTATTCTGTTCTAAACCAATTTTGCTGTTCCATATTTTCAATCCTTGAGTTGAGGGACAGAGAGGTACAGTGAGTGAAACTGACAGTGTGCTATTCTGTTCTAAACCAATTTTGCTGTTCCATATTTTCAATCCTTGAGTTGAGGGACAGAGAGGTACAGTGAGTGAAACTGACAGTGTGCTATTCTGTTCTAAACCAATTTTGCTGTTCCATATTTTCAATCCTTGAGTTGAGGGACAGAGAGGTACAGTGAGGGAAAGTGTCAGTGTGCTATTCTGTTCTAAAACTATTTTGCTGAACCATATTTTCAATCCTTGAGTTGAGGGACAGAGAGGTACAGTGAGTGAAACTGATAGTGTGCTATTCTGTTCTAAACCAATTTTGCTGTTCCATATTTTCAATCCTTGAGTTGAGGGACAGAGAGGTACAGTGAGTGAAACTGACAGTGTGCTATTCTGTTCTAAACCAATTTTGCTGTTCCATATTTTCAATCCTTGAGTTGAGGGACAGAGAAGGACACTCGTAGAAATTATCAGTGTGCTATTCTGTGCTAAATCTTGTTTGTAGGGAGGGACAGAGTAGGACAGTGAGGGAAAGTGTCAGTGTGGTATTCTGTTCTAAAACTATTTTGCTGAACCATATTTTCAATCCTTGAGTTGAGGGACAGAGAGGTACAGTGAGTGAAACTGACAGTGTGCTATTCTGTTCTAAACCAATTTTGCTGTTCCATATTTTCAATCCTTGAGTTGAGGGACAGAGAAGGACACTCGTAGAAATTATCAGTGTGCTATTCTGTGCTAAATCTTGTTTGTAGGGAGGGACAGAGTAGGACAGTGAGGGAAAGTGTCAGTGTGCTATTCTGTTCTAAAACTATTTTGCTGAACCATATTTTCAATCCTTGAGTTGAGGGACAGAGAGGTACAGTGAGTGAAACTGACAGTGTGCTATTCTGTTCTAAACCAATTTTGCTGTTCCATATTTTCAATCCTTGAGTTGAGGGACAGAGAAGGACACTCGTAGAAATTATCAGTGTGCTATTCTGTGCTAAATCTTGTTTGTAGGGAGGGACAGAGTAGGACAGTGAGGGAAAGTGTCAGTGTGCTATTCTTTTCTAAAACTATTTTGCTGTTCCATATTTTCAATCCTTGAGTTGAGGGACAGAGAGGTACAGTGAGTGAAACTGACAGTGTGCTATTCTGTTCTAAACCAATTTTGCTGTTCCATATTTTCAATCCTTGAGTTGAGGGACAGAGAAGAACACTCGTAGAAATTATCAGTGTGCTATTCTGTGCTAAATCTTGTTTGTAGGGAGGGACAGAGTAGGACAGTGAGGGAAAGTGTCAGTGTGCTATTCTGTTCTAAAACTATTTTGCTGAACCATATTTTCAATCCTTGATTCGAGGGACAGAGAGGTACAGTGAGTGAAACTGACAGTGTGCTATTCTGTTCTAAACCAATTTTGCTGTTCCATATTTTCAATCCTTGAGTTGAGGGACAGAGAAGGACACTCGTAGAAATTATCAGTGTGCTATTCTGTGCTAAATCTTGTTTGTAGGGAGGGACAGAGTAGGACAGTGAGGGAAAGTGTCAGTGTGCTATTCTGTTCTAAAACTTTTTTGCTGAACCATATTTTCAATCCTTGTGTTTAGGGACAGAGAAGGATAGGCAGGGGACAGTGTCAGTGTCATTTTTGCTAAGCCTCCTGCACAATATACACCTGAAGGTAGCCCTTATTGCTGTTTTTCCCATCTCCCTGCAGGCCATCCATTAAAATGTCTGGAAGGCAACCAAGGAGAGGCAGACAGTCAGGAGGCAAAAAAAGAGGGCAAGCAGGCTCTGTGTCTGGGGGCAACAGTGCTGGTCGTGTACGCGGTGCATTGTCATCAGCACATGGCCATGGGACACGCTTGTCCTTGTTTTCAGCAGCTGGACATGTTGAGCCACATCATGCCGAAGACTTGGTAGAGTGGATGACCAAGCCCACCTCATCCTCCTCATCCTCTCTCACCCAGGCTCAGGGTACTGGCAAAGCAGCTGCCAAAGCGTCCTCTTCTCTGGTATCATTATCTTCATTAGTCAATCCTTCCCTAGACCCACCATGCCCTCCTCCTGAGGAGTCCCCCGAACTGTTTGAGCACAGTGTTGGGTACATGCTCCAGGAGGATGCCCAGCGTTTGGAAGGATCTGATGATGATACCCAGCTAGAGGAAGGCAGCAGCGTGAGAGCAGAGAGAGGGGATTCTCAAGAAGGACACCAATCTGGCAGTCATGCTCCAGCAGCTGCAGCATACTGCCAGATTGGCTCCAGTGATGAGGAGGGAGGGGATGATGAGGTCACTGACTCCACGTGGGTGCCTAATAGGAGAGAGGAGGAGGAGGAGGAGGAGGATGAGGAGGAGGCACATCTCCAACGAGGCAGGATGCCCTTGAGTGGCCAGCGTATGGGCAGCACACCGACGGAATCACACCGCAGAGCTCCGCCTGTGCAGGGCGCTGCCTCTGCCCGTCATTCAAAAAGTTCTTTGGTGTGGGCCTTTTTTGAGGCGAGTGCATCAGATCGCACAGCTGCTGTTTGCAACATATGTCTCAAGCGTATATCGCGTGGCCAAAACATCAGCCGCTTGGGCACCACATGCTTGATCAGACATATGTTGACCTGCCATGCAGCTCGTTGGCAAGCCTACCTTAAAGACCCACACCAAAGAACAAAGCTGACCTCTTCTTGCACCGCATCAGCTGGGATCTCCAACCCCAGTATACCTTCAGTCCTCTCTGAAACCTGCTCTGAGAGGAATGAAGGTGTAGAATTAGGTGTGTCACAGCCAAGTACTTGCGGGCACTCTGCTAGCAGTACACCGACGTCCGATTCTAGCAGGCAAATTTCCCTGCCCCAGCTGCTGGACCGTCGAAAGAAGTTCACTCCCAGCCATCCACATGCCCAGCGGTTGAATGCTAGCTTGGCTAAATTGCTAGCGCTTCAACTGCTGCCTTTTCAGTTGGTAGACTCGGCCCCCTTCCGTGAGTTTGTGCAATGTGCGGTTCCTCAGTGGCAGGTTCCCAAACGCCACTTTTTCGCACGGAAGGCTATTCCGGCTCTCTACAGGCATGTGGAAGGCAATGTCTTGGCCTCGCTGGAAAGGGCGGTCAGCGGTAAGGTGCATATTACCGCTGACTCATGGTCCAGCAGGCATGGACAGGGACGTTACCTTTCTTTCACGGCCCATTGGGTCACTCTTTTGGCAGCTGGGAAGGATGCAGGACAAGGTGCAGTAGTGTTGGAGGTTGTTCCACCGCCACGCCTCCAAAATGCTACTACTGGTTGTGACACACCTCTCTCCTCCACCCCCTCCTCTTCTTCTTCCTCCATGGCCTCTTCCTGTGGTTTGTCCTCGGAACCAGCGGTGCTCCGTAGGCGTTCAAGGGGCTACGCAAGTACGCAGGCAAAAAGATGCCATGCCGTGCTTGCGCTGGTGTGTTTGGGGGACAGGAGCCACACTGGGGCAGAGGTCCTGTCTGCTCTGCAGGGGCAGGCCGAGAGGTGGTTGACGCCACGCCAGCTTAAGCCAGGAATGGTGGTTTGCGACAATGGCACCAACCTCCTCTCCGCCCTCCGACAGGGACAACTGACCCATGTGCCCTGTATGGCTCACGTCCTTAACCTGGTGGTGCAGCGGTTCTTGGGCAGGTACCCGGGCTTACAGGATGTCCTGAGGCAGGCCAGGAAAGTCTGTGTGCATTTCCGCAGATCTTATAATGCCAGTGCTCGCCTGGCTGAGCTTCAAAAGGAGTTGAACCTGCCCAAGAACCGCCTTATATGTGACATGCCCACCAGGTGGAACTCAACGTTGGCCATGCTGCAGCGGCTGCACACCCAGCAGAGGGCCATCAATGAGTACCTGTGCGACTACGGCACCAGGACAGGGTCAGGGGAGCTCGGGTTTTTTTCACCACGCCAGTGGGGCATGATCAGGGATGCATGCACTGTCCTGGCACCATTTGAGGAGGCCACGAGGATGGTGAGCAGTGACAGTGCATGCATCAGTGACACTGTACCTCTTGTCCACCTGTTGGAGCACACGCTGCGTGGAATAATGGACAGGGCACTTGAGGCAGAACAGAGGCAGGAAGAGGAGGACTTCCTTGCCTCTCAAGGCCCCCTTTACCCAGACAGTGTTCCTTCTGTCCCACCCATCGCACAGGAAGAGGAGGAGGAGGAGGATTGTGTCAGCATGGAGGTGGAGGCTGGCACTCAGCATCATCAGCAGCAGTCTTTTAGGGATGATTTACAGTCCCAAGAAACCAGTGGACTTGTACGTGGCTGGGAGGAGGTGGCTGCGGATCATGTCGTCCTTAGTGACCCAGAGGACTCCGGACTGAATGCCTCAGCTAACCTACGCTGCATGGCCTCCCTGATCCTGCAAAGTCTGCGGAAGGATCCTCGTATTCTTCGGATCAAGGAGAGGGACCATTACTGGCTGGCCACTCTCCTTGATCCACGGTACAAGGGTAAGGTTGCAGACCTTATCGTACCGTCGCAGAGGGAGCAGAGGATGAGACAACTCCGGGAGGCCTTGCAGAAAGGTCTGTGCAACGCGTTCCCAGAGACTGTGAGGTTACAAACTCCTGGTCCTGGACAACGAGTTGCTGAGGCTTCGGGCAGTCAAAGAAGGAGCGGTGGGGAAGGTGGCCGTCTGACCGATGCGTTCAGACAATTCTTTAGTCCGCAGCCCCAAAGTATGATCGGTTCCAGCAACCATCGCCAGCGTCTGATATACATGGTCCAGGAATACCTAGGGGCAAGGTCAGACTTGGACACCTTCCCCACCGAAAATCCTCTGGCTTACTGGGTCTTGAGGATGGATCACTGGCCAGAGCTTGCACAGTATGCAATTGAGCTACTGGCCTGTCCTGCATCCAGCATTCTTTCAGAACGCACATTCAGTGCTGCTGGAGGATTTGTCACGGATCACAGGGTGCGCCTGTCCACCGACTCGGTTGATCGACTGACTTTCATCAAGATGAACCAGTCTTGGATCACCACCAGCTATCACACACCAGATGCTGATATAACAGACTAATTGATTTTAAAATGTCACATCCCTTCAAGACTGATGCTGATGCTGAGTGCCTGTGCTGTTATGTTGACTGGCTATCCTCCTCCTCCTCCTCAATGATACGATTAACGATGATAGCTTGGAAGATCATTTTGGTTTATGGGTGACGCCACCAGTGGCTAAGGCCCAATTTTTCAGCCCCTGTTTAACAGGGGCGTGTAATTAAAATTTTTGATGCAATACTTTGCAACAGGCCTCATTGCTGTGCTCCAAGTACAGTATCTGTGAGGGGTTGCAGTGTTGTGCCACCAGTGCCTAAGGCCCAATTTTTCAGCCCCTGTTCAACAGGGGCATGCAATTATAATTATTGATCTAATAATTCACAGCAGGGACCATTGCTGCGCCCACCAAGAGTAACTGTCAGGCCTTACAGTGTTGTGGCACCAGCACCACCATCACCACCACCACCAAAGGCCCAATTTTTCAGCCCCTGTTCAACAGGGGCATGCAATTATAATTATTGATCTAATAATTCACAGCAGGGACCATTGCTGCGCCCACCAAGAGTAACTGTCAGGCTTTACAGTGTTGTGGCACCAGCACCACCATCACCACCACCACCACCACCAAAGGCCCAATTTTTCAGCCCCTGTTCAACAGGGGCATGCAATTATAATTATTGATCTAATAATTCACAGCAGGGACCATTGCTGCGCCCACCAAGAGTAACTGTCAGGCCTTACAGTGTTGTGGCACCAGCACCACCATCAAAGGCCCAATTTTTACTACCACTGATCAACAATTATATGTTATTACAATTCCTGATATTATACTTGACAGCAGGGCGTTCCAGCACCCACCAAGAATAACTGTGAGTGCTTTCAGTGTTGTGCCAACACCAACACCTAAGGGGCCAATTTCTGCAGAGTATATACGGAAGGTCCCTACTTTCAAACATCCAACTTACAAACTACTACTACTTGCAAACGGAAGAAGACGACAGGAAGTGAGAGGAAATCTACCCCTTGGAAGGAAAATTCTCTCCTTTAAGAATTAATATGGGAGAAAGGTGTCTCCTCTCTACTGATGCTTTATCACCAATCCTTGTTTCAATAAAAACACCACATTTCAAAAACAGTTGTCATTGGGACGCAAAGTGAGGTGAAATGTTCTGAACAGGGGCACAGACAGCAAAAAAAATGTGACAGGGGTGATAACCGTTCCCTATGTTTTACAAAAAGCTAAAAAAAAGGAATTTGCCATGGAGCTCCACTTAAACAATGCAGCTGTTCAAAATTATAAACAGATTCTACATAAGAACAAACCTACAGTCCCTGTCTTGTATGCACCGCCTGTATACGGCTGTTCAGAGTATATAGGTCCTTTTTTATTTTGTGTGCGGGGTTCCCCTTAATATCCATACAAGACCCAAAGGGGCTGGTAATGGGCTGGGGTAGGGGGGGGGGTTGATGGGGTAGCTATGCCATTTTTCCTAAAGATTTTCATCCATATTACCGGGACCAGACATTGCATTAAAGCCGCAAGCAGTTTTAAATGACTTTTTTCCCTTTAGAAATGTTATTTTGTGCAGGGACAGTTCTAAACACAGGAAACACGTGGCACTTCACAGGCATACTTTAGACACCCCCCAGGTACAATATTTAAAGGAATATTTGACTTTTTTTTTTTCACTTTATGCATCATTAAAATGACTGCTCCCGGAAAACGTCCGTTTTTAAAACTTCTTTTTGCATTGATACATGTCCCCTGGTGCAGAAGCCGGGTTCCCAAACTCTGTTTCGGACAATAACATGGATAATAGTCGTTATAATTAGCACTTTAGAATTCGAACGTTCGCATCCATTGTATTTAATAGGGTTCTAATGTTCGTGCGAACTTTCGGTCCGTTCGCGGGTTCTGGTGCGAACCGAACCCGGGGGTGTTCGGCTCATCACTACTAGCTATGTCTGTTTTTGGCTTTAACTTTGTCTTTATTCCATTTTTTTTCATTTCTCATTTCACTCTATTATATCTTATTTTGTTTTCACTTTTACTGTTCATTATCACTACTCCACATAATACACTTCACACACTGGTATGTGCACATATTATATTGTATTATAAATGTTATGTTTTCCTTGTCTTAAGGTTGTTGTATATTTTTTATTGGTCTGACCCTGTGATCGCACACACACACCTGCCGATGGTTAAGATCACCGGTCGTCGATTAACATTGATTGCCGGAGAACCACCATACGTAGCTGTGAGTCATGTGAGATTTGAACTTAGATATATATATTTGCAGTGTTTTTTCATTTGGATTCAGCTATGACTAAGCACTAGTTCCCAGTGTGAAACATGTCAGTTGTACCCCCTTTTTGTCTGCTGTGACTTGTAGTGCTTTGCAATTTTTAAATAAAGGCTACCTTAATGGTTTTTTGGAGTGCGGCTGTCCACATATTCATCCTATTTCTTGCTAAAGCAGCCTCTGTTCTGGCTATGGCTGTGTTTGGAAGGACTTCCCACTGTTCACCTATAGGTGGCGTTATCACCCCAGGCCAATGTTGGAACACAAGCAGGCCAAAGTGTATTGGGTGTCTTTCCCCGGGAACAGCTCAGTGGGAGTGGTCTCCCTGCTGAGCATGCTGGGGAAGGGTACTTAAGGGGCAGACGCCATTTCTCGGGGCTCTCTTCACCTCGTGGCCCTCCTGGCCCTCCTGGCTTGAGGTATGTGTTACTGGAATTTCAGCCTCGGAGCCACGCTGGCCCGAGGCTGCATCTATGCCAGGTAGGCCCAGTTGTCCTGACTGGGGCCTACACTTTGAAGGTGATCCTGTGCTCTCCGTCCTGTGGGAGGAAGCCACTCAGTGGAGGAAACCAGGGGAGTACCTGTCCTGGAGAGGACCAAGCGGAAGGCTGGTATCTTGAGGGAGGCCTGGTGACCCTATTGGAGGATGCACCGTAGCTAAAGTTACCTTTCAGTCTGCCAGGTTGGCTTAAAGGCTCTTAAACTGTAAGGCTGGATATCTGGGTACTAAAATCCTGTGGCAGAGGATCATTGAACAGTTCAACTTAATCGTTCCAAAGGTCTGTGGCAGAGACTGTTATTTCTTATTTGTTCGTGCATCATTCCGGCTGCTAGGTCAAGTGAGAGTGGCCTATCTGAGTGAGCAATACCCACTTGAAGGAGGGTGGTGAGTGTGACTTTGCAAGCTTAGAAGTTTCCCCAGTGATCTGCTGTGTGTGCCTGAACCTTCCCCTAACACTCCGTCCCTCTACCTAAGCAAGTTTTGTTTGGAAATAAGACCTGATGAAAAAGGATTCATAACTTGTGTGGACATTGAACTTTCTGTAGACTTTCATCCCCTATACATCAAACAATGAGGTAACGTGCAAGGCCCAAATTTAAACCAGCAGCTCCTACGGGGTAGTGCTACATTTACATATGAAGTCCTCTAAGTCTGCATTCTGCTATCTTCCCACTTTTTGTGCATGCGCTCTGTATTTACAGATTAGTGGCTAGCAGGTTACTTGTTAGGAAATTGTAAACATTTGAATGTCCATAACCCAGCCCCAGTTCTATTTTTAAGTGAACCTGTATTTTGCCATTTCAGTAATGAGTTCTCTTGACAGCCCCTGGCCCTACTGCTGATGGCAACCTTCCCTGTATTCCCCCAAATGTCATTTATATGCTAGAGCCAGTTCAAACAGTTGACTGTACAGAAATGACCTACCAGTGGTCTACCTTTGTAGTCCAATGATTGGCTGAGAAAAGAAGAAAGTCACATTTTCCCCCGTGCGCAGAAGGTCTGGGTGTTTTCCTTTGTTCTGGTTGGAAAATGGGGTGTTGCATAGTCATGATGGGTGAGTAGGGAGGCAAACAAGCAGACTTGGTGTTTTGCCCTAAATAGGCAAAGTACGTTTTCACCTTGTAAAGCATCTAAATTAAACTTTTAGAGTGAATGAAAATTTAATTTTTCTGTGTATTTTTCACAAAATCAAGGTATGAAGCTCAGTGAAGTGCTTACTTGTGTGCATTCTCACAGTTTTACTCACAAGTAGACAACACAAAATAGTAAGGCTCTATAATAAACAGCGGCAGTATATTAGTAAATCTTAAAGAAAAATTATGAATAAATAACAAAATATAATAGCTGCCAATTCAGAAGTCTTAAAGCTGTAAGCTAAAAACTGCCCTAAGCCTGGATGTGCGTGTACTGTTAGACCTGTTTTACTAGAAAGGAAGAAAAAATTGTTGATGACAAATGAATGGAGGATACAATAACCTCAATTTAAAGTGGTTGTAAAGCCTTAAAGTGTTTTTTTTTTAAAATAGCAAATATGCCTATACTAACCTGCTCTGTGCAATAGTTTTGCACAGAGCAGCCTTGATCCTCTTCTTCTGGGGTCCAACGATGGTGCTTCAGGGACCTCCTCTTAATTGGGTGGCCCCACAGAAATCCGCTTTCCATGGGGGCACCCATGGGGGCTCACTCCAAAGTCCTGCTGTATCCTCCATTGGCACAGACAGCAGGACTTGGCCCTGCCCCCCGATCCCATGTCCCACCTTTTGTTTTACAGCAGCGGCAGCCAATGGCTCCAGCTGCTATCAATCTGTTCAATGAGGAGAGCTCTCATTGGACAGATTGATAGCAGCAGGAGCCATTGGCTCCCGCTGTTGACATTTAAAAGAGGATAGGGGCTGCTCTGTGCAAAACCATTGCACAGAGCAGGTAAGTATAGGTATGTTTGTTATTAAAAATAAATAAAAAATTAACGTTTACAACCACTTTAAAGACCATGTCTACCATGTTATCTGATATATATTTAGATACATAGTGTATTTTGAGACTACAAGTGACAAGAGAATTATGATAGACTTCAATTTGGACAGCCCTATTTGAATTCCGTATAATATTGTGGGCTTATCAAGATTGTTGATAAGTGATATTCTAAAAAGAAACTACTACTTTGTTCAAATGTGAATTAAATAACATGATTAAATTGACCACATACCTTGGTCCTGTATCATTGTCTGGAATCAGCAAACAGTCTTTGGTTTAGCAAGTAATAAACCCTGATGATATGGTACCCATTTACATGTAGATGACCACATCCTGACTTTATAGCTACAGTTTTTTTTGTGAAACAGAAAACTCCATCAAGATTGGGAACAAAGGTTATGGGTCTGGCACACTCATTACAATTTAGTATGAGCATAAAATAGTGATATGATCAGGGAATGGCTTCCAAATCCGTCTTGTGTAAAAATCTCTGAAAACTAATTAGTGCAGATCCTGTATTTTCTACAAATCTGATTAAAATTAAGTCAATCTCCATCTCAGAGGGACTCTTCAACATAGCATTGCATGTGATGCTAACCTAATAGTTGTATTCTGTAAAACATGATTATTAAATGATTACCTTTCTAGTTTGATTCACGCTAATTGGGATATATTTTATCAACTGCAATAAAGGAAAACGTTAAAATAATGATATTTTAGACTTTTAGAATTAAAGTCAATGAAATACAAAAAGTTGCTTAGTAAACCATTGTGAATTTTATACTATTTAATTTTTGTCACTGCCCTATTAATTCAACATTTGCTGAACTTTATTTTTTTTAATGGCTTGCAGTAAACAAAATAAAAAAAGCAGTTCTCTCACTCTCTGTACTTTAGTCCATAATCCATGTTATTCAACTCAGTTCTAGTAAAAGACCTGGCTGTCAGGAACTCACCTCCGTGGGATATGTCATCACACCATCCTGGGCTCACCGGAGAATTCCATAGAGAACAGTGCCACGTCATTCCATGGCACTGCACTTTGCAGCATTCAGGACCTGTCCACCACTGGAGAAAGACAAGGACATCACACAGTTGGATCAAAAGGATCAATTTTATTTAAATAAATAAAAAAATACATTTATGATTTATATCTGTTTTGTTATATATACACATTCTTTGTTTTACAAATAAACATTTAACCACTTTTGGACCGCCCACCTCACATATACTGTGGCAGGGCGGCCCGCATGCCCGAAACGACGTTCCTTTACGTTGTTTCGTGTATGAGATACTGTGGGCGCGCAGGAAGAAACAGTGTGGTACATTCCACATCACAGTGTTTATCACCCAAAGAAGCCAGACAAGTTAAGAGTCGTCTTTGATTGTTCAGCAATGTTTCAAGGCATCTCCCTTAACGACACCTTATTGATAGGTCCCAACCTGATAAATTCTCTAGTGGGAGTCCTCTGTCGCTTCAGGAAGAAAGCAGTTGCTGTGATATGCGACATTGAAAAGACGTTCCATCAGTTCTACATCCCCCCAGAAATGCGCAATTACTCAAGGTTCCTTTTGTGGGAGAACGGCCAGTTGGAAACAGAAACCAAAGAATACAGAATGGCAGTTCACCTCTTTGGTGCCAGTTCCTCTCCAGGATGTGCCAACTTTGGCCTCAAGTATCTTGCACAACAACACAAGGCAGAATATCCTTTAGCAAACGCTTTCATTGAGAAGAACTTTTATGTAGACGACGGTCTAACCAGTGTTTCAACAATCAGTGAAGCTACAAATCTAAACCTCGAAGCGCAAAGATTATGTAAAAATGCTGGCTTAAGACTGCACAAGTTCAACTCTAATAAAAGGGAGGTCCTGTCTTGTGTAGCTCCGTCAGAAAGAGCAACAACTAGTGAATCTCCCAAACTTAAACCAGACTCAACATCAGAAGGACAAGTACTTGGTATTCAGTGGTCAATTGAAAACAACACCTTCAGCTTTAGTGTTGACATAAAGAATCGACCCTCAACTCGCCATGGTATCCTGTCGTAGCCTCTCTTTATGATCCTTTAGGCTTCATAGCTCCATTCATACTGAGTGCATTCTTCAGGAGCTTTGTCGCAGGGGCATCAGTTGGGATGAAGCACTTTCTGAGAGCTTAAGCCCACGGTGGGAGGCCTGGAAGAGTAGTCTGCAAGCTTTAGGGGGAAATCAAGATACCCAGATGCTGCCATCCTCCTGACTTCGGTAACAGAGTGAAGGTGGAACTATACCACTTTTCTGATGCCATCAACATAGGATATGGTGCCTGTTCGTACCTTAGGTACAAAAATGACAGAAGTCAAGTTCATTGCAGCTTTGTGATGGCTAAAGCAAAAGACAAAGATCGTGAGCATCCCAAAGCTTAATTTCTCAGCTGCAGTCACCGCAGCAAGATTAAGTGTCATGTTGAAGGCAGAACTTGAAATAGAAATTGACGAAGAATTCTTCTGGACAGACTCTCAGGTAGTTTTGGCCTATATCAATAATGAAGTGAGAAGATTTCATGTGTTTGTAGCCAATCGTGTTCAACTCATAAGAGAGATTACAGATCCAACTCATTGGCATTATGTGGATACAGCACAAAACCCAGCCGACCATGCATCCAGGGGTCTTCATGTAACAGATATTTCCCCCTCAAGCTGGTTATCCGGGCCTAGTTTCCTATGGAAATCTGAAGTGCTTGCATTTCCAAGCTCTTCAGCAGAATTGATTGTAGGCGACCCCTAAGTCAAACCCATTACAACCCTCGCCTCAAACTATACAAACTGGACAAACTGATATTCTAAATCATCTGAACAAGTTTTTCAGATGGTTAATGCTCGTTAAGGTGATTTCAAGAATCAAGAGAATACGATTGAATACGATTGAAGACCCATCTCTGCAGCAAACTTGTGAATGTGGAGGAACGAAAGAAGGCTCGGGAGGTAATGATAGATTTAGTTCAAAAGCAAGTTCTTCCACAATAGCTAAAATTTCTTCAAAGAGGAGATCGTCTTCCAAGTTCAAGCCCTCTTAGTTACCTTGACCCCATTCTAGTTCAAGAGCTTATTTGTGTTGGTGGAAGGCTGTCAAGATCAACCCTTAGTCAAGAAACAAAACAGCCAGTCATCCTCCCAAGGGAAGGGCATATTACCCAGTTAGTCCTGTCCCATTACCATGCAGCTACTCGTCACCACAGCCAAACTATAACAGAACAGTTGAGGAGTCGGTGGAAAAGGCAATACCTCTTGACTGTTTCCACAAGACAGAAATGGTACACACCTCAACGTAACCTGAAAGTAAGCGACATAGTTATAATCAAAGGAAGCTATGTCTCCAAAATGCCAGTGGCAGCTAGGATGTGTGATTGAAACTGTATCAAACCCTCAATTATTGAACGTCCTATTTAAAGGCTAGTAGTTCTCATAGAAAGTAAATGAGTTATCAGTTTTAGTGATACACTAGTATACCACAGCACAATACAGTAGCCAGCTACAGAGGTACCTATAAACTAAATTGTGTAAGACTCACGTTTTTTATAGCAGCCATGGTTTTGTTCTGTAAATAATGTATGACTCTAAGGCCTCGTACACACGACCGAGTTTCTCGGCAAGAACCAGCAAGAAACTTGCTGGCAGAGATGTCTTGCCGAGAAATTCGTTCGTGTGTATGGTTTCTCGTCAAGAAAACCGACAAGTAATCTTGACGAGAAAATAGAGAACCTGCTCTCTATTTTCTCATCGAGATTCTCGTCGGCATGTTTCTCGACAAGAAAAGTGAGTGTGTGTACACTTACCTGTCCTCCGGGAAGCCCGCGCATGTTCGAAATGAATTTGACGCATGCGCGGTAGCTTCCTAGGCATAGGTAGGGTATACCAAGATGGCGGCGACGGCATCGAACGTGACGAGCGCATGCTCGTCGTAGTCGATGACGTCACCGCTTACGCTCCATTCAAAGAACCGTGGGTTCTTTGAATCGAGCGTCTGTACACTCGGCCGGGACAAGTTTCTTGTCCAAGAATCTCGTCGAAAAAAAAGACATATTTTTTTCGACGAGAATCTCGGCCGTGTGTACGAGGCTTCAGTCATATTCGTCATAACATAATTTGGTGGGAGTGTAATTGTCCACTTGTCGCTTTAAACTTTTGTTCAGCACTGACTGGACTGACAGGTGGGACCTTTATTGCCTTCCTCTTGTTTCCATGGGGAATGTTTTAATCATCAGACACTTCCTCCTTCCTCTAGTTTTGGAGAAAGGGGATTCTCATTGTTTCAGCATTCACAGACAAGCAAGCCAGCAGTACCTCGTGGTAAGGCGATTGTGTATTGAACTTTTCTAGGGTTTAAGGTTGCACCTCTTGGCAAGCGGAGCAAGGTATACAGTAAAGGTGTATTGTCTATAAAAGCATATATGTTTTTAGCCATAAATTGAGTCCATGCTGTTAGTTAAAAGATATGCTGTAGACAGCCCAAATCTTTGAACATATAGTCATGTTTCCTTAGATGCTTAATGTTAATTTAGATAATGTGTGTAGATAACGGAACTCCACATTTGTAATTCTGTTGTAACCCCTTTTTGGTGATCTCTGTAAACTAATGTATTGTATGTCATTTTACAGTTTTCACAGTGCTTAAGGTGCTTAAGGATCTTAAGGAGTTAAAGGATTAACCTCTGTGGTGTTCAACCCTAATGCACACCTTTGAGGCAAAAGAATAAAAGTACTGCACCCGTCAGAAGCTCTCCTCTTGTTATTACTCAAATCCAATGGGGCCGCTACAGAAACCTTTACAACTTTAAACATCCTCCCCTCTATTCTGCAACAAAATATTTATATGACAAAACCTCACCTCTGTTCTGCCCCCACCTGGCCACCTCTGTCTACGTTTGCTTTATTCCTGCTTGGATGCACTTGCTCCCCTCACGACAAACAGAATCAGGCCTTGACTGCTACAACCTTGGCAAACAGATTACACCAGAAGTCTCAAAAGACATAGTTGCACTCGTGAGTGTATGTGACGTAAAAGTAAATCCCAGCAAGATTTCACCCTGTATAAGCCTACCCTCCAAAAATAAAATTCCTACACATCTTGCCCCCTTAACCTCTTTAACATTTCCAAAATTCACCCCTTTTTAACCAATGACACCGCAAGCTACTAATTCATTCCATGGCTTTCTGTTGACTATTGCAACTTCCCTCCCGTTGGCCTAGCTTTACATAGGCTATCCCCCCTTCAGTCCACCATGTATTCTACTGCCAGGATCATCCATCTTACCATCCGTTTAGTTTCAGCTAACCCTTCTGCCAATTCCTGCACTGGCTTCCACTCACCCATTGATATTATTCAAACTGCTAACAACAACTTACAAAGCCATCCACCACTCTGCCCCAAACCACATCACCAACCTCATTTCAAAATACCAACCAAACCATTCTCTTCAAATCCCCCTCTTACACCAATCTTTCCTAAATATTTCCTACTCCTGCCACCTTTAGGTTATCCCTGAAAACCAAGAGGCCTTTCCTGCCTCTTCCTAATAAACTGTACCCTTACTTTCAGCTCATCCCTAACAGTTATTACCTTTGGTATCACTTGGCCTTCTTATTTAGATTGTAAGCTCTCACAAGCCGAGACCTTGATCCATCTTGTATTGAATTGTATTGTAACCATACTGAATTCCTGTATTTTTTAAAGGGCTGCCCAAACTGTTGGCACTATATAAATCCTGTATAATAATAATAACAATATTAGCCTTCAGAAGTGCAAGATATGGAACTACATGCAGGGCTCACACCAAACCATTTTGGAAAGACCATTAGGCTATGATAAGATGGGTGAAAATGAACCAAAATATTAGTCAATGCTGGTAAACTTTTTCTATGTTATAGATTTTTGGTTATGTTCTTGCATGCTGTACATTAAAGCTGAATGCGTGCTTTTTTTCATTTTTTTGTATAGTTACATTGGTCCAGGTTGGACTAATATAAGTATACATAATCTATACCTGGTCAATCTCTATGGAAGAGGGGAATAACTGCAGTATCCACCACTACTACAGTGATCTTGATGTCTTTTGAATCTCATGCCAAGAGGCTACTCTGTTGCATAGTGACCACAGGGGGTCACCCACTCAGCACGAGCACCATTCAAAGAATGGCTTGTATTTTTCTAAATGAAAACATGTCGTACTTTGATTGGATGAAGTGGAGATTGTGACTTTACCACCTTGCCTCTCCCAGTGGCGGCTGGTGGTCAAGCAGACCTGGCCCCCTCACTTGCGCTAGCACCCTCCCACTGCGCAACTCTCGATCGATCCACCCACACTACACACATCAGCCCCACACCTCTGGCACTCAATAGGCCGTGGTCCTCTGGCACTAACACCCCCCCCCCCCTGTAGCCTTACCCCTTTCTGCAGAAGGAGTGAATTCTTTATAGAGCTGATTCCAGCCTAAATAAAGCCTATTGCATCACTACTAGAGTGTGGGTAAGTTGTCAGATCCTATTAAGGGTGGGCCACCCCTGGAAACGGAAGGAGAATCCAACAATCCAGCAGCTCAATAGGGAGTCATTTCTATTCTAACTGAATATATAAAGCATAAGAAGCTGGCATTAAACAAGTAGCTTCATGCTTTGACTTATTAAATTGTATCTCTGATTCAATGTACATTTTTGTACTATGATTGTTTAAACATTTTGCTCTCAGGCCCATTCTTTTACTGTATGCAAATATTTATTTGTCCACCATGATAATTACGTATTCACTTGCCTGTAAAAAACAGTAATCTCAAAAACCACCTTCAAAATTGTCTATCCAATCCTATGTGACCTCTTCTGTAAAGCTTGCTGTTGTCATTTTCCAGCAACTACCGGTAGATTCAATCGCCTAAGTGCATTGCATTATAATGAGATGTCACTGTGGTAATAGCATTTATGTCCTCCCTGAGATACTACAGTTTTTTGTGGGACTAAATAGAAAAATCTAATACAATTGGCCCTAAAATGCTAAAATTCATATTCAAACAACTTTTAGATTACAGAATTATTCGGAAAGGTTTAATCTTGAAACATTTTCCGGCATGTGATAAGATTTCAGTTACTGATTTTGCAACTTTGAAATGCTCATTGAATATTAACTATACATTTCCAAATTATGTAAATAAGAGTAATTTGCTCTTTTTATTATTTGATAAACCGTCTATGTATGTCTAGAAAAACATATATATATTTTTTCAGTGCAGATCCTGACCTCCCTGGGGCCCTAAGCAAAATTCTGCTAAGGGGCCCTCTACCTGACCCGTGATGCCGTAGGCTATGTAAACCATTTGACCGGAGAGAAGCATGCACACGAGTGACGTCACCGCGCCCGTGACCTTAATTGACGCGCTATGACACAAGGGCAGGGCTGGACTGGGACAAAAAATGGCCCTGGACTTCATCCAGACCGGCCCACTTTAATTTTGAGTGTCACCAACAGCACCCCCTTACATCAGTGACCCCAGCAGAGTCCCCATTACCAGCAGAGTCCCCATTACCAGCAGCCCCCTTACATCAGCAGAGTTCCCATTACCAGCAGAGTCCCCATTACCAGCAGCCCCCTTCCATCAGCAGAGTCCCCAATACCAGCAGAGTCCCCCTTACATCAGCAGAGTCCCCATTACCAGCAGAGTCCCCATTACCAGCACAGTCCCCTTACATCAGCAGTGTTCCCATTACCAGCAGAGTCCCCATTACCAGCAGCACCCTTACATCAGCAGAGTCCCCATTACCTGCAGCCCCCTTACATCAGCAGAGTCCCCATTACCAGCACAGTCCCCATTACCAGCAGAGTCCCCTTACATCAGCAGAGTTCCCATTACCAGCAGAGTCCCCATTACCAGCAGAGTCCCCATTACCAGCAGCCCCCTTACATCAGCAGAGTCCCCATTACCAGCACAGTCCCCATTACCAGCAGCCCCCTTACATCAGCAGAGTCCCCATTACCAGCACAGTCCCCATTACCAGCACAGTCCCCATTACCAGCACAGTCCCCATTACCTGCAGCCCCCTTACATCAGCAGAGTCCCCATTACCAGCAGCCCCCTTACATCAGCAGAGTCCCCATTACCAGCAGCCCCCTTACATCAGCAGAGTCCCCATTACCAGCAGCCCCCTTGTATCAGCAGAGTCCCCATTACCAGCAGCCCCCTTACATCAGCAGAGTCCCCATTACCAGCAGCCTCCTTACATCAGCAGAGTCTCCATTACCAGCACAGTCCCCATTACCAGCAGCCCCCTTACATCAGCAGAGTCCCCATTACCAGCACAGTCCCCATTACCAGCACAGTCCCCATTACCTGCAGCCCCCTTACATCAGCAGAGTCCCCATTACCAGCAGCCCCCTTACATCAGCAGAGTCCCCATTACCAGCAGCCCCCTTACATCAGCAGAGTCCCCATTACCAGCACAGTCCCCATTACCAGAACAGTCCCCTTAC
The DNA here is from genome assembly GCA_029206835.1 of Rana muscosa. Classification (NCBI taxonomy): domain Eukaryota; kingdom Metazoa; phylum Chordata; class Amphibia; order Anura; family Ranidae; genus Rana; species Rana muscosa. The sequence continues at coordinate 515,066,765 of CM055116.1, read as the reverse complement.
ATCAGCAGAGTCCCCATTACCAGCACAGTCCCCATTACCAGCAGTCCCCTTACATCAGCATAGTCCCCATTACCAGCACAGTCCCCATTACCAGCAGTCCCCTTACATCAGCAAGGTCCCCATTACCAGCACAGTCCCCTTTACCAGCAGCCCCTTTACATCAGCAGAGTCCCCATTACCAGCAGAACCTCCATTACTAGCAGCCCCCTTACATCAGCAGAGTCCCCTTACATCAGCAGAATCCCCATTACCAGCAGCCCCCTTACATCAGCAGATTCCCCATTACCAGCAGAGTCCACATTACCAACAGAGTCCTCATTACCAGCACAGTCCCCATTACCAACACAGTCCCCATTACCAGCACAGTCCCCATTACCTGCAGCCCCCTTACATCAGCAGAGTCCCCATTACCAGCAGCCCCCTTACATCAGCAGAGTCCCCATTACCAGCAGCCCCCTTACATCAGCAGAGTCCCCATTACCAGCACAGTCCCCATTACCAGAACAGTCCCCTTACATCAGCAGAGTCCCCATTACCAGCACAGTCCCCATTACCAGCAGTCCCCTTACATCAGCATAGTCCCCATTACCAGCACAGTCCCCATTACCAGCAGTCCCCTTACATCAGCAGAGTCCCCATTACCAGCACAGTCCCCTTTACCAGCAGCCCCTTTACATCAGCAGAGTCCCCATTACCAGCAGAACCTCCATTACTAGCAGCCCCCTTACATCTGCAGAGTCCCCTTACATCAGCAGAATCCCCATTACCAGCAGCCCCCTTACATCAGCAGATTCCCCATTACTAGCAGAGTCCACATTACCAGCAGAGTCCACATTACCAGCAGAGTCCTCATTACCAGCACAGTCCCCATTACCAGCACAGTCCCCATTACATCAGCACAGTCCCCATTACATCAGCACAGTCCCTATTACCAGCAGCCCCTTACATCCCCATCTCTCCTCCCCCTCACACATGTACTCACAGTTCTGAAGGCAGCATCTCGTTCCTCTCTCCAGTCATCATGTGATAAGTGACAAGTGATAAGTGGAGAGAGGAAGGAAAGTCTGCCGGCTGTCTATCTCCCCCTGCAGGCTGGAGAGGGCAGATAGCCTAATTCTCTCTCCAGCAAGTGAATGTGACGAGACGAGGGGGAGGCGGGGCCTCGAGTAGATTGTGGGGACCTACGCAGCTTGCGTAGTCAGCGTATAGGGTGGATCGGCCCTGTATTTTTTGTTATATATCTGAATTTGAGGCCTATAGGGCCAGGGAGTATGTTTGTTCAGTGACAGGTGGATTCTACAGTACTGCAGTACTGTGTCTGTAGTACTGTGGGAGGTGCTTCCAACAGGCAACAGAAGAAACTTTTGGCAAGAGAGGGATTATGCAGAGAGTTCCTGGACCTCTGAGCCTCAAAGTGAGTGGATTGGATACTTAGTGGTAGAATATAATAAGGACGGTCAGGGTAGAAGCCCACATACAGAAGCTTGCGGGGACTCTAGACTTTAGCCTTCATAATTTGTTGTACAAATATGACCTTCAAAATAAAAGAAAATGAAAAAAGGATATTTCAATTAACTTTTTTTTTTTTTTCAAAAGATTTGTATGCACATGACACAAAGTTACTCTCAAACTTTATAGATCATGTTGTTCCAGCATTCAGTTTTTATTTTTGCCCTGTTCCTTTGGGGAGAAACAGTTTTAATACTTGTGACATCATTCATCACCATGCTTGTAAACTTTTTGCAGGGGCAGCTGCTGGAAGGGGAGAGCAGCATGGTGTCCAGTGTCATTTCCTATTGATGTAGGTACACCAGAGGCGTACCTAGATGATTTTATTACTTTTTTTTTTTTTTTTTCACTGTACAACAAAGTAAAACATCTCTGTTTCTTATTTCAACTAACCATAACTGTCAAGAGAGGAAGCTTCAGGATAGGGCATGGTCACATGACAGGTCACAATGATGAGAATGGACCTGCAAAATATCATAAAGAACAACCATAAATCAAGGAGATATATACATCCATTGGACAAAGTTATAGTCAATGATCCACATTTCAATGATATATTTAAATACATAAAATATAAAAATTTGAATGAGATTAATTTGGAAAATATTAACACTGTACATGTATAGACACACACAAACTTACTAAAAATCTTCACAAGGGTAGAAGAAAATCTTCAAAAAAGGGTCCACAACAGGGTCAACAATAGCTTTAACTTTTTAAGAACTTGGTACATCCTTCAAATACTCAATTTCTCATTAGCTCTTTTCCTACACAAAATTTGTGGGCAGGCTATTGAGAGTCAAGGCAGCAGCTCTGTTGATTTTTTTTTCTAGACATAAAGTACACTGACATTTAGGCCAGATTCACATCTTTCAATTCAAAGTGATATGTATAGGTAAAATAAACAGACCAATAACACAAGACACCCCCATTATTATAGTTTATATTGTTCTTCTGTGGAAACATTTCAATGAGGTTCAGAAACATAAATATAACCTAAATTTATCAGGGACAGAAATGTAAATAAGCTAAGACAGTTTGACATGAGGAATCATGTGTACGCTGTAAAATGCTAAACATGTCAAACAGGTGTCAGGAAGAAAATTGTTTGATTCCTGCATCAACACAGTCAGTGTTGATGGGTGAAACCCTCCTGCTCTCCCGCAGTTATTATCCCACTCTTCCGCACAGTTATTATTAATGCTAGCGGCTATAGCCGCTGGCAATAATTAGATTAGATATCCGAAAGGCTGGATGCACCTAAGTTGATCAGTTGACCAACTTGGGTACAATCAGCCTGCTAATAAATGGTTCGAATCTCGGCTGGTTCCTGCTAAACCAGCCGATATTTGAACTGTCTATGGCTGACTTTAAAGTTAAAAATAAGTTAAAGTAAAGTACATAACACATACATGTTTAATTTTAAATAGTTGTAGCATAGACCCCAGACTGGGCTGGCTGATTTATCCCAGGTTCAGTGGCAGCCCGTCCATAGGGGGCGCATGGGCGCCGCCCCCCCCCCCCTCAAAGCCAGTAACAAAAAAAAATGTAATACATTTTTTTTTTTTTTTTTATTAAAAAAATTTGGCCCTTTAAGAAAAAATGTTCAGGGCGGGCGCCGGGCACAGTGCTCTATTGAAGCGTCATGCCAATGCAATCAGGCAAGACGCTTCATTTGCAGATTTTTTTTAAGCTCCGTGGCGCGCTAGAGAGCGCCTCTCCACTCTCATTGGGTCCTTCTGCTTCGTCATGTCTGCACCGCAGTAGGAAATGGGCGGTGCTTTCCCTGGGTGGCCGTGTCACTTTCGGTTTCGGCTCCAGGAGTGAGACAAGATTGCGGGGAGCGGATACAGCTGCGGCGGGTGGGTGAAGAGCTGAGCCTGAGTGCAGGGGAACCAGAGCAGCAGGTGAGTGAGTGACTGAGTGCTGGGATCGGAGGAGAGCTCTCTCATTGTCTCTCCCCTCCCGGCAACAAGCTTCCCATCCCTCAGTCCTCACACTCCTCTGCTTGTTACAGAGTCAGTGACTGCTCCACCCGGAGTGTACTGTGTGTGTCCTGCCATGAGCCTGGCTCCCCCTCCCCCCACCTCTGTTCACTTTTCTCAGCTGCTGCAGAACTTCACGGAGGGGGGAGGGTGGGGCTGTGTGCTGAGTGTTGTGGTGCAGGGAAGTGACTGGCAGCTGCCCTCCCTTCCTGCATCCTAAAACGCCCCCCCTTTCCCTGCCTCTCCACCCTAAACAATAACCCCCCCTTCCTGCCTCTCCACCCTAAACAATAACCCCCCTTCCTGCCTCTCCACCCTAAACAATAACCCCCCTTCCTGCCTCTCCACCCTAAACAATAACCCCCTCCCTGCCTCTCCACCTTAAACAATAACCCCCCCTCCCTGCCTCTCCACCCTAAACTATAACCCCCCCCTCCCTGCCTCTCCACCCTAAACAATAACCCCCCTCCCTGCCTCTCCACCCTAAACAATAATCCCCCCTCCCTGCCTCTCCACCCTAAACAATAACCCCCCCTGCCTCTCCACCCTAAACAATAACCCCCCCTCCCTGCCTCTCCACCCTAAACAATAACCCCCCCTCCCTGCCTCTCCACCCTAAACAATAACCCCCCTCCCTGCCTCTCCACCCTAAACAATAACCGCCCTCTCTGCCTCTCCACCCTAAACAATAACCCCCCTTCCTGCTTCTCCACCCTAAACAATAACCCCCCTCCCTGCCTCTCCACCCTAAACAATAACCCCATTATAGTGTTCTCTGTGTATAGTGCGCGCTCTGTGTATAGTGTGTGTGTGCTCTGTGTATAATATACAGTGTGTGCTCTGTGTATAGTGTGTATAGTGTGTGCTCTGTGTATAGTGTGTGTGTGTGCTCTGTGTATAATATACAATGTGTGCTCTGTGTATAATATACAGTGTATGCTCTGTGTATAGTGTGTGTGCTCTGTGTATAGTGTGTGTGCTCTGTGTATAATATGCTCTGTGTATAGTGTGTGTGTGCTCTGTGTATAGTGTGTGTGTGTGTGCTCTGTGTATAGTGTGTGTGCTCTGTGTATAGTGTGTGTGTGTGTGTGTGTGCTCTGTGTATAGTGTGTGTGCTCTGTGTATAATATACAGTGTGTGTGCTCTGTGTATAATATACAGTGTGTGCTCTATGTATAATATACAGTGTGTGCTCTGTGTATAGTGTGTGTGCTCTGTGTATAGTGTGTGTGCTCTGTGTATAATATACAGTGTGTGTGCTCTGTGTATAATATACAGTGTGTGCTCTATGTATAATATACAGTGTGTGCTCTGTGTATAGTGTGTGTGCTCTGTGTATAGTGTGTGTGCTCTGTGTATAATATGCTCTGTGTGTGTGTGTGCTCTGTGTATAGTGTGTGTGCTCTGTGTATAATATACAATGTGTGCTCTGTGTATAGTGTGTGTGCTCTGTGTATAATATACAGTGTGTGCTCTGTGTATAGTGTGTGTGTGTGTGTGTGCTCTGTGTATAGTGTGTGTGTTTGCTCTGTGTATAGTGTGTGTGTTTGTGTGTGCTCTGTGTATAGTGTGTGTGTGCTCTGTGTATAGTGTGTGTGTGTGCTCTGTGTATAGTGTGTGTGTGCTCTGTGTATAATATGCTCTGTGTATAGTGTGTGTGTGCTCTGTGTATAATATACAATGTGTGCTCTGTGTATAGTGTGTGTGCGCTCTGTGTGTGTGTGCGTGTGCTCTGTGTATACTATAGTGTGTGTGCTCTGTATAATATATAGTGTGTGTGTGTGTGTGTGTGCTCTGTGTATAATCTACAATGTATGCTATGTGTATAATATACAATGTGTTCTCTGTGTATAGTGTGTCCGGGTATTGGGAGCCGTGACAGCCGAGGATGGGCAGGTATGAACCTGGAAGGGTTTGCGCCCCCCCAAATTTGTTATCACCAGCCGCCACTACCCAGGTTCCATTCCCTGTGAGGTACATTTCAGCCAGGCACACAACATATCACAGTCTCTCAAATCAAGAAACAGGCAGTGCATGTCTTTTTACAGTTTAAGCCCACGTTCACACTGGGGCTGCGGGAGTGAAGCCTGCGAGTTCAGCTGAACTCGCATGATTTCACTCCCGCTGGCAGTCCCGATTTCAGCCACGATTACAAAGACATCTGAAACAGATGTCAATGTAAATCGCGGCTGAAATCGCAAAAAGTAGTACAGAAACTACTTTTTGTAATCGGTGCAGCGCCGCAGATGCGGCGTCGCACCGATTAGGACGGTGTCATTGCCCGCAATTTGCGGCAAATTTTGCAGATTTGACATGCGATTTGACATGTCAAATCGCATGTCAAAACGCACCAGTGTGAACCAGGGCTAATGCTGATTTAACCTGGGTAGATTGCGGTGTGAACCTTAGGATACTCCAAACTTAGAAGAAAGGATAATGGAAGACACTTCTAACTGTACTGTCTCTTCAGGGGGCAGCCACCCACTTGAAGCTAGTGATTAGTGGACTATAGCTCAGGTGGCTCCATTGCGAAAGTAAAACCTGAGCCAGCAAACTTGAAGATGCTCTCCCAAAAGTTAGAAAAGACAGTCTCTGGGATCTTTCTATGCTTGTACTTACTGTGCGCTGGGTACTTGAAAGCTTTCCTGCAGTACCAGACAGCTCCAGTACTGTATGCCTTTGGCTCAGATTCTCTGTGGAACTTCCTGCAGCTGCTCTCAGGAAACTTGTACGTGGGTCCCCTAGTATCAACTGGAGCTGGAACCCAGTTAGCCTCTTCTAAACTTTAACTATGTACCCCAGAGAACCACAACCCTCAGGTTGGGTCTCTTCCCACAGAACAAGGACCGTGCTGTTCCAGGACCCAGCCTATCTATACACACCTCAGCCCCCTACTACCTGTTCTTCATGCCAGGGATTTGCCAAGACTGTATAAATATGCAAGTAAGGGTCTGTCTCTTCCACCCACTAAATTCTGGAACATTTCAAATCTCATGGGAAAGCAGTTGAGCCTGTAACCAGCAGAACCCAGAGTAGCCAAAAGCAATCAAACTTCACTGCACTGGCTAAAGAGGAGTCAAAACTAAATTTTCCTCAACTGCTAGCAACCTAACTAGGAGGGTGTTACAGAGTTAATAAAAGAAAAAGTGTGAAAGTGTTTTGCGATTAGTCTTCAAGAATCTGTTATATTAAAATGAACCAGTGCTTCATTCTATACTTTTCAAAGTTAATTCTAAACTTTTTTTTAAATCACTCACATGTTATACTTACCTGCTCTGTGTAGTGGTTTTGCACAGAGCAGCTCCGATCCTCCTCTTCTCGGGTCCCCTGCCAGCACTTCAGGCTCCTGCTCCCCACCAAGTGCCTCCATAGCAAGCCATAGGGGCACTCGTGTGAGCTTACTCCCGAGCCTGTTTGCATCTATTAACACAGACAGCAGTACTCGGCTCCGCCCCTTCCTTGTCACTAGCTGTGATTGACAGCAGCAGGAGCCAATAGCTTCCACTGCTGTATCTGAGCCAATGAGGAGGGAGAGAGCAGAGAGAACCTGTGCTTTTGTGAACAAGATTAGGCTCAGGAAAATATTTAGGGGGCTGGGAAGGTTTTTAACTGTAATGCAGAGAATGCATTAAGGTAAAAAAAAAAACATTCTGCCTTTATAACCACAGCATATGATGCTTGCTAATTATCTTTATTAGTAAAAATAGCTTCTTCTGTGCTCTCCAATTTTGTGTCACTTTGTTATTGGGGTTTGATACCCTCTAAATTAGTGGCTAATGCTAGACATACATTGCTTGAATTTTGGCTTATTCCTGATGGATGAGCTGAATTTGGAGCTGTGGGTGGCCCATACAAACTTTGATTGAAAAATTGGAGCTAAGTTGTAAACTGAGAGGGGACATTCCTTCATACTCTGATTATGGTAGATAGATATGATAGAGAAATCTGTTAAATTTATATGCCTGAATGTTTAGCCTAAGCCCCGACAACTAATATTACACTGTTCAATGAGAGTTCTTCAGTGGACATTAAAGTGTATGTTACCCCAACATTTCATATTCCTAATATGTGCTTATATTGGTTTTGGATCACGTGGTCTTTTGCTACTTTAGCTGGATTTATATCACTAAGAGTTCACAGTGGACTGTTGGGAATTCCAGACTACACCTAACTAATTTTAAAAACAATGTATAATGTATATACGTACCTATTTTTCCTGTCACATGATCTGGCTTCCCTGTGGCAGCTGCAGGGGTGAGGAGGGAACGCAGACAATGGATAGGCCATAGGAGCCTATGGGTATCATCACTACTCCTAGGCAGTTCAGCCATTATTGAGTGCTATCTCCTCTCCCAGTGACTGACACAGAGCAGGTCACATGACCAGACCAGAGTGGCCTTAAAATAGGTAAGTATGCAATAAGAACATTGTATAATGTATGGCCAGCTCTACACAGGTTAGTCAGCATAAATGTTAAGAGGCTGAAGGGAGCATTTTTAAGGTTAGTTAGGCGTAGCCTGGAATTCCACTTGAAGTATTCAGGCAGCGGGGGATCAAGTGTTAGTGGAGAGATTTAATACAGACATTTACATAACTTTAGGGGAGCTGCAGATTTTTCTGAATGAAAGAAAACCAAAAATTACCACCTCCAGACTCCTGGAAGACAGAGCAAATATGGAATTTCTTGTGTGACCAACCACATAGAAAGTGAAATATGTCAAATGCTTTCTATTCTTCTATTTTCTATACATTGCTAGCCAGGGGTGGCTTAACTTGAGCAGTTGTTTTTCAAAGTAATTCCTGAACAGGTCATTTGTTTTTCATTTAGGAAATGTCTACCCCTATAATACTTCTTTCAACTCAAGTGTTTGCATTTCTGACAAATGAAATATTTATTTATATTCTTTTGAATTGTACTAAATTCCTGTTTAGTTAGTGACAAATTGTGTTTGGCTCAAACTCCAATCAATTCAAGAACGGCTTTTGTTGGTGTATTTTTCTTTAAAAAAAAAGCTATATTTCCATTAAATCAGACCATCTAAACTGGTCACTCTGCAAAATGAACCTGACATGGTAACCCTTTCTACAGTACTTGTGAATCCAAAAAAACATTACCTTTGTGAACTTAATGGTTAGCTGCTGATCTTTTAAATGACAACCTCAGGGGGCCGTTTGTCTCTTTAGTATGGATGGATTATTTACTTGTAATTACTACCAATTAGAATGCTAATGACCATCACTACAGGGGTTTGAGATTGATATGTAAATGAATCTTTGCTATCCATCATCTCTAAATCTTTGGCTCTTGCTGGGCTATATGTATGCACAATGCTGCATTACTGCCAAAAAACAAAATTGCTAAATAGATAAGATCCAATCTATTGTAACAATAACATCAAATATATTTTCTCAAATAATCCAGGCCATATGAAAGCCCATAAAGGATTTACTTGATCTTTAGACAGCCAGCCTGTTAATTCAGAACCAAGCTGGTGAACGTTCCATGGGCATTGACTTTTATGATCTGTAACCTTGCATTAGCCATAAATGTATAATATCCTGTGTACAGAGATTCTTTAACTGGTGTTTTAATTTAATTTATGAGTAAGCGTCAATTTGTGAAACGCGTTAGGCATCCTTCCCTGCATGTATACTACCTGCATTTGTCGTTTTGGATTTATGGATTTATTTTGAATTTGGATTTTTTACCTGAAATTTTGGAATAAATAACTGTCTATACAGAGTGCGGCAGTCCAGGGTTTCCTTTTCTTCCCATGGTGTTTTAATTTCTTTCAGAATTTCAGTTTTATTAATCATGTAGTATGTCCACCCTAAGGCAATAACTTAATTACCAAGTGGCTTTTTAAAACATTTTGGAAACACCAATAGAAAGACATTGCTGGCTCACATCTGAAATCTGGTCATCTGGCAGTCTACACTGGTACCCATCTGTCCTAACATGAAGGAGAGTCTGGTTTCCTTTTCTGAATAAATGGGCCTCCTTACTACCCCAAAAAGTCTGCGTTTTAACCACTTGCTTACTGGGCACTTAAACCCCCCTCCTGCCCAGACCAATTTTCAGCTTTCATACACCACTGTTCCCAAATTACATTTTTATAATTATTTTCCAACAAATAGAGCTTTCTTTTGGTGGTATTTGATCACCTCTGTGGTTTTTATTTTTTGTTAAAAAATTAAAAAAAGACAGAATAAAAAAATAAATAAATACAAAACAGTTTTATATTTTGTTATACAATTTTGCAAACAGGTAATTTTTCTCCTTCACTTATGTACGCTGATGAGGCAGCACTGATGGGCACCGATAGGCTGCACTGATAAGCACTTAAAGGCTGCACTGATGGGCACTGATGGGCACCGATAGGCTGAATTGATGGGCACCGATAAGGCGGCACTGGTGGCCACTGATAGGCGGCACTGGTGGGCACTGATGGGTGGCACTGGTGGGTACTGAGAGGTGACACTGAGAGGTGGCACTGATGGGTGGCACTGAAGAGCATTGATAGGTGGCAGTGATGGGCACTGATGGGTGGCAGTGATGGGCACTGATGGGTGGCAATGATGGGCACTGATTGGCACTGGTAGGTTGACACTGATAGGCAGAACTGTTAGGTGGAACTGAGGAGGCACTAATTGGCACCACTGGTGGGCATTGATAGGGGACGCTCGTGGGCATTGATAGGTGGCACTGTTTTGCACTGGTGGGCACTTATTTGTGGCACTGTGGGCACTGGCAGGTGGCACTGGCAGGCAGTACTGCTTGGCACAGATGAGGCAGATGTGCCTCTTCCTCTTTGGGACCGATGTCCCTTTCACAGAAGCCGACCATCTGCTTTTTTTTCTCCTCACGCTGTCAGCGTGAGGCAAAAAAAAAAGAAAAAAAAAAAGATTACCGGGCTTCTGTTTACATCACATGATTAGCTGTCATTGGCTGACAGCTGATCACGTGGTAAGGGGCCGGGATCGGCCACTTACTCCGATCTGTGATCACCCGAGTCTTAGTGTCACGGTGTACTTACCGAGGCCGAGATGCCGAGAGTGGTTCACCCTTGCGACTTGGCGCACTCCGCCCCCTGGAGGTGGAACAGGGAGAGGATGGCGTGAAGAGGCACTGGCTACCAGCAGGTGAGGAAGTCTTGGTAGAGGATCGGGTGACCAGGAACAGGCTAAGGGCCTAACACCAGGCTGATGAGGGCTCTCACAAGATCAAAACAAAGACACAAGTCCAGGGCACTACAGGGGCCAAGCGGGTAGACTGAGTCCAGATACTGGCTGTAGAAACAGGTACTGAGGGTGCAGGCCGAGGGTCTAACACAGTAGACAAGTGATCAGTCCAGGAATACTAAGCAGGTAATCAGAGCTGGAGGCAAGTAGCAAATCCGGAATACAAGCAGGAGATCAGGGATTGGAGATTGGTAGAAAGTCCGAGTCACAGGCCGAGGGTCAAACACAGCGGGCAGGCAGAAGAGGTCCAAGAGGCAAGCCAAAGGTCAGGTCCAGGAGAGAAGCAGCGTAGTCAGGTCGATCCGGGTCACAACAAAGGTTCAGACGTGTATACAGGAAACCAGGTACAAGGCAGGAAGCTGACGACAAACCAGCAACCTGTCAGCGCCACTAGGCTTCTTTAAATAGGCCTGTCAGAGTTCTGATTGGTGCTTGCGCATGTGTGTGCGCCATTCGCGCACCATTGCGCATGCACGTGCACCGTTCGCGCACGCACGTGCGCCGAAGCGCCATTCCACCGCGCATGCGCGCAGGGCTGCGGCGGCTGAATAGGGGATTTCCATGACACTTAGTGACTCGGTAATCACAGCGCGTGCCGCGCGCGCCCTGCAGGGGGCGCACGGGAAGCGTGCAAAGGGAAGGATGTCTATTGATGGCCTCCTGGCAAAGCAGATCCGCGCTGTAGCCGTCATTCGTAGTGTATAGTGTATTTTCAGTGAGCCCCTATTTTAAGTTTTTGTTGCAGTTTTCACCTTAAAAGATACCTAAACCCCAGAACAAAAATATATCATATTGCAGCTTACCTATCCTTAGATGGCTGCATTGGTTTTCACTTTTCAGGCTAAGACCATTTTCAGCAAATACAGAAAATACGTGTTGATCTTGCCAGAAATGCAGTATTCTTATCACTTCCAAGCCAACAATAAAATGTACACTCTGCTCCGTTATATTTACAGGTTGAATGGAAGATAATTCCCAATGACCTTTCCCAATATTATGAATAGACATAAACATGTACAGGCATTGCTACCACTGGCAATCAATCAGATTATTTATTAAAATCATTTGCACTAGTCCAACATTGCAATGTAGACTCTGTTCCACTAGATATGCATGCTGCATGGAAGATCATTCAAATTCTGACCCTCCCCAATATAATGAATAGACATAAACATGTACAAGCATTGTTTCTATTGGCAATCAATCAGATTATTTATTAAAGTATTTGCACTAATCCAATTGTTGAGGTTAGCACCTCCAGTGTTTCCTTTCTGTTCTGTAAATGAGTACTTGTAAACGTTTTCCGGAGTATATTTGCATTTGTTTTATGTATCTTTAATTCAGAATTGTTCACGTCAGATAAAAATGAAACAATAACACAGAACCAATATTTTATTTAAATAAACTAGTCTAATGATTTTTCATTAAGTAGGAAAAGAAGCTAAAAGGGGCATAATATAATGTAAACATGATTATTTAGCAAGCACAATACAATTAAATCTCAGAAGCTTGTCTTTATGCTGTATGGGTCATTCTCCGGCTATACTTGTGTTGTCAGCTCTCCAAAATATTTCAACTTCAAAAGCAGTCTTTCATTTAGACTTACAGTGAATATGAAAGGAAAAGAAGATAAAAAGGGAATATGCTTTGATGTGAAGGGGTGGATTCCCAGAGTCCAAAAAAAATAAAAATAAATGCCTTCAGGTGCCATACAATTAACGTCCAAGTTGATGTTGCTTTTTGTTTCCATAGGGTGAAGGGTTCAATTGTATAGGAATCGCTGCTGCACGACTCTTATGCCACAAGCTATTTAACTTTACTGAACCAGCATCGCTTTTAACCACATTAGAAACTAACCACATTTACAGCACAAGCAAGTTAGAAGAGCTTTTGACTTCCGTCAACAGTGAAGGCACACTAAAATTTATGGGATATACATCTGAGTGCATGTCAGTGTATTTTTTGAGCCTGTAGTAATGTAAAATGTATTGTGACAGCAGGAAGGTAAAGTCACCTGGTTGCATCCAGGGGGGTAGATATATTTCGCCCAGATTCAGGCTTTACGCCGACTTATACAACTAGGTGGAGAGTTGTATAAGCCCAGCTAAGGCTAGTGGGCTCATGGATGACTCATATGTCTAGGGAGAGTGTGGGGCGTCGTGCAGACAGGGAGTTGATGAGACCAGCTGAAGCTTGTCAGCTCATTTAGGCCTCTATAAGAACTCCCAGCTTCATTAGATGTTAGCTCATGCCTGGAACCAGACCTGTGTGGACTGTCTAGGGAGAGTGAACCCCTGTGCGGTGAGACAAAGCCTGTGTGGCTATTTGCTTGGACATTTAAAACCAGGGACTTAGGGACTAGGACAGCACTAGGCTGATCCCAGTTGTTAGTTAGGAAACCTGTATGTTTAGTCAGAGGTCAAGTTGACCAGGATTTATTTTGTTTATGTTTCTTTTGGCTTTGCTGTGTTTTGTCACTGTAAATAGAAAATAAACCGCACCTTTTTTTTGATTTTGAAAACCACAACCTCCGTTTGCTGGGCCTGTTTTTGTGTGGGGAGCCCATCCCGGGGGTCACACACACCCGCTGCCGAGCTAACCCCCTCACAGTTGGTGGAGAACCAGTGGCAGTTTTTTAAGCCAGCATGGAGGAGATACTGAAGCAGCTGGCTCTAGCAAATGCCAATCAACAGCAGACAAATGCAGGTTTGCAAAAGAGCCTTGCAGCTCATCAACAGAGCCTTGCAGCTCAACAACAGAACTTCGCAGCCCAGCAGCAAGCTCATCAACAGAGCCTTGCAGCCCAGCAGCAAGCTCACCAACAGAGTCTGGAAGCTCAGCAACAAGCCCAGCAGCAATCTGAGGCCCGCTTCATAGACCTGTTACAGAAGCAAGAGCAGAGACTACAACAAATGGAAGCAGTAATGCAGCAACGTCCGCAGACCAGTGAGGAAAGCCGTCCCACTAATACCGCGTCCTTTGGGGTGAGTCGTTTATTGACAAAAATGACTGGAGAGGATGATCCAGAGGTATTTTTGACCACATTTGAAAGGACTGCTGAAAGAGAAAAGTGGCCTGAGGAGCAGTGGGCTGGACTGGTGGCTCCTCTGTTAACTGGTGAATCGCAGAAGGCTTACTATGACCTAGAGCCTGACCAAGCAAAAGACTATGTGATGCTAAAAGCTGAGATATTGGCAAGGCTGGGTGTCACCCAGGCTGTCCGGGCTCAGCGTGTGCATAACTGGACTTTCCAGCTTGGAAAACCCCCCAGGTCTCAAATGTATGATCTCATTCACCTGAGCAGAAAGTGGCTACAGCCAGAGACTTTGTCCGCACCAAAGATTGTGGAACGTGTTGTAATGGATCGGTTTTTGAGAGCTCTTCCTACTGCCATCCAAAAGTGGGTAAGCCATGGAGACCCAGAGACGGCCGATGGTCTTGTGGATCGTGTGGAGAAATACTTGGCTACAGAGAACCTGACGGCCTCTTCCAGAGACACTCGGACTTTCCACCCTAAGACCAGACCATCCCCAGGGGCGGATAAGAGGATTCCAAGGGGTAAGGGTGGAGAGAGTGAGAGGGTGGGAGCTCTACCCCAAGTTTGGCGAGAACAGCCTGGGAAATCAGCGGCTCAAGAGGCGGCAAGAAGGATCGTTTGCTACCGCTGCCGGCAAGCGGGACATATTGCAGCCAATTGCCCGGTTGTGGAGGAACCCATGCAGTGTGACTTTCTGACGGGCAGACGTCAGTCGCTGTGTGCGACAGTCGCATGCACTGCCATTCGAGGAACTGAGAAACATTTATGCAAAATGTGTGTTAATGGTAGAAATGTTGTGGTATTGCTGGATTCAGGTAGCCTTGTGACCCTGATAAAGGCTGAGTTAGTTAAAACAGAGGTCTCTGGGAATAGCAAGGTAGCTGTTATTTGTGTGCATGGGGACACCCGAGAGTATCCAGTGACTACAGTGTGTTTCGAGACCCCCAAAGGTACCCTCTCTCATCCAGTGGGCTTAGTATCTCAGTTACCGTATGACGCCATTGTGGGAAGGGATTTTCCGAAGTTCTGGGAACTGTGGGATGATCCTGAGCCCCCCACTGGTGCCCCTATGTACCAGGAATGTGATAGCCAGAACTCCCCTGAGAGTGGTGAGGACTCTCCGGAATTTCCCTTATCAGTATTGGCAGGGGAGACTCAAGAAACTGGAGAGGAGCCCACCTCCTCAGACGAAAACCTACCGTCTGTGGAGTTTTCTGATCTTGAGGTTCACAGGGAAAACTTTGCCACAGAACAGTTGAAAGACCCCGCCCTAATAAAGGCACGGGAAAACGTAGTGAAAATAGATGGCGAGTTAGTGAACCCAGATAATACCTGCACTTACCCATACTTCAGCGTAGAGAAGGACCTACTGTATCGGGTGGCAAAAAGGGCAGAAGAAACCGTTGAGCAGCTTGTGGTGCCCAAACCTTACAGGAAGTTGGTGTTGGAGTTGGCCCATGGGCACATTCTTGGAGGTCATCTGGGGACAGAGAAAACCCGAGAAAGGGTATTACAGAGATTCTATTGGCCGGGGGTGATGAAGGACATAGAAAATTATTGTTCCTCCTGCCCTGTGTGTCAGAGGTCGGCCCCGATGCCACATTTCCGTAGCCCGCTGGTCCCTCTACCCATCCTTGAGGTCCCGTTTGAGAGGATCGCCATGGATTTGGTAGGTCCTATAATCAAGTCCGCTAGGGGGCACCAGTACATATTAGTTATAATGGACTATGCCACCCGTTATCCAGAAGCGATCCCTCTCCGAAATACCTCGGCCAAAACCATAGCCAAAGAGCTATCTCTTGTGTTTAGCCGGGTGGGTATTTGTAAAGAACTGCTTACGGACCAAGGTACACCCTTTATGTCCCGGGTTATGAAGGAGCTGTGTAAATTGTTCAAAGTGACGCAATTACGTACATCTGTGTATCACCCCCAAACCGATGGGCTGGTTGAAAGATTCAACAAAACCCTAAAACAAATGTTGAAGAAAGTGGTGGATAGAGATGGAAAGGATTGGGACTGTCTACTTCCTTATCTGATGTTTGCTATTAGGGAGGTGCCCCAATCCTCTACGGGATTCTCCCCCTTTGAGTTACTGTATGGGAGACACCCAAGAGGGCTGTTGGATATTGCCAAGGAAACTTGGGAAAGTGAGAGTTCTCCCCACAGGAGTGTGATTGAGCATGTCGCCCTGATGCAAGACCGAATTGCACAGGTAATGCCCATCGTGAAGGAACATTTGGCCCAAGCGCAGTTAGCACAGCAGAGAGTGTACAACCGTGGAGCCAAGACCCGTACCTTTTCCCCGGGGGATAGGATACTGGTACTTGTCCCTACGGTTGAAAGTAAATTCCTTGCCAAATGGCAAGGCCCCTACGAGATAATGGAAAAAGTGAGCGAAGTGAATTACAAGGTCAGACAACCAGGAAGGCGAAAGCCCGAACAGATCTATCACGTTAATCTGTTGAAAGCCTGGAGGGATAGAGAGTCCCTAGTCGCAGACACTTGGTCACCAGCTCAAACTGGTTGCGTGATTCCTGAGGTTGGAATAGCAGCCACCTTGTCACAACCCCAACAACAGGAGGTTAAGGAGTTTGTGCTTCGCAACAAGGAGGTATTCTCTGAGCTGCCGGGACAAACATTTGGGGTAGAGCATGACATCATTACCCCGCCCGGTGAAAGGGTGAAGTTAAAACCCTATCGGATCCCAGAGGCCCGACGGGAGGCAATACGGGAGGAAGTACAGAAAATGCTGAACTTAGGGGTGATAGAGGAGTCCCAAAGTGATTGGTCTAGTCCCATTGTGTTGGTGCCTAAACCGGATGGGAGCTGGCGATTTTGTAACGATTTTCGTCAGTTGAACAAAGTTACAAAATTTGACACCTACCCCATGCCACGTATAGATGAGTTGATCGACCGGCTGGGAACAGCCCGATACATGACGACTCTTGACCTCACAAAAGGGTATTGGCAAATCCCCCTGGCCAAATTGGCCAAAGAGAAAAACGCATTTGTAACCCCAGACGGGGCGTTCCAATATAAAAGAATGCCGTTCGGGTTACAGAATGCGCCGGCCACATTCCAGCGGAAAATGGACCAGATGCTGAGGCCCCATCGGAAGTATGCTGCGGCTTACCTGGATGACGTAATTGTCCATAGCACGGATTGGGCCTCACATCTGCCAAAAGTGCAAGCAGTCCTGGACTCTGTTCGGGAAGCGGGGTTTACGGCTAACCCCAAGAAGTGTACCATTGGGCAGGAGGAGGCCAAATATCTTGGGTACACCATTGGGAGGGGAGTAATAAAACCCCAACTCAACAAAGTCGAGGCCATCCAGAGTTGGCCACGTCCCAACAGCAAGAAGCAGGTACGAGCCTTTCTGGGAATCGCTGGGTATTATCGGCGATTCATTCCCCACTTTGCTTCTAAGGCTGTGCCCCTAACCAACCTAACGAAGGGGAAAGGGTCGGTCATGATTAAATGGACCCCCGAGGCTGAGGCAGCATTCCAATTCTTGAAACAAGCCTTATGTAGCCAGCCAGTGTTGTACTCACCCGACTTCTCTAAAGACTTTGTCGTACAAAGTGATGCGTCAGATGTGGGGTTAGGAGCAGTATTGTCCCAGGTCTGGAACGGGGAAGAGCACCCAGTCATTTACCTCAGCAGGAAGTTGAAGTCCCATGAGGTAAATTACGCCACCGTTGAAAAGGAGTGTTTAGCGGTGAAGTGGGCTCTAGATTCCCTTCGGTACTACCTGCTAGGTAGGCACTTTGACATGGTTACGGATCACGCTCCGTTAAAGTGGATGGCTCAAAACAAGGAAACAAATAGAAGAGTGAATAGGTGGTTCCTGGCCCTCCAGGAATTCAACTTCACAGTAAAGCATCGCCCTGGCGTTCAAATGGGGAATGTGGATGCTTTGTCTCGAGTACATGAATGCCTGATTGCTGGTGTTCCAACCCCGAGGTTAAAACAAGAGGGGGGGGGTATGTGACAGCAGGAAGGTAAAGTCACCTGGTTGCATCCAGGGGGGTAGATATATTTCGCCCAGATTCAGGCTTTACGCCGACTTATACAACTAGGTGGAGAGTTGTATAAGCCCAGCTAAGGCTAGTGGGCTCATGGATGACTCATATGTCTAGGGAGAGTGTGGGGCGTCGTGCAGACAGGGAGTTGATGAGACCAGCTGAAGCTTGTCAGCTCATTTAGGCCTCTATAAGAACTCCCAGCTTCATTAGATGTTAGCTCATGCCTGGAACCAGACCTGTGTGGACTGTCTAGGGAGAGTGAACCCCTGTGCGGTGAGACAAAGCCTGTGTGGCTATTTGCTTGGACATTTAAAACCAGGGACTTAGGGACTAGGACAGCACTAGGCTGATCCCAGTTGTTAGTTAGGAAACCTGTATGTTTAGTCAGAGGTCAAGTTGACCAGGATTTATTTTGTTTATGTTTCTTTTGGCTTTGCTGTGTTTTGTCACTGTAAATAGAAAATAAACCGCACCTTTTTTTTGATTTTGAAAACCACAACCTCCGTTTGCTGGGCCTGTTTTTGTGTGGGGAGCCCATCCCGGGGGTCACACACACCCGCTGCCGAGCTAACCCCCTCACAGTATCTAAATGATTACTATATTCATCCATGCCAACAATAGTATGTTGTACATGCAGGTAAGCCTGGCTATAATACATGGGTATTTTTTTTTTTTTTGTTCAGCCAGTGGGTTGAACAACAGAAAATGACTTGAACCACACATTCAAGGTGGATGAGGGAATCCCTCCCACTGAACTATTCTATTCTGTCAGCTAGGAGATTTCCTCACAGTCAGAGTACACTGATCAGCACCGCCAGTTATCACCGGCGACATTGATTGAGAGGAAACCAGCCCACCCGTACATGGATCGAAATTTGGGTGGTCCCCACTGAACCGGACAAATTTCAATCCATGTATGCTTGGCTTAACTAAACCCACAACAGTAAAAGCAGTCTGTGTATGCAGTAAAGCATGCTTGTTATACTCACTGCGGAACCTAAGGCATCTTCTATGATCCACCCCTTCTTTTACTGACCCCAATCCATCTGCTGATAACACAGGGCCCTGGAGACACTCTGCACATGCTTCGTGGTATGTGCATGTGTATTGCTAGAGAGGTTGTTGGGTTTTTTTTTGGGAGGGTGCATGTCAGCACAGGGCCAATCAGCACTGTCCAGACAGAAAGTCAGGGTTCTTGCAGCCTCATAGGACAGTCAGAGAAGAATGAAAACTCCTCTTACAAGCTTTAACCAGAGCTCGGCTGAACACTGATAGAAGTCACAAGACTGCTATATGCTGCTGATGAGAAAAGGTATTTAGCAGTTTATATTTACTAAAATAATTGCATTTCCATGTTCGATGTACTGTGGGAGACCAGATATAGCGAATGCAGGGTCCTGGGTTCAGTAACACTTTAAAGTGATTGTAAAATCTTGTTTTATTTTGTGCTTTAAAAATAACAAACATGTCATACTTGACTGTCCTGTGCAGTGGTTTTGCACAGAGCAGTCTGGACCCTCCTCTTCTCGGGTCCCTCATCGGCACTCCTGGCTCCTCCCTCCTGTTGAGCGCCCCCACAGCAAGCAGCTTGCTATGGGTGCACCCAAGCCGAGCCACAGCTCTGTGTGTCCATTCAGACATAGAGCAGTGGCCCCGCCCCCTTTCTCTCCTCATTGGATGACTGATTTTGATTAACAGCAGCGGGAGCTAATGGCATTGCGCTGCTGTCTCAGCCAATGAGGAGGGGAGTCCTGGGCAGCCGAGATACTGCTACAAAACTGCTGGATCTAGATGGACCTAGATCCAGTATTAGGAGGGCTGCTGCACACATAAGGCTTTTTATCTTAATGCATTAAGATGCATTAATGCATTAAGATAAAATACCTTCTGCCTTTACAGTCACTTTAAGTCCTATTCAGAGCAGAGGGACCTTAGAGCACCAGGCTCAAAGGCTGTAAGATGTGCCTTATTGCTTATCTAAACAAAATCTTATTTATTAGCAGGACATGTAGTCTTATTATCCTGTAAGTGGACTACAATATAAGGATTTATAGATGGATACATGCTATTAGGGCACATAGCACATAAATGGATTCATTCTTTTTTCCCATAACTATTATCCATTTTTTAATGTATAAGTAGGTGTAAAAGCCTAAATAATATCGCTGACAGATTTACCTTTATACCAGTGTATAAAGTACTTGAATGCTGGTGAAAGGTCCTCTCATGGTTACATCACCTCCTAAATCACAGAAATCACAGAAAACTGTAAGCGTGACATTCCTTGGCTCAGATCGTGCATTTTTATATCACAAGGAAATACATCAAGCATGTTTCAAGATAGGTCATCCAGTCTTCACAATTAAATACAAAAAACACGCAAACCACCCATGGCCATCTTTACTTCTCAGGCGAACGGTGCCCCCCAATTTTTACTCTCTAAGGAAGCCACAGGTGCTTAGGAATTCTCTGCATTTAACATTCCAGGAGTTTCAGACTCCTGCTAAAGTAGTGACATAGGGACTGACAGATCAAACCACAGCACCCAGAGAGACCAGGCATCCAACACACACAGAAATTTGGTGAATGAAAAATAATCTTTAATCACTGTAGCTCCTTTAAGTTATAATAAAGTCTTGTTTTTTATTAAAAAAAAAGAACAAACATGTTTTATTTACCTGCTCTGTGAAGTGGTTTTGCACAGAGCAGCCCAGATCCTCCTCTTCTCGGGTACCATGTCGGCACTCCTGACCCTTCCCTCCTGCCGGGTGCCCCTACAGCAAGCAGCTTGTTATTGGGGCACCTGAGCTGAGCCGCTGCTCTGTGTTTTTTTTTTCACACATGGAGCCGTGGCTCGGCGCTGCCCTTTCGTCTTCTGATTGGCTCACTGGCTGTGCTTGACAACAACAGGAGCCAATGGCTCCAATTGCTGCCAAAAGCCAATCAGGAGTGTGAGTCCCTGGAGAGGCAAGGCTCTCCTGGACATTGCTTGATTGAGAGGGGGCTCAGGTAAGTATTAGGGGGGCTGGGGGGGACTGCCGTACACAGAAAGTTTTTTAGCTTTATGCATAGAATGCATATAGATAAAAAACCTTGTGCCTTTACAACCACTTTAACTGGAAGATCAACAGAGGCACAGCCTGTTGGAGTGGTAAGTATTAATCTTCTTTTATTGCAAGGTGCTATTTAAAGAACATTTTTTGGGCAACAGGATTCATTTAAAATGTAATTCTACTTTAAAATGATACTGTGTCACATTAAAGTGTTTGCATACAGTTTTCTGTAAATAAAAGTAAAAACACTTTGAAAGAAACTCTAATTTTCCCCTGTGTCTATAAAGCATTGTAGAGAAATTAAGTTCACAACACATGCAATTTTTTTTTTCTTATGAGAGCAGATCTTGTTGGACTGCCAGCTAGAAAATTACTTTAGAGTCTTTGTTGTGATCTTTGAGGATCTTTGAGAATAAATAACTTCATATTAAACACAGCTAAAAAAGTCAGGTGCATAGCCTGGGTCTGTAGTTACTCTTAAGGCGCGTACACACGGTCTGACTTTTTGCCAACAAACTTCAAAATGAGCACGTTTTTCAAAAAATCCGACCGATCGGACAAAAGTTTGCTCTGCAAACGGACAAACTTTTCGGCAACAAAAGTCCGATGGTGCAAAATCCTATCGTATGTACAGAAATCCATCTGACTTTTGCCCGAGGTACAAATAGGCATGCCCAGAACCAATGTTAAAATCAACCAACAATAGGAGATGTTGACTAAAGGGTGGCGGTAAAGAGCAGAAAAGAGCAGAAAAACCACGTGATGTTGGGAAAATTTTGGGAAAGTTTGCAGAAAAGTCCGAGCGTGTGTGTGCCCGGCCAACTCCCTTTGGACAAAAATCCACGGAAAAGTTTGTTTGAAGTCCGACCGTGTGTACGAGGCTTAAGTGGGCTTTAATGATCTGAATAACCTTGACAAGTCACCCATTTTCCTGTCCCTGCTCTGCCCAGATTTTGTTTTGTGGCTTGCTTGGTGCAGCATATCCTGTTTTTCAAAATCTTCACTGTTAGGC
The DNA here is from genome assembly GCA_029206835.1 of Rana muscosa. Classification (NCBI taxonomy): domain Eukaryota; kingdom Metazoa; phylum Chordata; class Amphibia; order Anura; family Ranidae; genus Rana; species Rana muscosa. The sequence continues at coordinate 515,044,902 of CM055116.1, read as the reverse complement.
TCTGCCACTCACATACGTGCAGGACAAACACAGTAAAAGACTCATTAAAATGAAGGGAGATAATGGCTCAAACAAAGAGGAGGAGCAGGACCCAACAGTGACCATTGAGAGTATCAAAGTCCCCTAATTGTAACTCTTGTAGAGGAGTTACACTTTAATTAAAATATTGAGAGCTAAGAGGTGTACAGTACTGTATATTGCAAGTGTAAATTGTCCACTGATAAATAAATATGCTGTATATGTACCGTGGTTAGGATACTATTATTGATATTTTTATTCGTTTTATGATTTGAAAGTGCAAAATTAAACCTCTATCTCATGTTACAATTTTATTGTAAAGACATTAATAATTACTGTTTAAAATAGCATGAAATTGTTTTATCTATCACATAAAACTTTCTTAGTATCTTTTGATTTATGACTTCATAAGCTAAATGTTGGCTCGAACCTCAAAGATCTGACAAGGTCCCTACACTCCATTGTTATACAAGTTTAAAGAAAGGCAGCTGAGGCATTTTCTCTACACAAGATCCTTTTGTGGGGCAGCAGGAACACCTACACTCTCAACAAGTGAACAAAATAACAGCTGTGCTGCTTTTCAGAATGCTGATGGCAGGCCCGATAGGCACTTACTGAATTGTACAAGCCTTCTTTTGTGTCACACATCATTTCAAGCCTACAGAAGAAAAAAGATATGCAACAGTGTTTGGTTTAGCTGAGCTTACTGAAACCATTTTTCTGTATGCTTAGAGCCACAGCTCAGAATTCAGTGATTCAGCTGGTCATGCAGGGTGGCCATTGACTGACCCTTCTGATGAAAGATTGTGGTGCAAACATGCATGTCCACATTAGGAGATTGCACATGCATGTAGTAGGTGAGCATCTATAGCACTCCCTATACTAACCTAGTAGGCTGCAATACATGTCCAAGCCAAGTTTCCTCTTCTGGGAAGTCCAAAGATCCTTTGTAGAAACAGAATAAGTTATTAGAAAATAAATAAATAATAAAAATATATATCTATTGATCTATAGATATATATATATATATTAAGGGGGATAGGCTCAACTGTTATTTGCATCAGTAAATATTGCACCACAAGAAAATGGACACTCTGGAACAGTTCATGGAGGTTTATCCTGCACTTTTATTCAGCATGCAGCAAACAAGCACCACCGTTTTAATGCAGAAGGGCTACAGCAAGTCTAATCCATGAAACAAACAAAACATCTGCTTGCCCATGGCATTAAATAATCTCAGGTCAATTTCCCCCCTAATTGGTTCCCAAAAACAAACAGGTAGCTCTTGTACCTTTTTAGTGTACTGTCAGCACTCAGCTTTTTCATTCAGCAACAAAGCCCTGAGCATTAGTTCTATCACATATAGAAAGGCCTATGGACATGGGAATAGAGGCTTTATCCCATCTAAATCTCTAAAAAGTCGTTGGGCTCCAGGGCTCAGAGAAGAACTTAAAAGGATTCCAAGAAAAAAAAAAAGCTTGTTTTCCCCATATCATCTATAAACCCTGGAGCCCCTTACCATGTGTATGTGAGAAGCTTAGGTGACCCAGAGCTGTTCCCCACAGTACCTTTTCTCCACACCTAGGCCAGCAGTCTCCTGGGTTGAAAGATGAACAGTTACATTCCGCTGTGAGCGCTGTCTGCCATGGACTCATCCCTTGGGTTGGTGTCATCACTCATCCTGGGCTCATAGTACTCCTGCACTGAGAAGCACTCACATGTCACTACATTAGCACCACATTGTTCAGGAGGAAAAATATTCCACAACTGTGGAGGATAAAGAATGACCAATGATGCCATTGGACGGGCCTGAAACCTGCAGGGAAAAAAGTTTAGAATAAATACTGGTAGGGGTCTTTTGTGGGTGGAGGGTTGAACGGCGAGGGTTTAGCTAAACGAAAGTTCTGCTTTTAACAAGTTTATTAGTAGAAAACACAGAGCCAACTCTCATAACTTGAAGCAGTCATTTGTATAAGGTGTGGTTCTAATGCAAAAAAAATACTAAAGGTAGATTTCTCTCAATATGCCTGCCCTCTTAAATTAACATGAAATAGAATAGATTCCTCCATCCACGCTAAACAGCATGTATAGATGACTCGCCCCTGTTGGATGATTGGATGCAGTGACTGTTTGGCTGACAATTTCCCACTGGGCTTCTTCACCAAAAGTCTATTGGAGAATGGACTTTTGTTGAGCAGGGTATGCCAACAGGGCAGCCCATTACTTGAATTTCAGATGATTCAGCAGGAATGCCTTTTGAAACACACACAAATTGCATTGTGTGATGCAGGGTCATGTCTGAGCCCCGATTGGTGTATTTGAATATGAAATAAGCCTGGGCTTGGGGGGACCTATGTTGTGCAAGTTGGCTGTAGAAAGTTGTGCCAATTTGTTTTCTATTTTCTACTGATAGATTCACTGTATTTATGTGCGGGTGCGGGCATGCCAAAAAAATAAATAATCCTAACTTGTGATGTTTTGTGTTTGCATAATTCCTTTTTCCTTTAGCGAAGTTAGAATATAATTACTGTCTATGTTACGGGCACACAGGAAAAGACATGGTATATTTCAAGGCAGAGGATATTTATGTGAAAAATATAGTCAACACACTAAAATAGAATGACAAACTATAAGTGGCGCTAAGTGAATATAACAATTATATTGGTATAAACTGTGAAAAAAGTAATAGTGAAATATACTTAAATCTTAAAAATGAACAAAAGGCATAAAGAAAAATTCCAAAAAATGTGTATAGAGTGACAGCACAAATAAAGTCCATATAAGTGTATAGTGATAGTGTTCAAAATTAGATGATAATCTTCTCTTCCACCACACCACAGTGTTCAAGTGAGTCAAACCCCCTTCAGATGGGACACTCACCGCAATGCAATGCCTCACACTCTCGTGTTTTGGCAAATGAGCAGACAGCACCTCTCAACTAGGTGGATTGGTTCCACATCCGATGCAGTGATCCTCAAACAGGCTCCACATAAATGCAAAAATAAATGCAAAGGATAGTGTAATACTGCAAAGTCAGTTTTATTGGTACTACAAAATCTTCAAATATTGCACTCACATGATAACCAGTAAAAGTAAGCCAAAATCACACTGCAACCGAATCCACAGCATTAACTTCACACTGTCACAACCAACGAATGATGGTCACGGCGGACCCAGGATCAGCGCAGGTCACAAAATAGTATATAAACCACTCTCTACCTGTCCTCTCCACTTGCGAACGCCGTTTCCAAAAGGTGGCTGATAATAAAGTCTGTAACACACGGCACTCCACACACGCTTGATCAGATTGTCAATAGCCTGCCGTGTAGCCACACCCCGACATGTTTCGTAATTGATACTTAATCATGGGATTGATTGTGCGGGTGCGGGCATGCCAAAAAAAAAAATCCTAACTTGTGATGTTTTGTGTTTGCATAATTCCTTTTTCCTTTAGCGAAGTTAGAATATAATTACTGTCTATGTTACGGGCACACAGGAAAAGACATGGTATATTTCAAGGCAGAGGATATTTATAACTGTTGCTTCCTCCACCTGCTTGGTAATTACAGAGATGAAAATACACTAGTGGCAAACAAAACTAATCTAAGTATAAACGCAGGCAACATCTGGATAAATGATATAGCAGCACCTATGTTCAAATAAAAAGGAGTTCTTAAAAAACTGGACCCTTTTCAGAATTGTTGCATTTAATCTATTTATGATTTATTACCTACTTAAAGTAAAAAAAAAATGGAAAACTGGCAGACCTTACTATCTAGATAACTGAAATAGTGTTCAGCATGGAGGAACTCTTGAAATAACTTTCTGGTCTTAGGGAAGCCCAGTAATAATTACTATACCTACAGCCGACAGTATATTAATGTGAAGAGTAAGTTAATATATATTAATAAATAAAAGAAAAAAAAAACTGTGTGGCATACTTAGCATATTTGACACCCAGGGCTGTGTGATACAACAGAATTATCTTTAGTTATAATACTCAAGCCTCGTACACACGGCCGGTTTTCTCGGCAAGAACCGACAAGAAAACTGCTTGCAGAGCTTTCTTGCCGAGAAAACCGGCCGTGTGTACGAGGCTTTCAGGTTTCTCATCAGGAAAACTGACCAGAATCTTGACGAGAAAAAAAGAAGACCTGCTTTCTTTTTTCTCATCGGCCTGTTTCCCGACGAGAAACCCGAGTGTGTGTACACTTACCTGTCGCCGTGGAAACCCGCGCATGCCCGAAATGACTTTGACGCATGCGCGGTAGCTTCCTAGGCATAGGTAGGGTGTAGCAAGATGGAAGCGACGGCATCGAATGTGACGAGCGCACGCTCGTCGTAGTCGATGACGTCACCACGTTTGTGCCATTCAAAAGAACGGCGGTTCTTTTGAAAGGTACGTGTGTACACTCGGCTGGGACAAGATTCTTGTCAAGAATCTCGTCAGGAAAAACTACGGGTTTTTTCCTGACGAGATTCTCGGCCGTGTGTACAGGGCTTAAGATGAAACAAATGATAAATTAATTTTCCTGAAAAAAAAATGCAGACAGTGAAAAGTGTAGAGTTCTCTCACATTGGTGATCAGAGGGGAAGTGCTCCGCTATATTGGGGTTCAGTTTTAAAAGTACCCCCTAGTATTGGTGCAGAAGGGCCCTCACAGATTGGTGATCAGTGGAGAAGGGCTTCCTTAGATTGGTGGTCAATGGGAGAAGGACTCTTTTACATTGGTAGTCACTTGGGAGAAGGGTACCTTTACAAAGGTGGTCAGAGGGAAGAGTGCTCTTTATATTGGTGCTGGTCATTGGGAAGAATGATCCTTACAATAGTGCTCAGTGGGAAGAATGCCTCCATAACAGATAGCCAAAAAGGTGATTAGCATCTGGGGTTAGATTCAGAAGTTGCTATTTCTCAAGGAGCCTACTAGCAACCTCTGGGGGAACTCTAGATGAGCAAGACTAGCATAAATAATGTCAGGGGTAAGCAGGCTATGTCTCTTTATAATGCAGTCAGCAAAACCTTGGAGATATGGTGCTAAAATTATTTTTTTGAATTGGCAAAACCCATGGCAGGTGAAGAAGTTCGCTGGCTAACTTGAGATCTGTAGTAGAGGGTATAGGATGGATGTGGAGGGCAATGGGGAAGGACCGAAGAAAAACATTTTACCATAAAGTTATTATTTAAAGGGACTTTCTTGAAGGCTGCATAGATAGCCATAACAGTTATGGCTATCTATGTTAGGCATCTCAGTGTCATTGAAACCAGTCAAGTGTTTACTTTTCTAGAACCATTATGGATTGAAGAGGTCTTGGTGTAAAAGAAAGTAAAGACTCCCTTAAAGTGTACGTCAGAGAAAAATAAAACATAATCTTTGCAAGACATGGACGTTTTTTCCTATGTTTTATCACTTTAAAATGCTGGCGGAATTTTTTTTTGATCTGATAGAAATACAATGTGCTCTTAAATTCCTGTTAAGGCTGGAAACACAGCACCTTGTAAATGTTCTCTGTGTCCCACTCTACATATATGAATTGATTTGTTTCCCAGCAAAACAATGCTGATAACCTGACTCCCAAGAGCCTGCCTCTACATTTTTTAGGGAGAGGACTCTTGGGAGATGGAGTTCTGGGGTCATGACAAAAACAAGTGAGCTCCCAACAGCTGCTATTGCAAGAATTTACAAGCCTAAGGATGATTCCACTGGATGAAATAAAATGTGTTTCTGGCTATAGAATAAATTAAAACAAAAATATATTGCTGGTAAATGATCTAGAAGAGCACAGGGAGGACTGAGGGTAAATTTGGGTTGTGCCTATACACATTTTAACAAGAGCCCTGTCATGGGAAAAGCATGATGGCTGCCATAAGTGATGGTCCCTTCTGGCTGCCAAGCTAATTTTCTTGCCACAGTTCTACAACAATTATGATGACACGAGATCTGACTTTACTTCTAATTTCCTGATATGCATATAATACCTAAATCACCTGGCACTGAATAACCCCTGCACATAAAAAAGCTTAAATCTAGGGGACACAACTTATCCCAAATGTCCAGAATTTTTAAAGATCTATAAATAAATTAAAAAGGGCATGTGGACAATGTAGAAAGTTCTGGTATTAGCAATCTGCTGAAAAGGTTAATAGGCAATTCTCAGCTACACATTCTTTTCATGGAGATGAACTCCTCTGTTATTCCCCTCTGCTAAGTAAAATATAACACCCTACTGAACAGTCAATGCTCTGTTGTTCAACAGCACAGCTAGTCAGGTGTATTCACGAATAAAAAGCTATCTGTTTTGACAACACTCCAGGGATCTGTAGGCTGATAAACAGCACATACTACAGATAGTAATAGCCAATGCTTGACTCCCACAGGCTCTGCAATCTGTAATAATTTATCTCCCAGCCTTGTTGTCAATGGGCAGTAGTGGTGAGCTCCCCTCTCGTTCCTCACTTGCACTGCAGTCCAAATCCCAGTATTGTCTCCCTGACAGAGTTGTTCCTTCTTACTCACAGGAAACTGTCTCTCTCACAGGGCCATTCTGTCTTGCCCTCAAACTTCCTTCCACCCCTAGGCTGATGCAGCTTCAATGCTATTCAACCGTCAGGTCAGGGTCACCATTTTCATCACAAAAACATAAGGGGACAGAGCACTCTCCTTGTGCAGTATAAAGAAAACACCTTTTTATTAAAAAGATAAAAAGGAAGAGATACATGCAGTATATATTCCTATCCGAGGCCATCACCGAAGACAGATAACCGAATGTAGACGCTCCTTTTGCACACGCTCCCACCAAAAACCCAACATGTTTAATAGGCTATGACCCGTCTTCATTAGTGGGGTGGGAGCCCCAGAGCAGTTCTGACAATATACCCTACTACCATTTCATAAGCACCCCCTCCTACAGGCTGTGTGCAAATTAACCCCTTGGACTCAAATTCTGAAACAGGGTTCAGGCATCAGTCAGTCAACATTAAACTATTTTCTAATTAAAATACATATATAGAATATCTCCTATGCTCTTACAATCCCAAACAATTGGGTTTATGGGCCCTAATTGTTAATATCCGTCTGCCATAAAATGGGTACATATGGTTTTCTCGCTTGAGTTTGGCTAAAAGACATATCATAAAAATAAATCTTTTTTTGGTGCTGAACATGTTAAAACCCCCAAGAGGAGGTGACACTCATCATATTGTGCTTAAACAAAAAGTGTGGTGGATCCATACCCTCAATACTAGAAAACCATATGGCTTGAATCAGTGGTCCCCAACCTTTTTGGCACCGGGGTCCGGCGTTGTTGAAGAAAATTGCTTTTTGCGGGCAAATTATCGGGGTAATGGCTGGTGTTAGCGCTTCAATCATCCCAGCACCATGGTTAATATGGTGTCAGGATGATTGAAGCGCATTATTTCTATTATTACATTGTAATATACAATGAAATAGTTCAACTCACCACAATGCAGAATGTGCCAGAGTGTCACTTGCCATGTCGCCTGCCACCAAATGCGGATTGTCACTTGCCACCAGATGCGGATTGTCTCTTGCCACGTCACCTGCCTTCAGATACAGCTTGTCACTTTCCACGACGCTTGTCACCAGATGCATTATGTCCCTTGCCACGTTGCCTGCCACCAGATGCTTTTTTGTCCCTTGCCACGTCACCTGCCCCCAGATGCGGATTGTCACCTGCCACATCGCCTGACTTCATATGCAGCTTGTCACTTGCCATGTCCCTTGCCACGTCGCCTGCCGCCAGATGCAGAGAGTCACTTGCCACGTCGCCTGCCACCAGATGCATTTTGTTCCTTGCCACATCGCCTGCCACCAGATTCAGATTGTCACTTGCCACATCACCTGCCCTCAGATGCAGCTTGTCATTTGCCAATAGATGTGGATTGTCACCTGCCACCACATGAATATTGTCACTGCAGTGGTGGCAGCACAGGTGTGCGCATTAGTTCAGAGGCAAGCCTGGAGTAGTAGGTAGTGAGGGAGAACAGCGGTAATGGGGGGGGGTGGCGGGTGGTGAGAGAGGATCTCATCTCTCTGCTCCCCCACCTCACCTCCAGCAGTGTATCGGTAATCTGCCGTGCTGTGTCGGTGGAGGAGCAATGATGCGGTCGGGCAGTTGGAGATGATTTCCTCTCTCTGCTTCCCCGCCACACCTCCAGCATTATAGCAGCCCCACTGTGAGTGGAGAAGAGCGGCGATGCAGGCGGGCGGTGAGAGATGATCTCATCTCTCTGCTCGCTTGCCTCAGTATAGCGGCCCCGCTGTGAGCACGGAACCGCGGTGATGAGGGCGGGCGGTGAGAGATGATGTCATCTCTCTGCTCGCTCCGCCGCCGCATGTTGGACAGTGTAGCCTTCACGGCCCGGCTGCAAATCGGCCACGGCCCGGCAGTAGGCCGCGGCCTGGAGGTTGACGACCCCTGGCTTGAATGATAGGATGGACATAAATATTTTCTAAACATAACTACATTGTTTTGATATATTCGTTGGAGTACTGGCAGAACATGTTTTATTTGTTCATGATATGTCCTTCATATGCCTGCTATGTCTCTTTCTTTTTTCTCCATGTGTTTTTAATTGATTTGATTGTTTCTGATCAGGATGCACCCGCCCCATTTGGAGGGCTTGCCTTGTTATAAATATCAGTTTTTAAATCAAACATGTATGCTTTGATGAAGGCTTCTTAGCCAAAACATGTCAGGGTATAGCCTGTACCCATGTAACTAATAAAGTACTTTTATTCAAGAGCAGTTGCCAGCCTTCCTGATTTAAGTATCGCACCTGTGGGGCCTGAACGTACTGGCTAGAGCACCGGATCACAGTTTGTGGACTTTTATATTGGATGTGGAGCTGGGGTAACAATTTGTTTCTAATATAGTCTTACGTACAGTATCCTTTCTAAGCAGGGCCAATGTTGATTAATAATCTTCACAGCTCTCCCCTTGCTTTCACAGTAGGGTAGAATACAAGCAGGGGTTTCCTCCTCCTTAATTCGCTCCCTTTTGTCACACAAAAGGGTTTTTCTGTCTATCTCCAAAGCATCTCTATATGCTTTTTTCACAACCTTGGGTTTATAAAAAAAAATCCAGAAACATTAATTTCAACCCATCTGACTGTTGTTGATAACTGATCACATTTAAAAGGTAACTCCACTTTCATAGGGAAAAAAATAGCAAATAAAGAAAAATATTATAGCGTACACAATTGCGACACAAGTCATATTGTAATTGAATGTTATTAAAAATTACCTTTCCTTTTCAATCTGCAGCCACTGTAATTTTCTGAAAATGCAATGCAATATGGCCACCTGGAGTTGTTCTGTACACAGAATGTGTACAGAATGGCCCCCAGAAACATAATTTCCTGCTTGTGTGATTGGCTCACTGAATTTCCCAGAAGTCTGCACTAAGATACTAATCAGATTTCAGACATCCCCTCGAACAAAAATTTCATTTTTGGTGAGATACTCCCAATAGGAACACATCTAAAGAGATGCAGGCCCATCAGCTTTCCTCATTAGTGCCCTGCAGCTGCCACAGCTGATTTATAATTATGAAACCACTCCCATTAGATTAATTTGCCCACATGGGTTCAGAGAAACACAGAGGGATTTCTTCAGAATACCAAAAGGTAGGAATCTGCAACAAAGTTTGTTATAATCCTTGCAATGTACATAGATCACCCAGAGGGGAATGTTTTTTTCTTAACAAAAGTGGAGTTACGCTTTAAACAGTTCATAATTATACCTCAGAAATTGTCCTTTAGGCTGGATTCACACTTGTGCGTTGCATTTTTGAGCTCCGGAGTCTTTGGCAAGATATCAATCAGTAGTTCAGCAGTTCGTCTGCATTGTAGCTGCGCATTTGCTGACCTGGGAAAGGGGAGGGAGAGAGAAGGGAAGGGGGAGGGTGAAGTGTACAGTAGGTGACCGTGATATTGTGTCAATCTTGCCGCTGTTATCGGCGAGATCGCCAATACCAGGCACTGTGTTTGGTATGAATCATGAGGGGGAACTCCACGCCAAAGTTTAAATAAAAAACCGGCATGGGTTCCCCTCCAAGAGCATACCAGGCCCTTAGGTCTGGTATGGATTTTAAGGGGAACCCCTACGCCAAAAAAACGGCATGGGGGTCCCCCCAAAATCCATACCAGACCCTTATCCGAGCACGCAGCCTGGCCGGTCAGGAAAGGGGGAGGAGACGAGTGAGCGCCCCCCCTCCTGAACCATACGAGGCCACATGCTCTCAACATGAGGGGGGTTGTCCCCATGTTGATGAGGACAAGGGCCTCTTCACGACAGCCCTGGCCGTTGGTTGTCGGGGTCTGAGGGCGGGGAGCTTATCGGAATCCGGGAGCACCCTTTAATAAGGGGGCCCCCAGATCCCGGCCCCCCACCCTATGTGAATGAGTATGGGGTACATTGTACCCCTACCCATTCACCTGGAGGAAAAAAGTGTCAATAAAAAAACACACTCGACAGGTTTTCAGAGTAATTTATTAGGCAGCTCCGGGGGTCTTCTTCTGACTTTGGGGTCTTCCTCCGACTTCGGGGGTCTTCTTCCGACTTCGGGATCTTCATCCGACTTCTCCGCTCTCTTCTCCTGCTCTCCGGTGTGCCTTCTGCCGGGCTCCTCCGCTATCTTCTTCCCGCTCTTTTACTAACGTTGGCCCGGTCTTCGCCGTCTTCTTCCCTGTTCTCTTCTCTCCGATGTTGACACAAAGCTCTCTACCGCTGTAATGCCGTGTGCGCGGTGCGCAATGACTTATATAGGCATGGGGCGTGGTCACCGGGTGATGTCACCCGGTGACCCCGCCCATTATGGCGTCACAGTCCCATCATTCCCCAGGACTGTGACGTCACAATGGGCGGGGTCACTGGGTGACATCACCCGGTGACCATGCCCCATGCCTATATAAGTCATTGCGCACCGCGCACACGCCATTACAGCGGGAGAGAGCCTTGTGTCAATATCGGAGAGAAGAGAAAAGGGAAGAAGATGACGAAGACAGGACCAACGCTAGTAAAAGAGTTGGAAGAAGATAGAGGAGGAGCCTGGCAGAAGGCACACCGGAGAACGAGAGAAGAGAGGGGAGAAGTCAGAAGAAGACCCCCAAAGTCGGAAGAAGACCCCCGAAATCGAAAAAAAGACCCTGAAGTCGGAAGAAGACCTCCGAAGTCGGAAGAAGACCCCCGGAGCTGCCTAATAAATTACTTTAAAAACCTGTCAAGTGTGTTTTTTTTATTGACACTTTTTTCCCCATGGTGATGTACCCCATACTCATTCACATAGGGTGGGGGGCCGGGATCTGGGGCCCCCTTATTAAGGGGGGCTCCCGGATTCCGATAAGCCCCCTGCCCGCAGACCCCGACAACCAACGGCCAGGGTTGTCGGGAAGAGGCCCTTGTCCTCATCAGCATAGGGACAAGGTGCTTTGGGGTGGGGGGGCCGCAGGGCGCCCCCTGCCCCAAAGCACCCACCCTCCATGTTGAGGGCATGCGGCCTGGTACGGTTCAGGAGGGGGGCGCTCGCTCGTCTACACCCCCTTTCCTGACCGGCTGGGCTGCGTGTTAGTAGATTTTGGGGGGACCCCCACGCCGTTTTTTCGGCGTAGGGGTTCCCCTTAAAATCCATACCAGATCTAAGGGCCTGGTATGCTCTTGGAGGGGAACCCATGCCGGTTTTTTATTTAAAATTTGGTGTGGAGTTCCCCTTATGATTCATGCCAAACACAGTGCCTCCATAGAGAGGTATTTTAAAATGTTATGCGAATTGGATGCGGTGTAAGCCGCAACCAATTCGCATAGGTGTGAACCCGGCCTTAGGGATTTCCTTAATCCAGAGACGACTATCCACTGGGATAAACCTATTACGGTCAGTCTCTTTCTGGTATACTGCTGTTTCAATCCAACCCCAATATCCCTGGTGCTCAAGTCAAATAAATTTACCTGACTTTTACTATAAATAGTGGTAAATTCCAGGTTCCAGTCTGGATTATTCAACTTTTGGGTGAATTCTTGTAATGAGACTCGGTCCTGCTCCAAATGAAGAAGCAGTCCTCTCCAAAATATGAATTCAGGATCAATCTTCCAATTAAGAAAAGGTCCTCCCAGGCCCCCATAAATAGGTTTGCATAGGATGGTGCAAATTTACAACCCATAGCTGATCCATGTATTTGTCTATACTGGGACCCCCCAAACAAAAAGATGTTATTCTCAAGAACTAGGTTTTTGGCCTCCAACAAATATACAGCCTTAGCCTGGTCAACTTTTGACTCCTCCAATGCTTTTCTCACAGCATCAATCCCTTTTGTGTGCTCAATAATTCTGTAGAGTGAATTCATGTCACAAGTGACCAGGAACCACCCCTCTCTTTCCATTCTAAATTCTCCAAAAGAGTGAGTGTATACCTTGTATCCTTCAAATAGTGACTAGAGGTTGTAGATGTAAATCAATATATTCAGATATCCTTGATGTGCAGGAGTTATTCGGAATCAGCTGATTAAGGTATTTTTTGGTAAAATATTCACATAAGTGATGTAAACTGCCTGGCTGCGAGGAGATCCAGCTCTTGGAGACATTGTTTATATTGTTCCTGATATGCAGTGAGTCAGCATGAAATCCAGACAACTGCAGAGAACAGTAGAGATTTGTAAGGTGAAAAAATTATGTTAAAATGTATTTCTCCCACATTAATACATGGTTCTATAAACAGTCATCCAAAAAAGAAATATTGTAATTATAGCTGGGGCTTCTTGGGCAGAGTCAGCCCCTGGTTTCTTACATGTTTGGGATTTTCCAACAGCAAGAATCTCTTACCATAATTCCTAGTTCTGTGCCTGGCCACCGGGGTGTTTTGGTTGTTCTCACTCACTCTGATATTGAAGCACCACAGTTGCATTCTACATAACATAACAAAAAAATAAAAAACAATAACCAAATATGACACCACCAAAAGCCTAATGCCGCGGACACACGGTCAAAATTTCCGACAGAAAAAGTCAGATGGGAGCCTTTCGTATGGAATTCTGGCCGTATGTATGCTCCATCTGACTTTTTCTGTCGGAAATTCCGACGGAAGTTTTCCCGTTGGAAAGTCCGACCGTGTGTACCCGGCATTAGCCTTCACTCAGCACTGGTACTGAAAGGACCTGAAGCAGCATGTTCTCCAGAAAAGAAACATTTCAGCCTTCGCATTACTCTTTATTTACCCATCCAAACAGAACAGTAAAAGCGGAGTTTCACCCAAAAATTGAACTTCTGCTTTTCGGAACCCTCCCCCCCTCTGGTGTCACATTTGCCACCTTTCAGGGGGAGGGGGTGCAGATACCTGTATAAAACAGGTATTTGCACAACTTCCGGGTATAGAGTCCCGCGGGAGTCACGCCCCTTTACGTCACCCCCCCCCCCGCTGTCTTCTGGGAAACACACTGTTCCCAGGAGAGAGTGGGGACCAGTGACGGCGCGCCGCGCTACTCGTGCATGCACAGTAGGGAACCGGGTAAAGGCTTCACTTCCTGATTCCCTCACCGAGCATGGCGGCGGCAGCATCCGAGGACCGAGCGATTGCTCAGCCTCGTCTGCCGACATCGTGGGTGCACTGGACAGGTAAGTGTCCATTTTTTAAAAGTCAGCAGCTGCAGTATTTGTAGCTGCTGGCTTTTAAAAAAAAAATTCGGGGGGACCTCCTCTTTAAAGTGGTTGTAAACCCCTATAAATGTATTTATTTTTTAAACCACCTGTAAGAGAAAGGCATAATGAGCTAATATGACTAGCATAATAGCTCATTATGCATCACTTACCTTAGATCGGGGCCCCCAAAGCCGTCCTCGTCTCCCTCTTCAGCCGCAGCCATCGCTGCGGCGATAGCTAGAATGTTACTTCCGGGTATCGCCGCTCCAGCCAATCACAGCGCTGCTCCGGCGCTGTGATTGGCCGGAGCGGCGAAGACGTCACTCCGCGCCTGCGCGCGGGAGCCGTCAAATTCGGCTAAGCCCAAGCATTGCTGGGACTTAGCCGAATTTGTGAATGGGATTAACCCCATGAATGCGCCGTTGTCTACGGCGCGCATGTGCCGTAGACATGGAGCAATGTCCTTTTTAGCAAATATCTCCTAAACCATGTAGGAGATATTTCTTGCACCTACAGGTAAGCCTTAATCTAGGCTTACCTGTAGGTGCAAGTTGCAAAAGTGGGTTTACAACTAGGGATGAGCTTCGTGTTCGAGTCGAACATACGTTCGACTCGAACATCGGCTGTTCGATCGTTCGCCGAAGATCAAACGATTTGGGCCGTTCGCGCCAAATTCGAGTGACGCAAACGGCCCACAATGCACTACGCCATCGCAGTGTCATCCAGGCGCTGTGATTGGCCAAGCATGCACTGTGACTCCGCATGCTTGGCCAATCACAGCGCCGGCAGCGAGGAGAGCAATGATTGGCCACAGGCAGGATGCCTGTGGCCAATTATTGCTGAGGGGGTTTAGTACATGCCCCACACTATAAAAGGCCGCCAGCGCGGCGGCCTTGTGTAGTGTGTTCCGGAGCAGGGAAAGAGAAGCATAGGCAGGGACAGTGTCATTATTTTTCCTTTACTAATCCTGGATTCCTTGTGTTTAGGGACAAATAAGGATAGGTAGGGAGAGTGTCAGTGACAGTGTGCTATTCTGTGCTAATCCTTGTTTGTAGGGACAGAGAGGTACAGTGAGGGAAAGTGTCAGTGTGCTATTCTGTTCTAAACCAATCTTGCTGAACCATATTTTCAATCCTTGAGTTTAGGGACAGAGAGGTACAGTGAGGGAAAGTGTCAGTGTGCTATTCTGTTCTATAACTATTTTGCTGAACCATATTTTCAATCCTTGAGTTTAGGGACAGAGAGGTACAGTGAGTGAAACTGACAGTGTGCTATTCTGTTCTAAACCAATTTTGCTGTTCCATATTTTCAATCCTTGAGTTTAGGGACAGAGAAGGACACTCGTAGAAATTATCAGTGTGCTATTCTGTGCTAAATCTTGTTTGTAGGGAGGGACAGAGTAGGACAGTGAGGGAAAGTGTCAGTGTGCTATTCTGTTCTAAAACTATTTTGCTGAACCATATTTTCAATCCTTGAGTTTAGGGACAGACAGGTACAGTGAGTGAAACTGACAGTGTGCTATTCTGTTCTAAACCAATTTTGCTGTTCCATATTTTCAATCCTTGAGTTTAGGGACAGAGAAGGACACTCGTAGAAATTATCAGTGTGCTATTCTGTGCTAAATCTTGTTTGTAGGGAGGGACAGAGTAGGACAGTGAGGGAAAGTGTCAGTGTGCTATTCTGTTCTAAAACTATTTTGCTGAACCATATTTTCAATCCTTGAGTTTAGGAACAGAGAGGTACAGTGAGTGAAACTGACAGTGTGCTATTCTGTTCTAAACCAATTTTGCTGTTCCATGTTTTCAATCCTTGAGTTTAGGGACAGAGAAGGACACTCGTAGAAATTATCAGTGTGCTATTCTGTGCTAAATCTTGTTTGTAGGGAGGGACAGAGTAGGACAGTGAGGGAAAGTGTCAGTGTGCTATTCTGTTCTAAAACTATTTTGCTGAACCATATTTTCAATCCTTGAGTTTAGGGACAGACAGGTACAGTGAGTGAAACTGACAGTGTGCTATTCTGTTCTAAACCAATTTTGCTGTTCCATATTTTCAATCCTTGAGTTTAGGGACAGAGAAGGATACTCGTAGAAATTATCAGTGTGCTATTCTGTGCTAAATCTTGTTTGTAGGGAGGGACAGAGTAGGACAGTGAGGGAAAGTGTCAGTGTGCTATTCTGTTCTAAAACTATTTTGCTGAACCATATTTTCAATCCTTGAGTTTAGGGACAGAGAGGTACAGTGAGTGAAACTGACAGTGTGCTATTCTGTTCTAAACCAATTTTGCTGTTCCATATTTTCAATCCTTGAGTTTAGGGACAGAGAAGGACACTCGTAGAAATTATCAGTGTGCTATTCTGTGCTAAATCTTGTTTGTAGGGAGGGACAGAGTAGGACAGTGAGGGAAAGTGTCAGTGTGCTATTCTGTTCTAAAACTATTTTGCTGAACCATATTTTCAATCCTTGAGTTTAGGGACAGAGAGGTACAGTGAGTGAAACTGACAGTGTGCTATTCTGTTCTAAACCAATTTTGCTGTTCCATATTTTCAATCCTTGAGTTTAGGGACAGAGAAGGACACTCGTAGAAATTATCAGTGTGCTATTCTGTGCTAAATCTTGTTTGTAGGGAGGGACAGAGTAGGACAGTGAGGGAAAGTGTCAGTGTGCTATTCTGTTCTAAAACTATTTTGCTGAACCATATTTTCAATCCATGAGTTTAGGGACAGAGAGGTACAGTGAGTGAAACTGACAGTGTGCTATTCTGTTCTAAACCAATTTTGCTGTTCCATATTTTCAATCCTTGAGTTTAGGGACAGAGAAGGACACTCGTAGAAATTATCAGTGTGCTATTCTGTGCTAAATCTTGTTTGTAGGGAGGGAGTGAGTAGGACAGTGAGGGAAAGTGTCAGTGTGCTATTCTGTTCTAAAACTATTTTGCTGAACCATATTTTCAATCCTTGAGTTTAGGGACAGACAGGTACAGTGAGTGAAACTGACAGTGTGCTATTCTGTTCTAAACCAATTTTGCTGTTCCATATTTTCAATCCTTGAGTTTAGGGACAGAGAAGGACACTCGTAGAAATTATCAGTGTGCTATTCTGTGCTAAATCTTGTTTGTAGGGAGGGACAGAGTAGGACAGTGAGGGAAAGTGTCAGTGTGCTATTCTGTTCTAAAACTATTTTGCTGAACCATATTTTCAATCCTTGAGTTTAGGGACAGAGAGGTACAGTGAGTGAAACTGACAGTGTGCTATTCTGTTCTAAACCAATTTTGCTGTTCCATATTTTCAATCCTTGAGTTTAGGGACAGAGAAGGATACTCGTAGAAATTATCAGTGTGCTATTCTGTGCTAAATCTTGTTTGTAGGGAGGGACAGAGTAGGACAGTGAGGGAAAGTGTCAGTGTGCTATTCTGTTGTAAAACTATTTTGCTGAACCATATTTTCAATCCTTGAGTTTAGGGACAGAGAGGTACAGTGAGTGAAACTGACAGTGTGCTATTCTGTTCTAAACCAATTTTGCTGTTCCATATTTTCAATCCTTGAGTTTAGGGACAGAGAAGGACACTCGTAGAAATTATCAGTGTGCTATTCTGTGCTAAATCTTGTTTGTAGGGAGGGACAGAGTAGGACAGTGAGGGAAAGTGTCAGTGTGCTATTCTGTTCTAAAACTATTTTGCTGAACCATATTTTCAATCCTTGAGTTTAGGGACAGAGAGGTACAGTGAGTGAAACTGACAGTGTGCTATTCTGTTCTAAACCAATTTTGCTGTTCCATATTTTCAATCCTTGAGTTTAGGGACAGAGAAGGACACTCGTAGAAATTATCAGTGTGTTATTCTGTGCTAAATCTTGTTTGTAGGGAGGGACAGAGTAGGACAGTGAGGGAAAGTGTCAGTGTGCTATTCTGTTCTAAAAATATTTTGCTGAACCATATTTTCAATCCATGAGTTTAGGGACAGAGAGGTACAGTGAGTGAAACTGACAGTGTGCTATTCTGTTCTAAACCAATTTTGCTGTTCCATATTTTCAATCCTTGAGTTTAGGGACAGAGAAGGACACTCGTAGAAATTATCAGTGTGCTATTCTGTGCTAAATCTTGTTTGTAGGGAGGGACAGAGTAGCACAGTGAGGGAAAGTGTCAGTGTGCTATTCTGTTCTAAAACTATTTTGCTGAACCATATTTTCAATCCTTGAGTTTAGGGACAGACAGGTACAGTGAGTGAAACTGACAGTGTGCTATTCTGTTCTAAACCAATTTTGCTGTTCCATATTTTCAATCCTTGAGTTTAGGGACAGAGAAGGAAACTCGTAGAAATTATCAGTGTGCTATTCTGTGCTAAATCTTGTTTGTAGGGAGGGACAGAGTAGGACAGTGAGGGAAAGTGTCAGTGTGCTATTCTGTTCTAAAACTATTTTGCTGAACCATATTTTCAATCCTTGAGTTTAGGGACAGAGAGGTACAGTGAGTGAAACTGATAGTGTGCTATTCTGTTCTAAACCAATTTTGCTGTTCCATATTTTCAATCCTTGAGTTTAGGGACAGAGAAGGACACTCGTAGAAATTATCAGTGTGCTATTCTGTGCTAAATCTTGTTTGTAGGGAGGGACAGAGTAGGACAGTGAGGGAAAGTGTCAGTGTGCTATTCTGTTCTAAAACTATTTTGCTGAACCATATTTTCAATCCTTGAGTTTAGGGACAGACAGGTACAGTGAGTGAAACTGACAGTGTGCTAGTCTGTTCTAAACCAATTTTGCTGTTCCATATTTTCAATCCTTGAGTTTAGGGACAGAGAAGGACACTCGTAGAAATTATCAGTGTGCTATTCTGTGCTAAATCTTGTTTGTAGGGAGGGACAGAGTAGCACAGTGAGGGAAAGTGTCAGTGTGCTATTCTGTTCTAAAACTATTTTGCTGAACCATATTTTCAATCCTTGAGTTTAGGGACAGACAGGTACAGTGAGTGAAACTGACAGTGTGCTATTCTGTTCTGAACCAATTTTGCTGTTCCATATTTTCAATCCTTGAGTTTAGGGACAGAGAAGGAAACTCGTAGAAATTATCAGTGTGCTATTCTGTGCTAAATCTTGTTTGTAGGGAGGGACAGAGTAGGACAGTGAGGGAAAGTGTCAGTGTGCTATTCTGTTCTAAAACTATTTTGCTGAACCATATTTTCAATCCTTGAGTTTAGGGACAGAGAGGTACAGTGAGTGAAACTGATAGTGTGCTATTCTGTTCTAAACCAATTTTGCTGTTCCATATTTTCAATCCTTGAGTTTAGGGACAGAGAAGGACACTCGTAGAAATTATCAGTGTGCTATTCTGTGCTAAATATTGTTTGTAGGGAGGGACAGAGTAGGACAGTGAGGGAAAGTGTCAGTGTGCTATTCTGTTCTAAAACTATTTTGCTGAACCATATTTTCAATCCTTGAGTTTAGGGACAGAGAGGTACAGTGAGTGAAACTGACAGTGTGCTATTCTGTTCTAAACCAATTTTGCTGTTCCATATTTTCAATCCTTGAGTTTAGGGACAGAGAAGGACACTCGTAGAAATTATCAGTGTGCTATTCTGTGCTAAATCTTGTTTGTAGGGAGGGACAGAGTAGGACAGTGAGGGAAAGTGTCAGTGTGCTATTCTGTTCTAAAACTATTTTGCTGAACCATATTTTCAATCCTTGAGTTTAGGGACAGACAGGTACAGTGAGTGAAACTGACAGTGTGCTATTCTGTTCTAAACCAATTTTGCTGTTCCATATTTTCAATCCTTGAGTTTAGGGACAGAGAAGGACACTCGTAGAAATTATCAGTGTGCTATTCTGTGCTAAATCTTGTTTGTAGGGAGGGACAGAGTAGGACAGTGAGGGAAAGTGTCAGTGTGCTATTCTGTTCTAAAACTATTTTGCTGAACCATATTTTCAATCCTTGAGTTTAGGGACAGACAGGTACAGTGAGTGAAACTGACAGTGTGCTAGTCTGTTCTAAACCAATTTTGCTGTTCCATATTTTCAATCCTTGAGTTTAGGGACAGAGAAGGACACTCGTAGAAATTATCAGTGTGCTATTCTGTGCTAAATCTTGTTTGTAGGGAGGGACAGAGTAGGACAGTGAGGGAAAGTGTCAGTGTGCTATTCTGTTCTAAAACTATTTTGCTGAACCATATTTTCAATCCTTGAGTTTAGGGACAGAGAGGTACAGTGAGTGAAACTGACAGTGTGCTATTCTGTTCTAAACCAATTTTGCTGTTCCATATTTTCAATCCTTGAGTTTAGGGACAGAGAAGGACACTCGTAGAAATTATCAGTGTGCTATTCTGTGCTAAATCTTGTTTGTAGGGAGGGACAGAGTAGGACAGTGAGGGAAAGTGTCAGTGTGCTATTCTGTTCTAAAACTATTTTGCTGAACCATATTTTCAATCCTTGAGTTTAGGGACAGAGAGGTACAGTGAGTGAAACTGACAGTGTGCTATTCTGTTCTAAACCAATTTTGCTGTTCCATATTTTCAATCCTTGAGTTTAGGGACAGAGAAGGACACTCGTAGAAATTATCAGTGTGCTATTCTGTGCTAAATCTTGTTTGTAGGGAGGGACAGAGTAGGACAGTGAGGGAAAGTGTCAGTGTGCTATTCTGTTCTAAAACTATTTTGCTGAACCATATTTTCAATCCTTGAGTTTAGGGACAGAGAGCTACAGTGAGTGAAACTGACAGTGTGCTATTCTGTTCTAAACTAATTTTGCTGTTCCATATTTTCAATCCTTGAGTTTAGGGACAGAGAAGGACACTCGTAGAAATTATCAGTGTGCTATTCTGTGCTAAATCTTGTTTGTAGGGAGGGACAGAGTAGGACAGTGAGGGAAAGTGTCAGTGTGCTATTCTGTTCTAAAACTATTTTGCTGAACCATATTTTCAATCCTTGAGTTTAGGGACAGAGAAGGATAGGCAGGGGACAGTGTCAGTGTCATTGATGCTAAGCCTCCTGCACAGTATACACCTGAAGGTAGCCCTTATTGCTCTTTTTCCCATCTCCCTGCAGGCCATCCATTAAAATGTCTGGAAGGCAAACAAGGAGAGGCAGACAGTCAGGAGGCAAAAAAAGAGGGCAAGCAGGCTCTGTGTCTGGGGGCAACAGTGCTGGTCGTGGACGCGGTGCATTGTCATCAGCACATGGCCATGGGACACGCTTGTCCTTCTTTTCGGCAGCTGGACATGTTGAGCCACATCATGCCGAAGACTTGGTAGAGTGGATGACCAAGCCCACCTCATCCTCCTCATCCTCTCTCACCCAGGCTCAGGATACTGGCAAAGCAGCTGCCAAAGCGTCCTCTTCTCTGGTATCATTATCTTCATTAGTCAATCCTTCCCTAGACCCACCATGTCCTCCTCCTGAGGAGTCCCCCGAACTGTTTGAGCACAGTGTTGGGTACATGCTCCAGGAGGATGCCCAGCGTTTGGAAGGATCTGATGATGATACCCAGCTAGAGGAAGGCAGCAGCGTGAGAGCAGAGAGAGGGGATGCTCAAGAAGAACACCAATCTGGCAGTCATGCTCCAGCAGCTGCAGCATACTGCCAGATTGGCTCCAGTGATGAGGAGGGAGGGGATGATGAGGTCACTGACTCCACGTGGGTGCCTAATAGGAGAGAGGAGGAGGAGGATGAGGAGGAAGCACATCTCCAACGAGGCAGGATGCCCTTGAGTAGCCAGCGTATGGGCAGCACACCGACGGAATCACACCGCAGAGCTCCGCCTGTGCAGGGCGCTGCCTCTGCCCGTCATTCAAAAAGTTCTTTGGTGTGGGCCTTTTTTGAGGCGAGTGCATCAGATCGCACAGCTGCTGTTTGCAACATATGTCTCAAGCGTATATCGCGTGGCCAAAACATCAGCCGCTTGGGCACCACATGCTTGATCAGACATATGTTGACCTGCCATGCAGCTCGTTGGCAAGCCTACCTTAAAGACCCACACCAAAGAACAAAGCTGACCTCTTCTTGCACCGCATCAGCTGGGATCTCCAACCCCACTATACCTTCACTCCTCTCTGAAACCTGCTCTGAGAGGAATGAAGGTGTAGAATTAGGTGTGTCACAGGCAAGTACTTGCGGGCACTCTGCTAGCAGTACACCAACGTCCGATTCTAGCAGGCAAATTTCCCTGCCCCAGCTGCTGGACCGTCGAAAGAAGTTCACTCCCAGCCATCCACATGCCCAGCGGTTGAATGCTAGCTTGGCTAAATTGCTAGCGCTTCAACTGCTGCCTTTTCAGTTGGTAGACTCGGCCCCCTTCCGTGAGTTTGTGCAATGTGCGGTTCCTCAGTGGCAGGTTCCCAAACGCCACTTTTTCGCACGGAAGGCGATTCCGGCTCTCTACAGGCATGTGGAAGGCAATGTCTTGGCCTCGCTGGACAGGGCGGTCAGCGGTAAGGTGCATATTACCGCTGACTCATGGTCCAGCAGGCATGGACAGGGACGTTACCTTTCTTTCACGGCCCATTGGGTCACTCTTTTGGCAGCTGGGAAGGATGCAGGACAAGGTGCAGTAGTGTTGGAGGTTGTTCCACCGCCACGCCTCCAAAATGCTACTACTGGTTGTGACACACCTCTCTCCTCCACCCCCTCCTCTTCCTCCATGGCCTCTTCCTGTGGTTTGTCCTCGGAACCAGCGGTGCTCCGTAGGCGTTCAAAGGGCTACGCAAGTACGCAGGCAAAAAGATGCCATGCCGTGCTTGCGCTGGTGTGTTTGGGGGACAGGAGCCACACTGGGGCAGAGGTCCTGTCTGCTCTGCAGGGGCAGGCCGAGAGGTGGTTGACGCCACGCCAGCTTAAGCCAGGAATGGTGGTTTGCGACAATGGCACCAACCTCCTCTCCGCCCTCCGACAGGGACAACTGACCCATGTGCCCTGTATGGCTCACGTCCTTAACCTGGTGGTGCAGCGGTTCTTGGGCAGGTACCCGGGCTTACAGGATGTCCTGAGGCAGGCCAGGAAAGTCTGTGTGCATTTCCGCAGATCTTATAATGCCAGTGCTCGCCTGGCTGAGCTGCAAAAGGAGTTGAACCTGCCCAAGAACCGCCTTATATGTGACATGCCCACCAGGTGGAACTCAACGTTGGCCATGCTGCAGCGGCTGCACACGCAGCAGAGGGCCATCAATGAGTACCTGTGCGACTACGGCACCAGGACAGGGTCAGGGGAGCTTGTTTTTTTTCACCACGCCAGTGGGGCATGATCAGGGATGCATGCACTGTCCTGGCACCATTTGAGGAGGCCACGAGGATGGTGAGCAGTGACAGTGCATGCATCAGTGACACTGTACCTCTTGTCCACCTGTTGGAGCACACGCTGCGTGGAATAATGGACAGGGCACTTGAGGCAGAACAGAGGCAGGAAGAGGAGGACTTCCTTGCCTCTCAAGGCCCCCTTTACCCAGACAGTGTTCCTTCTGTCCCACCCATCGCACAGGAAGAGGAGGAGGAGGAGGAGGAGGATTGTGTCAGCATGGAGGTGGAGGCTGGCACTCAGCATCATCAGCAGCAGTCTTTTAGGGATGATTTACAGTCCCAAGAAACCAGTGGACTTGTACGTGGCTGGGAGGAGGTGGCTGCGGATCATGTCGTCCTTAGTGACCCAGAGGACTCCGGACTGAATGCCTCAGCTAACCTACGCTGCATGGCCTCCCTGATCCTGCAAAGTCTGCGGAAGGATCCTCGTATTCTTCGGATCAAGGAGAGGGACCATTACTGGCTGGCCACTCTCCTTGATCCACGGTACAAGGGTAAGGTTGCGGACCTTATCGTACCGTCGCAGAGGGAGCAGAGGATGAGACAACTACGGGAGGCCTTGCAGAAAGGTCTGTGCAACGCGTTCCCAGAGACTGGGAGGTTACAAACTCCTGGTCCTGGACAACGAGTTGCTGAGGCTTCGGGCAGTCAAAGAAGGAGCGGTGGGGAAGGTGGCCGTCTGACCGATGCGTTCAGACAATTCTTTAGTCCGCAGCCCCAAAGTATGATTGGTTCCAGCAACCATCGCCAGCGTCTGATATACATGGTCCAGGAATACCTAGGGGCAAGGTCAGACTTGGACACCTTCCCCACCGAAAATCCTCTGGCTTACTGGGTCTTGAGGATGGATCACTGGCCAGAGCTTGCACAGTATGCAATTGAGCTACTGGCCTGTCCTGCATCCAGCGTTCTTTCAGAACGCACATTCAGTGCTGCTGGAGGATTTGTCACGGATCACAGGGTGCGCCTGTCCACCGACTCGGTTGATCGACTGACTTTCATCAAGATGAACCAGTCTTGGATCACCACCAGCTACCACACACCAGATGCTGATATAACAGACTAATTTATTTTAAAATGTCACATCCCTTCAAGACTGATGCTGATGCTGAGTGCCTGTGCTGTTATGTTGACTGGCTATCCTCCTCCTCCTCCTCAATGATACGATTAACGATGATAGCTTGGAAGATCATTTTGGTTTATGGGTGACGCCACCAGTGGCTAAGGCCCAATTTTTCAGCCCCTGTTTAACAGGGGCGTGTAATTAAAATTTTTGATGCAATACTTTGCAACAGGCCTCATTGCTGTGCTCCAAGTACAGTATCTGTGAGGGGTTGCAGTGTTGTGCCACCAGTGCCTAAGGCCCAATTTTTCAGCCCCTGTTCAACAGGGGCATGCAATTATAATTATTGATCTAATAATTCACAGCAGGGCCCATTGCTGCGCCCACCAAGAGTAACTGTCAGGCCTTACAGTGTTGTGGCACCAGCACCACCATCACCACCACCACCACCAACAAAGGCCCAATTTTTAAGCCCCTGTTCAACAGGGGCATGCAATTATAATTATTGATCTAATAATTCACAGCAGGGCCCATTGCTGCGCCCACCAAGAGTAACTGTCAGGCCTTACAGTGTTGTGGCACCAGCACCACCATCACCACCACCACCACCACCAAAGGCCCAATTTTTCTGCCCCTGTTCAACAGGGGCATGCAATTATAATTATTGATCTAATAATTCACAGCAGGGCCCATTGCTGCGCCCACCAAGAGTAACTGTCAGGCCTTACAGTGTTGTGGCACCAGCACCACCATCACCACCACCACCACCAAAGGCCCAATTTTTCAGCCCCTGTTCAACAGGGGCATGCAATTATAATTATTGATCTAATAATTCACAGCAGGGAGCATTGCTGCGCCCACCAAGAGTAACTGTCAGGCCTTACAGTGTTGTGGCACCAGCACCACCATCACCACCACCACCACCACCAAAGTCCCAATTTTTCAGCCCCTGTTCAACAGGGGCATGCAATTATAATTATTGATCTAATAATTCACAGCAGGGACCATTGCTGCGCCCACCAAGAGTAACTGTCAGGCCTTACAGTGTTGTGGCACCAGCACCACCATCAAAGGCCCAATTTTTACTACCACTGATCAACAATTATATGTTATTACAATTCCTGATATAATAGTTGACAGCAGGGCGTTCCAGCACCCACCAAGAATAACTGTGAGTGCTTTCAGTGTTGTGCCAACACCAACACCTAAGGGGCGAATTTCTGCAGAGTATATACGGAAGGTCCCTACTTTCAAACATCCAACTTACAAACTACTACTACTTGCAAACGGAAGAAGACAACAGGAAGTGAGAGGAAATCTACCCCTTGGAAGGAAAATTCTCTCCTTTAAGAATTAATATGGGAGAAAGGTGTCTCCTCTCTACTGATGCTTTATCACCAATCCTTGTTTCAATAAAAACACCACATTTCAAAAACAGTTGTCATTGGGACGCAAAGTGAGGTGAAATGTTCTGAACAGGGGCACAGACAGCAAAAAAAATGTGACAGGGGTGATAACCGTTCCCTATGTTTTACAAAAAGCTAAAAAAAAGGAATTTGGCATGGAGCTCCACTTAAACAATGCAGCTGTTCAAAATTACAAACAGATTCTACATAAGAACAAACCTACAGTCCCTGTCTTGTATGCACCGCCTATATACGGCTGTTCAGAGTATATAGATCCTTTTTTATTTTGTGTGCGGGGTTCCCCTTAATATCCATACAAGACCCAAAGGGGCTGGTAATGGGCTGGGGTAGGGGGGGGGGGGGGGGTTGATGGGGTAGCTATGCCATTTTTCCTAAAGATTTTCATCCATATTACCGGGACCAGACATTGCATTAAAGCCGCAAGCAGTTTTAAATGGCTTTTTTTCCTTTAGAAATGTTATTTTGTGCAGGGACAGTTCTAAACACGGGAAACACGTGGCACTTCACAGGCATACTTTAGACACCCCCCAGGTACAATATTTAAAGGAATATTTGACTTTTTTTTTTTCACTTTATGCATCATTAAAATGACTGCTCACGGAAAACGTCCGTTTTTAAAACTTCTTTTTGCATTGATACATGTCCCCTGGTGCAGAACCCGGGTTCCCAAACTCTGTTTCGGACAATAACATGGATAATAGTCGTTATAATTAGCACTTTAGAATCCGAACGTTCGCATCCATTGTATTTAATAGGGTTCTAATGTTCGTGCGAACTTTCGGTCCGTTCGCGGGTTCTGGTGCGAACCGAACCCGGGGGTGTTCGGCTCATCACTATTTACAACCACTTTAAGAAAGCTCTATATTACCCATTCAGTTGGTAAAAGGTCCACTTTATTTAGGGAAGAATATTATGAAGTCTTGGTTCACATTTTGCGAGTCATACCCCAGCCTGGTGATGAGCCATTCTGGGAAAAAATAACTACATATTGTATTATAGACACCAAATTGTCTTGCTTAGTCACCAGGGCAGGGCCGGCCCTACCATGGGACCCGGTGGGACCATGGTCCCAGGCGGCACTTTAAGAGGGGCGGCAACAGGGGCGCACTGCCTGAGGACCTGGGTTTCCCTCCATCTAGTGTGCAGTCAGTGTCATACTTGTACTGCATCGCCGGCGCCGCTGTCAATGGCCGCAGTGGCAAGACCCACTTCAAGGGTCTCACCAGCGGCCCCTGCTTCCCTGCCCAAACTGGTTGCTAGCCGCGGACCGCTTTGTTTCTAGCAACCAGTGACGTCAGGAGAGAAGGAGAGAGAGACCCATCATTCATTGCGGAGGAGGATTTAACTTCCTCCTCCTCCGCTAGCTCCACCCACCTCCTCCCTGTATGTGTTCCTCTCAGCAAGTTAGGAGCGACGTGCGGTGCGAGGATCAGTGCTGCCTGCCTCCTCCCCCTCGAGGCGCCGCTATCTCGGAGCTGCTGTGTGTGGAGAGAGAGCAGCTGTGGGCTCATCTCCCCCCCTCCTTCTCCTCCTCATGCTGCTGTTCCCAGGACAGCCACCGCTATGTTTCTTCCCCCTTTTCCTCCCATTGTCCAGGGGGAAAAAAAGGAGAAAAGAGGATTATGGGATATGTAGTGCAAATGGCTGGCCCATTGCAATTCTAGGGGGGGGACTGCAGCCCCCAGCATGCCCAGCTGAAGGGGAGGGAGAGAGAGCCAGGCTGAGTGACAGGCTGCATCTGGTGACAGGCATCGGTGACAAGTGACAGGCTGCATCTGGTGACGGGCATCAGGGACAAGTGACAGGCTGCATCTGGTGACAGGCAATGGTGACAAGTGACAGGCTGCATCTGGTGACAGGCAATGGTGACAAGTGACAGGCTGCATCTGGTGACAGGCAATGGTGACAAGTGACAGGCTGCATCTGGTGACAGTCATTGGTGACAAGTGACAGGCTGCATCTGGTGTCAGGCATTGGTGACAAGTGACACGCTGCATCTGGTGACAGGCAATGGTGACAAGTGACAGGCTGCATTTGGTCACAGGCATTGGTGACAAGTGACAGGCTGCATCTGGTGACAGGCATTGGTGACAAGTGACAGGCTACATCTGGTGACAGGCATTGGTGACAAGTGACAGGCTGCATCTGGTGACAGGCATTGGTGACAAGTGGCAGGCTGCATCTGGTGACAGGCAATGGTGACAAGTGACAGGCTGCATCTGGTAACAGGCAATGGTGACTGGGGACAGGCAATGTTGACAAGTGACACACTGCATGTTGTGGCAGGCTATGGGTGGCAAGTGGCACAGCTACATCTGGTGGCAGGCAACGGTGGCAAATGACAAGCTCAGGGCTTCCACTGATTCTGCATTATGGTGAGTTAAACTATTTCATTATATATTACAATGTAGTAATAGAAATAATGTGATTTGATCATCCTGACACCATATCAATCATAATGTTAGGATGATTTAAGTGCTAACACCAGCCATTCGCCCGACAAATCACCCTCTGCCAAATTCCCTGTCAGCGAGACTACACCCCCCCCCTCATCTTTTTTTGGGAAGGAAGGGGGGTATCCCTGAATGGCAGTTTGGAAATATGGTCACCCTAGCCACCACTGCAGCGCTGTTGCAGCATGTTGCATCACTGAGCTGGGATCAGAGCGTAGCTGGTTGGTGGCAGTGGAGAGAAAGGGGGGAGCTTTTGTGGTGCTACACAATACTCTTTGCAGGAAGGGGCTAGGGTGACCACATTTTTAAACTATCATTCAGGGACACCCCCCCCCTTCCCAAAAATCAGCTTGTGCTGTAACGAATCACAGCACAGTCATTGGACACAAGAGGTGGGATTTATGATTTCTCCAATCACAAGCAGGGGGCGGGGATTGTGCTCTTCCAGGCATTCCCGGCCAGGACAAGAACTGTCAGTGAGTAAAGCGGTGATGTGGCGGCCTTTTTTGGGGGCATCAGATTGGCCCGGGGGGGTGGCTGTGTCTGTTTCATTCCAGGACACTGTATTGTCCTGGAATAAAGGTGCCCGGGACAGACCTGCAAAATCCGGGACTGTCCCGGGCAATCCGGGACACGTGGTCACCCTAGAAGGGGTATGTCTCTCTTTGCTGAATATATGGGATGTCTCTTGCTGAATATATTGGGCTGTCTCTTTGCTTTATGGAAACGTCTCTTTTGCTGGATGGGCATAGGATTTTTTTTTGGGGGGGGGGGGGCAGCATTTCATTCTTGGGCCCAGGCAGCACAATGTCTTAGGCCAGCCCTGCACCAGGGTACCACACAGTTGCGTTCTTAATCGAACCATTACATCTTGTCACAATCATAATAATCATCTTGCCAGCCACCATAAACAGGTCCATCTCCTGCCCACTTTTTAGTCACTTTCAAAAAAATTATAATCACAGACATTTATGAGACTACACACTCCACTGCACTTTACAATTTACATGGGTATTAGAGAAGGAAAACAGTGACTCACCATAAAAAACAGTCATATAGCTGGTGTCTGCTTTCACTAAAAGATGTAGATGACTCACACTACAATTTAATGGCCTTTTAAAACACTTGGGGGAATTGTATATGATTCATTTGTGATATATGAGCAAAATATCTAGACATATGTTACATCAAATTCCCAAACAGAGCCTAAAATGCCACTGTAGCTGGTTATAATGTAAAGCATACTATACTATTTTCCTTCTTAGCATAACATACAGACCTGAGTCCAAACAACCTTTTACTGGTTGGGTGATATAGCCACAAACAGTAGTATATTTTATTCTTTATATTTTTTCTTAAAATATTGTATCATGCTCCATTTCCCTCTCTGTATAACAGAATTTCGAATAGATATTATGTGCAGAAATGTATATATACTAAGGCAAACTTAAAGTGATTGTAAACCCTCACCTTGTAAAACAACCCAATCAGTTTAAAATAGAATTGAAAGGCAAAACATGTGTGTCCAGATATAAAAAAAAACAACATAATAAATACCTTTTTTTCCCTTTTTTATAAGTGATCACATTCCCTCTGTTCTCAGCTGCATAAGAGCTGGGGGGAGGAGAAGCATCAGCATATTGATCTTCCCAGTGAAAGGCTGTGCAGAGGGGGCGTGACAGGACAAGTCTGATCATTGGAGAAGAGCAGACTGAGTTCCCAGCACAGCTAGAGAACTGACCACTAGGGATGAGCCGAACACCCCCGGGTTCGGTTCGCACCAGAACCCACGAACGGACCGAAAGTTCGCACAAACGTTAGAACCCTATTAAATACAATGGATGTGAACGTTCGAAATCTAAAGTGCTAATTATAACGACTATTATGCATGTTATTGTCCTAAAGGGGGTTTGGGAACCCGGGTTCTGCACCAGGGGACATGTATCAATGCAAAAAGAAGTTTTAAAAACGGCCGTTTTTCGGGAGCATTCATTTTAATGATGCATAAAGTGAAAAAAAAAGTCAAATATTCCTTTAAATATCGTACCTGGGGGGTGTCTAAAGTATGCCTGTGAAGTGGCACGTGTTTCCTGTGTTTAGAACTGTCCCTGCACAAAATGACATTTCTAAAGGAAAAAAAGCCATTTAAAACTGCTTGCGGCTTTAATGTAATGTCTGGTCCCAGTAATATGGATGAAAATCTTTAGGAAAAATGGCATAGCTACCCCATCACCCCCCCCTACCCAAGCCCATTACCAGCCCCTTTGGGTCTTGTATGGATATTAAGGGGAACCCCGCACACAAAATAAAAAAGGCCCTATATACTCTGAACAGCCGTATAAAGGCGGTGCATACAAGACAGGGACTGTAGGTTTGTTCTTATGTAGAATCTGTTTGTAATTTTGAACAGGTACATTGTTTAAGTGTAGCTCCAGCCAAAAAATCTATTTTTAAGCTTTTTGGAAAACATAGGGAAGGGTTATCACCCCTGTAACATTTGTTTTGCTGTCTGTGCCCCTGTTCAGAACATTTCACCTCACTTTCCGTCCCAATGACAAATGTTTTTGAAAAGTGGGGTTTTTATTGAAACAAGGATTGGTGATAAAGCATCAGTAGAGGGGAGACACCTTTTTCCCATATTAACTCTTACAGGAGAGAATTTCCCTTCCTAGGGGTAGTTTTCCTCTCACTTTCTGTTGTCTCCTTCCGTTTGCAAGTAGGAGTCGTTTGTAAGTTGGATGTTTGAAAGTAGGGGCCTGCCGTATATACTCTGCAGAAATGTGGCCCTTAGGTGTTGGTGTTGCCACAACACTGTAAGCCCTCACAGTACTCTTGGTGGGCGCTGGAACGCCCTGCTGTGAACTATTATATCAAGAATTGTAATTACATGCCCCTGTTGAACAGTGGTAGGAAAAATTGGGCCTTTGGTGGTGGTGCTGGTTTTACAACACTGTAAGTCCTCACAGTTACTCTTGGTGGGCGCAGGAATGGGCCCAGCTGTGAAATACTAGATCATCAATTGTAATTACATGCCCCTGTTGAACAGGGGCAGAAAAATTGGGCCTTTGGTGGTGGTGGTGGTGGTGGTGGTATTGCCACAACACTGTAAGCCCTCACAGTTACTCTTGGTGGGCGCATGAATGGGCCCTGCTGTGAATTATTAGATCAAGAAATGTAATTGCATGCCCCTGTTGAACAGGGGGCTGAAAAATTGGGCCTTTGGTGGTGGTGGTGGTGGTGTTGACACAACACTGTGAGCCCTCACAGTTACTCTTGGTGGGCGCATGAATGGGCCCAGCTGTGAATTATTAGATCAAGAATTGTAATTGCATGCCCCTGTTGAACAGGGGCTGAAAAATTGGGCCTTTGGTGGTGGTGGTGGTGGTGTTGACACAACACTGTAAGGCCTCACAGTTACTCTTGGTGGGCGCAGGAATGGGCCCTGCTGTGAATTATTAGATCAAGAATTGTAATTACATGCCCCTGTTAAACAGGGGCAGAAAAATTGGGCCTTAGGCACTGGTGCCACAACACTGCAACCCCTCACAGATACTGTACTTGGAGCACAGCAATGAGCCCTGTTGCAAAGTATTGCATCAAAAATTGTAATTACACGCCCCTGTTAAACAGGGGCTGAAAAATTGGGCCTTAGGCACTGGTGCTGGTCCCACGACACTGCAACCTCTCCCAGATACTGTAGTTGGAGTGCAGGAATGAGCCCTGCTGCAAAGCATTGCATAAAAAATTGTAATTACATGCCCCTGTTAAACAGGGGCTGAAAAATTGGGCCTTAGGCACTGGTGGCGGCACCCAGAAACAAAAATGTTCTTCCAAGCTATCATCATCAATCGGATCATTGAGGAGGAGGAGGATAGTCAGTCAACATAACAGGACAGTCACTCAGCATCAGCATCAGTCTTGAAGAGATGTGACATTTGAAAATAAATTAGTCTGTTATATCAGCTTCAGGTGTTTGGTAGCTGGTGGTGAACCAAGACTGTTTCATCTTTATGAAAGTCAGTCGATCAACCGAGTCGGTGGACAGGCGCACCCTGTGATCCGTGACAAATCCTCCAGCAGCACTGAATGTGCATTCTGAAAGAACGCTGGATGCAGGACAGGCCAGTAGCTCAATTGCATACTGTGCAAGCTCTGGCCAGTGATCCATCCTCAAGACCCAGTAAGCCAGAGGATTTTCAGTGGGGAAGGTGTCCAAGTCTGACCTTGCCCCTAGGTATTCCTGCACCATGTATATCAGACGCTGGCGATGGTTGCTGGAACCGATCATACCTTGGGGCTGCGGACTAAAGAATTGTCTGAACGCATCGGTCAGACGGCCACCTTCCCCACCGCTCCTTCTTTGACTGTCCGAAGCCTCAGCAACTCGCTGTCCAGGACCAGGAGTTTGTAACCTCCCAGTCTCTGGGAACGCGTTGCACAGACCTTTCTGCAAGGCCTCCCGGAGTTGTCTCATCCTCTGCTCCCTCTGCGACGGTAAGATAAGGTCCGCAACATTACCCTTGTATCGTGGATCAAGGAGAGTGGCCAGCCAGTAATGGTCCCTCTCCTTGATCCGAAGAATACGGATGCAGGATCAGGAAGGCCATGCAGCGTAGGTTAGCTGAGGCATTCGGTCCGGAGTCCTCTGGGTCACTAAGGACGACATGATCCGCAGCCACCTCCTCCCAGCCACGTAAAAGTCCACGGGTTTCTTGGGACTTTTCACCGTGGTGAAAAAAACCCGAGCTCCCCTGACCCTGTCCTGGTGCCGTAGTCGCACAGGTACTCATTGATGGCCCTCTGCTGCGTGTGCAGCCGCTGCAGCATGGCCAACGTTGAGTTCCACCTGGTGGGCATGTCACATATAAGGCGGTTCTTGGGCAGGTTCAACGGTAATATGCACCTTACCGCTGACCGCCCTGTCCAGCGAGGCCAAGACATTGCCTTCCACATGCGGGTAGAGAGCCGGAATCGCCTTCCGTGAGAAAAAGTGGCGTTTGGGAACCTGCCACTGAGGAACCGCACATTGCACAAACTCACGGAAGGGGGCCGAGTCTACCAACTGAAAAGGCAGCAGTTGAAGCGCTAGCAATTAACCCAAGCTAGCATTCAACCGCTGGGCATGTGGATGGCTGGAAGTGAACTTCTTTCGATGGTCCAGCAGCTGGGGCAGGGAAATTTGCCTGCTAGAATCGGACGTCGGTGTACTGCTAGCAGAGTGCCCGCAAGTACTTGCCTGTGACACACCTAATTCTACACCTTCATTCCTCTCAGTGCAGGTTTCAGAGAGGACTGAAGGTATAGTGGGGTTGGAGATCCCAGCTGATGCGGTGCAAGGAGAGGTCCGCTTTGTTCTTTGGTGTGGGTCTTTAAGGCAGGCTTGCCAACGAGCTGCATGGCAGGTCAACATATGTCTGGTCAAGCATGTGGTGCCCAAGCGGCTGATGTTTTGGCCACGCGAGATACGCTTGAGACATATGTTGCAAACAGCAGCTGTGCGATCTGATGCACTCGACTCAAAGAAGGCCCACACCAAATAACTTTTTGAATAACGGGCAGAGGCAGCGCCCTGCACAGGCGGAGCTTTGCGGTGTGATTCCGTCGGTGTGCTGCCCTTACGCTGGCCCCCCGAGGGCATCCTGCCTCGTTGGAGATGTGCCTCCTCCTCATCCTCCTCCTCCTCCTCCTCTCTCCTATTAGGCACCCACGTGGAGTCAGTGTCCTCATCATCCCCTCCCTCCTCATCACTGGAGCCAATCTGGCAGTATGCTGCAGCTGCTGGAACATGACTGCCAGATTGGTGTCCTTCTTGAGCAACCCCTCTCTCTTCTCTCACGCTACTGCCTTCCTCTAGCTGGGTATCATCATCAGACCCTTTGAAACGCTGGGCATCCTCCTGGAGCATGTACCCAACACTGTGCTCAAACAGTTCGGGGGACTCCTCAGGAGGACATGGTGGGTCTAGGGAAGGAGTGACTGATGATGACATTGATACCAGGGAAGAGGACGCTTTGGCAGCTGCTTTGCCAGTACCCTGAGCCTGGGTGAGAGAGGATGAGGAGGATGAGGAGGGCTTGGTCATCCACTTTACCAAGTCTTCGGCATAATGCGGCTCAACACGTCCAGCTGCCGAAAAGAAGGACAAGCGTGTCCCATGGCCACGTGCTGATGGCGATGCACTGCATCCACGACCAGCACTGTTGTCTCTAGACACAGAGCCTGCTTGCCCTCTTTTATTGGCTCCTGACTGTCTGCCTCTCCTTGTTTGCCTTCCAGACATTCTAATGGCCTGCAGGGAGATGGGAAAACCAACAATAAGGCCTAGCTTCAGGAGTATATTTTGCAGAAAGCACACTACGCCCACTGTAAGTGCTGCAAATGCCTGTTGGTGTAACACACCAGGAAAACACAGCAATACGGGCTAGCTTCAGGTGTATATTTTGCAGGAATCACACTACGCCTGCTGTAAGTGCTGCAAATGCCTGTTGGTGTAACACACCAGGAAAACACAGCAATACGGGCTAGCTTCAGGTGTATATTTTGCAGGAATCACACTACGCCTGCTGTAAGTGCTGCAAATGCCTGTTGGTGTAACACACAAGGAAAACACAGCAATACGGGCTAGCTTCAGGAGTATATTTTTCAGGAATCACACTACGCCTGCTGTAAGTGCTGCAAATGCCTGTTGGTGTAACACACCAGG
The DNA here is from genome assembly GCA_029206835.1 of Rana muscosa. Lineage (NCBI taxonomy): Eukaryota > Metazoa > Chordata > Amphibia > Anura > Ranidae > Rana > Rana muscosa. The sequence goes on along the minus strand of CM055116.1, from coordinate 515,010,324 downwards.
AAAACACAGCAATACGGGCTAGCTTCAGGAGTATATTTTGCAGGAATCACACTACGCCTGCTGTAAGTGCTGCAAATGCCTGTTGGTGTAACACACCAGGAAAACACAGCAATACGGGCTAGCTTCAGGAGTATATTTTGCAGGAATCACACTATGCCTGCTGTAAGTGCTGCAAATGCCTGTTGGTGTAACACACCAGGAAAACACAGTAATACGGGCTAGCTTCAGGTGTATATTTTGCAGTAATCACACTACGCCTGCTGTAAGTGCTGCAAATGCCTGTTGGTGTAACACACTAGGAAAAAACAGCAATAAGGCGTAGCTTCAGGAGTATATTTTGCAGGAATCCCACTACGCCTGCTGTAAGTGCTGCAAATGCCTGTTGGTGTAACACACCAGGAAAACACAGCAATACGAGCTAGCTTCAGGTGTATAATGTGCAGGAGGCACACTCCGCCCGCTGTAAGTGCTGCAAATGCCTGTTAGTGTAACACACCAGGAAAACACAGCAATAAGGGCTAGCTTCAGGTGTATACTGTGCAGGAGGCTTAGCAACAATGACACTGACACTGTCCCCTGCCTATCCTTCTCTCTCCCTACACACAAGGTTTATCAAAGAATATGACACTGACACTCTCCCTGCCTATCCTTCTCTCTCCCTGCACACAAGGTTTAGCAAAGGATATGACACTGACACTGTCCCCTGCCTATCCTTCTCTCTCCCTGCACACAAGGTTTATCAAAGAATATGACACTGACACTCTCCCTGCCTATCCTTCTCTCTCCCTGCACACAAGGTTTAGCAAAGAATATGACACTGACACTGTCCCCTGCCTATCCTTCTCTCTCCCTGCACACAAGGTTTAGCAAAGAATATGACACTGACACTCTCCCTGCCTATCCTTCTCTCTCCCTGCACACAAGAATAGCACAAAGAATATCACACTGTCCCTGCCTATCCTTCTCTTTCCCTGCGCCGGAACACACTACACAAGGCCGCTGCGCTGGCGGCCTTTTATAGTGTGGGGGCGTGTGCTAAACCCCCTGAGCTATAATTGGCCACAGGCAACCTGCCTGTGGCCAATTATGGCTCTCCTAGCTGCCGGCGCTGTGATTGGCCAAGCATGCGGGGTCACAGTGCATGCTTGGCCAATCACAGCGCCGGGATTGCACTGCGATGGCGCAGTGTATTGTGGGCCGTTCGCGTCACTCGAATTTGGCGCGAACGGCCCAAATCGTTCGATGTTCGCCGAACGATCGAACAGCCGATGTTCGAGTCGAACGTATGTTCGACTCGAACACCGAGCTCATCCCTACTGACCACGGTGTGGTCTCCTGCTTAGTTTGGTCAGTTTTTAATAGGAAAGCAGAGGGACTGGCAGGAACACCAGGGATTTTACACAAAGGAAGTAATACAAAGAGAACAGGATACTTTTCAATACAAGTACAAAGTACAGCCGCCACATATCAGGATAATGAAGGGTAACAAACACTTAAAAATGGTTACTACGTGCAGGAAGGGGTGTTTTCCTGCACACCTTCCTGCGCATAGTAACCATTCTTATGCCACATACACACGACCGTTTTTCATGACGAGAAAAATGCCATTTTTTTAATTTGGTCATTAAAAACGATTGTGTGTGGGCTCCAGAGCATTTTTCACGACGTGAAAAATGGGCATTAAAAATTTGGAACATGCTCTAATTTTTCTCGTAGTTTTTCATGTCGTCGTCTTTCTCGTCATGAAAAACGACCGTATGTAGGCTTTAACGACGTGAAAAAATGTGCATGCTCAGAAGCAAGTGATGAGACGGGAGCGCTCGTTCTGGTAAAACTAGCGTTCGTAATGGAGATAGCACATTCGTCACGCTGTAACGGACTGAAGAGCACGAGGCTGAAAAGCGCAAATCGTCTCTCACCAAACTTTACTAACACGAGGATCAGCAAAAGCAGCCCTAAGGGTGGCGCCATCCGAATGGAACTTCCCCTTTATAGTGCCGTTGTACATTTCGTACGTCACCGCGCTTTTCTCAAGCATTTTTTTTCACGACAGTGTGTAGGCAAGGCAGGCTTGAGAAGAATCACGTTGAGAAAAACGTTGTTTTTTTCAATGACATTAAAAACGGTCGTGTGTACGCGGCATAAGTTTGCTTTGTATATGGGATATACACATTTTTGTAAATGGTTTTTATTTAAAATGTTGTTTCAATGGGAGAGAAAAGAAGCACAATATAATATTTTCAGGCTATATATTGTGAAAGTTCGGTGTGGCCACGTGTGTTCCCTGCTCCGCCACGAGCCAAGCACGAATCATATCATTGTCATTCACTATTCTTTATATTTATTTCAGCTTTGAAATCAGCAAACATTACTACTATTTATTTTTTTCCATCTTTCTTGTAAATCGAATGTGTTAACTATACAATGAAGAGTATTGCCTTTAAATAGCACACTTTTAAATATACATCATTGTATTATCGTGTTTTATAGTGAATTATAATAAATACATAACACTGAGTACTGTATATGCACTGACATATCACTTTATATCTATGCAAATCTTAGCTTTCAGAAAGTCAGTATTTATGTAGAAAATTCAGTAGCCTCTGGCAGTGCTCTGGAAAGGTTGCCTGTATGCAGAAAATTACATTCTGACACCTTGTGGTGCCAACAATCCAGTAGCAATTCATTTATTTCAGGTTTCCCCTGCACATTTATTTTATGTCTCACTTTTTTATGAGCCCATGATATTACAAAGCATGGAACCATTTATATTCTTGTCTTTTCATACCCCCCCCCCCCTATATTCACACTCACATTATTGCAGTTTGGGAGGAAGCCAATAAAACGTGAACTCCACGCCGATATTAAAGACATAAATTAATGCAGCTGTGTAATCATTAATATATTCTTAAAGCAGAACTAATGTGCTTTAAAAGATAAAGAGTAGGAGTTTATTAAAGAAGGGACTCTGTATCTCTCTTTTGCCATAAAGGTCCTACCTTACCTGGTAGCAATCTCCTAGTTCATGGGGGGCTCGGTGTACATTTTCAGCATGCCTTGGTGCGAGTTTAATTAACTCCCATGCGCATGCTCGGCAGGGCTATCTTAATGCATGGGCACCCCATGGGCGCTGCCAAGGGGCCCCTAGGTGCATGGGGGGGGGCCCATGATAATCTTGCATTGCATCATACTTGCCAACTGTCCTGGATTTGCCGGGACAAAAACACTTTTTACTAAGCTGTCACAGGATGGGCGGGATTTTATTTAAAGTTCTAATAAATATATGTTGAATTCTATCAACTATTTATACTTTAATTCTTGAGAGTAAATTGGGACAGGCTGGGTGGGGCCCCAGTCGATTACTTTGCCCAGAGGCCCATGATGCTATTAAGACGGCTCTGATGCTCGGGAGTTACAGCATACCGCCCTGGCTGATCAATATGGCCAAAGATTCTGAACCTGGAAGAAAACTGGGCAAAGATATCAGCAGAAGTGACACAGTCCTGATAGAAGTCATAGCTGTTGCATTGCTGGAGGAAGGAGCGGGGTGCTTTCACGGGTAAGTTTGCCATAATGTGCAATGAAATGCATACTTGCACATTATAGTAAAAGCCTTACAGAACCACGGCAGGCTTTAGTTCTGTTTAAATGTATTTTTTTAACTGCAAGTAGTGTATGTACCTTAATTTGGTTTATTATCAGCCTCATGCCGCGTACACACGACCGTTTTTAATGTCATTGAAAAAAACGACGTTTTTCTCGACATGATTCTTCTCAAGCCTGCCTTGCCTACACACGATCATGAAAAAAAATGCTTGAGCAAAGCGTGGTGACGTACGAAATGTACAACGGCACTTTAAAGAGGAAGTTCCATTCGGATGGCGCCACCCTTTTGAGCTGCTTTTGCTGATCCTTGTGTTAGTAAAGTTTAGTGAGGGACGATTCGCGCTTTTCAGCCTCGTGCTCTTCATTCCGTTACAGCGTGATGAATGTGCTATCTCCATTACGAACACTAGTTTTACCAGAACGAGCGCTCCCGTCTCATCACTTGCTTCTGAGCATGCGCGTTTTTTTCACGTCGTTAAAGCCTACACATGGCCATTTTTCATGACGAGAAAAACGACGAGAAAAATTAGAGCATGTTCCAAATTTTTAATGCCCATTTTTCACATCGTGAAAAATGTTCTGGAGCCCACACACGATCGTTTTTAATGACCAAATAAAAAAAATGGCATTTTTCTCTTCATGAAAAACGGTCGTGTGTACGTGGTGTGGCAGAGCGAGGCTCTGTCCCAGTGAAAAAAGGGTTAAAGTGGACACAGAGTCTGCATATCGGCTGAGTGCAGAGCTACAGAGCGTAAATTTAAAAAAACAGAGAAAACTGCTCTGGCAGTTTTCTCAGATTTTGCTATTTCTACATGGGGCTTCTATGGCTTGGAGATCCTTCAGAGTCTTGGGTGGGATGGGATCTCCAACCCTGTGTCTGGGTCTTGTGGACAGCCAGCATGGTGTGTGCTCAGGTGCACACAACCAATATAATGAGGGGCTGGTGAGAGTGAAGGATGGTGGAGGATGGTGAGCAGCTTGCTAACTGCAGTGGCTGCTAGTGAGTGTCTCTGTGTGAGGACAAACGCTGTGTGCGTTGTAGGGCTTTAAGCTGTGTGCGTCCATGGAGACAGAAGCTGTGTGCATGAAGGGACTTCAAGCTGTGTGCGTTTAAGAAGCCCAAAGCTGTGTGCATCCAAGACTGTGAGATTGGAAGATATAGTGGTTTCAGGTATCAGTACCTAAAGCAAGCAGAGGAACTGCTAACGAGAGCCAGGTGGCTTGGTATGTTTTCCTTATTTTTTGAACTGCTAAATGAAGTTAAACCCCTGCGTGGGAATCCTGAAGGGACAGTTTGCTTTTGTTTTTTCTGTTTAAATAAACGTGGGCTACCAGGCCCTTAACTAGAATGCCTGTCTGATATGGACTCACTGCATAAAAACGCATCTATCCACTTGAGCTAAGACACCCCAATATTACAGTGGTGGAGAATGCGGGCAACACTACGGTGGAATCCGGGTCCTTGCTCCGTAGTGAGTTCAGGTCAGGAACTGTTGGCTGTCTATGGAAGTGCAGCCAGGCAAAAAGCATTGTGTGTTGCAGGTGGTGTACCTGTGAACGAAAAGTCAATTTTTTTTCTCTGCGATGAACTGCTGCTAGCTGTGTGTGGCAGCCAGGCGAACATCATTGCACAGAAGTTTGATGGACTGTGTTGCATGCAGGTTGTGTACCTGTGAAAGGAGAATCACATTTTCTTCCCTCTGCTGTGAACTGTGTTACTGGTTGCTGTGTGCAACACCGCAAGGATGGGGCGGTCAAAGCAGAAAAAGGAGGCGATCCTTGCTGAAGCAAGAGAAAGGCTACTGTGGCTAGAGGGTATTTCACCACATGCCCCAGCCAAACCAGAGAATTTGACTGAGTGTGAAATCTCTGATCTGGGATAAGTTACTCATGTCACCCCCAGTTAAAAGTGAAGTGAAAGAGGTTGTCCCTGGCAACAGGAAGCCGGGTGGACAACAGCGTGTGGAAAAGAGGAGAATGGTCGTCCGTGGAAGCAACGTCCAGGCCAGCAGGGATGTTGGGGATCCAAGGAGTCTGTCTGCTGATGGTCATGACCAGTGGAGTCCTCAAGAGTGGTATCCCATGGCAACAGAGAGCCAGGCATTGAGGAGATGCCAAGAAATTAAATTTCAGCGTCCAGTACCGTGCTTGGAATGTGGTCAAGTGGGGCATGGGATCTTTACTTGCCCAAGGTTCTGGAACACCGCTGAAGAGTCTGGAAAGGCTGCAGTGTCGCCATATGGCCCCAAAGAGACAGTAGCTGGTATGGATGCAGCTGAGAGACAGCGCACTCAAGTGAAGGCTATGATGCCAGCCACTGAAAATGGTAAGACTGTTCCAGTTTATGGTACTGAACCCAGTGAAGTGGGAATAGATCCAGTGGGGAGATCCGCAGTGCCAATGGACATAGACTTGCGGCAGTGTGCTACCCAGAGCAGTGGGGAGGCACAGAATAAAGCCCAACTAGCCGCAGAGCTAAAGACTGGAAAGGACATGGGGACTCTGCATGTGCCTGCTATAGTCCAGCAGGTGGCTGGGAAAATAGAGTTAGGGGTGACCAAAACAGTGCTTGTGCCATGTTCCCTAGTGACAAGTACTGCAGGGTTGCCCAGGGAGACTTCCAAGAAGCCCGCAGTGACGGAGCTGAGCGTTTCCCAGGTCAACTTTGGAGCTGCCCATGTAGGAAAGGGTGCCCCTTTAAAAATGGAGGGCGCTGTGAGGAGTCACTCAGAGGCTTTGGTGGGTAATAAACAATCCACAAAAGTAGCAGTTATGTCTACACGTAGTGAAAATTCTGATGGTTATGCTGACAAAAGTGTTACTGTTGGCAAATGTGATGGTATTGGTGATCATGACATTGAAAAATGTGTTTCCTTTAGTGTCATGTCTGAACATTTTGGAAATGTGTTTACTACCAATGATGGGAGTAGGATATCTCCCATGACAACCAGAAGCGCAGGATTGTCCATGGAACTCTCATGGGGCCTCCATGTGTTGGAGCCAGAGGTTTTCCAGGATTGCTGTGGTGCTACTCTGGTGAAACAAGGGAAGACTGTATTACATAGTGAGTGTGTGTGGGCGCAGCCCCACAACCCTAAGTGTAACCCAGTTGTCAAGGGGTTAGATCAGCCTGCAAAAGCTGAAAGTGAAGAGCTGTATGTGTCTGTAGCGCCACCAAAGCAAGGTTTTCAAAATAAGGTATTGCACCTTGCCTTGGTTGAGGATGCAATCTCCCAGTGTGATGTGAGAAAAAAAATATTGTCCCAATGTGAGGTAGATAGAAGTGACAAGTGTGTTGTTTTGGCTAGTGAATCCCAGGTTCCTGTTGGGCCTTCTAGAGCAGGTGATGCAGTGCTGTGGAGCACCAGTGATGGAACCACAGGAGACTGGGATGATTGGTGCAAGGAAGCAGTTGCGGCACTAGGCCAAGTGACAAGGAATTACGAAGCAATGATGTGTGACAGAGTTGTGGCCAGAACACCTGCTGTGCCCAGTGGAGGGATCGCAGAATGGCCAGTGCTCAAGGGCACGCCAGCCCCTGCAAAGGCTGATGCCCTCCAGTCTGAAGGAATGGTTCTGGGCGCAGACATGGCAGATGGGTTGTCCACGGCCCAGCAACTAAATAATGGCAAGTGTCAAGTTGACAATGTGACTAATGTTGACTCGCAGAGGCTCATTGGTGTAGCGTTAGAGGTGAAGAGGAGACATGTGTCTGACAGCACTCCAGGGGAGCAACAGGCTGGGATGAGGGGTACCTTCAAGGAGATGGTGGTCTCTTCAAATGTCTCAACCTCACAAGCTGCAATGGATGAGCCCCTCCATGTCTCGATCAGGGGAAAGGTTCCCAAAAAGGTCACGCATTTAGACATTGGTTGCATAGAGTTGACAAAAACTTTATTAGAAATGCTGGAGTTGGTAAAAGTGCCCTCACTGTACACTTGGGTGTCTCCACCGCAGTCGGACCAGGTGGTGCTGCGTGGTACCAATAGGTGGAGCCAGGTGGTACAGGCTGTGCTGGGAAGCTTGTTAACAGTGTGGCAAATAGTTCTGAGGTTCTCTAAGAGGGTGCTCCCAGTTACTGAGTGGCCTGGAAGGCGCTCAGAACTGTTGGAGACATCAAAGGTCTCTCCGGCTGGTGTAGTGACTGGAAACATCTCTGCTGGTGTGCTCCAAGGTGCAGCTGAGCAGTGGTCAGTAGAGGGCGCAGATACTGTCTCGGCAGCTAAATCTCATGAGAAGGAAGGGCCCAGAATAGATGCAGCACTAGCAGAGATGCTTTCTATCACTCAGAAAGAGGTACAACTTAAAGTACCCGGAGACACTGTGAGAAAAAGTGCTATAGGTGGATGCTGCAACAATGTAATGTGTACATCAGAAAGAAGTAGTTTGTGCCTAGATCAGTGTCATCTGTTAGATCAGTTACCCATGGAGTGTTGGACAACAGGTGAGGTAGAACTTGGCTTTAGTCCTGTGGGATGTAATCTCTCGCCTATGTGTGGTCCCTCCTCAGGTCTGGTACTAACAAGCACTGAGATGGGCAGCACTGATTGCGTTGGAAAGTGTGACATTAAAATATATGATTTAATGATTGGCGCTGTTAAAAGCAATGTGGTTGCCCTGGGTAACAAGAGAGAGGTTTTTGAACCTGAAAGACCTGTGGTGAAAGATTAAAACTTATTTACGTAAGCTGAAAGGTAGGATCAGGGTAGGCAGAGTTCCCCCAAGAGAGGAGAGTATGCTCAGGGACCCAAAGAGAAGAGAGGGAAAGCAGAGTATACAGAATTATAGGACCCTGTTAAGATCCAAGCCGGGACGTACCTGGAAGCACACCCGAAAAAAGGGTTAGGCCTACGTGGCTGATGGCCAGCACAGAGGTGTCCCAACTACTATGATGGGTGCAGGTGTTTCTCCCTCTGGATCAAAACAAGAGGGGGGGGGGTATGTGGCAGAGCGAGGCTCTGTCCCAGTGAAAAAAGGGTTAAAGTGGACACAGAGTCTGCATATCGGCTGAGTGCAGAGCTACAGAGCGTAAATTTAAAAAAACAGAGAAAACTGCTCTGGCAGTTTTCTCAGATTTTGCTATTTCTACATGGGGCTTCTATGGCTTGGAGATCCTTCAGAGTCTTGGGTGGGATGGGATCTCCAACCCTGTGTCCTGGTCTTGTGGACAGCCAGCATGGTGTGTGCTCAGGTGCACACAACCAATATAATGAGGGGCTGGTGAGAGTGAAGGATGGTGAGCAGCTTGCTTACTGCAGTAGCTGCTAGTGAGTGTCTGTGAGGACAAACGCTGTGTGCGTTGAAGGGCTTTAAGCTGTGTGCGTCCAAGGAGACAGAAGCTGTGTGCATGAAGGGACTTCAAGCTGTGTGCGTTTAGGAAGCCCAAAGCTGTGTGCATCCAAGACTGTGAGATTGGAAGATATAGTGGTTTAAGGTATCAGTACCTAAAGCAAGCAGAGGAACTGCTAACGAGAGCCAGGTGGCTTGGTATGTTTTCCTTATTTTTTGAACTGCTAAATGAAGTTAAACCCCTGCGTGGGAATCCTGAAGGGACAGTTTGCTTTTGTTTTTTCTGTTTAAATAAACGTGGGCTACCAGGCCCTTAACTAGAATGCCTGTCTGATATGGACTCACTGCATAAAAACACATCTATCCACTTGAGCTAAGACACCCCAATATTACAGTGACATGACCTGTACAGCATAATTTAAAGTGGAAAAGGAAGAAGCAGTACAAGGAGCAAATCAGGTGTGTTGCAGTGCAGCTGAAAACTTGAAGAGGGTGTGGGAGAGATGAGCTTATCAGTGTGATTCTTCTCCTTACACTCTTTAGTCACAGGGTGTTTGTGTGTGTTTTTTGGGAGCATGCAAGTGAAGGTGAAACTGCAGCAGAGAAATATCCGGTCCTTTGTCCTGCCAGGCAGGACTGCACTGTGTGGTAGGACTCTAAAAATATCTGGATGGTATGGACACACATACAAAATCTTTTCGGAGGTTAAAACGTCTCACATGCATTTCATCTGTATATTCAACTGTTTGCCTCGAGTTCATCTTTAAACTATATGTATATTTTTGGAATGAAACTCATAAAATTATGTAGCACAGAGACCTTTTCCTGCCTTTGGCTCACTTGCAGGTCAAGGCACACCGCGCTATATGCCCGTACCCTCCTGTTTGGGGAGGTTGAGCGGTGTTAACAGTTTTTGGGTCCTGCAGCAAGTTTTCCTCTTCCTCTGGTTCTCGTCTCCTAGAGTGTACGGAGCAGTCTTTATTTCTCCCCAGGAAGGCCAATGTCCACACCACTTTAACTCCAACGCTGAGTTTATTTCACAAGCAAGTTCAAGTTCAGCAGACAGGAAAGGTGGATGAGAGAAAAGCACAGCAAGGTTTTGGGAGATGGGTCCAGGCACAAACTGGTATGATAGTCGCTACTCGATCCCGAGTAGGTTTAGCTCACCCGGATAGTCCCCTGTAAGAGCGGATCCTAGCAGCCGGAGTGATGCTCGAACATTCAACTTTAGGTTTTCCTTGAGATACGATCAGGAGATTCTCTGTCACAGAATCTTTAAGTCCCAAACTTCTCAGCATTTGCAACACAAGGACAGGTGCCAGTGATAGCACTTTTGCAAAGCCTGTGATGGATCTTTAAATCCCTCCAGAAGGTAACCAGGCCTCTCTTTCACCGTGAACTCTCACCGGTCCATCAGAAAGGTCCTCCCCCGGTCTCCTCTTCTTAGAGCGGGTCCACCCTTTCCCGGGCACCCTGGGATTCTTCCTTTGGAGATAGGCCCAGGCTAAAGGTGCTGGGCCTATTAGTGGAGTTGCAGCCCCAGGCTAAAGGTGCCTGAGACCCATGCACGTGCGCACCCCTGGCCTGGAGGGCCGGGTGGCGCGAACCGCTCACACTCCAGACTCCTGACTTTCGCCCCCAAAAGAATGGCGTCTGCCCCTTATGTATCCTCTCACAGCAGGCCAACCACGCCCACCGTACCGCTGTCGAGAGAGGACACCCTAAGGCATAGCAATGTCACTCACGGTTCAACCCTGACCTGATATGGCAGTGGCACCTACAGACCACAGGGAACTGTGCGTCAGGCTACATCATATAGGCAGAAGCTGGTACTAACAAATCAAAGTGGTCTGAGCTACTAGCTCAGACCAACCCCTAAATTTAAGTACATAGCACCCCTGAAAAGTAAAGAAGTGCTACAAGTGCAAGCAATTTTATCAGCTACTTAACCACTTCAGCCCTGGAAGGTTTACCCTCCTTCATGACCAGGCCATTTTTTTCAATATGGCACTCCGTTGTTTTAACTGAAAATTGCCCGGTCGTGCAACGCTGTACCCAAATAAAATGTATGTATTTTCCCCCCACAAATAGAGCTTTCGTTTGGTGGTATTTGATCACCTCTGCAGTTTAAATCTTTTCCGCTATAAACAAAAAAAGACAGACAACTGTGAAAAAAAAACAATATTTTTTGCTTTATGCTATAAAACATACCCAATAAAAAAATTTAAAAAATCTAATTTATTCGTCAGTTTAGGCCAATATGTATTCTGCTACATGTTTTTGGTTAAAAAAATCCCAATAAGCTTTTATTAAACGGTTTGTGCAAAAGTTATAGTGTCTACAAACTTTGGGATAGATTAATGGATTTTTTATTTTATTGTTTTTACAAATAATGGTGGCGATCAGTGATTTTTAGCGGGTCTGCGACAAATCTGACACTAAGTGACACTTTTTGGGGACCAGTGACACCACTACAGTGATCAGTGCTAAAAAAATGCACTGCCACTGTACTAATGACACTGGCAGGGAGGGGGTTAGAATCAGGGGCGATCAAAGGGTTAAATGTGCTCCTAGGGAGTGCTTTCTAACTGTGGGGGGGGGGGAATGTTTTGACTGGAGGAAGACAGAGATCTGTGTTCCTGCTTAGCAGGAACACAAGATCTCCATTTCCCCCCTTTCACAGAACGGGGATCTGCCTTGTTTACATAGGCAGACTGCCGCTCTGCCTCTCCTCAGAACGATCGCAAGGTGTCGGCGAACATCGGGTCCACCGGACCCGCTGATTGGCTCCCGCTGTGTCCAATCACAGTGGGAGAGGTACGCCGGCAGAACGCGCACGCACCTCATACCCAGTGCACAAAATCACATACAGGTACGTGATTTTGCGCAGGAGGGCCGCCCTGCCGCAGTATATCTGTGTGGGGCGGTTCAGAAGTGGTTAAAGGGATAATAAAGCCATTTCCTCCTCTGTTCAGGCTGTCTGCAGTTCATAAACTGGAAAATTTTAGGTATGTGGGTGACAGTATGCCTGCCAGGACCTATGGGGGTTGATTTACTAGAACTAGAGTTCAAAATCTGGTACAGCTCTGCATAGAAACCAATCAACTTCCAGTTTTTATGTCAAAGCTGGAACAAGCTGATGAACAAGTTGATGTTAGAAGCTTATTGGCTACCATAGCTGCACCAGATTTTGAACTCTCTAGTTTTAGTAATCAACCCCTTGGAGTCTTGCTGGAATGTACTTCAACTTCTTGCTCCCGTTTAGAACTAAAAGCTTATGTGCAGCTGCTCCCAGGACTGCACATGCATGCAGAGTGAGAGATTCAGAACCAAAGCCAAACCTGTCCTCTCCACAGCAAGGATTGACAGTGGCTACCAAATCAGAGGTTCTGTGTTTCCTGTTCTGCCTGTATGTGGCACTGGAAGCTTGAACTTCTGAATGGGAGAGCGCACAAAGTGTAGACTCCATAGGTCCCAGCAGGTACAGGGGGCACCCACATAGCTAAAGTCAACCAGCATGGCTGTTTCACAGTTAGCAGAGCAAGTACAAGGATAAAATCTGAAAAAGAATAGCAAGAGCATGTATATCCTGCTATAAGCATCTCATTTAAAAATTGATTTAATATCACTTTAAGAGTGAATGGAATTATGAAGTGAGCAAAGGCTTACATCTATATTAGTCCAAAAGTAAATAAGCCCTTTAGAACAGTGGTCATCAACCCTGTCCTCAGGGCCCACTAACAGGCCAGGTTTGCAAGATAACTGAAACACATCACAGGTGATACTGTGTTTCCCCGAAAATAAGACCGGGTCTTATATTAATTTTGGTCACAAAAAACACACTAGGGCTTATTTTCAGGGTAGGGCTTATTTATTTACGGGGATCAAAATACTGTACTGTATTAATACCGTATATGCATAAAGTGTGCAAATGGTCTCAAGTCTGTCTGTTTGGTTGTTGCTTTAAAAAAAAAAATCCTGTTCCTTTAAAGCATGATAGATAACACAGTGTTTGTGCTGTGTCATTTATCCCTCTCTATTTTCTAAAAAACCTGTTAAAATCTAAAAATTCTGTATCCTCTGTCTTCCCCTCAAACCCCCCCACCCATTGTCAGGTCAGGAGTCCGTTTTTAAATCATTCTGAAATGATTGTACAGTAATCTATGGTATGGAGTTCAGTCCAGTTTTATATAAAAGTACCTTTTTAACAACTTTTATGGTATACTGTTCTTCTCTGAGATCTCTGAGGAGAAGAGGAAAGGGAAGAGCCGCGATTGTCATGACGTCAGCCCGCTCCGTGCACTAAAGAGGGAGGGGGCGCAGATGTCAGCGAAGGAGAGGAGGAAAAAGAACAGCCGAGATCGCTGCTGACGTCAGTGCACTGAAGACGGAGGGGCCGCCGACATCAGGTTGGAGGAGGGGAGGAAAGAGAAGAGCCAAGATCCCGTCTGACGTCAGCCCGCTCTGTGCGCAGAAGAGGAATGGGCAGCCGACATCAGGCGGGAGGAGAGAAGAGGGCCCCCGGCGGATCATCGGTGGGTGTAAACATGTTTTTTTTAAAACAGCAGCAAACGGAGACACTGGCCAATATTTACAAAAGCATTACAGGGTTTGTAATGAGATTTACTAGGGCTTATTTTCGGGGTAGGGCTTATATTGCAGCCCGCCCTGATAATACAGATAGGTCTTATTTTCGGGATAGGGCTTACTTTCGGGGGAAACATGGTATCATTTGCTGCTCAGTGATTGCAGTATTCCAGTCTGCATCTCCCCAAGGTAATACATAAAATCTGGGCTGTTAGTGGGCCCTGAGGACAGGGTTGATGAACACTGCCTTAGAATTTGCATCGTTGCTGCCAAAAAGTCTAGAGCACAATCAGGGTATGACTGTGAACTGTAAAGTCTGTGAAGCTATTGTTTATATCTTGTTTCATGTATGTGAAAGAGTAGAGAAATAATGAATAAATAATGAAGCAATAGTGTTAAAGCAGAAGTACAGCCAAAGCTCGTTTGGCAGTACTTCTTCTATAGATCACAGGAGTGCAGTTTGTTCTGCATTCCTGTGATCCGTTTTCAGCAGACACCGGGCTGAAGTCCTCTGTCTGCTGATGTCAGAGAGTCGATCCAAATTCGGGCAAGATCGCGACAATGGAGTCGGGATCCGTCCACATGCCTGGACTGGTGTTCTGTCAAATTAGCCAACTCATCAGAAACTCCAACCACGTAACTTATTTAAACCATCAGTAATTGGCGATTTTGACGAATTGCTGTTTGGACACAGCACCGGCAACCGAATACAGTCCGGTACAGGAAGATTTAGCTGTTTTGACAGCACTGCAGCTAACAAAGACAAAGTTGTCGCCGCCTCGGAGGTGACCATTTTGTTAGCTAGTATTGGAGCAGTGTAACAATCTCTGCTCAGAATATTGTGCACAGGACTGTATTCAGTTGCCGGTGTTGTGTCCAAAGAGCAGTTCGTCAAAATCTGCAATTACTAATTGTTTAAAGAAACCAGAAGTTAAGTAGTTGGAGCTTCTGACGAGTTGGCTGTTTTGACAAAACACCAGCACCTAGCTTAGCCTCTCAGCGAGGCGCTGAGAGCCTGAGCCGGCCGCTCCCACCCTCTCCACAGCCCAGCGCTCCAGTGAGCGAGGGGGGCAGAGCAGAGAGCGGTGACTGATAGTCACCAGCTTTCTGCTTACGGAGCCCTGAGAACCGAGCTATAAGCATTGTGATATATCGCTCGGTTCTCAGTGTTGGAGATAGATGCAGCATCGGACCGGTGCTGCATCCACCTAGGTAAGTATGAGTATTAAAAAAAAAATCTCATACATCTCTTTTAAGAAAATAAAATAATGTGGAAAACAGAAGATCAAAAAGATCAAAGAATATGTTTTAAAATAAATTCCCTATATTTCACATTTGTTTTCATATTTTTTGCAAAAGCTCCCCACATAACTTTAACTGTGTACTTAGTATCAAGCACAGTAGAAGAGAAAAAAAAAGCAATCAAAGTAAATATAAACTCTATAAAAACTTCACAGAAAAGAACTTGAACTTTAGTATACTGTAGCTGTCACCACAGTAAAGGTATAGGATACTTCAAAGACACGCTTAGCTACAAACCATGCATAAAAATTACAGGTTGGCCATCATAAATTAAGTCTTCACAGTCATCCAGTGCAATTACATTCCATCTCTTTTAATTACATGTCCAATTTATTCCTAAATGTAAAAGAAAACCCTTTGTTACACAAAGCATTTTGTAATTTAAGGTTATTTAAAATTATCTTTCCGTTTCAGTGTGCAGCAAAAAAAATTTAAAACAGAAAAAAAAAACGTTACTTCTCTGTAACTACGATAAGTAAAGCTGGCCAGCTGGAACAGATTCCTCACAAACGAGGATGGAGGAATGTCCCCACTGAGACATTGTATCCTGACAATGGGACTGTCTGCTGGCAGAATACACTGATCAGCATGCCTGTTCAAACAGGGATGGTCCCTGCTAAACAGGCCAAATTCTGATCCATCTATGGTCAGCTTAAGAGTGTTCTGTACATTGTTTGTGTATAGAATATCCCCAGAAAACAAATTTCTTGTTCATGTGATTGCCCTGGTACTTTTCCTAGGCATCCACCATTGAGTTGCAATATACAGTTCATTAAAAATCCAAAAGGAACAGTCAAGCGTCAAGTTTAAGACCTACATGGATGTGCACAAATATGTGTGCAAATTGAACATCAAACAGTATCTAATTACCAATCCTATTAAAAATAATAGGTTGACTTCAATGGAGTTTCAACATTCAGGTCTTTCAAATGGCTCCCTGTCCAACCCGGGTGCTCTTCCTCCCTCTTTGAAAGTTTTTAGAGATGTGGTCCTTAGAGATCTAGACCATATGAAAATCCAGAATGTTAGAATTAAAAAAGACCAGCCGATAAAGGCCGAGGAATTGTAATTCTGTATAAGAGCGATTACATGAAAGAGATGTATAGAATTGTAGGTGATTGCGATACATACACTCCTCTGCCTTCTGATCCAGGCAATAAATATAAGGGAGAACTTGAGAGGATTGTTTCTAAAGGTTTTGAACTCAACATTCTAAAGAAGAAAGAGCAGACTTTCTTGGTTCCTAATGTGCAGAGGACCCCTATTATTTACCTTTCACCAAAAATTCATAAAAGTCTTACCTGTCCATCGGGTCGTCCGATAGTTAGTGGCATTGATTCTGTCACTTCCCGGGTGGGCAGGTATATTGACTTTTTCTTTAAGCCATTAGTGCAAACTATGCCTTCGTACAATAAAGATACATGACATGTTATCAACCTATTTTCTGAATTTAAACCTCGTGAAGGGATGTGGCTGGTGACAGCTAATGTCATCTCACTATATATGGTGATACCCCATCATTTGGGTTTGGATGCTGTTAAGCATTATTTGGAACGGACTCCTGCCTTCCCAGCAGACAAATTGCCTTTATTATGGAACTTCTTGAATTCGCTGCTACACACAACTATTTCTGGTTTAATTATCAATTTTTTCACCAGAATAGAGGTGTAGCCATGGGGGCTAAATGTGCCCCTAGTTTAGCAAACCTTTTCATGGCCCAATGAGAGGAGGATGCCGTCTATGCCCAGCAGAGACCTCAGATAGTTTTGTGGGCAAGATATATAGACGACATCCTCCTCTTGTGGGATGGTAGTGAGGCAGATTTGTCGGAATTCACTAAATGCCAATGATAGGGGGATCCACCTGAGCCACAAGGCAAATCGTGGGAAGATTATTTTCCTGGATCTTAAAATTCAGGGGTGATGAATTTGTCACCTGTACGTACTTTAAACCTACTGACAGAAATTCCTATATTTCGGTGGATAGTTGCTACCATGCCTCCTGTCCCCAAAAGCCGGTATATGAGACATAAACGCAATTGCACTGAGCATAAATGCACTGAGTTTCTGGTACAGGCAGAAGTTTTGACTCAGAGATTCTTGGAGAAAGGCTACTCCATAGAATCTCTGACCGACACTTTTGATCAGGTTACATGAATAAATAGGGCGGATCTTTTAAAAGAAAAACCTCTTATCAGAAGAGATAATTAATTCAAGATTCCTTTTATTGTTGGTTTTTTGAGTCAGCATCGGAGTATCAAACACCTTATACACAAACATTGGCCCATTTTGGGCAATGATAGGGTTCTGAATACCATCTTACCGGATAAACCACAGGTGGTATTTGGAGGTGCCCCCTCCCTTAGGGACAGAAATGGTTTGAACCCTCTACTAAAGAGACCCATTTTTTTCCATGATCTTATTGGGTACTACCAGTGTAGAAAATGACAAGTGTGTTACCTAAATGGTTGTAGGACTAGGAGGATGAATAGTTTTGTTTCTAGCAGCACCTCTGTTGAGTTTAAGATAGAGCCCGTTATAACATGTTCCACCTTGGGGGTAGTCTACATACTGCAGAGCACTTGTGGACTGCAGTATGTGGGCAGGACCAAGCGTCCCCTGCAGGTTCGGCTCAATGAACATTTTAATAATATCAGAAACGGTTTCACAGCACACAATAGGGACCCTACAAACACCACCTTTTTAGGGATAAATAAGTATAGTCCCCATTGGAGGGGTAGTTCCTTAGTAAGAACCATATCTAAGCTTGAGATGTCTTGGATTTACAGAATCAAATCGTATGTCACGTATGGGTAGAACGTTGATATAGATTTCAACGCATTTATAGATAATTCTTAATTTACCAATTTAATGTATGTGTTTAAATTGTTTGTGAACTCGATCTGAGTCTTAGGTATGAGTTATTTTCACCAGATGCTATGGTGATGTCCTTTAAAGTTTTAATAAGTCTCTATATCACCAATAGGAATGAGCCGAACACCCCCCCCCCGGTTCGGTTTGCACCAGAACCTGCGAACGGACCAAAGGTTCGCGAGAAATTTAAAACCCTATTAAATACAATGGACGCGAACGTTCAAAATCAAAAGTGCTAATTATAACGGCTAATATGCTAGTTATTGTCTTAAAAAGGGTTTGGAGACCCGGGTCCTGCCCCAGGGGACATGTATCAAGGCAAAAATAAGTTTTAAAAATGGCAGTTTTTTCGGGAGCAGTGATTTTAATGATGCTTAAAGTGAAAAAAAACGTGAAATATTCCTTTAAATATCGTAGCTGGGGGGTGTCTAAAGTATGCCTGTGAAGTGGCACGTGTTTACCGTGTTTAGAACTGTCCCTGCACAAAATGACATTTCTAAAGGAAAAAAAGTAATTTAAAACTGCTTGCGGCTTAAATGTAATGTCTAGTCCCGGCAATATGGATGAAAATCATTGAGAAAAATGGCATGGGTACCCCCCCAGCCCACTACCAGCCCCTTTGGGTCTTGTATGGATATTAAGGGGAACCCTGCACCCAAATTAAAAAAAGGCCCTATATACTCTGAACAGCAGTATACAGGCGGTGCAAACAAGACAGGGACTGTAGGTTTGTTCTTCAGTAGAATCTGTTTGTAATTTGGAACAGGTAAATTTTTTAAGTGTAGCTCCAGCCAAAAAATATATGTTTAAGCTTTTTGGAAAACATAGGGAAGGGTTATCACCCCTGTAACATTTGTTTTGCTGTCTGTGCACCTGTTCAGAACATTTCACCTCACTTTCCATCCCAATGACAAATGTTTTTTGAAAATTCTTTTTTTTTATTGAAACAAGGATTGGTGGTGAAGCATCAGGGGAGAGGAGACACCTTTTTTCCTATATTAACTCTTACAGGAGAGAATTTCCCTTCCTGGGGGTAGATTTCTTCTCACTTCCTGTTGTCTCCTTCCGTTTGCAAGTAGGAGTCGTTTGTAAGTTGGATGTTTGAAAGTAGGGGCCTGCCGTATATACTCTGCAGAAATGTGGCCCTTAGGTGTTGGTGTTGCCACAACACTGTAAGCCCTCACAGTACTCTTGGTGGGCGCTGGAACGCCCTGCTGTGAACTATTATATCAAGAATTGTAATTACATGCCCCTGTTGAACAGTGGTAGGAAAAATTGGGCCTTTGGTGGTGGTGCTGGTTTTACAACACTGTAAGTCCTCACAGTTACTCTTGGTGGGCGCAGGAATGGGCCCAGCTGTGAAATACTAGATCATCAATTGTAATTACATGCCCCAGTTGAACAGGGGCAGAAAAATTGGGCCTTTGATGGTGGTGGTGGTATTGCCACAACACTGTAAGCCCTCACAGTTACTCTTGGTGGGCGCAGGAATGGGCCCTGCTGTGAACTATTAGAGCAAGAATTGTAATCACATGCCCCTGTTGAACAGGGGCAGAAAAATTGGGCCTTTGGTGGTGGTATTGCCACAACACTGTACGCCCTCACAGTTACTCTTGGTGGGCGCAGGAATGGGCCCTGCTGTGAACTATTAGAGCAAGAATTGTAATCACATGCCCCTGTTGAACAGGGGCAGAAAAATTGGGCCTTTGGTTGTGGTGGTGGTGCTGGTGCCACAACACTGTAAGTCCTCACAGTTACTCTTGGTGGGGGCAAGAATGGGCCCAGCTGTGAAATATTAGATCTAGAATTGTAATCACATGCCCCTGTTGAACAGGGGCATAAAAATTGTGCCTTAGGCACTGGTGCCACAACACTGCACCCCCTCACAGATACTGTAGTTGGAGCGCAGCAATGAGCCCTGCTGCAAAGCATTGCATCAAAAATTGTAAATACACGCCCCTGTTAAACAGGGGCTGGAAAAATTGGGCCTTATCCACTGGTGGCGGTGCCCAGAACCAAAAATGTTTTTTCAAGCTATCAGCATGATCATTGAGGACGAAGAGGATAGTCACTCAGCATAACAGGATAGTCACTCAGCATCAGCTTAGGCAGTCTTGAAGGGATCTAACATTTAAAAAAAAATTATTCGGTTACATCAGCATCAGGTGCTTGGTAGCTGGTGATCCAAGACTGATTCATTTTTATGAAGGTCAATCGATCGACCGAGTCGGTGGACAGGCGCACCCTGTGATCGGTTACAAAGCCTCCAGCAGCACTGAATGTGCGTTCCGAAAGAACGCTGGATGCAGGACAGGCCAGTACCTCAATTGCATACTGTGCAAGCTCTGGCCAGTGATCCATCCTCAAGACCCAGTAACCCAGATGATTTTCGGTGGGAAAGGTGTCCAAGTCTGATTTTGCCCCTAGGTATTCCTGCACCATGTAAACCAGACGCTGGCGATGGTTGCTGGAAGCGATCATACCTTGCATACTAAAAAATTGTCTGAGCGCATCGGTCAGACGGCCACCTTCTCCACCGCTCCTTCTTTGACTGACCGGAGCCTCAGCAACACGTTGTCCAGGACCAGGAATTTGTAACCTCCCAGTCTCTGGGGACGCGTTGCACAGACCTTTCTGCAAGGCCTCCAGAAGATGCTTCATCCTCTGCTCCCTCTGCGACGGCAAGATAAGGTCCGCAACCTTACCCTTGTAACGTGGATCAAGAGGGTTGGCAGCCAGTAATGATCCCTCTCCTTGATCGCACGAATATCCGCAGGCTTTGCAGGATCAGGGAGGCCATGCAGCGTAGGTTTGCTGAGGCATTCGGTGCGGAGTCCTCTGGGTAACTGAGGACGACATGATCCGCAGCCACCTCCTCCCAGCCACGTACAAGTCCATGGGTGTCTTGGGACTGTAATTGATCCCTTGAAGACTGCTGCTGATGCTGAGTGCTAGGCTCCACCTCCATGCTGACACAATAATCCTCCTCCTCCTCGTCCTCTTCCTGTGTAATAGCCGGGCCAGCAGGAACACTGTCTGGATAAAGGGGGCCTTGAGAGGTAAGGAAGTCCTCCTCTTCCTGCCTCTGTTCTGCCTCAAGTGCCCTGTCCATTATTCCACGCAGCGTGTGCTCCAACAGGTTAACAAGAGGGACAGTGTCACTGATGCATGCACTGTCACTGCTCACCATCCCCGTGACCTCCTCAAATGGTGCCAGGACAGTGCATGCATCCCTGATCTTGGCCCACTGGCGTGGGGAAAAAAATCCAAGCTCCCCTGACACTGTCCTGGTGCCATATTGTAACAGATACTCATTGATGGCCCTCTGCTGCGTGTGCAGCCGCTGCAGCATGGCCAATGTAGAGTTCCACCTGGTGGGCATGTCACAGATTAGGCGGTTCTTGGGCAGGTCGTAATCCTTTTTGCAGGTCAGCCAGCCGAGCACTGGCATTATATGACCGGCGGAAATGCCCACAGAGTTTCCTGGCCTGCTTCAGGACCTCCTGTAAGCCCAGGTACCTGCCCAAGAACCGCTGCACCACCAAGTTAAGGACGTGAGCCAAACAGGGCACATGGGTCAGTTGTCCCTGTCGGAGGGCGGAGAGGAGGTTGGTGCCATTGTCAGAAACCACCTTTCCTGGCTTAAGCTGGTGTGGCGTCAACCACCTCTGAGCCTGCCCCTGCAGAGCTGACAGAATCTCTGCCCCAGTGTGGCTCCTGTCCCCCAAGCACACCAGCTTAAGCACCGCATCTTTTTGCCTGCGTACTTGCGTAGCCCCTTGAATGCCTATGGAGCACCGCTGGTTCCGAGGACAAAGCACAGGTAGAGGCCATGGAGGAAGAAAAAGAGGAGGGAGTGGAGGAGAGAGGTGTGTCAGAATCACCAGTAGTAACATTTTGGAGGCGTGGTGGCGGAACAACCTCCAACACTACTGCACCTTGTCCTGCATCCTTCCCAGCTGCCAGCAGTGTCACCCAATGCGCCATGAAAGATAGGTAACATCCCTGTCCATGCCTGCTGGACCATGAGTCAGCAGTAATATGCACCTTACCGCTGACCGCCCTGTCCAGCGAGGCCAAGACATTGCCTTCCACATGCCGGTAGAGAGCCGGAATCGCCTTCCGTGAGAAAAAGTGGCGTTTGGGAACCTGCCACTGAGGAACCGCACATTCCACAAACTCACGGAAGGGGGCAGACTCTACCAACTGAAAAGGCAGTAGTTGAAGTGCTAGCAATTTAGCCAAGCTAGCATTCAACCACTGGGCACGTGGATGGCTGGGAGCGAACTTCTTTCAGCGGTGCAGCAGCTGGGGCAGGGAAATTTGCCTGGTACAATCGAACGTCGGTGTACCGATAGCAGATTGTTCGCAAGTATTTGGCTGTGACACATCTAATTCTACACCTTCATTCCTCTCAGTGCAGGTTTCAGAGAGGACTGAAGGTATAGTGAGGTTGGAGATCCCAGCTGATGAGGAGCAAGGAGAGGTGCGCTTTGTTCTTTGGTGTGGGTCTTTTAGGTAAGCTTGCCAATGAACTGCATGGCAGGTCAACATATGTCTGGTCAAGCACGTGGTGCCCAAGCGGCTGATGTTTTGGCCACACGAGATACGCTTTAGACATATGTTGCAAATGGCAACGGTGCGATCTGCTGCACACGTCTGAAAAAAGGCCCACACCAAAGAACTTTTGGAATAACGCGCAGTGACAGCAGCGCTCTGCACATGCGGAGCTCTGCGGTGTGATGCAGTCGATGTGCTACCCTTAAGCTGGCCCCTGGAGGGCATCCTGCCTCGTTGGAGATGTGCCTCCTCCTCCTCTCTCCTATCAGAAACCCACGTGGAGTCAGTGACCTCATCATCCCCTTCCTCCTCATCAATGGAGCAAATCTGGCAGTATGCTGCAGCTGGGGGAACATGACTGCCAGATAGCTGTCCTTGTTGGGCACCGCCTCTCTCTGGGCTCATGTTACTACCCCCTTACTCTGGGCTCACGTTACTGCCTTCCTCTAGCTGGGTTCCATCATCGGAGCCTTCAAAACGCTGGGCATCTTCCAGGAGCATGTACCCAACACTGTGCTCAAACAGTTCGGGGGACTCCTTTAAGAGGACATGGTGGGGCTAGGGAAGGAGTGACTGATGCCATTGAGCCAAGGGAAGAGGCCGCTTTGGCAGCTGCTTTGCCAGACAAAGTACCCTGAGCCTGGGTGAGAGAAGACGAGGAGGATGAGGACGGCTTGGTCATCCACTCTACCAAGTCTTGGGCATGTTGTGGCTCAACATGGCCAGCTGCCGAAAAGGACAAGCGTGTCCCACGGCCATGTGCTGATGAGGATGCACCGTGTCCACAACCAGCAGCACTGTTGCCTCAAGACACAGAGCCTGCTTGCCCTCTTTTATTGCGTCGTGACTGTCTGCCTCTCCTTGTTTGCCTTCCAGACATACTAATGGCCTGCAGTGAGATGCAGCTGCACAAAGGTGGGATATATATATATATATATATATATATATATATATATAATCTCTACTGATAATGAAGCTATCATAATCAACTGCCTGCTGTGGTATTAGTATGGGGAAAGCAGCAATTGTCTTCAGTTAGTTTTAGGTGAAAACTGTGCAGAGAGGGACACAGTACACTAACTGAAAATACTTGCAGCTCTTTGCCTGTGGTTTAATTATGAGAACACCACTATTAGTCACTAATAGGGATGAGCTCGGTGTTCGAGTCGAACATACGTTCGACTCGAACATCGGCTGTTCGATCGTTCGCCGAACAACGAACGATTTGGGCCGTTCGCGCCTAATTCGCGGCCCACAATGCACTACGCCATCGCAGTGTCATCCAGGCGCTGTGATTGGCCAAGCATGCACTGTGACCCCGCATGCTTGGCCAATCACAGCGCCGGCAGCGAGGAGAGCAATGATTGGCCACAGGCAGGATGCCTGTGGCCAATTATTGCTGAGGGCGTTTAGTACACGCCCCACACTATAAAAGGCCGCCAGCACGGCGGCCTAGTGTAGTGTGTTCCGGAGCAGGGAAAGAGAAGCATAGGCAGGGACAGTGACATTTTTTTTTCTTGCTTAACCTGGATTCCTTTAGTTTAGGGAAAGAGAAGGATAGGTAGGGAGAGTGTCAGTGTGTTTTACTGTGCTAATCCTTGTTTGTAGGGACAGGGAAGGACAGTGAGGGAAATTCTCATTGTGCTATACTGTGCTAAAGCATTCATCATCAACCATCTTTAAAAAAACATTTTTTATAGGGACAGAAAACTATAGGTAGGGAGAGTGTCAGTGTGTTTTACTGTGCTAAACCTTGTTTGTAGGGACAGGGAAGGACAGTGAGGGAAATTCTCATTGTGCTATACTGTGCTAAAGCATTCATCATCAACCATCTTTAAAAAAAACATTTTTTATAGGGACAGAAAACTATAGGTAGGGAGAGTGTCAGTGTGTTTTACTGTGCTAAACCTTGTTTGTAGGGACAGGGAAGGACAGTGAGGGAAATTCTCATTGTGCTATACTGTGCTAAAGCATTCATCATCAACCATCTTTAAAAAAACATTTTTTATAGGGACAGAAAACTATAGGTAGGGAGAGTGTCAGTGTGTTTTACTGTGCTAAACCTTGTTTGTAGGGACAGGGAAGGACAGTGAGGGAAATTCTCATTGTGCTATACTGTGCTAAAGCATTCATCATCAACCATCTTTAAAAAAACATTTTTTATAGGGACAGAAAACTATAGGTAGGGAGAGTGTCAGTGTGTTTTACTGTGCTAAACCTTGTTTGTAGGGACAGGGAAGGACAGTGAGGGAAATTCTCATTGTGCTATACTGTGCTAAAGCATTCATCATCAACCATCTTTAAAAAAACATTTTTTATAGGGACAGAAAACTATAGGTAGGGAGAGTGTCAGTGTGTTTTACTGTGCTAAACCTTGTTTGTAGGGACAGGGAAGGACAGTGAGGGAAATTCTCATTGTGCTATACTGTGCTAAAGCATTCCTCATCAACCATCTTTGAAATCCTTGTTTTTTGGACAGTCAGGGAAATTGTCATTGTGCTATTCTGTGCGAAAGCAATCATCCTCAACCATATTTAGAAATCCTTAAGTAAAGGGACAGAGAAGGACACCTGAAGGTAGCCCTTATTGCTTTTTTCCCATCTCCCTGCAGGCCATCCATTAGAATGTCTGGAAGGCAAACAAGGAGAGGCAGACAGTCAGGAGGCAATAAAAGAGGGCAAGCAGGCTCTGTGTCTGGGGGCAACAGTGCTGGTCGTGGACGCGGTGCATTGTCATCAGCACATGGCCATGGGACACGCTTGTCCTTCTTTTCGGCAGCTGGACATGTTGAGCCACATCATGCCGAAGACTTGGTAGAGTGGATAACCAAGCCCTCCTCCTCCTCCTCATCCTCTCTCACCCAGGCTCAGGGTACTGGCAAAGCAGCTGCCAAAGCGTCCTCTTCCCTGGTATCAATGTCAGACTCATCATCAGTCACTCCTTCCCTAGACCCACCATGTCCTCCTCCTGAGGAGTCCCCCGAACTGTTTGAGCACAGTGTTGGGTACATGCTCCAGGAGGATGCCCAGCGTTTCGAAGGGTCTGATGATGAAACCCAGCTAGAGGAAGGCAGTAGCGTGAGAGCAGACAGAGGGGATGCTCAAGAAGGACACCAATCTGGCAGTCATGTTCCAGCAGCTGCAGCATACTGCCAGATTGGCTCCAGTGATGAGGAGGGAGGGGATGATGAGGTCACTGACTCCACGTGGGTGCCTAATAGGAGAGAGGAGGAGGAGGAGGAGGAGGATGAGGAGGAGGCACATCTCCAACGAGGCAGGATGCCCTTTGGTGGCCAGCGTAAGGGCAGTACACTGACGGAATCACACCGCAGAGCTCCGCCTGTGCAGGGCGCTGCCTCTGCCCGTCATTCAAAAAGTTCTTTGGTGTGGGCCTTTTTTGAGGCTAGTGCATCAGATCGCACAGCTGCTGTTTGCAACATATGTCTCAAGCGTATATCGCGTGGCCAAAACATCAGCCGCTTGGGTACCACATGGCTGACCAGACATATGTTGACCTGCCATGCAGCTCGTTGGCAAGCCTACCTCAAAGACCCACACCAAAGAACAAAGCGGACCTCTCCTTGCACCGCATCAGCTGGGATCTCCAACCCCACTATAACTTCAGTCCTCTCTGAAACATGCACTGAGAGGAATGAAGGTGTAGAATTAGGTGTGTCACAGCCAAGTACTTGCGGCCACTCTGCTAGCAGTACACCGACGTCCGATTCTAGCAGGCAAATTTCCCTGCCCCAGCTGCTGGACCGTCGAAAGAAGTTCACTCCCAGCCATCCACATGCCCAGCGGTTGAATGCTAGCTTGGCTAAATTGCTAGCGCTTCAACTGCTGCCTTTTCAGTTGGTAGACTCGGCCCCCTTCCGTGAGTTTGTGCAATGTGCGGTTCCTCAGTGGCAGGTTCCCAAACGCCACTTTTTCTCACGGAAGGCTATTCCGGCTCTCTACAGGCATGTGGAAGGCAATGTCTTGGCCTCGCTGGACAGGGCGGTCAGCGGTAAGGTGCATATTACCGCTGACTCATGGTCCAGCAGGCATGGACAGGGACGTTACCTTTCTTTCACGGCCCATTGGGTCACTCTTTTGGCAGCTGGGAAGGATGCAGGACAAGGTGCAGTAGTGTTGGAGGTTGTTCCACCGCCACGCCTCCAAAATGCTACTACTGGTTGTGACACACCTCTCTCCTCCACCCCCTCCTCTTCTTCTTCCTCCATGGCCTCTTCCTGTGCTTTGTCCTCTGAACCAGCGGTGCTCCGTAGCCGTTCAAGGGGCTACGCAAGTACGCAGGCAAAAAGATGCCATGCCGTGCTTGCGCTGGTGTGTTTGGGGGACAGAAGCCACACTGGGGCAGAGGCCCTGTCTGCTCTGCAGGGCCAGGCCGAGAGGTGGTTGACGCCACGCCAGCTTAAGCCTGGAATGGTGGTTTGCGACAATGGCACCAACCTCCTCTCCGCCCTCCGACAGGGACAACTGACCCATGTGCCCTGTGTGGCTCACGTCCTTAACCTGGTGGTGCAGCGGATGTTGGGCAGGTACCCGGGCTTACAGGATGTCCTGAGGCAGGCCAGGAAAGTCTGTGTGCATTTCCGCAGATCTTATAATGCCAGTGCTCGCCTGGCTGAGCTGCAAAAGGAGTTGAACCTGCCCAAGAACCGCCTTATATGTGACATGCCCACCAGGTGGAACTCAACGTTGGCCATGCTGCAGCGGCTGCACACGCAGCAGAGGGCCATCAATGAGTACCTGTGCGACTACGGCACCAGGACAGGGTCAGGGGAGCTTGTTTTTTTTCTCCACGCCAGTGGGGCATGATCAGGGATGCATGCACTGTCCTGGCACCATTTGAGGAGGCCACGAGGATGGTGAGCAGTGACAGTGCATGCATCAGTGACACTGTACCTCTTGTCCACCTGTTGGAGCACACGCTGCGTGGAATAATGGACAGGGCACTTGAGGCAGAACAGAGGCAGGAAGAGGAGGACTTCCTTGCCTCTCAAGGCCCCCTTTACCCAGACAGTGTTCCTTCTGTCCCACCCATCGCACAGGAAGAGGAGGAGGAGGAGGAGGATTGTGTCAGCATGGAGGTGGAGGCTGGCACTCAGCATCATCAGCAGCAGTCTTTTAGGGATGATTTACAGTCCCAAGAAACCAGTGGACTTGTACGTGGCTGGGAGGAGGTGGCTGCGGATCATGTCGTCCTTAGTGACCCAGAGGACTCCGGACCGAATGCCTCAGCTAACCTACGCTGCATGGCCTCCCTGATCCTGCAAAGTCTGCGGAAGGATCCTCGTATTCTTCGGATCAAGGAGAGGGACCATTACTGGCTGGCCACTCTCCTTGATCCACGGTACAAGGGTAAGGTTGCGGACCTTATGTTACCGTCGCAGAGGGAGCAGAGGATGAGACAACTCCGGGAGGCCATGCAGAAAGGTCTGTGCAACGCGTTCCCAGAGACTGGGAGGTTACAAACTCCTGGTCCTGGACAACGAGTTGCTGAGGCTTCGGCCAGTCAAAGAAGGAGCGGTGGGGAAGGTGGCCGTCTGACCGTTGCGTTCAGACAATTCTTTAGTCCGCAGCCCCAAAGTATGATCGGTTCCAGCAACCATCGCCAGCGTCTGATAAACATGGTGCAGGAATATCTAGGGGCAAGGTCAGACTTGGACACCTTCCCCACCGAAAATCCTCTGGCTTACTGGGTCTTGAGGATGGATCACTGGCCAGAGCTTGCACAGTATGCAATTGGGCTACTGGCCTGTCCTGCATCCAGCGTTCTTTCGGAACGCACATTCAGTGCTGCTGGAGGATTTGTCACGGATCACAGGGTGCGCCTGTCCACCGACTCGGTTGATCGACTGACTTTCATCAAGATGAACCAGTCTTGGATCACCACCAGCTACCACACACCTGATGCTGATATAACAGACTAATTGATTTTAACATGTCACATCCCTTCAAGACTGATGCTGATGCTGAGTGCCTGTGCTGTTATGTTGACTGGCTATCCTCCTCCTCCGAGTCCTCAATGATACGATTGATGATGATAGCTTGGAAGATCATTTTTGTTTATGGGTGCCGCCACCAGTGCCTAACGCCCAATTTTTCAGCCCCTGTTTAACAGGGGCGTGTAATTACAATTTTTGAAGCAATACTTTGCAACAGGGCTCATTGCTGTGCTCCAAGTACAGTATCTGTGAGGGGTTGCAGTGTTGTGCCACCAGTGCCTAAGGCCCAATTTTTCAGCCCCTGTTCAACAGGGGCATGTAATTACAATTCTTGATCTAATAATTCACAGCAGGGCCCATTGCTGCACCCACCAAGAGTAACTCTGAGGGCTTACAGTGTTGTGGCAACGCCACCACCACCACCACCACGAAAGGCCCAATTTTTCAGCCCCTGTTCAAAAGGGGCATGTAATTACAATTCTTGATCTAATAATTCACAGCAGGGCCCATTCCTGCACCCACCAAGAGTAACTCTGAGGGCTTACAGTGTTGTGGCAACACCACCACCACCACCACCACCACGAAAGGCCCAATTTTTCAGCCCCTGTTCAACAGGGGCATGCAATTACAATTCTTGATCTAATAATTCACAGCAGGGCCCATTGCTGCACCCACCAAGAGTAACTGTCAGGGCTTACAGTGTTGTGGCACCAGCACCACCATCAAAGGCCCAATTTTTACTACCACTGTTCAACAATTATATGTAATTACAATTCCTGATATAATAGTTGACAGCAGGGCGTTCCAGCACCAACCAAGAGTAACTGTGAGTGCTTACAGTGTTGTGCCAACACCAACAACTAAGGGGCCTATTTCTGCAGAGTATATACGGCAGGTCCCTACTTTCAAACATCCAACTTACAAACGACTCCTACTTGCAAACGCAAGAAGACAACAGGAAGTGAGAGGAAATCTACCCCTAGGAAGGAAAATTCTCTCCTGTAAGAATTAATATGGGAGAAAGGTGTCTCCTCTGTACTGATGCTTTATCACCAATCCTTGTTTCAAGAAAAACACCACATTTCAAAAACAGTTGTCATTGGGACGGAAAGTGAGGTGAAATGTTCTGAACAGGGGCACAGACAGCAAAACAAATGTTACAGGGGTGATAACCCTTACCTATGTTTTCCAAAAAGTTTAAAAATAGATTTTTGGGCTGGAGCTACACTTAAACAATGTACCTGTTCAAAATTACAAACACATTCTACATAAGAACAAACCTACAGTCCCTGTCTTGTATGCACCGCCTGTATACGGCTGTTCAGAGTATATAGGGCCTTTTTTATTTTGTGTGCGGTGTTCCCCTTAATATCCATACAAGACCCAAAGGGGCTGGTAATGGGCTGGGGTAGGGGGGGGAGGGTCATGGGGTAGCTATGCCATTTTTCTTAAAGATTTTCATCCATATTACCGGGACCAGACATTACATTAAAGCCGCAAGCAGTTTTAAATGGCTTTTTTTTCCTTTAGAAGTGTCATTTTGTGCAGGGACAGTTCTAAACACGGGAAACACGTGGCACTTCACAGGCATACTTTAGACACCCCCCAGGTACGATATTTAAAGGAATATTTGACATTTTTTTTTTTTCACTTTATGCATCATTAAAATGACTGCTCCCGAAAAACGACCGTTTTTAAAACTTCTTTTTGCATTGATACATGTCCCCTGGTGCAGAACCCGGGTTCCCAAACCCTTTTTAGGACAATAACATGCATAATAGTCGTTATAATTAGCACTTTAGAATTCGAACGTTCGCATCCATTGTATTTAATAGGGTTCTAATGTTCGTACGAACTTTCGGTCCGTTCGCGGGTTCTGGTGCGAACCGAACCCGGGGGTGTTCGGCTCATCACTAGTCACTAACTGTATTCAGGTAAGCTTTAGGTGAACGCTATGCAAAGCACACAGTACACTAAAGCCCTGTACACACGATCGGATAACCTATGGATTTTCGTCCGATGGATTTGTCCATCGGAAATCCGATGAAACTGTTTTTCATCAGTCAAAAAACCGACGGCAAGAAAACGAGGGCACGCACACAGGGCCGGTACAAGGAAGGGGCGGATGCCCTGGGCGGTACAATTTGCAGGCGGGAGGGGGGCGCAGGTGAAGGGCCGGCAGTGTGCTTCACTGTACACACTAGCCGGCGCCGCTAGCTGTACTGTAGTCATCTGTACCTTACTGCTGTAATGTGCCGAGTGCGCTCCTGCACCCAGCACAAGCCTACACAGTCCACACCAGCCATACCTGTCAGCGCTGCCCCTTCTCTCCCCCTATGAATGGACTTTGTAGTCCCGTCCCGGCGGCGTGACATCACTCACGGCCGGAGGCAGGATAGGAGGAGAGTAGAGAGCTGCTGCCAAAGCTGCGGGAGGAACAAGCCAAGGAGGAACCAGCAGAAGTTCAGCAACAAAGTGTGTATCGCCACTAGGGCTTTTTCACCTCTGGCAGCCCTCTCCTCTCCGACCTGTCATGTAACACATAGCCAGTAGAGGAAGTTTTCTGCAGAGCTCACTTCCTCAACTGGCTTTTCTGTGTTAGCTCTGGGCACTCACTGATGCTGCCCTCGAGCACAATTCTGATCCCAGCACTAAGCTACAGCAGCAGTGATTCCAGAGGCAGCTTGTCCCTGCTTGCTGCTACTACTGATAAATTGCAGCGCGGAGCCGAGGAGCTCTGAAACTCCTCCTCCGGCTCTGTGCTACAGCAGGCAGAACTCTCTGTACTGTGTTGAATTAAAAAAAAAAAAGCCTGCGCATACCATAGAGACCGGTGGCCGTCAGAAGAGGTGAGGTTTGCCAAAGCCTGAGGTTGTGCAGAGAGGAGTGCACTGTAAAGGTGTGGGGGAAGGGGGGAATATGTGCTGAGAGAGGGAACCATGAAAGGGGGGGTTAGCAGAGAGGAGAGCTGGAGGGATGTGTGCAGAGAGGAGATCTGGGGTGGATTTGTACAGAGAGGAGAGCTGGAGGGATGTGTGCAGAGAGGAGATCTGGGGTGGATTTGTACAGAGAGGAGAGCAGGAGGGATGTGTGCAGAGAGGAGATCTGGGGTGGATTTGTACAGAGAGGAGAGCTGGAGGGATGTGTGCAGAGAGGAGAGCAGGAGGGATGTGTGCAGAAAGGAGATCTAGGGTGGATTTGTACAGAGGAGAGCTGGAGGGATGTGTGCAGAGAGGAGATCTAGGGTGGATTTGTACAGAGAGGAGAGCTGGAGGGATGTGTGCAGAGAGGAGATCTGGGGTGGCTTTGTACAGAGAGGAGAGCTGGAGGGATGTGTGCAGAGAGGAGATCTGGGGTGGATTTGTACAGAGAGGAGAGCAGGAGGAATGTGTGCAGAGAGGAGATCTGGGGTG
Source organism: Rana muscosa (assembly GCA_029206835.1). Lineage (NCBI taxonomy): Eukaryota > Metazoa > Chordata > Amphibia > Anura > Ranidae > Rana > Rana muscosa. The sequence continues at coordinate 514,978,738 of CM055116.1, read as the reverse complement.
GATTTGTACAGAGAGGAGAGCTGGAGGGATGTGTGCAGAGAGGAGATCTGGGGTGGATTTATACAGAGAGGAGAGCTGGAGGGATGTGTGCAGAGAGGAGATCTGGGGTGGATTTGTACAGAGAGGAGAGCTGGAGGGATGTGTGCAGAGAGGAGATCTGGGGTGGATTTGTACAGAGAGGAGAGCTGGAGGGATGTGTGCAGAGAGGAGATCTGGGGTGGATTTGTACAGAGAGGAGAGCTGGAGGGATGTGTGCAGAGAGGAGATCTGGGGTGGATTTGTACAGAGAGCAGAGCAGGAGGGATGTGTGCAGAGAGGAGATCTGGGGTGGATTTGTACAGAGAGGAGAGCTGGAGGGATGTGTGCAGAGAGGAGATCTGGGGTGGATTTGTACAGAGAGGAGAGCTGGAGGGATGTGTGCAGAGAGGAGAGCAGGAGGGATGTGTGCAGAAAGGAGATCTAGGGTGGATTTGTACAGAGAGGAGAGCTGGAGGGATGTGTGCAGAGAGGAGAGCAGGAGGGATGTGTGCAGAAAGGAGATCTAGGGTGGATTTGTACAGAGGAGAGCTGGAGGGATGTGTGCAGAGAGGAGATCTAGGGTGGATTTGTACAGAGAGGAGAGCTGGAGGGATGTGTGCAGAGAGGAGATCTGGGGTGGCTTTGTACAGAGAGGAGAGCTGGAGGGATGTGTGCAGAGAGGAGATCTGGGGTGGATTTGTACAGAGAGGAGAGCAGGAGGAATGTGTGCAGAGAGGAGATCTGGGGTGGATTTGTACAGAGAGGAGAGCTGGAGGGATGTGTGCAGAGAGGAGATCTGGGGTGGATTTATACAGAGAGGAGAGCTGGAGGGATGTGTGCAGAGAGGAGATCTGGGGTGGATTTGTACAGAGAGGAGAGCTGGAGGGATGTGTGCAGAGAGGAGATCTGGGGTGGATTTGTACAGAGAGGAGAGCTGGAGGGATGTGTGCAGAGAGGAGATCTGGGGTGGATTTGTACAGAGAGGAGAGCTGGAGGGATGTGTGCAGAGAGGAGATCTGGGGTGGATTTGTACAGAGAGCAGAGCAGGAGGGATGTGTGCAGAGAGGAGATCTGGGGTGGATTTGTACAGAGAGGAGAGCTGGAGGGATGTGTGCAGAGAGGAGATCTGGGGTGGATTTGTACAGAGAGGAGAGCTGGAGGGATGTGTGCAGAGAGGAGATCTGGGGTGGATTTGTACAGAGAGCAGAGCAGGAGGGATGTGTGCAGAGAGGAGATCTGGGGTGGATTTGTACAGAGAGGAGAGCTGGAGGGATGTGTGCAGAGAGGAGATCTGGGGTGGATTTGTACAGAGAGGAGAGCTGGAGGGATGTGTGCAGAGAGGAGATCTGGGGTGGATTTGTACAGAGAGGAGAGCTGGAGTGATGTGTGCAGAGAGGAGATCTGGGGTGGATTTGCACAGAGAGAAGAGCTGGAGGGATGTGTGCAGAGAGGGGATCTGGGGGGTGTGTGCAGAGAGGGGATCTGGGGGAATGTGTGCAGAGAGGGGATCTGGGGGAATGTGTGCAGAGAGGGGATCTGGGGGAATGTGTGCAGAGAGGGGATCTGGGGGAATGTGTGCAGAGAGGGGATCTGGGGGAATGTGTGCAGAGAGGGGATCTGGGGGAATGTGTGCAGAGAGGGGATCTGGGGGAATGTGTGCAGAGAGGGGATCTGGGGGAATGTGTGCAGAGAGGGGATCTGGGGGAATGTGTGCAGAGAGGGGATCTGGGGGAATGTGTGCAGAGAGGGGATCTGGGGGAATGTGTGCAGAGAGGGGATCTGGGGGGGATTTGAGGAAGAGCGGGGGGGATGTGTGCAGAGAGGAGAACTGGGAACGTGTGGAGGGGGTGGATTTGTGCAGAGAGGGAGAGGAGAACTGGGAAGGTGGAGCTCTGTGCAGAGGGGAAAGCTGCAGAAGGCAGGTTGTGCAAAGTGAGAGCTGTGGAGGGTGGGACAGGTTGTGCAGAGGCGAGAGTCATGGGGGAAGCTGGGGGTGCAGAAGTGAAACATGGGGGGGTGGCAAAGGTGAGAGCTGTGGATTAGGGTGAGCTTTAGATTGAGGTGCAGAGATAATGTGGATGGGGGTGCAGAGGTGAGTTTTGGACTGGGGGTGTAGAAGTGAGATGTTGATGGGGAGGGGCAAAGGTGAGCTGTGGAAGAGGGGACACAGAGGTAGAATACTTGAGGGAAGGGGGATTTTTGCTTGGGGAAGACCAGGGATGGGGGACAGTAAAGCATACAGAGTTCAGTGAGCAAGAGTATGTAATGCATGGCTGTATGTTACATATTAAAGGCCTTGGGATGGTACTACTGCATGCTGTATTCTGTACAATGGGTTTTGCGTTGCATACTCCTGGGCCCTGCATTCTGTATGCTGATCTTCATATTACATGCGCTTTACCACTGCACGCTGTGTGATACCCTCTGTTACATCTTCCTGACCCCTGCACTCTGTACACAGGGCTATATGCTGCATATACCTCAGCACAAGGGATGCTTTGCATTGAATGTAAGTACTTTATAAGGAAGAAGTACCTTTTAGCAAAAGGGAAGGGTTCTGAGTGGGCAAGAATACCTGTGGAACTCTCCAGAGAGGCACAGATAGTCACAACGGTGACGATGAATGGCGACGATAATTGGGGGGGGGCGCAGTTTGCCTCCTTCGCCCTGGGCACCAAATGACCTTGTCCCAGCACTGCACGCACAACACGTACGACGGTGCTATAAAAGGGCCGAACAAATCTAATGGCGCCACCCCTTGGGCTGCTTTTGCTGATTTCGTGTTACCGCGTGTTAGTAAAAGTTTGGTGAGAGCCGATTCGCGCTTTTCAGTCTCCGTGCTTTGCAGATCGTTTCCTGGTGTTCAGTTTGTGCTTGTGGGTTCGTATTTGTTCTTCAGTGCGTGCAGTCAGGTCGTTACTGCCTTGCAGTGCCTTCTTGGCCGTTCGTTTTCTGTTTTTCAGGTCGTTCTTCTCAGGCCTTGCTGTTCCACGGTGCGTTCTGTTTGAGTTCGTTCTGACCAGCCGACCGGTTTAAGACCATGTTTGAAGTGCGTTCTCGTTCTCGAGCTCGTGCTGGCTGTGGACTTGGTGTTGCAGTTAACACTGTAACCCGAGTTCAGTCTGTGAACAGGGTGAGGAGGAGTTCATGGACTAAGAATTGGTTGCTCCAGCGGGACCAATTCTCTCATATGCCTCTGCTGCGGGAAATCCGAGAGAATAATCCTGATGATTTCAGGAATTATCTTAGGATGACGGACCCCGTTTTTCACCGTCTGTTGGATTTGCTGTCCCCCTATAAAACGAGGCAGGACACTGTGATGCGCCAGGCCATCACTGCCGAGCAGAGGCTTATTGCCACGTTGAGATACCTGGCGACTGGGAGAAGCTTGCAGGACCTCAAGTTCACAACAGGCATCTTCCCCCAGGCTCTCGGGATCATTATCCCTGAGACGTGTTCGGCCATTATTCAGGTCCTGCAGAAGGACTATATGAAGGTAAATAAACAAAAACTAAAACTCGCGCTTATGGAGACATACAAAAATAAATGACAAGTGAAAAGAAATTATTATATGCGCAGCTGCTACAGCATAAGGCACTAACACCTTGAGAGATAAAAAATTATAAAATGCAGCGCTAGCGAATATAAATGTGCTCAATACAAACGTATGTGTGAATGTCAACCATCTAAACCTTTCGGGATGATGGTACACACTATTAGTGAAAAGATTATGCACCAATGATTGGTGTCACCAGAAATGCAGTGGGTGTAATACTAAATGTTACCACTAAAAAGTGATCAACTAAGTAAAACCAGAAAATATACTGTGCAAAACATTAAATGAACTGAACAACCAGGCAAATAGCTCTAGGAGTAATTCACAGTACTACAGATGGTTTTCAACATCAAAGAAATAATGTCCCATTTGCAACAGTGGTTGTAATATAGAAGGAAGGAAAAAAAAAAAAAAAATGCTTTAAAATAAAATAAAAGTCACCCAACATCCAACTTCTAGGACCAATAATGTTCGGTGAAATTCAACAGTTGGCTCAATAGCAGCAGAGATCAGAGGACCATGTGGGGAATAAAAAGAAAAAGCAACTTGTGAAGTACCGCTTAGGAACAGATTAACAATACGCTGTTATTGGGAAAACTCACAAGCCTTCAATGATAACCGAGCGTCAGTGTGTTCCGGGTTCACAACGGCGTGCGTTCCACAAGAACCGGAAGCAGCGTCACTGGTTCTTAGTGTTGACCGGAAATTTGTCAATGCATTTCGCCCCTCCTCCAGGGCATCATCAAGGACGTCCTTGATGATGCCCTGGAGGAGGGGCGAAATGCATTGACAAATTTCCGGTCAACACTAAGAACCAGTGACGCTGCTTCCGGTTCTTGTGGAACGCACGCCGTTGTGAACCCGGAACACACTGACGCTCGGTTATCATTGAAGGCTTGTGAGTTTTCCCAATAACAGCGTATTGTTAATCTGTTCCTAAGCGGTACTTCACAAGTTGCTTTTTCTTTTTATTCCCCACATGGTCCTCTGATCTCTGCTGCTATTGAGCCAACTGTTGAATTTCACCGAACATTATTGGTCCTAGAAGTTGGATGTTGGGTGACTTTTATTTTATTTTAAAGCATTTTTTTTTTTTTTTCCCTTCCTTCTATATTACAACCACTGTTGCAAATGGGACATTATTTCTTTGATGTTGAAAACCATCTGTAGTACTGTGAATTACTCCTAGAGCTATTTGCCTGGTTGTTCAGTTCATTTAATGTTTTGCACAGTATATTTTCTGGTTTTACTTAGTTGATCACTTTTTAGTGGTAACATTTAGTATTACACCCACTGCATTTCTATATGAAGGTAAGTTTGCTCCTTTAACATCACATTATATGTTTGGATTGTTTAATAATGTTCTAAATTTTTATCCTCCTTCCCAAATTTGCCTGTTTGTAATATCCTGGTAATGTCCCCATTTTCACCATGCATGTTTTTACCTGTAAAGGCCTTTTTTGGGCCCTACATGCCTATTTCCCTTCACTAACCTCTCCAGCATGCTAGCCTGGGCCCAAACCCAGCTAGCCTTCTATTTTCCTTTTAACATTTTTGGGGTCAGTGCCCTCGTAGTTTGACAACCCTCCCTCCTACCCCTAAAAATTTAAAAATAGTTTTAGTTCTCAATCAAGATCAGCAGAGTGGTAGAGCCTTTTTTTGGATCCCCCACAATAACCTCAAGCCCCCCCCCCCTTAGATTATTTTAGAATGTCCACTCAGCGAGGGTGAGGCATCTGCTAAGTGGGCCTTTGTTTATTGGTAGGAAATAGTCCCTTAAATAATAATGTTAGAATGATGTTGGTCAACAATGTCTTTGTGTGTAATCTGCTTGCACTGTAAACATAAACCGTACTAATGTCTTCTTTTTGTTTGACTCCACAGTTCCCTAGCACACCACAGGAATGGCTGACTGTGGCAGATCAATTTGCCCAGCGGTGGGACTTCCCCAACTGCGGAGGGGCAATTGATGGGAAGCACGTCCACATAGTGCCGCCACCCCCGTTCGGGGTCATACTATTTCAACTATAAAGGTTTTAATAGCATAGTGTTAATGGCGGTGGTGTCGGCACGGTACGAGTTCCTGTATGTGGACGTGGGGAAGAAAGGCCGGATGTCCGATGGCGGAGTATTCGTAGAGATGGAGTTCGCTCACCGTCTGCAGGCTGGGGGTCTTGCACTGCCTCCAGATGCAGACAACGTGGAAGGACTACCGTTCGTTTTCATCGCGGATGAAGCTTTTGGACTTGGACCACACCTCATGCGGCCGTTTCCCCAACGCACCCTCACCCCGGAGAGGAGGGTTTTTAAATACCGGCTGGCCAGAGCCCGGAGAGTTGTGGAGAATGCCTTCGGGATAATGGCCAGCCGGTTCCGCCTATTTCAGACAGCTATCCATTTGGCGGAATACAAACTGAACAACATTGTGTACTGCTGCTGCATAATGCACAATTTCCTAAGACATTATTCAACAACATATGTGTCAACAGTTGGGCCTGAGGCCGGTCCATCCGAGATGACCATTCTGACCGGCCTCAACACTGCCCGTACTGGCTTGGCCCCCCAAAGTGCCCATGAAGTACGTGAGAAATACGTTGAGTACTTCACGGGTAGGGGGGCCATCGCAATGCCAGACCACATCTGACCTTTATAGCTTTTTGATAATAAAAATATTTTTTATATTTACTACAAACTTGTTTTGTCATTCTTGTATTTTGGGTTTATGTGTCTCCCAGGTTCTAGTAGTGCCAAGTGTATTTGTCCTTAGTAAATAGCCTCAATTCTCACAGGTAAAAACCTTGATTTTGCATCTTCAGAACTGCTATTGAGCATAGAAAGAACAAGCCACACCTTTTTTAGACTTCCAGAATCTTTTTACTTTATGCACCACATTTGTTGGTGGTTTTCTATATTAAGCATTTTTTTTTTTTTTTGTAGGCTTTTTTTGCAGAAACATGCATGGGCCAAAATCCCAAACTTTTTGTTTAAAAAGTAAAAAAATAACACAGTGAAAAACACAAACATGAGATGGGGTGATGTCACCCCTGATCCATCCCAAATGTGAAGAACCACACTTTCTTTTTGGGGCTCAAATGGGTATCTTCAACATGATCCCATGGCTAAGGTAAACATGTGCTATCTGCCATCATGGGGGATCAATGGACGTGCTTTGGGGGTGAAAACCCTTCCCCTCACCTACTTGAGTAGGGAGGAAGAGGTTGCACCCCCAAAACAGGGACATAGATATCCTGTGACGGCAGATAGCACTGTGTGCATCTTCACATTTGGGCAGGTTGAAATACCGTTGCACATTTTGGATGCCAAATAGCACACTTAAAAAGGGGGGGGGGGCTCAGACTATTCGGCCCAAAATATCGATTATATTTTTATATTTCTGCTCAATCACATTCATTCGAGTTCGCATAATGTCCATTTTGCTACTACATTCCATTATTTCCTGTATGATTCTTTTGGCGCTAGCACTCGAGAATGGAGGATTTGGAGTTCCTGACACACCACCACGTTCAGTCCCTACAAAAAAATTTGAACTATGCAGGCCTAGATCTGTATTTAACTCGAAGCTGTGGTGACAGACACTGACCTGTTGTGCTGATAAGCTCCACCTCCCCTTCCTCCACCTCCGCTTCCTGAACATGCTGATCTTGGTCTGCTTTGTGATCTTCGGGGAGTTTCTGTGGTCTTTGGTTCCTCGTCTCCTCAGCTTGGTGTCCTCCCAGTCTCCTCTCCCCTATGGGAATGTCAAAAATAATGTATCCTTTAGCACACAGAGATTTTAGGCCTGAAAATGGATTCATTGTTTTGAAGTGGGGTACAATTGATATTTGGCCCTGAGTTCCAAGATGAACATATGAGATCTTGCGAACTCTACAAAGCAACATGTTATTTTTTAGGACACTCACAAATACACTTGGATAACCACCAAGGTATCCACTGGACCACCTGTGTGTGACCCCGTTTATAAATTTGGTCATGTGGCCCAGACTATAGTATCTTGATCCAGAAAAAAAAGCTGAGTACACAACTGCTGGAGTGTCATCTCCTTTACCCAGAATCCAGTTTAGCCTTTCATTTACATTCTAGTTTTACTTACAACACATCATCTAGCCAACAATGTGTAGATAAACATTGTTTAATTAAAATGAGGCATGCCCACATGTAGTTTACGTGGATATGTGACAAACATGTTTTGGGGAAGACCATCAAGTGTTTTTTACAACACATTTACCAAATAAGTGGACTCTCAACTTAACATAAAAGTTGACATTTTAAAATGTGAAACCAGTCAAGCCAAGCACATGTTGCAAAACATGGAAGAATACATATTACAATGTGAAAGAACACAGTAAAAAAAAGCTTACTTTTTTCTATGCTTTTTTGAAGCTTCCTATACTGCTCCGGCTCCCTCAGCTTCAGGTCAGACCACCTTTTACGGAGTTGTTCCTTGGATCTCCTGACACCATATTTTTTATAGAGAGTCCTCGCCACTTTGTCCATAATTTGAGACTTCCAGAGATTAGGGGTGTCGTATGGGCCATGCTTGCCGTCGTAATCCTTCCTCCGCAGAATGTCCACCATCTCCGCCATCTCAGCAAATGACATATTAGTTGCCTTGTATCTTTTTTTACTGGATCGGGACGTTTCCGCCTCCGGGCTTTCCTCGTCGGTAATTTCTAAGAAAGAAGCCACCTGTGTCTGCGACATGTCGCCGTCTCACACTGTGCGCCGATCGTTAAGGAGCGGGGAAATGCAGAAAAAGACCGTCATGGGCGGGCGACAAGGGCGGAGTTACACGCATGCGCAGGGTATAAAAAGGGGAAAGAAGTTATTAGGGATGCGTGGAGTAAGGACGACCGTAAGTGCACAAACGAACTCAACTAAGGTAAGAAGGGAACTCGGGCCTGCAGTGGCCTATAATGGTTCATGATTGTAAAGGGCAATATTGTGATAAGTTGAGGAGAATCTAATCTGATCTGTCTTTTTTTGTCCTTGTTTTTTTACTTGCTGATCCAAAAAGATGCATAAACTACGTGAGCCGGAGGTCATGTTGATTTTTATTGATAAATATAAGGAACTGCGCAACCTGTGGGAACTGAAACACCCAGTGTACCACAAGAGTGATGTACGTCAGGCAACTATTACCAAATTAGCAGAGGATATGAAGCCATGGATCCCAGATGCAGACTACACTATGATAAATAATAAAATCAACAACCTGCGTAATTCCTATAAAAAAAATACAAGGAAGTGCGCGAGTCGAAGAGATCAGGAGCAGCAGCCGATGATGTAGTACAGCCCAAGCTGTGGTACTACAAACATCTTCAATTTCTGGATGACCAGATCGAGGCCAGGGAATCTATTTCCAGCCTTCCCTCAACCCTTCCTTCCACCCTTCCCTCCAGCGTTCCTTCCACCCTTCCCTCCACCCCTGCAGAGGCGGAGGAGGAGCCACCTGAACTTGAAGAGCCAGATCTTCGCATCTTCAGCCAGGTATAGTATTTTTGCACATAATTATTGCCCTCTAAGTAATATTGTGATGAAATTGTTGGATTAGCCCAAAATGATAACATCCCCGCCCCCCCCCCCCCCCACAAAAAAATATGCACCAGTCATGATATCCAAATTGTGTGTGATAGATTCCCCAAATAATCAAACTTTTTTTTTAAACAGGATGAGGCAAGCCAGGAGTAAGAGGCTCAGGAATGTGGCAGGCAGGAGGAGGCAGGGCCAAGTGGGACTCAGCAGGTCCCCAGGCCTAGTGGCAGTACAGTCTCACAAGTGTCTCCCCTCCACGTCAGACCGCCAAAACATCGGTGGATGACACAAGTGGAGGAGGAGTTACTAAAGATGATCCGTGAGGCTGCTGCCATCATGAGGGCCCCCCTCAACCCTACGGAGGGTTTCAGTACTTATCTGTCAGATAAGTTGCTCCAAATGGAGGCGGGACAACGGGCCCTCTGTGAACACCTTATCTACACTGCCGTACACATGGGGGTGAGGGGGCAGCTGACTGAGGCCACCCATATCTCTCAGCAGGCCAATCCCTCTCCTCCTCCTCCTGCCACATCACCACCCACAGTGGCCCAGCCTGCAAGGGTGCGTGGACAGGGCCATGGAGAGAACGCTGCAGAGAAGCGTGGAAGGAAGGCTACAGGGAAGAGCAGGAGGTGATTCTCTGGCCTTGAGCTGCTCTTCCAGAAGTTGCAGGTTGATGGAGTACCACAGCTTGGGATGATGCATGTCTTTGGCTGCTGCTCCTGATTTCATGCTGTTGTTTCTCTTTATGTTCATCGTAGTCATGTCTGCATTTGGGGTCCAATGACTTCATATTTTGTGCTAATTTCTGAATAGTTGCCCTTCGTTTTTTGTTTGCTTTTTTGCCAAAATAAATGGAGATTTGATTTCAGCCAACATACATGCCTGATGTGTTTTTTTTTAGGAGTAGCAATAACATTTCATAAATACAATGTGTAATTAATAACAAGGGACACCAACCTCCATGAGGAAACGTTAAAATATAAAATGTTGTTGTGAGAAATTGACACACTAAAAAATGCACAACAAATTTAAATACAAAAAAAAAAAGGTTTGGTGTAATTTGTGAGGTCGGCCTTTAAGAATTAAACTAATTATTCATAAGATCACAAGAAAGAAGAAAGAAATACGTTTGTCAGAACTCATGAGAAAGATCTGCAGCAAAAATGACATTTTAAACACCGTTCTAAAGCAAAAAAACATGCGCTGCATTAAACGAGGCAATAACTTGCAGAATGAGGAATGTGCTCTCTCCATTAGGAGAGCTAGTTTTACCAGAACGAGCGCTCCCGTCTCCTAATTCAGTCTGAGCATGCGTGGGTTTTTTAACCGATGGACTTGCCCATAGACGATCGGAAATTACCATCGGTTTTTGATCCATCAGAAAATTTTAAAACAAGTTCTATTTTTTAAAACCAATGGGAAAAAGACCGATGGGTACCATACACGATCGGTTGGTCTGATGAAAACCATCCATCGGACGGTTTTCATCAGTCAAACCGATCGTGTGTACAGGGCTTTAGTGAAACACTGACTGTCTGCAGCTAGCACAATCACCTGCCTGCCTGTCACAGTATAGAGAATAACAGGAAAGGATCTAGCTAAACTGAATACAGTGTATAAATATATATACAACACCTAGGATGCATATATATCCTCTACACACTGTAACTACAGCTAACTGCCTGCTCTATCTAACTCAATATAAATGACACTGTCTGTCTCTGTAATCTCTCATTAAACAACTCCAACACACTACACAAGGCCGCCAAGCTGGTGGCCTTATATAGTGTGGGGCGTGTACTAAACCCCCTGAGCCATAATTGACCAAAGCCACCCTGGCTTTGCCCAATTACTTCTCTCCATTTTATCTGCGCTGTGATTGGCCAAGTGCATGCTTGGCCAATCATCAGCCAGCAATGCACTGCGATGCCGCAGTGAATTATGGGCCGTGACGCGCCACTCGAATTTGGCGTGAAGGGCCCATAATGTTCGCAATTCGGCGAACAGCCGATGTTCGAGTTGAACATGGGTTCGTCTCGAACACGAAGCTCATCCCTAATCACCAATAGGGGTTGCTGTTTTGGTAGTGAATTTCATCCATCAGTGTAATTCAGCATGAATTAATATCGCCATATTACACGTGTTCGTAGTCAGTTAATATTTTAGAGTATATACTGATTGTGGACATTAGGAGGTTTTCCTTAAGTAGGTTACAAGTTTAGAATTGATTGCAATTGGCAATATTCCGTATTTAAAGATGGCGCTTGTCGCGCTGACAGCCTGAGACTTAGACCTCACTTTTAATAATTGGAATTTTGACAAGTCTGTATACCAACATTAGGGGTCGCCGTTTTGGTTGTTAATCTCTTCCATCAGTGTCATTTAGCAGTAATTAGCACCATAATATTACATATCTTTATAGTCAGTCAATATTTATGTTAGAGTATATATTGATTGTGTATACTAGGAGATTTTAAAGAGGAAGTAAATCCTTGATTAAAAAAAAAAAACACCCTGCAAAAGAAAGGCATAATGAGCTAGTATGCATAGCATACTAGCTCATTATGAATGACATACCTGAGATCGAAGCCCCCGAACTGCTCCTCATTTCCCTCCGCCACCGCCGCCATCTTGCCTCGATGTCCCTTCCTGTTATTGCCACTCCGGCGCTGTGATTGGCCGGAGCATCGATGACGTCACACGCATGCGCTAGTGCGCCTGCGCATGCGCCATAGACATTGGTGCTGTGTTTTCAGCAAATATCTCCTTAACCGTGTAGGTTAAGGAGAGATTTCTTGCACCTACAGGTAAGCCTTAATCTAGGCTTACCTGTAGGTGCAAGTTGTCAAAGTGGGTTTACAACCACTTTAAATAGGTTACGTGTTTTAAGAATTGTCCACAATTGGTAACATTCCCTATGTAAAGATGGCATTTCTGTCTGCCAGTGCAGCCTGTGTCCCCCCAGTGCAGCCTGTGTCCCCCCCAGTGCAGCCTGTGTCCCCCCCAGTGCAGCCTGTGTCCCCCGTGCAGCCTGTGTCACCCAAGCAGCCTACCTGTGCAGGGGAAGAGAGAGGAAAGCCGCCGCCGTGGTTGATTAGAGTGCTGGGGAACATAACAGCTTTAATTTCAATAGCTGTGTGTTCCCCGTCACGCGCCATCATATACAGCCCTTCCCCCTTGTCCGGGCACTTTGATAGACAGATCACCCATCCAATCCTGCGCTCTAATCAACCAGGTGGTGGCTCTCCTCTCTCCTCCCCTACGATCGCTGGGAGAATGGCTCCCATACCATCCAGGCTGCCGGCGGTGCTAGTCCCCCTGCTCCCAGGCAGCCCACACTCGCCAGCCCTCAAAATCCACTCGCAAAATGCGAGCAGGCGAGTGGAATTTTTTGAGGGCTGCCCTAGGATACTCCATTAAGCATTCTAATTGTACCATTGATGGGATTTCCCTTATTTCCTGTCCTATTGACAATTACAGGAAATCCTCTCTTAATTTGGCATACATTGGTAGGATTTCATTCGAAAAATTAAATTTTTGGAACGTTCAGATGATTTTTACATTTATAATGGGATCAAATTATAATTTTTGACTGTATCTTAAAGGTATGCCTCAAAAAGGGGTAATCTTTCATAGGGAAGGGTACCACCATCCACAATAGGTCAATAATGGAAAAAGGAGCCTAGGGCTACCCCAAAAGTTGCCCCTGGCCAAATCTCGGTACCCAAGGATTTAACAATGATTCAAATTAAAAATGTACATTTTATTGGTAAACATTTTTGATTAAAAAAGGAAAGAACATACAAGTTCAAACATTATAAAAACAATAGTTACAGCCGTGCAACATTATTCATTTCATATGGTCAATAATCCCCAATGTGTACTGGGGATACCAAATGTGTCAGATCACATGGTCCTCTACATGTTTCACGGTATATACTGCTTCCTCAGGAAGAGTCACTCAATGTTATCCAGATAACCCAGTGGGTGATAGTAGCAACACGGCAGAGGCATCCGAAGTCAATCCCCCCACGGTTGACACTAATAAGCGCTCAAATCTAAAAAGTCTGATGTGCTTAGACATCCAATATAGCAATCCGGGGATTACAGAACAGAGCTAGATTCACAGTCATCCCGGCTTTGAGGCAGGTCAGGGGGCTCTGTTCTTGCTGAGATACCCCCTAATCTGGGAATATTGGAAGTAATATACCGGTATCAGCGAGATGACCATGAATCTAGCCCCTGTTCTTTAATCCCCTTGAATTAGTAAGAAATTAGAAAATGACAGCTATTTATATTTATATATATAGGAAGGCTGGTATGCTAGCCTGAAATTATGGGAGGAGTTCGAGGGGTACTTATACAGACCATCCACCAGGGTCAGTGTCGGCTGTAGTGCGCGGTAATCGTCGTCATCAGCCGACGCCTTACGACTCACAACGTTCGTGTAGTTGCTTTCGTACCTTCCAGCTTCGCTCGCAGTTGATCGTATCCCCGCTCGCGGTCGCAGGTAGGACCGGCCGTTACTGTTCGTACGAATCGTAGCGCCGGTACACGTTTCTTCTTTTACAAAATCACACGGTTCATAACCCCGTGTTTTCCGTCTGCATCGTATGTTTATCGACTAGTCCAGTTGTTTTCGTACCCTGTCACACCCACGTTGCCACCGGTAACGGTCCGTCCAGACACTACGGCTCTCAGAGCTGTTGTACGAATTACTCACAGCTCGCAAAGCTCTCGCCTCAGTCGCACATCCGATACCCAGTCGTCGGACTGGTATCCCACATTGCACTTCCTTATCCCTAGTCACTGATGCCCTACACCTCCTACGATACTCTCCCTTCACCTTACTGATGCCCCACACCTCCTACTCACACCATACACCGAACAGTCCGGTCCGGCTCTTGTCGCTAACAATCGGCACTACAGGCCGGACCCTCGACAATCACAAGCCCCTTCAACTTCAAACATCGAACACCCGTCCGAGTCCAGCCGTATCTCCGGCGCTACGATTCGGACCCGGGAAATTCAAATCCCCGCCTTGCACCCGTTATCAGCCCGAATACAGGCACAGCATCGGCTTAGAGATTCGGATCTCTGGCATCCACGTTGGTTCCGAGCACAGTCGCACCACCGGCTCATCGGCTCGGACCTACAAACATCGAACCGCCAAACCATCCGAATTCAGTCGTAGCATAGGCTCAAACTTTCGAACCAATGGCATTCCCAAGCGATCCGAATCCAGTCGCTTCACCGGCTCAATCGACTCAGATCTCTAGCAACAGACCCTCCTATCCGATCCGAACCCAGTCGTAGCATTGTCTCAAAGGTTCGGATCCTCCGCTAACATGACCGATCTGGGCACAGTCGCACCACCGGCTCGTCGGCTCGGGTCCACAAACATCGAACTTTCGAGCTGATCCGAATTCAGTCGTAGCAGCGGCTCAATTTTTCGGCTCTATGGCATTTTCAATCGGTCGAGTCACAGTCGCACCACCGGCGCATACCGCTCCGATCTTCAGCAGTAAACTTCTTTAACCGATCCGAATCCAGTCGTAGCATCGGCTCCAAGTTTCGGATCCTCGGCTGAAACAACCAATTCGTTCGCGGCCCATACCCGGCTCTAAACAGCTCCGACCCATACCTCCGATACAACGTCGAACGTCTCAGAACGTTACGAATCCAGCCGTAGCATCGGCCACAATGATTCGAACCCCAAGTCGCTATACACACGCATTACTTACCACTCCCGTTTCATCACGAAACGGCCATCCCCACACACTTGAAAGTCACAAACTCTTCTTCTTTCGTCTCCTTAAGGCATTTGTTCCTCGCAAGCGCTGCGAGCATTCGACGAGTGGTTGCACACCAGCCACTCACCTCCTCCAGTAGTCAAACGGCTACTCACCGATTTCTCTATCCCTTTCCACCACACACGTCAGTTCAGATTGAGTTTCCATCCCGTCCACCCTGCAATCCAGGTCGGACGATATTTCCCGATAAAAAAAAAAAAAAAAAAAAAAAAGGGGCAGGGGGTCTTACACACTTCTTCACCTGGAGCTACCTACCGCTCCCACAACTCTTCAGGCCTACAAAAAAAAATATATATATATATATATATATAATAAATAAATAAATAAATAAAAAAAAAATATATATATATATATATATAATAAATAAATAAATAAATAAATAAAAAAAAAAATATATATATATTTAATAAAAAATAAATAAATAAATTAATTAATAAAAAAAAAAAAAAAAAAAAAGGGGCAGGGGGTCTTACACACTTCTTCACCTGGAGCTACCTACCGCTCCCACAACTCTTCAGGCCTACAAAAAAATAAAAATAAAAAATATATATATAATAATAATAAAAAAATAAATAAATAAAAAAAAAAAAAAAAAAATATATATATATATAATAAAAAAAATAATAAATAAATAAATAAATAAATAAATAAAATAAAAAATAAAAAAATATATATATATATTTAATAAAAAATAAATAAATAAATTAATAAAAAAAAAAAAAAAAAAAAAAAGGGGCAGGGGGTCTTACACACTTCTTCACCTGGAGCTACCTACCGCTCCCACAACTCTTCAGGCCTACAAAAAAAAAAAATATATAAATAATAATAATAAAAATAAATAAATAAATAAATAATAAAAAAAAAAAAATATATATATATATATATATAAAATAAAAAATAAATTAATAAAAAAATAAATAAAAAAAAATATATATATATTTAATAAAAAATAAATAAATAAATAAATAAATAAATAAAAAAAAAAAAATAAAAAAAAAAATATATATATATATATATATATATAAATAATAATAATAAAAAAAAAAAAAAAAAGGATTATATATATATATCTCCATGTCACCCTCCTCACAGGTCCCGGTCGACCCATGTCTCGACCTCAACCAAGACAGGGCTCAAGTCAGGTGCGTAAATGCAAGGCCCCTCCTTGCTTTCTCTCCGCACTCTTTCACGACATCCGAGTCTTCACATACACAATTCGACCGCTCATCAGGCGCTAGCAACTGTCACATACCTCTACGCACGACACTCTGTTTTTGAAGTCGATCCGAGATCCTTCACTACGCAGACAAGGTCACCAACATCCACCTTGCTGGCAGTGCAGGAGTTGGCAGACCGACCACACGTCACTGGACTACAGATCGAAACATTCCTACTTAGCATACCAGACTTCAGCTACTCGCCCCAGTACGCCCTGGGGGCTCTGGTTCATCAGTCTGTGCCAAGCACAGGCGGCACCCGAGCTATCGGTTACCTAGCCAGTCACCTCCTGGCTCACCTCGGTTGCCACGCAGTCTTTTGAGTTTTCTAAATTTCACTCAACAAGCGCTCGTACGCAAAACTTGGCTATCCTCTGCGCCTGTCATTCCTTATTCTGTCCATCCTCCCTTCCTTCTCCCTACCCACTTTCGTACCTCCTCTATCCCCTCCATACCTGGCATCTCACTCTATAAACATACATTCCCCCCCCCCTTTTTCTTTCTCGTTTCTCCAGCCCCCAACATATCGCAGACCGACTGCGATGACTTTACCTTCATCCCACCATCACCACGTTCGGGTTCAGCGGACGACTCCACACAGTCCCTCAGGGCTGGACCATCCCCAGGCTTACGGCCGAACTACGCCGTAGGGGCATCCCCTACCCGGCCACGGCCAGGAAAACCAAGCTGTTAGGCTGCCGTTCCATAACCAGTGGCAACTCTACCAGACAAATTCCGCTGCAGTCGATATCCTCGGCATTTACTCAGCTACACGCCTCAGTGGCCACACTGGCAACCAGGCCTGGATGCTTTCCTAAATGTACATAATATAACTGAGTACTAACATTTATAGGTAAAGTTGATCCAGGGTAAATCCGATTGCCTCTCGGGGGACCGGGAAGGAATTTTTTCCCCTGCTGTAGCAAATTGGATCATGCTCCGCTGGGGTTTTTTGCCTTCCTCTGGATCAACTGTGGGTATAGCATTGGGTATATGGGATTGCACGATATTTTTTATTTTGTTTATTTTATTACTTTAGTGTATTAGTGCAGGGGGCACTACAGGGTTCCACACCAGACTCATTACACTGCCTGACTCATTCCAAAACTACCCAGTCAAACTCCTGCATACCCTCACAGGAGTTCTCCCGATGGTTTAGAAATCTTGTGAGATCTAAGAAATCCAAGAGAGGTCTTTAAAACCTTGACGTGCCCATAACCGTGAAGAAAGTAGGAAAACCGGCACAGTTCATCTCCTTCCTGGTAATCGTTCTAGACAAACGCGCCATGCGGGCCAGCCCACCTCTCGGTAGATTGACCCGCATAAGGACAGTCATCCATACGTCTACCGACACGCAGGGGGGCACTAACCCACAGCTACAATCCCTACTGGGCATGCTCAAACCACGATGAGGATCGTCCCTCAAGGGCGTTCCTTTATCGCACGCTTCTTAGTGTTCCTCTCCCAGGCACGAGACATTGACCAAGTCATTAAGCTAGACGCAGCCTCCGTAGCAGGAGCTGGCCATGGGGGACCAATTCCTTGAGACCGGATAGGTAGACCCTTGTTTATCCCATCAGCATCCTCTTCGTCACCTCAGATGACCACGGACGTAGCAGCTTCCACAAGCTTCGCTGCAATTTTTGGCCATCATTGGTTTCAGGAGATCCGATCCATCAGAGATGCTCACAATTCCGCTTTTTAGTCAGTCCTCCTCTCTATTTGAGATCTACCCCATAGTCGCAGCAACACTAGTACGGGGCAGCCCCGGGCAGGACAGACCGCCATGTTCGCCACAGACAACCAGGCTACAGCCACAGTCATTAACAAAGGCAGGTCAATAAATCATTATCCGTCATGTCCTTCCCACGCAGGCTGTTGCTACTTTCCCTACAACGTCAGCTCAGTAGCCTCAGGGTCCACATCCCTGGCCAATGCAACACCTCGGCCGACGCGCTATCCCGCCTAACCATGCCACATCCTTTCACAGAAGCCTGGAGCCGACTCGTCCATGTCCGGCATCCCACATTAGTCCCAACCAACTTTGGAATCGGATAACACCTCCATGGTGCTACCTCCCTCATCAATGCATCCTGATCCGCCAACACACTACAGGTGGCGGCAACCACACTCTAGTACCAAACGCTTACCAGTGACCAGCGCCATACTCCGGGACATGTCTGCTATCCTTCACGTTCCCCCTTCGGTCTATGGCCCAGCCTGGTAAATCAAGCAGCCATTTACCTAGCCTTGTTACGGTCTCACGGCCCGGCGAATTACTATCACCAGCCCTAAATGCCAAGTACTACTCAGGCACCACCCGTCTCGCCACCAAAGTCATTTCATCCTACACCCGACGGTATCAGAAACAATACAACCCGGTCCCGGAGTAGACATTAAACCTTTCAGGACACATAACCCCATGGCCGTTCTGGTGCAATCGGTAAACTCGGCTGTCCGATCCATCAGAGGACAGCCCTCTACTACCTTTCCCAACTGTACCCCTAAGCGGGAAACAGTTCATCAGCCACGTCAGAACACCCCTGAGCATCTCGGGCCTTAACCCAGGGTGTTACTCAGGACTTGCTTTCGCATTAGAGCAGCCCCAACAACATCACGAAACAGAGTTCCTGACCACGCAATAAGGAAGATGGGCAGGTGGAAATCCTTGTGTTTCGCCCGACACATTCCCGATCCTCAGGCAGAAATATCACGAGCCTTTAACAGTCTCGCTCTATAGTGGTTTACCTGTCATAATAGAACAATTCCTTCCTAACCTTGTGTGACTTTTTGGCCCCTTTATTTGGCATACCGTACAAAAGGCCAGGCCACACTTCAGGTCTTATTTGTGTTGTTAGTCTTGTGACGTGTCTATGTGATCCATATCTCTTCAGACAGAGGGCTCCGACCATAAATAGGAAGGCTGGTATGCTAGCCTGAAATTATGGGAGGAGTTCGAGGGGTACTTATACAGACCATCCACCAGGGTCAGTGTCGGCTGTAGTGCGCGGTACCCACCCACCCATATCTCCCTTTTCTAGGGCACTCCTCTACAACCAATTCTCAGCAGAATTATCTATTACTTCTATTCAGGTATGGCCCCTTTATTTGGCATACCGTACAAAAGGCCAGGCCACACTTCAGGTCTTATTTGTGTTGTTAGTCTTGTGACGTGTCTATGTGATCCATATCTCTTCAGACAGAGGGCTCCAACCATAAATATAT
Source organism: Rana muscosa (assembly GCA_029206835.1). NCBI lineage: Eukaryota > Metazoa > Chordata > Amphibia > Anura > Ranidae > Rana > Rana muscosa. Next base: position 514,959,353 of record CM055116.1, on the reverse strand, counting down.
ATATATTTTAATGCCATTGATCATAGAAAATTATTTCCAAGGTGCTATAAGTATTTCAAAAGAAAATAATGTCTTGCTGTGAGAGGTTATTTATATTTTACATATTCAAATGTATACTATAATATGAACACCAAAAAAACAATAAAAACCTGCTAAAGGCTAAACTCCAATATAATTTTATCAGAACATGTTATATAGGATAATATACATTTTTATTGAAGCTCACAAATTAAATATGTAGCGGGGGTCTAAATTTAGGGGGATACACCTGGGTGGTAGTATGACCCAGGTGTGTGTAAATCATAGAGGATTTAGACCACTTTCAGTCATGGAGGACTTTGGTGGTGTACTATTCTCCTTGGCCTGGGGTGGCGGTGTTCCCACAGGTCGAGGTAGAATCACTGCCGCAGTGCTGTCCTTTTTGTTCCGGCGGTGGTACAGCGGGGGAGGAGAACCTGCTGTGGCGTCATGGGAGGAGATAAAGGGAGAGACGCCCTCGCCACGAGGTCTTCTTCTCAAGCGCGCGCCAAGGCACCTTAAGCTTGGGTGCGGGCGATCCGGAGTTCCAGCCCAGGCGCCCTAGGCCTGGTTGGAGCGGAGTTGGCGTCCATCCCAGGCACCTTAAGCCTGGGGTGAGGTACTACACCGGAGGCCTGGGGTCCAGTGACTTCGACTGGGCTCCGCAAGGGCGGATGAGTCCGAGGGACCTTGAGGTGGATGGGGCCCATGTCTGAGGTGAGGAGGCCGGAGAGGTTACCCGTCTGAAGAGTCCGGAGCAGCATCAACCCGGTGATGGAGGGGCCTCTGGTAACTCCCTTGGAGGGACATCCTCCCCCCTGACAGGGGCCACAACGCAGCGAAGGTACTCCAATTCATGTTCTTCAGAGTCGCTGGTAGAGACTCACAAGTTTCAAGTTCCTCTCTCTAGCCAATGGCTATAGCAACCGCTGGTGAAACCACAGTGGTTTAGTTTTATCATTAGGACAGTGCCTCGACCTGCTCACCCCACCGTATTGAACTGTTTATGGATCTCAACCAGTTGGCTGACTAAGAACTGTTTATTGTGTGTTACAATAAAAGAAGTGTTGGATCCTTATCGGTGTGTGGAACTCTGGTTAATGGGAGTGAAGGGGAGTGTCAGCACAGCAAGACTTGGTTGTGAATAGAAACACACAGGCCCGAGAAGAATACTTGGTACTGGCCTTCACCTCACCTGCTGCAATGGGGAGGACATGGGCCGTAGTGCATCTCACCCTCACGTACAACATACCCCTAGACCAAAAAGAGGGGGTGAGGTCGCTACAAATACATAAAGGTTAAAAAAACTTTTGGCCCAAAATATACATAAAAACTACTTTACTGTAAATGTATTATTAATACTTGCCTACAAACATATAAACAAAAACAGTACTTCATACCACATTTGTTCATTGACTGTGTACTGTGTTGTTTTTCTTTTATGGCAAACAAGCAGTCCAAAGCATGCTAGCTGTGAAGAATACGTGTGCCTTTTAGCACTCAGTACCGCTCTCCTTCTGTTTCTCCATATGTCAGAAACACAATGGGTAATGACATCCTAACTATTAGGTGACAAATTGCTGCAAAACCCACGAGGCCTATTTTCAAATTGTAAATTGCTGATCTACCACAAAAGTTCTATTTAGTGGTGTACTGGGCATTATTTCCATTTGTACCTATGAAAACTGCACCACATCAGCATTTTTAGATGCTACAAACCAATTTTTTTAGTAGGATTAGAAAGGGAGCAAATGGAAAATCTTATTTTGTTTGTTTGTTTTAGATTACGAATAGGAGTTTAGAGAATGAATAAGTTAAAACTGCTGCCAGGTAATTTTTTTGCTGTCTGTGTGCCATTAGGGAAATTACTTTACTTTCTGTCCCAGAAACGCAACTTGAAGCTAGAGAAAATCCTACAATATGAGGGTGGTAAAACTGCAAACTCTTAGACAGCTGTCCCAATAACAGGTGTCACAGTTAGGAGATGTGCCTTACCTCTTGTTTTGGGGACACCTCTACAATTTTGGACTTTCCCTTACTTTCTGTTTTTGTGACAGTGGTCACCAGTACAAATGAGGGGGTGAATTTCACCAGTCGGTACACAGAAACAAAGGCTTGACAGAATGCCTAAACTTTCCCTACTCTAATTAGAATTAAAAAAAGGTTTACCTACACTTTAATTCAAAATTAGTATGCAAAACATAGATCAAAACATATTTATTGGAAGGCAATCATAAAGTGACACTGCCAAGATGTTAGAAAAATGACATCTGCAGTATCCCATTAGGAAAGTAACTTTATATTTTTTGGCCAATTTGCTAAAACTTTGCTAGGTAACAGAGCTGCTGGCACTGGCTCCTATCCCACATTTGCAAGTGTGTAAAAGAGTGCGTCCCCCACTGGCTTATGTGCTTTTTTTCCAATACCCCTTCATTACTACTGTGTTCTGATTACTACTGTGTCCTGCAGTGACTGGGGGTCAGCAGGATGAACCTCAGCAGCCAAAATTTAACATGCTCTCACTTTTGCATAGGATTGCTGTAAAGATCTCCCTTGCTGCTTAAGAAAAGTTTGGTAGACTGTGGATCACCAGTTCTATTCCACTTATTTTGAAAGCCTTTTAAACCACTTAAGAGCTGATGCAAACCACTTGTCAGAAATGGAAGGGTGTGAAATGGGGTCTGGTAGCTGGAGAAGGTGAAAATGAAGTGTTAGTTTGTTTAATTGTAATGCTAATGCAGTAAACATTCCAGAGTCCTGCACCAAACACAAGTAAGAATAGACTGTTTTGGCCAATATGATGAATGCTTGGTTGAACTTCATCCTCTAAAATATTTAGTAAGCAAAACACGTAATTGCAGAATCACATCTGTTGCTGGCCCCCTGCTACTATCCCACTATTTATATGTAAGATTATTAGAGGGCCTAATATCTCCAACTGTACTTAATTTCCAATGGGATCTGGGAAACATAAGCAATAACCCATCCAAATATGATAGTAACATTGTACATATGTGATTATGGCTGCCCAATCTTTACTGAGGTGTATAGACAGAAAGCTGTTGAATAAGTGTGTAGGATTATGGCCAGTAGGGGAATAGATTTGGATGTGGGAGAACGGCTGCAATGGGTGGTGTATTTAGGTACAGAGTTTGATTAAAGTGTTCCAGATAGAGGAAGCTTATAGGAATTGGCAGGGCTTTTTTTCTCAAACAATAGGTGCTGGAACTTAACCACGACCCCACAAAACCACTCCCCCTGCACACACCCTCCAAATCACATCAAATAGTGGGTGTGGTCAGTTAAATTTCACGAACAGGTGGAGGGTCTTAAAGGGGCATTAAATACCAGGATTGCATTACATACAGAGTGCAGAGCTGTCACTTGTAAACACAGAAACCAGACTTCTGTGTTTACAAGTGATTGTGGTGAGCAGGCACCAAAGGGTCTGAGCCAGAGGTGGTGGAACTGAGTTCCACCAAGTTCCCCCTGAAAAAAATCCCTGGGAATTGGGGATAGAAGATATACAAAGTGCTTACAGGGGTTGGACAAAATTATGGAAACAAGTATGGTACAAGAACAAATTTGTTACCTAATATGGTGTTGGACCGCCTTTGACTTCCAAGACTGCCTGAATTCTCCTGGCAATTAGCAAATATAAGTCTTGTATGGTGTATAATGAAATCTGATAGCACTCTTCATGCAAAAATCCGGGTCACAATCCTGTGCAATGCCCTTTTGTCTCTTTCGGTCAGTTGACCATGTCGACCGCACTTATGCTTATCAGATGGCATTTGCTGTCATAATCTTTGATACTGTACCTCAAGCAAATAAATTGACAACTTCAGTCACAGAGGCAAAGCTAAGCGGGCACCAACAATTTGCCCTCTTTGAAGCTCAGTAAGCTCTGACATGACTCCGTAATACTAGCAGCGCATGCAGTGAATGACGAAAGTGAGGTGTCCCACCTGTTAGCTAGGTGTCTTATCGTACAGCGGAAACAGAAGAATGTTACATCACTTTCGCTTTCAACTTCAAACATTTAGTCACTTTCACATCTGCAAATCATGTAGTGTTTCCATATTTTTGTATGTAGCGGACTCACCCCTCTCTCTATCTTTATCGGTTATATGGCTGTTGTCTAGGGGTACCTGGGAGAGAGAGATAAGACACACCACGGCCCACGTCCTCCATAGCTAAGAGGTGAAGGCCAGCAAATTGGGTTTTGTGTAGGTGTCCTAGAGTCAAGTCCAGTACTTCGTCCCTGACTCCTTTGCTTTAGTAACTCGAGTTCCACACAGTGAATAGGTCCAACTCAGTTTTATTCTTCTTGCCAAGCAATAAAACAATCTCTTTTCTTTGGAAAATGGGGGACAGATCGAGGCACAATCCTTTCCCTTCTGCTGCTGCCCACTGTGCTGTCACCAGTGGTGAATAGTGACTGCCACTGACTAGGTGATATAAAACGTGAATTACCTTCGCTCACTTTGCCCCTGTCAGAGGAAGAAATCCGTCCAAGGGAGAAGTGGAAGCCTCTCCGTCACCAGCGATGCTGCGCCGGACTCTTCAGAGAAGTTACTGCACACCAGTCCTCACAAACTCAGACACGGGCACCCAAGGAGTTAGGGCCCCCTCGGATTCCTCCACCCTCGCGGAACTCAGTCGAAGGTACTGAGCCCCAGGCATCCGCCATAGTACCTCACCCCAGGCTAAAGGTGCCTGAGATGAACTCCATCTCCGCTCCAGCTAGGCCAAGGGTACCTAGGCCTGGAGCACCGTAACGCCAGCACCCAAGCTGAAGGTGCCTGGGTGCGGCCGCGTCCTCCAACTCTGAACCCCAAGGTCAGGGCGTCCGCCCCTTTTATGACCTCTCCCTTCGCGTCACAGCGGTTCCCCGCCCCGCTGTACCAGCTCCAGGGGAGGACAAAAAGGCACAGTCTTGCGGTGCGAGCCCAGCCCCGGTCCAAGGCAACAGCGCCACCTTTAAGCCGGCGAGAACTTCACACCACCAGAGTCCTCCAAGACTCACAAAGGGAACCTTGAATTTCCTAACAATCAAGGCACCTGGGTTACACTAGCGCCCAGATGCCCCCCCCCCAAATTCAAGTACCCGCTGCACGTACAACCCCTGTATTTTTTTTACAGTAACCCAGGAGCTTTACACTATAGAATTGATTTACTATAGGAAGATAGGCTGTTAACTTTGTAAAGAAAGTTGCACTTTGTAAGGGAATTTGCTCCATAGCTTATTGAATGTTGTGAAGTTTAATTTTTCAAAGAATATCCAATCACATGCAAGAAAAATATAAAAAAATGCATTTTTGCTTGCACATGGTTGAATAATGGAAGTCAGCTGAGCTTTACCTTATTCACTAAGCTCTGAGGCAAATTTCCTTGCAAAGTGCAATGTACCGAACAGTTTATTTTCCTTTAGTAAATTAACCTCTATGTCTCTGTTGATAGATCGTGTCAGGTTCCATATCCTGGCCTTTTTAGTCTAACCTCTGAAATTGTGAACCTTCAATATAAATGACTTAAATCTCAGCTCCATAATTAGCTATAATCTATCCTTGCAGTGCCCCTCCCCCTTCCCCACCCTGCAAGGGTAAATGCTTGTTAAAGGGGTTGTAAACCCTCAAATGTTTTCACCTTATTGCATAGAATGCATTAAGGTGAAAAACCTTTGTGCTGCAACTGCCCCCCAGAGCCCCCCTTTTACTTACCTGACCCAGATCTTTCCAGCGACGAGAACGAGCCCAGCAGCTCCAGACGCTGTCTCGGTCCTCATTGGATAGATTGATAGCAGCAGCAGCCATTAGCTCCCACTGCTGTCAATCAAATCCAGTGACACAGAGCTAGGGGTGGGTTCTGAGTTCTGCTGTCTGTGTCAATAGATGCAGCAGCAGGACTCGGGAGCACGCAGCACAGGTGTCCCCTTGGAATACGGGTCCCTGAGGGGGACTCATTGTGGGGAGGAGCCAGGGGACCCCAAAAGAGGAGGATCGGGGGCCACTCTGTGCAAAACAGAGGAGGTACGTGTAAAAAAAACTAATCTTTACAACCCCTTTAAGTCTAGGGGCAGTGGCGTACCAACTGGGTGGCGGGGGTGGTCCCGGGCTCAGGCAATGCAGCTGTGCGGTGACAGGGCAGCCAGGGAGAGCTGAGCTGTGATGGTGCGGGGGTGCCCGGACCGGGTGTGGATCGTATCACTACCCGGAGTGACATCCAGTGCCTCGAGAGCCTTCAGAGCCGGCCGAGTGGTGCAGGATAAAGAAGTCACTGTCTCTCCTCCTATACCACAGGAGGAGAGACAGTAAGCAGCCCTTAACAGAGGAACTGCTGGAGTCCTAGCAACAAATCATTAGCTTGTTAATATGAAAAATAACTCCAGCAGTTCCTCTGTTCAACGTTGCTGTGTTTCTCCCTCTGGCTGCATGATTAAGGTAAGAAGGGGGGGGACTGTCTATATAACATGCAGAGGTGCAGGGAGCTGTGTAAAGGGGTCCGGAGGTGCAGGGCACTGTGTGAAGGGGTCCAGAGGTGCAGGGTGCTGTGTGAAGGGGTCCATAGGTGCAGGGTGCTGTGTGAAGGGGTCCATAGGTGCAGGGTGCTGTGTAAAGGGGTCCAGAGGTGCAGGGTGCTGTGTAAAGGGGTCCAGAGGTGCAGGGTGCTGTGTAAAGGGGTCCAGAGGTGCAGGGTGCTGTGTAAAGGGGTCCAGAAGTGCAGGGTGCTGTGTAAAGGGGTTACCTTAGCTAAAACTAGATCTTAAGAAGACAGAACTTACTGATTTTATAAAAGCCATAATTATCCTAAAAGCAAACAATAAAATGGAAAAGGACAGTCTATCTTAATTTTCCAAGACAAAGGGTGGCCAACAGGACCCAATGGTTTTAGAAAGCCCAAAGGCCATCGGTGCACTAAACAGACAATCCTTATATGATGTTAAGGAAGTAAACCTCCCTCAGTTCATGTCCTACCTGTCATCTGTATTGGAGAGAATATTTTAGTAGATTTTGACATGCTTGCTGTGCAGAAAAAGTGGGGCACATTGCCCTTAGTGAAACATCCACACTTATATGGTCACCAAGCACAAAATCAGAGATTTGTGTCAGACACAATAATTTAGTTTTTAATTACAAAACTGGTAAAGTTACTGATATAGTATATGAACTGTTAATGTGTAGATATTTGTTGACTTAAACCTTCCTTTCTAATGACTGGCATGTGTATGGACCTCCACCTACATGTTGGCTTATGCATGTCATCTTTATAAACTGACCAGGATAAGAACATATCATTGTTCATGCGTCTGCCTAATACAGGTATACTTCTGTATATCTAGATTCCATTGTTCCCTGCATGTTTTGGGAACCAATGTTGAATACCCACGTCTGTCTGATTTAAGTTTTCATTATGGACAGCCAGATCTGCTGCATTCCGTTTCCTAAGACAACAGAAATTTTATGTAGTCTAATCTGCTTGTATATAGGCTTCTTAAGACTTCAATCACATCCCTGTACTAGTTTATCTTAGCAAACTTATAACAGAAATATTAAATACAATGAAAAAATATACCACTTTGATTTTTGCACAGGAGTTTTCATATGTATGTTTCTGAATGTGAGGGTTGTGAGTATCCCTTTTAAATACAATAACTTGTATTTAGGTTTACTAGTCCTTTAAGCAGGAGATTACTTATGTTAAGTTTGTGTGCTATGATGTGTGGTCAGTAATGTCAGAATCACTTGGGGTTAAGCAAATAGTGATTTCTCCAAGAGAATTAAGTATGTTAATACTCTGAACTCAATCCTTTTCTAATATACAGTCAGTAAGGCCAACTTTTACTGAAATAATCCGTTCAGTAGTCTGACCACCATTCCGTGTGCCATCTGGGATCCTCAAGTGTGTCTTAATCCCCATAATTCCACATAGTCCTACATTATTTTACATTTACAGCCTGTTAAAATTGAAGGAAAAGAACGCACAGTGGAATGTTTTCAACACTCAGAAGATTTGCAGACAGGAAAATGAGAAGGTGTGATGGTAGAAAAATGAAATGTGAACATTGTAGACATACAAAATGTTCAAGTGCATTATACATGGCATCTGCAAATAGATTACAATGCTTTAAGACACCATGACAAGCCCCTGTGTGATTATTGCTGCTATTCGTACTTTTTATCTGAACTAACAAGGTTGAGTAGTATTTTGTAACATATTTATGGCGCGCAACTTCAATGCTTCCGTTTTGATGACCCTGTGCCTACTGATGTCTTCATTTTCCTCTTCTTAGCCACCAAAAGTGAAACCTGGCATTGTCTTCTGCTTCTGTAGACCATCCTCTTCAAAGTTAGATGTCTTATATATTCACAGATGCCCTTATGAATCCCACTGTTAAAATCAGTGCATATTTGACCTAATGTGGACAATCACATCTGACAACATATATTCCAGGATTTAATTTCCTAAGATTGTGTAGTTTCCCCATAAAATTCTTAATGCTTATTTATTTCATTGAATTGAATCCTCATGGTGTACTGTTTGATTACTTTTACTAGCATGAATGTGTTTTTAATAAATATTTATCACATTAAATCCCTAAAATATATATAAAGTTTTAGAATTCAATAATAATTATTAAATCAATATGGTGCCATATGCTGTGCAACAGTGCAGCTCTTGTTTAAAGGTGATGTAAACTTGATTCATGAAATTTGAGCTGGGCACATATATCTGCAGTATGTTTTTATCTCTCTTCAATGAGCTAAGTCCCATAGCTCTCTCCTGAACTGTTCCTCTGTTATCAGCCTAACTCCTGACGAATTCTTGGACACTTTAGACAAAAGCAGTCTGAATCTTCAGTCCGGGGAGGTTGCTAAAATAGATTAGCAGGGAGCAGGTCCTATTAAAAAACACCTCTGAGAGTCTCTGCCTATGATGAGAGGGGGTGTTTGCCTTTCCTCCAATCAGCAATGTTAGCTATCTTGGCTGTGTATGCCCAGACATCACACTCTGTGACAGGGCCGCCATCAGGGGGGTACAGGCAGTACACCTGTAAGGGGCCCGGATGGCAACCCCCCTTTTTTTTGTAAGGGGCCCAGAGGTCCCCAGGGGCCCGGATGGCAACCCCCCTTTTTTTTGTAAGGGGCCCAGATTTCCCCAGAGGCCCGGAGGTCCCCAGGACCCCGGATGGCAACCCCCCTTTTTTAATTTTTTTTTTTTTGTAAGGGGCCCAGAGATCCCCAGAGGCCCGGAGGTCCCCGGGCCCCAGATGGTAACGCCCCTTTTTTATGTATTTTTTATTTAAAAAAAAAAAAATATATATATTTATTTTTATTTATTTTTTGTAAGGGGCCCAGAGGTCCCCAGAGGTCCCCAGGGCCCCGGATGGCAACCCCCTTTTTTTATTTTTATAAAAAAATGTTTTTTTTTTTGAAAGGGGCTCAGAGGTCCCCAGAGGCCCTGAGGTCCCCAGGGCCCCGGATGGCAACCCCCCCTTTTTTTTCACTGGGTGTATGGAGGGTTTACATCCACTTTAAGTAAACCTGAAAAAAACTAAATGTGCATACTATTATATTAAGGTCTTTGTATATGGTAGGTTATATAGTGGCATTTTTTTGCTTTCAGTCCTGTGTCCAATTTTTAAACACACTTTTCTGTATATTATGTATAAAGTCCTGAAGAAAATTATTTTAAAATGTAAGTGATGGATGGTGTTGCAATAGTATGTTATGATGAAAGTTGGATTCATAAATTCTCTTTCTCCCTCTAATGAGGTCTTGATCTGTCGCAGCCACTTACTTCCACCATCTGCAATGATCTGCCCAGGCCTTGACTCTGCATTTATAATAATTAGGCTCCTATTTCCTGCATGCTCTGAAAAACTTGTTATATAGCCCAAGGTGCTTCCTGGATCCTGAGCCTGCAGCTGTAAATTAGGGATGGGGTGCAGTGTTTGGCTTTTTTATTGTGATGATTGAGAGCTCAGGAGCTCTGCAAGTCTCCTAAAAGCAAATATTCTGGAACAATAAGGATTAAAAACAAAACAACCCACTCCCACTTTTTTGACACTGAACAGCAATGTTTTTTTTTTTTTTACAATGAACAGCAATGTTTTCTCGTAAGTAATCTAGGCATTTGTTGAAAGAGTACAATTCTTAAAATAAGTTCATCACACAACAGGACTCGCTCTTTGCTCACTCTGATTGTACTAGATTACAAGTTCTCATGCGCAAGTTCCTCCTAAGGCAGGCCATACACAGAGCAAATTTCTTGCCTACAACCATGGGTTGCAAGTAAGAAATTTGCTTGATTCCCCCATCAACACAGTCAGTCAATCAAGGGGAAAGTCATCCCCACCGCGAGAAGAAAGTGATTATTGCTAGCGGCTAAACCAGCCGCTAGCAATAATTGTATGTAAAATCCGGCAGGCTGTTGTACCCAAGTTGATCGATCAACTTGGTACATTCAGCCTGCCCATACATGGTTCAAATCTTGGCCGGTTACTGCTGAATTCGCAACCATCTATGGCTGGCCTAACCCTCTTGTCTTGAATTGCATTGTAGCTGTACTGTCTCTCTTTTCATTGTAAAGCGCTGCACAAAGTGTTGGCTTTATATACTGTAAATCCTACATATTCTTAATAGTAATTATAGTCAAGTCTCATTTATTTCAGTAGAAATATAAATACAGTGGAACCTTGGATTACGAGCATAATCCGTTCCAGGAGAATGCTCGTAATCCAAAGTACTCGCATATCAAAGTGAGTTTCCCCATTGAAGTGAATGGAAATGAAAATAACTCGTTCCGCATTGACTTCAATGGCATGCAATACCGCATGCGGCCAGAGGCGGGGGGGGGCGCCGGAGAGCTTTGGAAACGGCCGGAAAGGCCAGAGGACAGTTCGGCTGACCTCGGCAAACCACGGAAAGACTCAGTTCACAAGCCTTTCCGAGGTTTGCCGAGGTCAGCTGAACTGTCCTCGGGCCTTTCCGTGCATTTCCGTTCAGCTCCGGCGCCACCCACTTCAGGCCAAAAGCTGTACTGCACACCGCTTTGGCCTGAATCCTGCTCGTGTTGCGAGACAACACTCGGAAACTGAGTTAGGATTTTTTGAAATACAGTGCTCGTATTGCGAAACGCTCGTTAACCGCTTTACTCGCAATCCGAGGTTCCACTGTATGTAGAGATGTAATACCACTAACATTATTTTACCTTGAATAACACAACTGCTTTGTGGCCAATAAGCATTGTGTTATATCTATGGGCATGATGTCTTTTGTACAGAATGTAATTTGCAGCAGTATTACTAGCACTGTAGGAACCAGAATTGCCAAAACTGTGTTACAAGGCTTACTTCTTGGGGTGGACTAAAGCCTCCTGGATTACGAGCATAATCTGTTCCAGGAGAATGCTCGTAATCGCATATCAAAGCGAGTTTCCCCATTGAAGTCAATGGAAACGAAAATAACTTGTTCCGCATTGACTTCAATGACATGCAATACCGCATGCGACCAGAGGCGAGGGGGGTCGCCGGAGAGCTTCGCAAATGGCCAGAAAGGCCCGAGGACAGTTCGGCTGACCTCGGCAAACCTCGGAAAGACTCCGTTCACGAGCCTTTCCGAGGTTTGCCGTGGTCAGCCGAACTGTCCTCGGGCCTTTACGTGCATTTCCGTTCGGCTGCGGCGCCCCCCACCTCAGGCCAAAAGCGGTACTGCACACCGCTTTGGCCTGAGGCTGGGTTCACACTGATACGACACGACATTCATCCGACTTTCATCCTACTTTGCTCTGCGACATCAGTCCTACATTGATCCTACATTGGTCCGACATCCATCTGACATTCATGAACAGGATACTACTTTGATCCGACTTTGTGCTAGTCTGACTTGTCCTTTGACCAATCAAAACAATCCCAGGGTGAGATAAATTCCTTTTACTGCTGCTGTAATCACCATGTCGGATGTCAAATGTCGGATGGTTAGGACAAGGATCCTACTTTGATCCGACTTCAATGATATTCAATGGGCTGAAGTAGGATCAAAGTCGGACAGAAGTAGTACAGGGAGCATTTTTAATGTCGGACCGACTTGTGTCGGACCAGTTAAGACGGCTCCCATAGGGAAACATTGATTTTCACACGTCATGCGACATGAGCTCCTAATGTCGGAGCGTTTGTCGGACAAGTGTGAACCAGGCCTGAATCCTGCTCGTGTTGCGAGACAACACTCGGAAACCGAGTTAGGATTTTTAGAAATACAGTGCTCGTATTGCGAAAGCTCGTTAATTGCGTTACTCGCAATCTGAGGTTCCACTGTATGTAGAGATGTAATATCACTAACAATATTTTACCTTGAATAACACAACTGCTTTGTGGTCCATAAGCATTGTGTTATATCTATGGCCATGATGTCTTTTGTACAGAAAGTAATTTGCAGCAGTATTACTAGCACTGTAGGAACCAGAATTGCAGAGACTGTGTTACAAGGCTTACTTCTTGGGGTGGACTAAAGCCTCCTGACCAACACACTTAAAGGTACAGTTAACCGAGGCTGCAGTCTACATAAATGACCACAGATCACATCATTGCTAACTTCACCATTGTGATGACAGAACATGTAGCATATAGCCCCGTACACACGATCGGATAACCTATGGATTTTCGTCCGATGGATTTGTCCATCGGAAATCCGATGAAACTGTTTTTCATCAGTCTTGGCCACACACCATCAGTCAAAAAACCGACCGTTCCAAACGCGGTGACGTAAAACACTCCGATGAGCCGAGAAAAATTAAGTTTAATGCTTCTGAGCATGCGTCGACTTGATTCTAAGCATGCGTGGGTTTTTTAACCGATGGACTTGCCCATAGACGATCCGATCGGAAATTTCCATCGGTTTTTTATCCATCGGAAAATTTTAAAACAAGTTCTATTTTTTACAACCGATGGAAAAAAGACCGATGGGTACCATACACGATCGGTTGGTCTGATGAAAACCATCCATCGGACGGTTTTCATCAGTCAAACCGATCGTGTGTACGGGGCTTCACACCCTCATCAGACATACTGTATATTTCTGCCTACAACAGAGCATAAGTCATGCCAACCAATTGGATTGTCTGTTATTTCTCTAAGTTTGACCTCTCAGAAAAATTAGGTAAGGAGATGAGGACCCGGGCTAGTGATCCATCATTATCTTTCAGTACAGCTTCAGTGCAATGATTCCTCCATGGTTTTTAGATACATTCTGTCATTTAAGCTAGGTTGTTACTTGTTACCCTTGCCTGTGGCTCCTAAATGAAGAGGCTTAAGTAGTGACTGAATGGAATGTATCAGTTCACAAGTGGGTGATCAGGGGGTAGTGTGGAGTGACTGTTTGGTCATTGCATGGCTAATTACTTTTACATTACTGTTCCTGGTGGGCCCCTTTTCAAAACAGTGATTTTAAAGTTGGGAGAATGCTGACATGGTTACTGGATGATTTTGCATACATTGCCTTCATCCCTATTGCTAGTTATTGTTTTCACCTTTATTTTCTCCTATAGGAAAAAGTGTATGCAAGTAAAATGTTCTGCTTCTTGCATTACACTTTTACACCCCCAAAATATGAAAGATTAAAAATCAACATACAATACTAAGCTTTAGACCTATTTATATATTATTATTATTATTATACAGGATTTATATATCGTCAAGGTTGTGCAGCGATTTACAACATGGGGACAGACAGTACAGTTGCAGTACAATTTAACATAGCTTAGGTCAACAAGTTACCACATTGGTTGAATGGCATCATAAATGATCATCAGCTCTTCTACTGAAGTGTGCATCATGGGGCTCCGCTCTCTGCTATTTTATTTTGGCAGGCTTATGACATACCATAAGACTTGAAGAATGATTCAGAACTGTTGTAGAAGCATTTGTACACAGAAAATCCAGAAAATGAGCTGAAATAGTCTAAAGCTCTTTTGAAAAAAATATTTATCATCCGTACTTAGTGAACAGTCCAGTGGCAAATAACTTTATTGGAATATTATGCTCTTAGCATTTAGTAGAGATACCACTTTTTTAAGACCGAGTACAAGTACCGATACTTTTTTTCAAGTACTCGCCGATACCGTTTATCTATACTTTTTTTTTAATGTCATGTGACAGTGGCACTAATATGCAGCACTGATGACGCGTGGACTGTGTCAGTATTTTTAATTCTTTTTTCATTTTTACAGCGGTTTCTTTTTTGTGTGTGTGGAGGGGGGGGGGGGGGTAGGCTTGGGAGTAGTAACCTTTTAAATATGTATTTATTACAATTCTATTTTTATTTATTTTTTATCTGTTGGGGGGCTTTGTTGAGATATCCCCTTTTTGAGACAGGGAAAGGGACTAAGGACACAGATTCCCCAGTCCCTTTCTCTGCAGCAGCAGCTGCACTGGAGATGAATGAAGAGGAGACAGAGGCTCCTCTCCATTCATGAACTGAAGCATCGTAAATAAGAGGAGGGGGGACCGGAGCGGAGCATGGAGGGGGACAGGAGCGGAGCACAGAGGGGGACCGGAGGAGCCTGGAGGAGCACGGAGGAGGACTCAGAGGGAGACTTGATGAGGATACAGAGACAGTCAGGGGTGTTCAGTACGGCAGTGGGGGGAGTTACAAGCATCGATCCCACTGTATAGATTTGAATAAAGCAGCTGAAACCCGCAGGAGGGAGAGGAGGAGAAGCGGCTGTCAGCTGCTTTATTGAAATCTATACAGGGAGATTGTGCTTGTAACTCCCCCCACTGCCGCACCGATCACCCCTTACTGCCCAGGTATCGGGTCAAGCATCAGTGCATTTGCCCGAGTACAAGTACTTGGGCAAATGCTCGGTAACGGCACCGATACCAACACTAGTATCGGTATCCGTGCAACCCTAATATTTAGCTAACTAGTTTTGCATAGTGATGTGCAAATCTTTCTAAACAAAGAATTTCGATTTTTTTTCACACTGATCTGCAAATAATAATACAATTAATTAGCTATTGTTGTCTGTCTTTTTTTTTGTTTTTGTTTTTGTTTTTTTAAATTGTACGATTTACTGCAGAGCTGACGAATCAACATGCACGTTTTTAGAGAAATCAAAAATTGATGAACCCAAATTTATTTGCACAGTTTCCAGTTCAGGTGGGCCAGGAGGGAACAGTATATGGGGACCAGGAGGTAACAGTATAGTTCGGGGGGCCAGGAGGAAACAGTATAGTTCAGGGGGGCCAGGAGGAAACAGTATAGGGGGGCCAGGAGGTAACAGTATAGGGCGGCCAGGAGGAAACTGGTGGGCACAATACTGTAATTTTCTTAATGAAGAGTAGCTATGGGAAACTGCTGGAATGCCTGGAATGTCACTGCAATGCCCAGAATGCTGCTGGAATGTCCGAAATGTTCAGAATGCTGCTGGAATGCCCGATTCCCGCCCACTCTCCTCTCTCGTCCCTCCTGAGTGATGTCACACATTAAAATGCAGGCACCTGGGATAGAGGGGAGGGGTGGCTGTGATCGGCACGGGACAGTGATGTCAGTTAGCTCTTCACTGCAGCCTGTCAGCTATGTGGGGATGCGCTCCATCGTTCATCTGCCTGTAAAGAATGGCAGATTGTGGTGGAACCCCCGGGGACCTCTCGTGGAACCCTAGGGTTTCGCGGAAACCCCGGTTGAGAAACACTTGTCTAAAATGTAATGGGTTTAGTTAAATTGTAATGCATTATTTAAGCATTTCTTTAGAATTGCCAAACTCATTATATACTCCTGGAGTAAATCTTATAACATGTTATAACATGTTATTATTTATGGTATTAAGTTTGACCATGCACTACAGACACAGATTTAGCCATTGAGATATTTAATGTCTTTATAAATAAAACAAACAAATATATTGTTTTTTGACAAGCAGAAGTACAACTTGAAAATATAAAAAATAAACTGTAAACTCTATTGGCTGTAATACTATTGCACATGAATAAATTACCAACATTAAATATTAAGAATATAAGTTAGAAAAGCTTTTTTTACACTAGATATTCTTATGTATGTGGTAGTGCAGTGTTAATTTTGACATTACATTTCAATTGTGTTTTATTTAGTCATAGTCTTTTGAATAAAATACCATTTTAGTTTTAGTCGTATTTTAGTCATCTCAATTGTTTTAGTTTTAGTCATATTTTAGTCCACTAAAATAGTATCAATTTAGTAGACGAAAATATGTTAGTCGACAAAATTAACACTGATGGATAGAAATGAAAATATTTTGGCAAGTACAAATAGCTATCTTATATGCATTCCATCCAGGTATTAAGGTCATGCCTGAAATTCAGATTTATTACATTTTTATTACACCTTGCACTGTCTTGTTGAATAAGTCTGGTGTATCATGATGATGATATGTGTTCATTTTTGCCGCTGTTGTCATTAGCTAGACTGATAAAGTTTTTTAAAGCATTTTTGTAATGAAGTGATAATGGAATAAGTCAATTATCATGTTATTACTGTAACTAACACCCAATATAAAAGGGAAAACCCAATTTTTGATATTCCAAAGCCAAAAGATCTCATTCTTTTTTTTACTACCGTAATTAATGAAAGATTGCTGGACAGATCTGCATATATTTGTGTCATGTTCCCATTTTTGAAAAAATAAAAAATAATAAGTAATTTCCTAAGCATTTGTTTTGTTAACAAAGCATCCAACAATTAAGCTTTTACTTACATGTAAAACTGATTTTTATAATCTACTGACATAGCTAAAGAACAGATAAAACAGTGAACCTGACATTTTTTTCATCTCTTTTCTTCCCTGCATTAATCAAGAGTCATAATAAAATTGTTTTATAGTGGGATGATTTATTCCACATACTTCAAGGATTCCCACTCTCTACTTCCCAGTAGGGTGCTCCCCTTCACCCACTGCCACCTGTGCTCCTTTCATCTGTCTTGCTAATGCCATCCAGCAGGCTTATGTGGTATTGTCATATCAGACTGTCACAGCATGGGGGCTTGGAGGGCCTTTGGCTATCCAGTTAAGACACCTTTATGAGTTATCTCGCTCATACTGTGACTCATTATTCCTGACAGTATGCCTTGCTACACATTTCTCCACACATATGGGAATAGCCTGACCTCTTACTTTTGCATATGATGGATCCAAAATGTGTAGTCTGCGAATGTCACATTTATGAAAAAGAAAGCATTTTAGGTGATATCAGAGTATAAAATAGAGGCTAATTTTAACTGGTTGACGTTTAATTTACATTCAGTAAAATCCGACATGACAAAAGCCATCCTTTCTGCACCAAAAGATAACAGCGCCACGGTGCAGGCAACAGAAACTTACCCTTTAAAAATAAAAGAAGCCATTTCGCAAAAGTATAAAGCCATTGTCTATGTTTAATCCGGAGTCGCAAGGGACCAAAAAAAGGCACATTAGCTTTTGGCACTTGGAGACTTGAACTGGTAGCTTTCAACACAGAAAGTGGTTCCCTACCCTAAGTCACCTTTACACTAACTTTCCCTGTAACCCTAACAATAACTCCCCTGTAATTCTAACACTAACCACACCTGTAACTCTAAACAAAATGTTCCTCTAATCCCGAACATGAACCCTTTCTTTAACTCTAACATTAATAACAGAGTATCCCTGAATCTCCCACTAGGAGAGACACGGACATATAGGGGATTTTTAGCATGCCTAGCAAAATAGTACACAAAAAAACAACGTGCTTAAAAACAACAATATTTATTCCACACAGGTTAAAATCAGAGAGTACAGTCTAAAAATGTGAAAAAATGCTGCCAAATTTGTTATAGAATCAACAGAGCCAAAGGCGCTGGTGGTATAAACGCGTTTCGTCCAAATTTGGCTTCTTCAGGATCCACTGTGTGTTCACAATATATTAACCTGAAAAAGCAGATGAAGTGGAAAGTTGATGGGGAGATAAGCTCACAGTAAATATACCAACAGGATGATGTCAATAGAGTTGATGGTTTTCCTTACACAGGAGGATAGCTAAATTTAAACACCGTAGGTAAGGATAATGTGAAGGGAGGGGATGAAAATTACAGTCATAGATGGAAGCCCCAGAAAAAGTGCCTATATGCCTGTGTCTTCCCAGTGCAAGATTCAGGGATACCCTTTTATTTCCATTATTGACTTTTTGGGGGTTGTGCCTTTTTTTCTCTTTGTGCACAAGATCTCCCACCTCACATTCTAACGCTAACATTAAACCTCCCAGTTCTTGTATCTTTAACACTAACCCTCCCTATAATCCTAGTACAAAGTATATATAAAACGTGATGGTGACTGCGCTGTAGTGTGTAAAAATAGAATGATGGAAAGGGAGAGAAATTAAGCTCGGAGGGAATGTGGCAAGGAAGGGTAGGGTGTGGAGAGGAGGGGGAAGGGGAGGGGAAGAGGGAGAGACTGGGAGACGAAGTGGGTGAGTAATAAGCTAGTACTGGGCTAACTAGCAGTGATGTGCAATGTGCACAGTGACACAAATGAAAATACACTAATAAAAGACTGATCAATGATAATCAGAAAAAAATGTAACACAGTGAATAATAGACAAAAATGTGACATATAAAACCAGTATCCAAATGTTCGAGGTATGCTACACGTGATAAAGATAAACCACTTAGACATAATAATAATCCACAAACAAATCCATGAATGGGAAAAGTGAAATGGATGGGATGAATGAAAACACACACTCAGTGAATGAATGAACTGTACTAATAAGGAGAGGCAGTCCCAAATAAGTCCTGGTGATGACTTCCCAATCCTTCCAAAATAACTATATGGTATATGAATAAATCATATGTGGATAAAGTCCCGTCACCAATGAAGTGCTAGAAAAGAATCCTGTGGCATCCACCCTGTGATCACACCTGGCTTACCTCCCTATTGGAAGGGGGGACAGTATACAGCAATTCTCTGTAGTGAAGGGGGGTATCACGTCCTTATGGCCTGATCTTTATGGCACCGTTACTCATTGGAGTATATAAGAGAAAACAAAAACAGAGAGTACATCAATAGCGCAACTCTGTGAGTGCAGCAAGAGGAGTGGCTGATGCATATATTCACACACTCACTTGTGATGGAGTGAGCATGGACCTCAATCCAAACGAGCGCCGAGCTCGTGCCAATGGGAAAGAGTGTGACATCTATGGTGCATCCGATGCAACCCTCAAGAGGCAAGTGTCAGCAGCGGCAATCACAGAGTTGGAATGTAGAGGAAACAAAGGACGGAGAAATAGTGTGGGTCTGAAACCGCTAAACGTTTATTAAAACTAAAGTAAAAAACTCACATTTGGAAGTAAAAACCGGGTATTAAATCCTTACGAGCAGCGAGCTCGTCTCCTCTCGGATCTGCTGGCAGTGTGTCTCTCAGATCCGAGAGGAGACGAGCTCGCTGCTCGTAAGGATTCAATACCCGGTTTTTACTTCCAAATGTGAGTTTTTTACTTTAGTTTTAATAAACGTTTAGCGGTTTCAGACCCACACTATTTCTCCGTCCTTTGTTTCCTCTACATTCCAACTCTGTGATTGCCGCTGCTGACACTTGCCTCTTGAGGGTTGCATCGGATGCACCATAGATGTCACACTCTTTCCCATTGGCACGAGCTCGGCGCTCGTTTGGATTGAGGTCCATGCTCACTCCATCACAAGTGAGTGTGTGAATATATGCATCAGCCACTCCTCTTGCTGCACTCACAGAGTTGCGCTATTGATGTACTCTCTGTTTTTGTTTTCTCTTATATACTCCAATGAGTAACGGTGCCATAAAGATCAGGCCATAAGGACGTGATACCCCCCTTCACTACAGAGAATTGCTGTATACTGTCCCCCCTTCCAATAGGGAGGTAAGCCAGGTGTGATCACAGGGTGGATGCCACAGGATTCTTTTCTAGCACTTCATTGGTGACGGGACTTTATCCACATATGATTTATTCATATACCATATAGTTATTTTGGAAGGATTGGGAAGTCATCACCAGGACTTATTTGGGACTGCCTCTCCTTATTAGTACAGTTCATTCATTCACTGAGTGTGTGTTTTCATTCATCCCATCCATTTCACTTTTCCCATTCATGGATTTGTTTGTGGATTATTATTATGTCTAAGTGGTTTATCTTTATCACGTGTAGCATACCTCGATCATTTGGATACTGGTTTTATATGTCACATTTTTGTCTATTATTCACTGTGTTACATTTTTTTCTGATTATCATTGATCAGTCTTTTATTGGTGTATTTTCATTTGTGTCACTGTGCACATTGCACATCACTGCTAGTTAGCCCAGTACTAGCTTATTACTCACCCACTTCGTCTCCCAGTCTCTCCCTCTTCCCCTCCCCTTCCCCCTCCTCTCCACACCTCCACACCCTACCCTTCCTTGCCACATTCCCTCCGAGCTTAATTTCTCTCCCTTTCCATTATTCTATTTTTACACACTACAGCGCAGTCACCATCACGTTTTATATATATTTTATTGTTCACTTGGACCAGACCTTCCGGTGACTGCTGCAGTACCCCATCCGTTCCCCTTACACCTCTCATCTGTGCCACTACTTAGCTAGCGCGAGGGTTTTTCTTGTTTTATACTAGTACAAAGTATGTCACCATCATACCAAGTATCTCCAGAATGGGTCCAAGGGTTTTTCAGAAATCACATCATAGCTACAGATGAAAGTTTTTGGAGCTATGCAGTACTCCTTCATCAGACATGTGACAACCTGATGCCTGATGAAGGGGTCCTGTGTGGCTCCTAAACGTTACCTCTGTATCCATGATGTGATTGCTGAATAAAGCTTTGGACCCGTTCTGGAATTTTTTGATGTGCTGGTGACATACTTTTTGCTTTGAATGTCTTTGGGTTCCAGCCGGTGGTTGCTACAGCACCCACTTACACTCACAGCCACTTTCAGGAACCTGTGCATTTGGAATAGTGCATTAGTAACAGTGCGTTTGACTACCTATAATCCTAACACTAAACCTCCCTGTATGTCTATCACTAACTGTTCACTTGACACGGAAACTAATAATACCTGTAAATTCAACACTAACCCTCTAACTTTACCACTTACTGTCCCTGTAACTCTAAAACTAACCTTCTCTGTAACCCCAGCACTAACCCTGCCTGTATCCCCAACACTAACCCTCCATGTACACCTTACTAGTAATGCTTTCTGTATCTCTACCACTCACTGTTCAAATAATGTGTAAAGTAATCATCCATTCCCTGAAATTCTAACACTATTCATCCATATAACTTTAAAATTAACTGTCTTTCTGTCATCCTACCACTAAGGTTTTACTAGGGTTACAGAAACCATTAGGGTTTCTGTAACCCTTCCACTGTCCCTCTCTGTAACTATTAAGCTAACTATCCCTGTAACTCTAACACCAACCTTCTCTGTAACCCTAAAGCAGACCATACATGATTCTTTCTTTTTTTTTTTTTTTTAACTGGTTAAACAAAAAAATGAACCGATTCCCCCATGCACACATTCGATGTTTGTGGGGAAGTCGCTCCTGCTAAACTATTGTATTCTGCTGGCGGGGAGGATTCACTTCCAACAGAATACAATGATCAGTGTTTCCGGCTATAGCTGTCAGCACTGACCATTTGGGAAAAACCCAACAGGCTGGTTGTACACAAGTCGATCAAAAAAATTGGCTTGTGTACAACTGGATAGCCTTTACATTGATTGAAATTCGGCTGATTTCGATCCATGTATGGCTGGCTTAACACTAACCCTTTATGTACTATATAATTAACTGTCCCTGTAATCCCAACTGTCTTATAACTCTAATTCCAACCTTACCTGTAACCCTACTATTGGTCCTCCATTTTTTTTTCCTTGTAATCATAATTATAACCATCTCTATAACCATAACACTAACCATCCCTTTATGTACACATTGACCATTTATTTGCATACTTTCGCTTTTCTGCACTGGGATCCAATATGATAAAAGCGAACTTTCTGCAACCAAAAAATCCCTACGATGAGGTCCAGGAAACAGAAACTCCTTCAATATTAAAAGACAGTACCTTGGGTCCCATAATTGGAGAACTATTGGCTATCCGCAATCTATAAGGATACTACAGTTGGCTTATAGGAGCAGAGCATAATTGAAGGCATAAATGAAAAAAAATAGTCTTATCAGTTCTAACAATTGTTTGTATTTTGAGCTCCTCTTACCACCTTCTCTTTGTCAAAAAAAACATCCAATTACATAAGCTAAACAACTCTTCAGCAAATTGTTCATTGTTTGACAATGTAGGTAGTGTATAACCATAGCAGCAAAAATTCTAGACATGTGGATTTGTTTTCTTCCAAATGCATTTTCGTCCAAATTTCGGGGATTTTCACATTCGTTTTAACAAACAATAACGAATGTGCAGAGTCCGAAATCCGAAAGATCCGACATAAAAAATGCTTTATTTTCATTTTGTTGCGACAACAGTTCGATATAGATAGAAGATTCGACATGACGGTGACAATAGCGATCTGTGTCTATCGAATCTGCGGTTAAATATGCCTAACCTAACTCTATTAGTCCGAGATTATTCGACATAGAGAGAAAAGATTCAACATAGAGAGAAAAGATTAGACATTATAGAGACATGAAGATTCGACATAGAGAGAAAAGAGTCGAAATAGAGAGAAAAGATTCAACATAGAGAGAAAAGATTAGACATTATAGAGACATGAAGATTCGACATAGAGAGAAAAGAGTCGAAATAGAGAGAAAAGATTCGACATAGAGAGAAAAGATTAGACATTATAGAGACATGAAGATTTGGCATAGAGAGAAAAGAGTCGAAATAGAGAGAAAAGATTCGACATAGAGAGAAAAGATTAGACATTATAGAGAGAAAAGATTCAACATAGAGAGAAAAGATTCGACATAGAGAGAAAAGATTTGACATTATAGAGACATGAAGATTCGACAGAGAGAAAAGATTTGATATAGAGAGAAAAGATTAGACATTATAGAGACATGAAGATTCGACAAAGCAGCTAAAAACATACGATCGCCACGAGCAGACATTTATGGTCAAATGCTCCGCCCATATATAAATATAATTATTACTAGTCATACAACATTAGAATTCTACTATAGCTTGTGGGCGGAGCATTCGACCGGAAATGTACGATTGCAGCGTCGTACAGTTTAGCTGCTTCATCGAATCTTCTTAGAACATTCGACAGACACCATAAGCCTTCAATGACAGATTCGACCTTAATTAAAGGAGAAGTATGGGTTTTCTTTTTCTTTTATATTCATACTTACCTCGGTGGATGGAGCATCAGACCGATGCTCCATCTGTTCCCCGCCGTCTGTGCACTGAAAACCGAGCCACCGAACATCGCCGCTGGCTC
This sequence comes from Rana muscosa, assembly GCA_029206835.1. NCBI lineage: Eukaryota > Metazoa > Chordata > Amphibia > Anura > Ranidae > Rana > Rana muscosa. Next base: position 514,935,916 of record CM055116.1, on the reverse strand, counting down.
GGTTCTCACAGATCCCTGAGAGGAAAGCCGCTGACTGTCAGTCAGCGGCTTTCCTCTCTGCTTCTCCACGCTCATTGGAGAGCTGAGCAGTGGAGGGACGGGGAGAGGCTGTCTCAGTGGCTCGCTGAGACTGCCATCAATCAGGGCAGCTGGCGGATCCTGACTTGGGAAGTCGTGATGACGCGCTGCCCCGACTGATGGCAGTGACGTCAGCGGAGAGCGGACTTCAGACCGATCTCCGCTGAAAACGGGTCACAGGAGTGCAAAACTAATTGCACTTCTGTGACCCTGAGGAGAAGCCCAGCCTAAAAAGCTTTGGCTGTACTTCTCCTTTAATTCTTATTTTCGGAATAATGCATTTTTTAACGAAACAAAATAAATAAAAGCGAATTTCGGAAGTAACTAAGTAATTTTATTTTTTGGACGAAAACGAAATTCCGAAACAAAATATTTCAGTGTGCACATATCTAAAAAATTCTATCTGCATGGTATTTACAACATCTCTCCATATAACAATATTAATAATCATAAAACAACTACTATTAGTTATAATAATATATTTTACAATCCACTTTCAGCTTTGTGGAAACCTCATATAAAAAAAACACTAGTGCTATTAAGAAGTTCATGTTCAGTGCTCAGTTGTCTTGCAATAATTTGCAACACTGAACATTTTTCATTTTATTATGAAATATATTTGACCATGTTGCTAATTTTTGTTGATCGCTGATGATCCATCTTAACAGATGTAAGCTACTTATATATGGGATTTTACAGCTTAACATGATAACCCAGTGACATATTCTCTTGCAGAATTCAGTGCATAAATATATCCTTCTTTGACTAGATATGTTTGTCTTGAGACTGACTACAAAAGTAATCTTTAGCAACCAATTTGATCACTGCAGGCAGTACAATGAAAGCCAAGCTGTAGCACAGTAGACTCTCAAAAAGATAAGTTCTGCATATAGCACACTCTCTTCCCGGTTACTCACCAACTATATACAGTAGATATGGATTCCTTAATACTAAATTCTGCTACCTAGTTGTAGCACACGGACCCTTTTCTCTTGCCTACCTTCTCCTTGCAGGGATAAAGGCACACCGTGCCACATGCCCGTATCCTCCTGGTTTAAGAGGTTGAAAGGTGTTCTTACAATTTTGGGTCCTGCAGCGAGTTACCTCCCATCCATTGGTTCTCATCCCCAGAATATATGGAAAAGTCTGTTCCTTTCCCTGAAAGAAGGCCAATGTCCAGACAATGTTTAAACTCCAAACAGACGAGTTTATTTCATCTTGCTTGAAACAGATTTGGGAATAGCTTGAAGATAGTGACAAAAGCAGGTAGGGAGACAGGTTCAGGCACGCGGCGCCCAGTTACCCTATTCTTCACTCAAGCCTGAGTGTGAATTGCTCACCCTGATAGATCCCTCTCACAGTTCTAGCAGCCGGAATGAAGCACGAACAGTTTCTTTAAGTTAGTCCCCTTCACGGACAAGTCTAAAGCCTCGTACACACGGCCGAGAATCTCGTCAGGAAAAAAATCGTCGTTTTTCTTGATGAGATTCTTGGACAAGAAACTTGTCCCGGCCGAGTGTACACACGCTCCATTCAAAGAACCCGTGGTTCTTTGAATGGAGCGAACGCGGTGACGTAATCGACTACGACAAGCATCTTGCTACACCCTACCTATGCCTAGGAAGCTACCGCGCATGCGTCAAAGTAATTTTGAGCATGTGCGGGTTTCCACGGCGACAGGTAAGTGTACACACACACACTTTTCTCGTCGAGAAACATGCTGACGAGAATCTCGACGAGAAAATGAAGAATCCTGATGAGAAAATAGAGAGCAGGTTCTCTATTTTTCTCGTCGGTTTTCTTGACGAGAAACCTGATAGCCGCGTACACACGACCGATTTACTCAGCAAGAAAGCTCTGCCAGCAATTTTCTTGTCGAGAAACTCGCTGGCAGAGGTCGTGTGTACGAGGCTGAAGAGATCCTCTGCCACAGAATCCTTTAGTTACTGAGTTGAGCGGTATCTTGATATAGCGCGGTCTTACCCTGAAGGGTCCCGACGTGCTTACAAACACATGTAAATACTAGGGCCAATTTATAGACAGGATCTGATTAACCTACCAGCATGTCTTTGGAGTGTGGGAGGAAACCGGAGCACCCGGAGGAAACCCACACAGGCACAAGGAGAACATGCAAACTCCAGGCAGATGGTGTCGTGGTTGGGATTTGAACCAGTGACCCTATTGCTGCTAGGTGAAAGTGCTAACCACTACACCACTGTGCTCCCATAGAGTAATAGAGACCATAGGTGTCAATGGGACACACTACAGGGGCTATACTGCAACTCACGAATCCTTCCCTCTGATAGGTAACCAGGCCTCTCCTTCACCGTGAATTCCTTCACCGATCCATCGGACAGGTCCTCCCCCGGTTTCCTCTCCTTCAGAGCGGGCCACCCTCACACGGGTTCCCTGGGACTACTGTGTGTTGATTGTAGACCCAGTTGAAGGTACTGGGCCTACCTGGAACTTCGTAGCCTCGGGCCAAAGGTGCCCGAGACTCCTCGACCAGTTCACGCACCCCAGGCCAGCAAGGCCAATGGGCGCGACTTCACCACCAGGGGTCCTCCCCTGCACTCTCCTCCTCGTCCTCCCCCTCTCCTCTGGGAGTCTCCCCTTTTTGTACCCTCTCCCATCATGCACAGCAGGCCGAACTCCGCCCACCGTATGGCAGCCGAAAGAGGACACCCAATACCACCACAATGTCACCAGTGGTTCAACCCAAGACCTGGGCAACAGCGCCACCACAGGCCCAGAAGAACTATACACCAGACAACAACATGGCAGGGCAGAATCTATATTAAACAGAATTGTAGAGTGTGAGCCATACTATTGCTCAGACTGCCCCTAAATTTGCAACATAGCGACCCCATTTTTGGGGGTCCCGCTACACAGTGTTGCCACTAAGGTCATATATAAAGATTGATGAGTGCTGAATATGTTTGTTACATACTTGGATTTAGGGTTAAAGAAGACAGAGTGGCATACTCTTATTATTCGCCCATCAGCACTGTTGATGGTTGAATTGTACAAATTTCTTTTCTGCAACCACTGCAGAATTTGCACCATCTATGGCCTGCCTAAGCCTATTTTAGGGATGCATTGCCAGTAGGGTTGCCACCTGACCACCTGAAACCCGGACACATTATTCAAACAGGAATGTGTCTCTGAACAGGGCTTGACAGGAGGGTAAGGGGGCACTATGTACACCACATTACTATTCTCGATGGAGTGCCCAAACGTGTCCCAGGTCTGTTAGAGTCCTATAGTGTATACTAGAAGATTTTTTTTTTTACTGTGCGCCAATAAAGTGTTCGAGTTTGGCTTGAAGAAAAAGTGGCAACCCTAATTGCCAGACACCAATGTCTGAGGGTGTTTGGATTGTACATGCATGTCTGACCTCCCTATAGGATCGAAGACCAGCACAGTGCACAGTAAATGGCTGTTTATCTCCAGTAGCAGTTCACTCTCACTGAGTAATTGAGACATCAGATAAAACCCTGGAGCTACCTCTGGTTTGTTTTTGGACACAGTGCTCAGAGTTCCTGTACTTTTCCAATGTTTTCAGACTTCGGCTGGGAAAGTTCATTGTTCTGAAGTAAGCAGCAAAGCAAAATACGTCCTGAAGTAGCAAGAAATGTACTATTTGGCTGCTGTTCTAGACAAATATCCCTTTGGTCTCATCAGCTGCTCTAATTACATTCAAGTTTTTCTAAAAATATTTCCTACCATGGCAGGGGTCTTGTCATTAGAATTACAGTAAACAAGTATTGTTTTCCTTTTGGTTGTGGTGGCCTAAATTAGCATAATGTTATTACAGATGCAGAGTTAACTTTCGGTCGTTTTCAAAACAAATGTAAATTCAATGTGATAGAAAGTGTATGACAACATACGAAAACATATTTGTATATAAATGTGGTTGAGGTGAAAACCCCAAAATGATTCAAAGCTAAATTCCAGGCATGGTTTGTATTGCATAGTTACATTGGTAAAGCTAAGAACAATGTAAGTATGTATGCGTGAATGAAGCCTTGGATGTTTACACACCTGTGTCAATGGTTCCATTCACACTGCTGTAAAAAAACGCATATACAAGTGCTTTTTGATTACGTATCTGAAGACACGTGCACTGCATTCAGATCCGCAACACAGAATCCAAATATCTGCATCTAAGTACATATGCTTTATGCGCTTACGCACATAACCACATTTCATGGACCAAAACCTCTCCCCTCAATTTGTGAGCTCAATCCACTGGAGAGACTTATAGACCGGGGGGGGGGGGGGGGGGGGTTTACCTAGACATGGCATTTCAAAAGTTTATAATATGCTAATACACTATTACCAAAAGTATTGGGGTGCCTGCCTTTACACGCACATGAACTTTAATGGCATCCCAGTTTTAGTCAGTAGAGTTCAATATTGAGTTGGCCCACCCTTTGCTGCTATAACAGCGTCAACTCTTTTGGGAAGGCTGTCCACAAGGTTTAGAAGTGTGTCTATGGGAATGTTTGACCATTCTTCCAGAAGCGCATTTGTGAGGTCAGGCACTGATGTTGGACTAGAAGGCCTGGCATGCAGTCTCCACTCTAATTCATCCCAAAGGTGTTATACCGGGTTGAGGTTAGGGCTCAGGCCAGTCAAGTTCCTCCACCTCAAACTCGCTCATCCATGTCTTTAGGTTACTTTCACGTGTATGAGTATTTTGTATGCTGCACTAAAAAAATTCTGCTTGATGCATCATTCGTGTTGTTTCCAGAAAAGCGCATCATTTATAGGGATAAATGGTATGTAGCGCCAACCCCCGAAGCAACCGCTTGGTAACTTGGGTTCTCTGTTCTGCTCCTCATCTTCGATAAAACCCTCAGCCCCTCTGGAACACCTAGTTTAACCACTTCAGCCCCGGAAGAATTTGCCTCCTTCTTGACCGGCCACAGCACTGTGTCGCTTTAACTGACAATTGCGTAGACGTACAAAGCTGTACACAAACAAAATTGACATCCTTTTTTTTCAAATAGAGCTTTCTTTTGGTGGTATTTGATCTCCTCTGCGGTTTTTATTCTTTGCGCTATAGAAAAAAAAAAGACAGACAATTTTGAATATATACTCTCCTACAAAATTTTTGTAACAAAATCACAATCGGCATATATTGATTGGTTTGCGTCTACAAACTATGGGAAAGATTTAGTGCATTTTTATGTTTTTTTTTTTTTTTTACTAGTAATGGCAGTGATCTGCAATTTTTAGTGGTACTGCAACATTGCGGCGGACAGATCGGACACTTTTGACACATTTTTGGGACCATTGACATTTATACAGCAATCAGTGCTATAAATATGCACTGATTACTGTGTAAATGTCGCTGGCAGGGAAGGGGTTAACACTAGGGGGCAATCAAGGGGTTAAATGTGTTCCCTCATGAGTAATTCTCACTGTATGGGGATAGGACTAACTGGAAGAGGAATACGCACACAAATCCCAGCTCTCGCTCTCGTGCCCGCAATTGCGTGTGGCCGGCAGCGATCGCGCATCGGGTCTCCTGCCGTGCAGTGGGTGCACGCGCCTGCTATGACTCTTAAAGGGGCCGACGTACCTATACGGTGGTTTGCGCAGCGGTGCCATTCTGCCACAGCATATGTACATGAGGCGGTAGGGAAGTGGTTAATGGGAATCACCTCAAACACTTAAGCCCTGTTCACAAGATCGGATTTCCTATGGATTCTAAGCCGATGGATTTTTCCATCGGAAATCGGATGAAGCTGACTTCCATCAGTCTTGCCTACACACCATCAGTCAAAATTCCGACCGTCCAAAACGCTGTGACGTAAAACACTCCGACAAGCCGAGAAAAATTAAGTTCAATGCTTCTGAGCATGCGTCGACTTGATTCTGAGCATGCGTGGGTTTTTTGTCCGATGGAGTTCCACACAGACGATCAGAATTTGCTATCGGTTTTTTGCCCATCGGATAAATTTAAAACATGTTCTATTTTTTCTCACCGATGGGGCCCATACACGATCGGTTTGTCCGATGAAAAAAGTCCACGGCTTTAGAGTCACAAGCAAAGATATCTTTGACTTGATAGTAAGCTAATACCAGGAGAGGAACTCTGTATTGGCATGGGTTGGAGTAAATAGTGGTTTGAGCACAAATAAACATGCCAAAGGTAGGTTTAGCCATAACCTGCTAGACAGTGTATTCACTATACCAAAGCAACTCAAATAGAGTTCTTTACCGCTAGACTGGAATTAACACATAAACCAGTAATATCAGTGGTAGACAGAGAATATAAACAATAACTGTGTTGTGAATAGGAATATTGCACCTACCCAAAGAAAATGACTAAGCCTGTGTGATACCCAGGTGTGGTACATCTGCACTAAGCAGGTAGAAAAGGTTTCTATGTTTCAACTGTAAATGGGCAGGTTTTAGTCCTGGATCTTCAGCTAGCTAACGTTGGGGCCCAATCATACTAGTGATGCACGTGAGAACAGTCACAGTAAGGCCTGCAGGCAGTACTGACAATTGTGGCGATAGGTCATGGCCGCAAGGTCCTTTCACTAGACTCAGTGACACCAGCATGGAAATCGCACTGGGTGGTAAAAAATCCTCTGCCCCAGTTCAACATGGACCTTGGCTCACCTGGTTGTACTGCTTTAGTGTAAGTGCAGCACTAAGCTCTCAGCAGTGGTAACCCAGTCCTAGTCTCCATGCTCTCCAATGCTCTCTCTCTCTCTGGTCCCACAGTGGTATGCCTGAGGCTTCTACTCTAGCTGCAAACAGATCTGACTCTGGGGGATCTGTTCACTTCTGCTTCCCGTTTCAAAGAACAGCTTGGGAAGATAGTGTTTTCCTCTCCTCCAACCCCTTCTGGGAGGTGAAGTCCATTGGGTAATGAGGACCCACAATAATTCTTCCTGTCTGGATTCCCATCAGATAAAGGGGTGGATCTTAACCACTTGCCGAGTGGCTCACACCGATATACGTTGGTAGAATGGCTCTCCTGCGCAAAATGATGTACCTGTAGGTCAGTTTATAAAAGCAGGATAGCAGGCGCGTGCCCACCGCGCACTGCAGGAGCATGCCCGTGGGTCCTGCGGACTCGATGTCCGCCGTCAACCTTCTATTGAGGTGCGGAGAGGCAGAACGGGGAACTGTAAACAAGGCATTTTCCAGTTCTGCCTAGTGACATGACATGGCAGGGATCTACTGCTCCCACTGATCGGGAGCAGTGATCTCTGTCATGTTCCAGTAAGCCCATCCCCCTACAGTTAAAACACGCTGAGGGAACACAGTTAACCTCTTAATCACCCCATGGTGTTAACCCCTACCCTGCTAGTGTATTTTTTACATTGATCAGAGCATTTTTATAGCACTAATCAATGTAATAATGTCACTGGTCCCCAAAAAGTATAATTTGGGGTCAGATTTGTCCGCCGCAATATCGCAGTCCCACTAAAAATCGCCTCCATTACCAGTAAAAGCAATAAAATAATAATTAAAGTCCCTAAATCGATCACGTAGTTTTTAGACGCGATAACTTTTGTGCAAAGCAATTAATGTACGCCTATTGCGATTTTTTTTTTTACCAAAAATATGTAGAAGAATATATATCAGCCTAAACTTTTTTTAAAATATTTTTTTGGATATGTATTATAGCAGAAAGTACGTTTTTTTTATTTATTTATTTATTTATTTTTCCAAATTGTCGCTCTTTTTTTGTCTATAGCGCAAAAAATAAAAACCGCAGAGGTGGTCAAATACCCCCAAAGGAAAGCTCTATTTGTGGAGAAAAAAATTAAATTTTGTTTGGGTACAGCGTCGCATGACCACACAATTGTCAGTTAAAACGACGCAGTGCCATATCACAAAAAATGCTCTGGTCATTAAGGGGGTAAAACCTTTTCGGGCTGAAGGGGTGGGACAAATTTAGATGGGGAGGTGCCCGATTTTAGTCTTACCTAGGGCAGCACAAAACCAAAATACCCCACTGGCGCAACCTCCATCTGTGCAGTGTGTGCCGGGCACATGGGCACCAAGGAGGGTGGACCAAATGTGCTATTACACACTGCACAACATCAAGGGGAGTGCACCTTCCCTTATTCTGCAGCAAGTCATTTTGTACACTGTGCTGTACATCCCTGATTCTGCATCAAACTATTCTGTATTCTGTGCTGTACATTCCCTATTTTGTACCAACTCTCTGTACACTGTACTGTATATTTCTTTTTCTGCACCAACTCATTCCATACACTGTGCTATACATTACTTATTCTGCACCAACTCATTCTGTACACTGTGCTATACCTTCCATATTCTGCACCAATTAACTCTTTGCACTGTGCTGTACATTCCCTATTCCACACCAACCTATTCTGTACACTGTGCTGTACTTACCTTATTCTGCACCAACTCATTCTGTACTCCGTGCTGTACTTTCCCTATTCTGCACCAACTAATTTTGTATTCTGTGCTGTACATTTCCTATTCTGCACCATTTCATTCTGTACACTGTGCTGTACATTCCTCATTTAACACTACCTCATTCTGTACTATGCAAATTGTCTTAGACTTTATTTAACCACACCCCTTTAAGCCACACCCAATATTTAATGCACTAAAATCACAACTACTTTTCACTAGTACGTAAGCTGCACATGCTGCATTTTCTTTTCATGATCAATTAGGCCAAAATGATGGTCTTGCAGACAGACTCACTGCTTTCAGAACATGTCCCTGCTTCAACCCCTACTCATCCTTTTCCTATACTACCATATAGTTTATGTGGCATATAGTAACTAAATGTCCTGTTTTGTATCTTTTTTCAAAAGCATTAGGTATGGCAGTGGAACATTTTTTTTTTTAATACTTACACAATAATTTGTTTTACCTGGGAAATTCAATGCATTCCCTACACTAGCCAATGAAGATTATTTTCATTCACTGAGATGCCGATTTAGAAATTAAATAGAAAACAAATCAAAATCTAGATCAATAGAGAAAAGGGATAAAACACAAAAACATGTCAGCCTGGAGAATTGCCAATCCCCTATAATAACGGTGTCTGCTGTATATAACAGAACGTGGAAAGTAAAAAAACAGCCTCACCGAAGTCAAGGGGATTACTATTTCTGTGTTAGTTTAGGCAATGGAAGCAGCAGAGCTTGGCGGCAGATGAGATGAAAGACGCAGGAGTTCTTAGATGTCTTAGGCACTCAGTGTTTGAGATGAGTGAGGCTAATTCAAAGTTTATGGCTTGAGCAGGTGCAGCAGAGAGAACCAAGACACTAAAACAAATATCTTATTTGAATGCCAGATCTTTGGTTACTTATCTGAATGTTAATTGGAAAGTAAGGCCTCCAAGTACTAATAACCAATGCCTTTGTTACTAAATTATTGTAAGATGAAGACTGAAGTTTAAAGGGGTTGTAAATTCTATGCATTAAGGTGAAAAACCTTTTGTAGTGCAGAAGCCCCCCAGAGCCCCCCTTTTACTTACCTGAACCTGATCCTGATCGTTCCAGCGACAGGGACAAGCACAGCAGCTCCAGCCACTGTCTTCATTCATCATTGGCTGAATTTATAGCAGCAGGAGCATTGGCTCCTGCTGCTGTCAATCAAAGCCAGTGACACAGGAGCCGGGGCGGGGCAGAGTCCTGCTGTCTGTGTCAATGGACGCAGCAGCAGGACTCAGGAGCACGCCTGCAGGAGTGCCCCCAGGAAATGCAGGTCTCCGCTGGGGCACTTGAGAAGAGGAGGAGCCAGGAGCGCTGTTGTGGGACCCCAGAAGAGTATCATCTGACCAGACTATATTCTTCCAGTATTTCACAGGCTTGTCTAAATGCTGTGCAGCAAACTTTAAACAAGCTTCAAAATGCTTTTTCTTCAGCAAGGGAGTCTTGCATGGTGAGTATCAATACAGACCACGGCGGTTGAGTGCATTAATTATTGTTTTCTTTGAAACAATTGTACCTGCTAATTCCAGGTCTTTCTTTCCACAAGTTGTCCTTGGCTCTTCTGATAATTCTTTTCACTCCTCTGTCATGGAAATCTTGCGAGGAGCACCTGGTCGTGGCCGGTTTATAGTGAAATCATGTTCTTTGCACTTCCAGGTAATGATCCCAACAGTGCTCACTGGAACGTTTAGAAGTTTAGAAATCCTTCTGTAACCAATGCCATCAGTATGTTTTGCAACAATAAGGTCGCAAAGGTCTTGAGAGAGCTCTTTGCTTTTACCCTTCATGGGATGTTTCTTGTGTGACACCTTGGTAATGAGACACCTTTTTATAGGCCATCAATTGAGACTGAACCAGCTGATATTAATTTGCATTGACAATGGGCAGGGTTTCTTTCCATTTACTGATAGATTTCAGCTGATGTCTTGGCTTTCCAAGCTACTGTGACAATGCTGATAGCCATACCACCTACACGCTCTTCTCATCCAAATGTACTGCAAACAGGCACAGCCTACATGAGGGTGGCAACTCTGCTCTGAATTCAGGAGTAGTGCAGCATTGTTGCCATACCATCACAGAAGGCTGCATTAGGTGGACTTCACTGGCAGGATCAATAGGTATTTGTGTAACTTTTACAGGGATAGAACCCTGTAAGAGCAGATGCACTTATAATTATTTGCTGCAGAACATACTTTTAATGAGAGGCCATAGTGCTACCTTGATTCCTTTCAAAAGCCATATCCAATATCTTCCTTTGGCCGCATATGAAACTGTGACTAAGGATTTATACTTTTCTGCAGATACAGCCAAATTTGTAAAATAATTTTCCACCTAAACACTAATATTAAGTTTATTTGTTCTCATAATTGAGGCAAATATTATGGACTCTTAACAATCTAATTAGGCAACATTTGCAAAGAAATAATTTTCTAAATTGCTCGATGGGAAGTGCGTTCAGATATAATGACACTTTGTGACGTTTTGCTGACAAATACTGGCAGTACTAAAAGACAGTGAAGACTTCCGACTAGTGAGGGCAAGGCAGGAATATCATCAAATGATGTGGCCACAGACTGGGAGGGAGCCATTAGCTTGTTTCCTGAGTTTCCTGATTTCCCAAGGACTGCTTTGTTAGATTTGCTGAGCAAAGGGCAATTCACAACTCCCATTCCATGACTTTGACAAGTTTTTTGAACACACAGTACTTGTGTGTAAAAACACCCACCTTACAAGGTCATGCCGTGACATCAGGAATCAGTCTGTTATTCCTTGACTTTAATTTCCTGTTAATTACATGTTGATGAAGTAAATCATAGAATCACTTATTAAATGTAAAGAAATATCCTAATTTATTACAAACTAACTGATATAATATTTACAAGTTAAAACAAACCTTGCATTTTTAACCATCACATTTTTAAAGCTGTAATTGATGTGTTTATCTTAAAGTAATTTTTGATGCAATTGTCAAATTTTTAGATTGTTCTTCAATATTTTGATTTTATTAAATAGAGAGGTTTGTAGATCAAACACTAGGCTGAGGTCTGTGTTTGAATCATTCAGCCACCCTTCTTAAAATGAACCTTGCATAAAAATGTTAGGTCCCACTATTTCTTAAAGTGGAGCTCCACCCTAATTTTTCACTTTTGGTAATCGGAACCCTCCCCCCCTCCGGTGTCACAATTGACACCTTTCAGGGGGGAGGGGGGTGAAGATATCTGTCTAAGACAGGTATTTTCACCCACATCCGGGAGTCCTGTCTCCGGGAATCTGCGGGAGTGACGTCACTTCCCCCAGACTTCCCGTAGTGTTCTGGGAGACACTCGTCTCCCAGAACACAGGAGGACGAATCAGAACGGCGCAGCGCGACTCGCGCATGCGCCGTAGGGAACCGGGCATGAAGGAGGATGGCGGAGGGAGCAGCAGAGCGACGAGCGATCGCTCGTCCTCTGCTGCGGACGTCGTTGGACTCCAGGACAGGTAAGTGTCCAAATATTAAAAGCCAGCAGCTGCTGTAGCTGTAGCTGCTGGCTTTTAATATTTGTTTTCCCGGCGGAGCTCCGCTTTAAGCCTAGTACACTTGGGCCGAATGTCGGGCCAGTTCTTTGTGTAGCCAATTCTTGTGGACACACGTTCTCTATTACGTGCTTAGTATCATAGGTGAGGGTAGTAGCAATTAGGATAGTGAAATAGTGAACATTGGTTTCACTGTCCCCCCATTAGATGGACATCTCATATATATGATTTCAGTTCCTGCTGTATGTGTAATGTTCTACATTATAAACAAAAATAAGAAGCTGCGCCAAGCATTAAACAGTGAAATAAACAAATCCTTGAGTGACACAAGGATGAAACACAATCAGTCTGGTTCAAAACATGAGACACTGAGCAACAGTCTGTAGGCATATCACAGTTCTTATATTGAAAAAGACGACACCACAGTGACTTCTTAAGCATGTGTGAGGCCCACCACCGAATAACAAAGCCGCTTACCAGAGGGCAAGCATAATGGAGCGGTCAGCTATAGCCCAGCCAAGGCCTTTAGTCCAGGGGGAGATGTACCTCATGTAGCGGCCTCGCAGCGACCTCTCCCTTCTTCTTTACGGCTGGTCAACTCGTCTAGGGGGACCAGGGAGAGGGGTGAGGTGCTGCCACCAGCTCGCACCTTGTATGTGTGTAGAGGTTTGAGCTAAGATCTTTACCTTCGGGTCTGTGTCCCTGTCCGGAGCTTCCACTTCAAATGTGACAGGTAGATAGGTGAATGTAGAACACTTTGCTCCCAGAAAAGTAAGCCCACACCAGGTGACAGTACAACATCTATATTTATTTCCACAGAGATAAATATGCCTCTTTGCAAGCAGACAGGTTGATTCAAACACGAACTTGGTAGGGAGAGGGTTCAGGCACAATCCTTTCGGATCAGAGAAGCTGTTAGGAGTTCACAACAACTTTTGGCGCACAGTCGCTGCCACCGACCGTGAGGTTGGTCCCTGCCACAGACTGGGTGAACGATGAGGCCTCTGCCACAGGCCTTTGGATAGGCCTCTGCCACCGACCTGATGTAGCTAGGTCTCGGCAAAGACCATAGAACATGGACTATCTTCTAATGTCGACCCCTGTTAGGGAGATGATCCATCCCGGACGGTCCCCAGGGGCCTACACTGTCACCAGCCAATCCTGCACTGGATCTTCAGGTCAGGTCACCTCCCTGGTTCTCCTCGCCCGAGACTCGGGTCCCCTCACTCGGTGGGCCCCTAGGTATCTTCTCCCATACGGGACCCAGTCGAAGGTACTGGGTCCCAGGCCTTGGCTAGTACCTCACCCCAGGCTTAAGGTGCCGGGGATGGAACTCGAACTTCCCCGCACCCAGGTCGAGGGCACCTGGGCGCGGACAAACAGAACAGCAGCCCCCAGGCTGAAGGGGCCTGGGGCTCGGACCTCGTGCGCAAGATGTCCGCCCCCTTTATATCCTCTGTACTACTGCCGCGAGAGGACACAAAGGGCACGGACCTACAATGGTGGTTCAACCCCAGCCCCAGGCGACAGCGCCACCCAGGGGCCGCAGGGAACAGGACACCATCATTATCCTCCACAAATCAAATTGGCCATAAATCCCTAATAATTAGTGTATCTGGGCCGTGCTACCGCCCAGATACTCCCCCTAAATGTTGATACCCGCTACACTCATATGGAACGAAAGCTCACGGATGTGAATTTCTCCACACTCGTGCAGGTAAGGTCAAAATATGCAGGTTGAAAAAAAGGGGGAGGACCATAGCGTAACTCTGTATAGATATTTTTATTAAAAAATAGTAAGTTATACTTACAGCATAAAAGATAAAATCAGCATGTGTATAATGCCGGCCGGCAAAACAGGGAGCCCTTACTCCTCAATTCAGCGTGGTGCCATCACTGCGCTTCCTCCCATACGCGTTTCATCATCAAACAGACGTTCTCAATGGGGATACATTAGGCTGTCAGTTTTTAATCGCTTCAGCCCCAGACCATTTCGCTGGCTAAAGACCAGGCCACTTTTTGCGATTCGGCACTGCGTCGCTTTAACTGACAATTGCGCGCTTGTGCGACCTGGCTCCCCAAAAAAATTGAATGTCCTTTTTTTCCCACAAATAGAGCTTTCTTTTGGTGGTATTTGATCACCTCTGCGGTTTTTATTTTTTGCGCTATAAACAAAAATAGAGCGACAATTTTGAAAAAAAATGCAATATTTTTTACTTTTTGCTATAATAAATATCCCCCAAAAATATATATAAAAAAAAAATTCCTCCGTTTAGGCCGATACGTATTCTTCTACATATTTTTGGTAAAAAAAATCGCAATAAGCGTTTATTGATTGGTTTGCATAAAAGTTATTGCGTCTACAAAATAGGGGGTAGTTTTATGGCATTTTTATTATTTATTTTTTTTTACTGTGTAATGGCGGCGATCAACAATTATTTTTTTTGTGACTGGGACATTATGGCGGACATATCGGACGCTTTTGACACCATTTTGGGACCATTGTCATTTTTACAGCGATCAGTGCTATAAAAATGCACTGATTACTGTCAAAATTACACTGGCAGTGAAGGGGATAACCACTAGGTGGCTCTAAAGGGGTTAAGTGTGACTTAGGGAGTGATTCTTACTGTTAGGGGGCGTGGCTACCAATGACATGTCACTGATCACCGTTCCCGATCATGGAAACGGTGAGATCAGTGACATGTCACTAGGCAGAACAGGGGAACGCCTTGTTTACAAAGGCATCCCCCTGTTTTGCCTTTGCCATCCGCAATCGCGAGTTCCCGGGACCTGCGAGCACACTCGTAAGGCACGCAGCGGGCGTGCGCAAATTTAAAGGGACGTACAGGTATGCCCATTTGCCTGCCCGTGCCATGTTGTCGACGTACATCTGCGTGCGGCGGTCGGCAAGTGGTTAAGACAAGCCTGCTTGGAAGGTCCATTCATCCCTACAGACAGGCAGGTGTAAATGGACTTGTGTCCGTTTACACCCGCCTACCTCCGTTCTGATCCGGTTCACTAAAAACGAACAGATAGGGATCCTTTCTCTTCTGTGTAGGCAGTCCGGATTGGAGGATAGTCTGTTTGCACCCGGCCACCCATAGAGCAGAGCGGGTGGGTCTGTGTTCACTGTGTAGAAGCTGGTGTGTCATCCGCCCTCTCTGCTCTAATCAGCAGGGGATCTCTGAGCAGATCCCGTGCTGATCAGAACGCAACCCCATATGAAAGGGGCCTAACAGGTCTTATCCTTAACCCAGCTTGTGACTGGACAGTGGAAGGAGTAGCAGCAAACTGATGAGCTCATCTCTCCAATACTTTGCTCTTTCATCTTATCATCATGCCATATGAACTGCAGCACAACTGATTGGCTCCTTGTGTTGCTTCTCCCCCCCACAGTTTGAGCTCTGCTTTACAGAGGATTACAAGAGTTTGATATCAAGTCAAATTCAGGTACCTAAAAAAATTGAGTGGAACTTCCACTCATCTGATTCCCCCCCCCCCCCTCCGGTGCCACAATTGGCACCTTTCAGGGGGGAGGGGGGAGAGGATACCTGTCTTTGACAGGTATTCTTTCCCACTTCTGGGAGCCTCAGCCGCGGGTATTGATGTCACAGCTGGGGATCCCTCCTCCTCCCTCCTCCTGCCCCTGTTGTCGAGCCAGTAGGAGAGAGGAGCGGGCCTTGCACATGTGCAGTAGGGTTCCCGGCGTGAAGCCGAAAGGCTACACTGCCAGGTTCCCTTACCCGCAATGGCGGTGTCAGCACCCGACAGCTGAAGGAAACATCCGCTGCGGTGCCGACATCGCTGGACTCCAGGACAGATAAGTGTCCTATTATTTAAAGACAGCAGTATGTGTAGCTGCTGGTTTTTAATTATTATTTTTTTGGGGCGGACCTCCACTTTAATGATCTATCGATGAATACAGAGCTGCATTGATTTGTTACTTTTATTTTGTTGGGTAAAATATGTGAGCCAGAGCAGCAATACAAAAAAAGAGGAAAATTACAATTTTCTAGGAAAAACAAACACAGATATTATACCACTCTGGGATGTACGTATGCCCGTTGCCATGTTTAATGCATTGAAGGAATCATTTTGATGGAAACACAAGCCTTATGTGGCGGCACTTATTGTTCTAAATTAAAATCTTATTCTACCACACAGTAAGGCAGGCCATAGATGGTGTTAATTTCTTTCCTGTAACTACAGATTGCAGGAAAGAGATTTGCACAATTCCCCAATCAACACAGACAGTGCTGACAGGGGAATCCCTCCTGCTGAGACATTTTACAGGCAGGCAACGCATCCCCGCCGGGAGAAGACAATGAATATTATTATTATTATACAGGATTTATATAGCGTCAACAGTTTGCGCAGCACTTTACAACATGAGGGTAGACAGTACAGTTACAATTAGGGTTGCCACCTGTCCGGGATTCACTGGGACAGTTCGGGTTTGGAATCATGCGTCCGGGTTTCAGACTGCCTGAAACCCGGACATATTATTTAGACTGGACTATGGCTTCCCAACAGGGTTGCTGGCTCCAGTTGTCTGAGCTTCGAGTTTCTGTTACACTCTCTTTCACACTGTCCAAAGCCAACACTAACAACCCCCCCCCCCCCAAACACCCCTACCCATCTGTCTGCCTACATTCCAATCCCCAGGGCTGTGTCTCAGAAAAGGAAAGCTGGGGCTGGAAATTTGAAGTCCAGAAGCCTCAGATACATCTGGATGAGAGGTGCTGACTGCCAAGGGGTGAGTGAGCTCACCATCCATCCCTGTCTGTAAATGATGTCTCCCCCCCTTCTCTCTCCTGCCTCTTAGTGAGTACACTAAAGTAAATCAGGGTTCTCAGAGCACCCCTTGCATAAGAGTTCCCCTTTACACCAAAAGCCACAGTGTTTCCCCTTACATCAGAGTCCTCCCGGAACATTAGAATTATCAGTGTTCCCCCTTAAATCAGGGTTCTCAGAGCATCCCTTATGTTAGAGTCCCTAGAGTTCTCCCTTACATTGGAGTTCTCAGTGTTCCCCCTTAAATCAGGGTTCTCAGAGCATCCCTTATGTTAGAGTCCCCAGAGTTTTCCCTTACATCAGAGTCTGCAGAGTCCCCCCTTACAGTGAAAGGGAACTCTGCGAGTTCAGATGTAAAAGGGGAACTCTATGGACTCTGATGTAAAAGGGGACTCTTATTATTAACTTCATATGATTAGAAATGTTATTTAATAGCAAAATACATGTATAGTTTATACTATAAAACAAAACTGCTATGCGCCGCTAAAGTGTTCGGGTTTCAGTTGAAGAAAAGGTGGTAACCCTAGTTACAATACAATATAGGAGGGATCAGAGGGCCCTGCTCGCTAGAGCTTCCAATCTAGAATATCGCTACTGGCTATAGCAGCCGCTTGTAATAATCGCAAGCGAATCCGCCAGGCTGGTGGCACCCAAGTTGATCGATCGTACATTCATCCTGTCCATTAATGGTTTAAAACTGGCCAAGATTCAAACCTTGTATGGTCGGTCTTAGGATCCTCTCACATGGGTGGCCAGTGGACATTTGATCTGCGTTTTTACAAACACCCCCCCCCCCCCTGCCGGCTACCACCCTGCTCGCAATTGCAATGTGGTCTCACAATAAAAAATTGACATTCAACAATTAAAAAAAAAAAAGGCATCAGGAGGCAGCAGCATCATTTCTTGAACCTGCAAACCTCTTTTTACTATCCTCTGAGAAAAGATCTACTGCAAATTGCTTTTTCAGGGGCCAGTAACAAAGCAACCTAATGTTTTTTTTTATGTTTAGTTTTATTGGTTTCTCTGTACAATTTATATTATTTCTATATCAGAAAAATTATTTTGCATTGTTATTATTATTATACAGGATTTAAATAGTGCCAAAAGTTTGCGCAGCGCTTTACGACGTGAGGGCAGACAGTACAGTTACAATACAATTCAATGCAGGAGGAATCAGAGGGCCCTGCTCGTTAGAGCTTACATTTGCTTAAAGGGGTTGTAAAGGTTTGTTTTTTATTTTCTAAATAGGTTCCTTTAAGCTAGTGCATTGTTGGTTCGCTTACCTTTTCCTTCGATTTACCTTCTAAATGTTTTTTTTTTCTTTGTTTTCTTTGTCTGAATTTCTCACTTCCTGTTCCTCCTCAGTAAGCTGTTCAGTAAGCTGTTCTGGCTGACTAAACACCTCTGGGATGATGGTGTGAAGTTTACTGAGGAGAAACAGGAAGTGAGAAATTCAGACAAAGAAAACAAACATTTAGAAGGTAAATAGAAGGAAAATGTAAGTGAACCAACAATGCACTAGCTTGAAGGAACCTATTTAGAAAATAAAAAACGAACCTTTACAACACCTTTAATTTTTAATTAATGGATGTGTATATTTGTATCATCCGAATGTGGACTTCGTACAAAATGTATTGATGTACCAGAACTTGCTCAGTAAATGTATTATCCAAAAAAAACAAGTCTTCTGTTAAAGTTAAACAGAAGGTAAAAGGAAAGCCTATAATCTGCCTGTCTATCATCTCAGCTTGTCTATAAAATGTATCTCAGCTTCCTAAAGTGTCAGTCAAATACTGTGTTGTTTGTACTAGGTTCACATAAAGATGACATACCGTACGATTTTTCTCCTGACCGGACTGATAACAAGCAGTCAGTGAAATCCATAAAAAACAAGCACCTTTGGAGTAATTACAAGGGCTTTGATCCACACATTTCACAGTTGTGTGTCTGTAGTGCATCCCACCTGTTTCAAAGACTGTGATCAAAGCAAGAGAATGAACGCATACAGCGTGAATAATTTTTCATAAACTAAAAGCTTGTTGGCAGACATGAACTCTTTCTCTGTATTTGAAAGTAACATTTTTAAAGGGATGGTCATTTCAATTCTATTTGGTAAACATGTAAGCGAGATCTTTGTGTATAATTTATAATTTTATGCACTGTATATTACTGTATCTGTATATATAGAGATACAGTATCTCACAAAAGTGAGTACACCCCTCACATTTTTGTAAATATTTTCTTCTATATTGTCATGTGACAACACTGAAGAAATGACACTTTGCTATAATGTAAAGTAATGAGTGTACAGCTTGTATAACAGTGTAAATTTGCTGTCCCATCAAAATAACTCAACACAGCCATTAATAAACCGCTGGCAACAAAAGTCAGTACACCCCTAAGTGAAAATGTCCAAATTGGGCCCAAAGTGTCAATATTTTGTGTGGCCACCATTATTTTCCAGCACTGCCTTAACCCTCTTTAGCATGGAGTTCACCAGAGCTTCACAGGTTGCCACTGGAGTCCTCTTCCACTTCTCCATGATGACATCACAGAGCTTGTGGATGTTAGAGACCTTGCACTCCTCCACCTTCCATTTGAGGATGCCCCACAGATGCCCAATAGGGTTTAGATCTGGAGACATACTTGACCAGTCCATCACCTTTACCCTCAGCTTCTTTAGCAAGGCAGTGGTCGTCTTGGAAGTGTGTTTGGGGTCGTTATCATGTTGGAATACTGCCCTGCGGCCCAGTCTCCAAAGGGAGGGGATCATGCTCTGCTTCAGTATGTCACAGTTCCCTTAATGAACGGTAGCTCCCCAGTGTCGGCAGCACTCATGCAGCCCCAGACCATGACACTCCCACCACCATGCTTGACTGTAGGCAAGACACATTTGTCTTTGTACTCCTCACCTGGTTGCCGCCACACACGCTTGACACAATCTGAACCAAATAAGTTTATCTTGGTCTCATCAGATCACAGGACATGGTTCCAGTAATCCATGTCCTTAGTCTGCTTGTCTTCAGCAAACTGTTTGCAGGATTTATTTTACATCATCTTTAGAAGAGGCTTCCTTCTGGGACGACAGCAATGCAGACTAATTTGATGCAGTGTGCGGTGTATGGTCTGAGCACTGACAGGCTGACCCCCCCACCCCTTCAACCTCTGCAGCAATTCTGGCAGCACTCATACGTCTATTTCCCAATGACAACCTCTGGATATGATACTGAGCATGTGCACTCAACTTCTTTAGTCGACCATGACGAGACCTGTTCTGAGTGGAACCTGTCCTGTTAAACCGCTGTATGGTCTTGACCACCGTGCTGCAGCTCAGTTTTAGGTTCTTGGCAATCTTCTTATAGCCTAGGCCATCTTATTGTGGAGCAACAGTTCTATTTTTCAGATCCGGAGAGAGTTCTTTACCATGAGGTGCCATATTGAACTTCCAATGACCAGTATGAGAGAGTGAGAGCGATAACAACAAATTTAACACACCTGCTCCCCATTCACACCTGAGACCTTGTAACACTACCAAGTCACATGACACCAGGGAGGGAAAATGGCTAATTGGGCCCAATTTGGACATTTTCACTTAGGGGTGTACTCACTTTTGTTGCCAGCGGTTTAGACATTAATGGCTGTGTGTTCAGTTATTTTGAGGGGACAGCAAATTTACACTGTTATACAAACTGTACACTCACTACTTTACTCACTACTTTACCTTGAGGTGATTTAGTTCACATTTGTAGCGCTATACAAGTTATTCACTCACTCACTCTTACTTTACATTGTAGCAAAGTGTAATTTCTTCTGTCAAAAAGATATAATAAAATATTTACAAAAATGTGAAGGATGTACTCACTTTTGTGAGATACTGTGTGTGTGTATATATATATATATATATATATATATATATATATAGTGATACACTAAAATGAAAGGTTGCATGTGGCCGAAAACCAAAATCGAAACCAAAATGGACAGTTTAAAAAAAAAAAAATTCAAATGTAATTCATGTGGCTGCCATTTTTGCAATGGGATGCAAATTTTGCATTGAAGTCAATAGGACACGATTTTGCAGTGCAGTCAATAAGTGGCATTTTTCCATTGAAGTTAATAGGATGCGATTTTACATTAAAGTCAAGGGGATGCGATTTTGCATTGAAATCCCATAGGATGCAATTTTGCATTGAAGTCAAAAGAATCGATTATGCATTGAAGTCATTAGTACGCAGCATGCCATTATCTGAACTTTTTTTTTCTATCAGCAAAACGCAGATAACCCTATTTTCGGCCTATCATTTTCGGTGGTCGTTACAGTTGAACCTCGGTTTACGAGCATAATCCGTTCCAGGTGTATGCTCTTAATCCAAAGTACTCGCATATCAAAGCGAGTTTTCCCAATGGAAATTAAAATAATTTGTTCCGCATTGACTTCTATGGGGTGCAATACTGAATGCGACCAGAGGTGGGGCGGGGCGCCAGAGAGCGCTGAAAACGGCCAAAAAGGCCAGAGGACACGTCGGCTGACTTCGGCAAACATCAAAAAGGCACGTTCGTCGATGTTCGACTCTGCTCGGCTCCTGTGCCCCCGTACCTCAGGCCAAATGCGGTACTGCAGGCCTATTTAGCTTGAATTCGGCTCGTCTTGCGAGTCAACACTCGCAAACCGAGTCAGAATTTTTTTTTTTTAATTGCGCGCAAATTAAATTGCTCTCAAACCAAGTTACTCTTAAACCGAGGTTCCACTGTATAATGGTTCATCCCTAATATATATATATGTAGCAACCGGCCCTCCTTCTCCAATCTTTGGCTCGTTCACAGGAGAAGAAGGCACACAGTCTCCGCCATGCCCGTACCCCCTGGGTTGCAGAGGTTAAGCACACTTGTTTTCACCTACGGGTCTTTGCAGCAGGGTTCCCCCTCAGAGTTGGTTTCCGTCCCTAGAATGTAAGGACAAAGTCTCTATACCCCAAGTAACTCCAAAGTCCACACCAGCGTCAACTCCAGCATAGAGTTTATTTCTTTATGCATGAACATCAACAAAATGAGGAGAAGAGAAAGGTGTTAGGAAGACAGATCAATTCAGGCACTCTTGTTTCTTCGCCACTCGATCCCGAGTGGGTACAGCTCACCCGGATAGTCACCCAAAGGCACTAGCAGCCGGCGTGTAACTCAAACAGTCTATTAGATTCCCTAATGGATGCGTTCAGGAGATCCTCTGTCACAGAATCTATAGTGTCCCAAACCTCCTAATGGTCCTGTTGTCGGATGGATGACATCCCTCCAGAGAGTTACTGGGCCCCTTCCTTCACTGTGATCTCTCACCATTCCTTCGGGAACGGTCCTCCCCCAGCCTCCTCTTCTAGAAACGGGTCCCCTCGCAAGGCGGCACCCTGAGATTCCCCCTCCCGAAGTGGGCTCCAGCTAAAGGTGCTGGGCCCAGGGCTAAAGTTGCAGTCCCAGGACTAAAGGGGCCTGGGACTGAAGTGCATGTGGCCCCATGGCCTGGAGGGCCACGCACCAGGACTCCGACTCTGGAACCAGAAAGAACCGATCCCTCCCAGGCGGCGTCTGCCCCTTATGTATCCTCTCCCAGCATGCACAGCAGGCCGACCACACCCACTGCACGGCTGCCGAGAGAGGACACCAAATCACTGCCCCATTACCTGTGGTTCAACCCCGAGTACAAGTGACAGCGCCACCCATACTTCCTAGGGGAACTGCACACCAGGCAAAACAGCAGCAAGGCAGAGTCCAGCAAATTGAAAGATTCGAGCCAACTACCACTCGATTCACCCTTAAATTTGGTATAACAATCCCTAAATTTGGGACCCCCGCTACATATATATATATATATATATATATATATACACACACACACACACACACACACACACACACACACACACACATATATATATTAGCCAGATTTACTTGTCACATACGCAGACTCTTTCCTTGTCTGCAGTGCTACAGTACATAATGAATATGCTTTACAGCATTGTGCCACTAACAGCACTTTCTGCTGGTGAATACATACATTTCTGTATTTAAAGGCTAACTCCACCTTTAGACTATAATACAACCATATTTAGGCTGTAACATATAACCCCACCCAACACCACACCATGTCATTCATTCATTCACAGAAATCTGTATATGAATGAACTACAACTCCCACCTGCGGACTTTGGACACAAGTGCCATGATTACTGCCCTTGCAGCCATTGACAATAACTGAAAGTCAGAAAAGGTACCCAAAAGGAGATGAACACCCAGTCTGCAGAAGCCTGTGCACTACATTATATCCATGATTAGGGATGAGCTCGGTGTTCGAGTCGAACATAAGTTCGACTCGAACATCGGCTGTTCGATCGTTCGACGAAGATCGAACGATTTGGGCCGTTCGCGCCTAATTCGAGTGACGCGAACGGCCCACAATGCACTACGCCATCGCAGTGTCATCCAGGCGCTGTGATTGGCCAAGCATGCACTGTGACCCCGCATGCTTGGCCAATCACAGCGCCGGCAGCGAGGAGAGCAATGATTGGCCACAGGCAGGATGCCTGTGGCCAATTATTGCTGAGGGTGTTTAGTACACGCCCCACACTATAAAAGGCCGCCAGCACGGCGGCCTAGTGTAGTGTGTTCCGGAGCAGGGAAAGAGACGCATAGGCAGGGACAGTGACATTTATTTTTTCTTGCTTAACCTGGATTCCTTTAGTTTAGGGAAAGAGAAGGATAGGTAGGGAGAGTGTCAGTGTGCTTTACTGTGCGAATCCTTGTTTCTAGGGACAGGGAAGGACAGTGAGGGAAATTCTCCTTGTGCTATAGTGTGCTTTAAAAAAACATTTTTTCTAGGGACAGAAAACTATAGGTAGGAAGAGTGTCAGTTTCTTTCACTGTGATAATCCTTGTTTCTAGGGACAGGGAAGGACAGTGAGGGAAATTCTCCTTGTGCTATAGTGTGCTTTAAAAAAACATTTTTTCTAGGGACAGAAAACTATAGGTAGGAAGAGTGTCAGTTTCTTTCACTGTGATAATCCTTGTTTCTAGGGACAGGGAAGGACAGTGAGGGAAATTCTCCTTGTGCTATAGTGTGCTTTAAAAAAACATTTTTTCTGGGGACAGAAAACTATAGGTAGGAAGAGTGTCAGTTTCTTTCACTGTGATAATCCTTGTTTCTAGGGACAGGGAAGGACAGTGAGGGAAATTCTCCTTGTGCTATAGTGTGCTTTAAAAAAACATTTTTTCTAGGGACAGAAAACTATAGGTAGGAAGAGTGTCAGTTTCTTTCACTGTGATAATCCTTGTTTCTAGGGACAGGGAAGGACAGTGAGGGAACTTCTCCTTGTGCTATAGTGTGCTAAAGCATTCCTCATCAACCATCTTTGAAATCCTTGTTTTTTGGACAGTCAGGGAAATTGTCGTTGTGCTATTCTGTGCAAAAGCAATCATCCTCAACCATATTTAGAAATCCTTAAGTAAAGGGACAGAGAAGGACACCTGAAGGTAGCCCTTATTGCTTTTTTCCCATCTCCCTGCAGGCCATCTATTAGAATGTCTGGAAGGCAAACAAGGAGAGGCAGACAGTCAGGAGGCAATAAAAGAGGGCAAGCAGGCTCTGTGTCTGGGGGCAACAGTGCTGGTCGTGGACGCGGTGCATTGTCATCAGCACATGGCCATGGGACACGCTTGTCCTTCTTTTCGGCAGCTGGACATGTTGAGCCACATCATGCCGAAGACTTGGTAGAGTGGATGACCAAGCCCTCCTCCTCCTCCTCATCCTCTCTCACCCAGGCTCAGGGTACTGGCAAAGCAGCTGCCAAAGCGTCCTCTTCCCTGGTATCAATGTCAGACTCATCATCAGTCACTCCTTCCCTAGACCCACCATGTCCTCCTCCTGAGGAGTCCCCCGAACTGTTTGAGCACAGTGTTGGGTACATGCTCCAGGAGGATGCCCAGCGTTTCGAAGGGTCTGATGATGAAACCCAGCTACAGGAAGGCAGTAGCGTGAGAGCAGACAGAGGGGATGCTCAAGAAGGACACCAATCTGGCAGTCATGTTCCAGCAGCTGCAGCATACTGCCAGATTGGCTCCAGTGATGAGGAGGGAGGGGATGATGAGGTCACTGACTCCACGTGGGTGCCTAATAGGAGAGAGGAGGAGGAGGAGGATGAGGAGGAGGCACATCTCCAACGAGGCAGGATGCCCTTTGGTGGCCAGCGTAAGGGCAGTACACCGACGGAATCACACCGCAGAGCTCCGCCTGTGCAGGGCGCTACCTCTGCCCGTCATTCAAAAAGTTCTTTGGTGTGGGCCTTTTTTGAGGCTAGTGCATCAGATCGCACAGCTGCTGTTTGCAACATATGTCTCAAGCGTATATCGCGTGGCCAAAACATCAGCCGCTTGGGTACCACATGCCTGACCAGACATATGTTGACCTGCCATGCAGCTCGTTGGCAAGCCTACCTCAAAGACCCACACCAAAGAACAAAGCGGACCTCTCCTTGCACCGCATCAGCTGGGATCTCCAAC
Source organism: Rana muscosa (assembly GCA_029206835.1). NCBI lineage: Eukaryota > Metazoa > Chordata > Amphibia > Anura > Ranidae > Rana > Rana muscosa. The sequence continues at coordinate 514,910,531 of CM055116.1, read as the reverse complement.
CCCACTATAACTTCAGTCCTCTCTGAAACATGCACTGAGAGGAATGAAGGTGTAGAATTAGGTGTGTCACAGCCAAGTAGTTGCGGCCACTCTGCTAGCAGTACACCGACGTCCGATTCTAGCAGGCAAATTTCCCTGCCCCAGCTGCTGGACCGTCAAAAGAAGTTCACTCCCAGCCATCCACATGCCCAGCGGTTGAATGCTAGCTTGGCTAAATTGCTAGCGCTTCAACTGCTGCCTTTTCAGTTGGTAGACTCGGCCCCCTTCCGTGAGTTTGTGCAATGTGCGGTTCCTCAGTGGCAGGTTCCCAAACGCCACTTTTTCTCACGGAAGGCTATTCCGGCTCTCTACCGGCATGTGGAAGGCAATGTCTTGGCCTCGCTGGACAGGGCGGTCAGCGGTAAGGTGCATATTACCGCTGACTCATGGTCCAGCAGGCATGGACAGGGACGTTACCTTTCTTTCACGGCCCATTGGGTCACTCTTTTGGCAGCTGGGAAGGATGCAGGACAAGGTGCAGTAGTGTTGGAGGTTGTTCCACCGCCACGCCTCCAAAATGCTACTACTGGTTGTGACACACCTCTCTCCTCCACCCCCTCCTCTTCTTCTTCCTCCATGGCCTCTTCCTGTGGTTTGTCCTATGAACCAGCGGTGCTCCGTAGCCGTTCAAGGGGCTACGCAAGTACGCAGGCAAAAAGATGCCATGCCGTGCTTGCGCTGGTGTGTTTGGGGGACAGAAGCCACACTGGGGCAGAGGTCCTGTCTGCTCTGCAGGGCCAGGCCGAGAGGTGGTTGACGCCACGCCAGCTTAAGCCAGGAATGGTGGTTTGCGACAATGGCACCAACCTCCTCTCCGCCCTCCGACAGGGACAACTGACCCATGTGCCCTGTGTGGCTCACGTCCTTAACCTGGTGGTGCAGCGGTTCTTGGGCAGGTACCCGGGCTTACAGGATGTCCTGAGGCAGGCCAGGAAAGTCTGTGTGCATTTCTGCAGATCTTATAATGCCAGTGCTCGCCTGGCTGAGCTGCAAAAGGAGTTGAACCTGCCCAAGAACCGCCTTATATGTGACATGCCCACCAGGTGGAACTCAACGTTGGCCATGCTGCAGCGGCTGCACACGCAGCAGAGGGCCATCAATGAGTACCTGTGCGACTACGGCACCAGGACAGGGTCAGGGGACCTTGGTTTTTTTTCTCCACGCCAGTGGGGCATGATCAGGGATGCATGCACTGTCCTGGCACCATTTGAGGAGGCCACGAGGATGGTGAGCAGTGACAGTGCATGCATCAGTGACACTGTACCTCTTGTCCACCTGTTGGAGCACACGCTGCGTGGAATAATGGACAGGGCACTTGAGGCAGAACAGAGGCAGGAAGAGGAGGACTTCCTTGCCTCTCAAGGCCCCCTTTACCCAGACAGTGTTCCTTCTGTCCCACCCATCGCACAGGAAGAGGAGGAGGAGGAGGAGGAGGAGGAGGAGGAGGATTGTGTCAGCATGGAGGTGGAGGCTGGCACTCAGCATCATCAGCAGCAGTCTTTTAGGGATGATTTACAGTCCCAAGAAACCAGTGGACTTGTACGTGGCTGGGAGGAGGTGGCTGCGGATCATGTCGTCCTTAGTGACCCAGAGGACTCCGGAGCGAATGCCTCAGCAAACCTACGCTGCATGGCCTCCCTGATCCTGCAAAGTCTGCGGAAGGATCCTCGTATTCTTCGGATCAAGGAGAGGGACCATTACTGGCTGGCCACTCTCCTTGATCCACGGTACAAGGGTAAGGTTGCGGACCTTATGTTACCGTCGCAGAGGGAGCAGAGGATGAGACAACTCCGGGAGGCCTTGCAGAAAGGTCTGTGCAACGCGTTCCCAGAGACTGGGAGGTTACAAACTCCTGGTCCTGGACAACGAGTTGGTGAGGCTTCGGCCAGTCAAAGAAGGAGCGGTGGGGAAGGTGGCCGTCTGACCGATGCGTTCAGACAATTCTTTAGTCCGCAGCCCCAAAGTATGATCGGTTCCTGCAACCATCGCCAGCGTCTGATAAACATGGTGCAGGAATATCTAGGGGCAAGGTCAGACTTGGACACCTTCCCCACCGAAAATCCTCTGGCTTACTGGGTCTTGAGGATGGATCACTGGCCAGAGCTTGCACAGTATGCAATTGAGCTACTGGCCTGTCCTGCATCCAGCGTTCTTTCGGAACGCACATTCAGTGCTGCTGGAGGATTTGTCACGGATCACAGGGTGCGCCTGTCCACCGACTCGGTTGATCGACTGACTTTCATCAAGATGAACCAGTCTTGGATCACCACCAGCTACCACACACCTGATGCTGATATAACAGACTAATTGATTTTAACATGTCACATCCCTTCAAGACTGATGCTGATGCTGAGTGCCTGTGCTGTTATGTTGACTGGCTATCCTCCTCCTCCGAGTCCTCAATGATACGATTGATGATGATAGCTTGGAAGATCATTTTTGTTTATGGGTGCCGCCACCAGTGGCTAAGGCCCAATTTTTCAGCCCCTGTTTTACAGGGGCGTGTAATTACAATTTTTTAAGCAATAATTTGCCATAGGGCTCATTGCTGTGCTCCAAGTACAGTATCTGTGAGGGGTTGTAGTGTTGTGCCACCAGTGCCTAAGGCCCAATTTTTCAGCCCCTGTTCAACAGGGGCATGTAATTACAATTCTTGATCTAATAATTCACAGCAGGGCCCATTGCTGCACCCACCAAGAGTAACTCTGAGGGCTTACAGTGTTGTGGCAACGCCACCACCACCACCACCACGAAAGGCCCAATTTTTCAGCCCCTGTTCAAAAGGGGCATGTAATTACAATTCTTGATCTAATAATTCACAGCAGGGCCCATTCCTGCACCCACCAAGAGTAACTCTGAGGGCTTACAGTGTTGTGGCAACACCACCACCACCACCACCACCACCACCACCACGAAAGGCCCAATTTTTCAGCCCCTGTTCAACAGGGGCATGCAATTACAATTCTTGATCTAATAATTCACAGCAGGGCCCATTGCTGCACCCACCAAGAGTAACTCTGAGGGCTTACAGTGTTGTGGCAACGCCACCACCACCACCACCACGAAAGGCCCAATTTTTCAGCCCCTGTTCAAAAGGGGCATGTAATTACAATTCTTGATCTAATAATTCACAGCAGGGCCCATTCCTGCACCCACCAAGAGTAACTCTGAGGGCTTACAGTGTTGTGGCAACACCACCACCACCACCACCACCACGAAAGGCCCAATTTTTCAGCCCCTGTTCAACAGGGGCATGCAATTACAATTCTTGATCTAATAATTCACAGCAGGGCCCATTGCTGCACCCACCAAGAGTAACTGTCAGGGCTTACAGTGTTGTGGCAACGCCACCACCACCACCACCACGAAAGGCCCAATTTTTCAGCCCCTGTTCAAAAGGGGCATGTAATTACAATTCTTGATCTAATAATTCACAGCAGGGCCCATTCCTGCACACACCAAGAGTAACTCTGAGGGCTTACAGTGTTGTGGCAACACCACCACCACCACCACGAAAGGCCCAATTTTTCAGCCCCTGTTCAACAGGGGCATGCAATTACAATTCTTGATCTAATAATTCACAGCAGGGCCCATTCCTGCACCCACCAAGAGTAACTTTGAGGGCTTACAGTGTTGTGGCAACACCACCACCACCACCACCACCACGAAAGGCCCAATTTTTCAGCCCCTGTTCAACAGGGGCATGCAATTACAATTCTTGATCTAATAATTCACAGCAGGGCCCATTGCTGCACCCACCAAGAGTAACTGTCAGGGCTTACAGTGTTGTGGCACCAGCACCACCATCAAAGGCCCAATTTTTACTACCACTGTTCAACAATTATATGTAATTAAAATTCCTGATATAATAGTTGACAGCAGGGCGTTCCAGCACCAACCAAGAGTAACTGTGAGTGCTTACAGTGTTGTGCCAACACCAACAACTAAGGGGCCTATTTCTGCAGAGTATATACGGCAGGTCCCTACTTTCAAACATCCAACTTACAAACGACTCCTACTTGCAAACGCAAGAAGACAACAGGAAGTGAGAGGAAATCTACCCCTTGGAAGGAAAATTCTCTCCTGTAAGAATTAATATGGGAGAAAGGTGTCTCCTCTGTACTGATGCTTTATCAGCAATCCTTGTTTCAAGAAAAACACCACATTTCAAAAACAGTTGTCATTGGGACGGAAAGTGAGGTGAAATGTTCTGAACAGGGGCACAGACAGCAAAACAAATGTTACAGGGGTGATAACCCTTACCTATGTTTTCCAAAAAGTTTAAAAATAGATTTTTGGGCTGGAGCTACACTTAAACAATGTACCTGTTCAAAATTACAAACAGATTCTACATAAGAACAAACCTACAGTCCCTGTCTTGTATGCACCGCCTGTATACGGCTGTTCAGAGTATATAGGGCCTTTTTTATTTTATGTGCGGGGTTCCCCTTAATATCCATACAAGACCCAAAGGGGCTGGTAATGGGCTGGGGTAGGGGGGGGGGGGTCATGGGGTAGCTATGCCATTTTTCTTAAAGATTTTCATCCATATTACCGGGACCAGACATTACATTAAAGCCGCAAGCAGTTTTAAATGGCTTTTTTTTCCTTTAGAAGTGTCATTTTGTGCAGGGACAGTTCTAAACACGGGAAACACGTGGCACTTCACAGGCATACTTTATACACCCCCCAGGTACGATATTTAAAGGAATATTTGACTTTTTTTTTTCACTTTATGCATCATTAAAATGACTGCTCCCGAAAAACGACCGTTTTTAAAACTTCTTTTTGCATTGATACATGTCCCCTGGTGCACAACCCGGGTTCCCAAACCCTTTTTAGGACAATAACATGCATAATAGTTGTTATAATTAGCACTTTAGAATTCGAACGTTCGCATCCATTGTATTTAATAGGGTTCTAATGTTCGTACGAACTTTCGGTCCGTTCGCGGGTTCTGGTGCGAACCGAACCCGGGGGTGTTCGGCTCATCACTATCCATGATCCACTGATCGTGGTTACAATGCTTTGAAAGCTCATTTCCATAAAAAGAATGAAAGCACATTTTTGTTATTTTAAATATGGGTTTATTATTCTATCAATGTATTTATTTATTTATTTATGTTTGCAAAAGATGGACTTTATTGCAATAACAAAAGTATTGAAGATCAAGTTTGGAAAACGGTGAAAGTCATATAAAAATAATGTTAAATGTAGCAACATAACTCAAAATATGTGCCAATTTAAAACACAATTTACAATTCCTTTAGGTAATGGGGCCCACTACTGACATTGGGCATCATGGCCCTTCCCAAAAAGAAGAAAAAGTATATTTAATCCTCTCATCTTGTCTGGCTCCGCATTCTTTTCACTCTTAAGCCTCATACACACAATCAGACTTTTCCGTGGATTTTTGTCCAAAGGGCGTTGGCCGCGAACTTGTTATGCATACACACGGCAGGACTTTTTCAGCCAACTTTCACCAAATCACGTGGTTTTTTAGCTCTTCACCGCCACCCTGTGGGCAACTTCTGCTATTGTTGTCTGATCTTTAGCATTGGTTCTCAGCATGCGTGTTTGTACTTTGGACTTTAGTCTGATGGACTTGTGTACACACACAATAGGATTAGCCGACGTAGGACATTTGTTGCCGGAAAGTTTGTCTGTTCTCACAGCGAACATTTGTCCGATGGAAAAGCGAAAATTTTGTCCGATGGAGCGTACACACGGTCAGATTGTCCAATCAAACAGGTCCATCGGACATTTGTTGTCAAAAAGTCCTATCGTGTCTATGGACCTTTATTCTGATATCCTTCTTTTATTTGGTTGAACGTCCTACAGTGTGTCCCCGTGCCCTGTTCCATCCTATGTTTCTACCTGGATGTAGCTACCCTTGCTATTTGTTAGGAGTATGTATCCAAGCTTTGCTGTGTGTTTACTCGTATGGAAAATGTATCCCAATCCCTAGCCTTGTCTGGACCTCTAGTCCTGTGTCCTCTGCTGTCCTCCACTTAGCCCAGTCTTGTAGTTTGGCCTTCAGATTTACTATTATGTGTTGTATTTTCAACAATTTTGAATTAGGCCCCTTTCACACGGAGGTCCGTTCAGGTCCGCCTGTCAGTTTTTTAGGCAGACCTGAAACGGATCCTCCATGTACCCCGATCCGCTGACATCCGCTCCGCCAAAGTGTGACGGAGGAAAACCCTATTTTTCCTTCCGTCGGCGGAGCGGATCGGATGACAACGGACTCTACGGTCCGTCGTCATCCGATTCCCCATAGGGGAGAGCGGCGCTCTGACAGGGCGGTCACTGCACAGTGTGCGGGGACCGCCCAGTCATCCGTCGGCTCAGCGGGGATCAACGGAGCGATCCCCGCTGAGCAAGCGGAGCTTCACGGGGCGGATCTGCACGGATCCGCCCCGTGTGAAAGGACCCTAAGGGTACTACCCCCAGTTGGTTGGATATTAGAAATTTTTATCTAGCACTGCCAGCCACATCCAATATCTCCAGTTTTCTCTATAAAGGCACATATGCATAGTACAGATGATTTCAGCCATTTTTTATGAACTGGACAGTAAACCTGTATAGACATGTGCGTGCAACAATGAGATCAGGACAAAACCAATGAATGAACTAATGATCAGACACAGTGGAATTTTTCTTTCATTAAGTTTCAAGCCTGAGTGTGGTGTCATAATACATATTTATGAAATCACTTTGCTTGCTGTATTAAGGAGCGTTGAATTAAAGCATCTATTCATTTGTTTTTGTTTACTGTATGTGCGCCATTGGGTGCCATTCAAAATTAATGGCAGCATGATGAAATGCACATATGTTTTATTTGTGCATTGTAGTAATGTGGTGCAATAGTGTAGGATTAATGGATTGAGATAGGGAGGCAGGGATACTAGATGGGGAGGGAAGGCTTCAAAGTCCCTTGAATACTCCCTTTCAAACTAACATGTTATAAGGAATTTAGACTGTCAGATGAAATTGATGTATGGGTGTATTAGATCTATAGATTCAACACAGTTATGATTTTTTTGTGTCAAAGTATGGTAGTGAATTTTTTATCAATGAATAACAGATCAATACACTACTTAAAGTGTTATTAAAACCAAAGATCCTCTTCTTCCACTCACTCCAGAACAGTTTCGGATAAGACAGAGTTACTGGAGTCAGGCTGCACATGCTCAGTTTGGTGTGTATTGCTAGAGAGTTTTTTTTTTCTTCTTGGGAGAGTGCATGTGATCAGCACAGGGCCAATCAGCATTGTCCAGACAGAGGGTCAGCTGGTCCTGGATTCTGATAGGACAGCTCAGTGTAGTATGAAAACTCTCCCTACAAGCTTTAACCAGACATTCATAAAAACCACAAGACTGCTATATACTGCTGATGAGAGGTATTTAGCAGTTTATATTTACTAAAACTATTGCATTTCCATGTTCTGTGTACTGTGGGAGACCAGATATAGTAAATCTGGGGTCCTGGGTTTAGTAACACTTTACCTCCATATGTATATATTATTATAGTATTTAAAATGTAAATGTCGTTTTTTTGTTGGTGTTCAGATTTAGGAAGTAAGCAGCGCAGGGATCAAAGTTGAGTATGAGTATAGATGAGGCCTGTACATAACTTTTCTTAACTCTAATTATGTTCAAAGAGGCAAACTCTGAAGCCCTGTACACATGATCTGATTTTCTATGAATTTTAAACCAATGGATTTTTCCATCGGAAATCTGATGAAGCTGACTTTCATCAGTCTTGCCTACACACCATCAGTCAAAAAACCGATCGTCCCAAACGCTGTGACGTAAAACACTCCGACGAGCCAAGAAAAATTAAGTTCTATGCTTCTGAGCATGCGTCGACTTGATTCTGAGTATGCGTGGGTTTTTTATCCGATGGAGTTCCCCACAGACGATAGTAATTTGCTATTGTTTTTTTTTTCCATCAGATAAATTTAAAACATGTTCTATTTTTTAACACCGATGGAAAAAAGACCGATAGGGCCCATACACGATCGGTTTGTCCAATGAAAAAAGTCCATCGGACTGTTTTCATCGGTAAAACCGATTGTGTGTACAGGGCTTAAGGCTACTTTCACACTGAGGTGCTTTGCAGGCGCTATATCACTAAAAATAGCTCCTGCAAAGCGCCCTGAAAGAGCCTCTTCTCTCACTCCAGTGTGAAATCCCGAGTGCTTTCACACTGAGCGGTGCGCTGGCAGGACGCTCAAAAATGTCCTGCCAGCCGCATTTTTGAGGCGCTTTAGGAGCGGTGTTTACACCGCTCCTAAATCGCCCCTGTCTATTGAAATCAATGGGCAGTGCCGCCAAACCACCGGCAAAGCGCTGCTGCAGTGGCGCTTTGCGGGTGGTTTTAACCCCTTTTCGGCCGCTAGCGGGGGTTAAAAGTGCCCCGCTAGTGGCCGAATAGCGCCGTAAAAACTACAGTAAAGCGCCGCTAAGAATAGCGGCGCTTTACCACCGACGCTCCCACTGCCCCAGTGTGAAAGTAGCCTAACATAACCAGAGAAAATTACCACAATCATCTTTTATTTAGTTGGTTTAAATCCAATCCTAAAAATTTAAAGTGTCTTGTTAGTATTAGCTTGTCCCAAACCTTGTTACTGTCAGTTTTGCTGGACAGCTCAGTCTGCTTGTAAGGCCCCTTTCACACATGCGGTCCGTATGTCCGCTTTTTCATCCATTCTTTTACAGATGAAAAAGGGACATACATTGGTCCCTATGAGATAGCGGGTGTCAGCGGATGAATATCCGCTGACACCCGATCTCATCCGTGTCCGCAATCTTCCGATTCTGCAGACGGTCCGTGTTCATCCGATCCCCCCCATAGGGGAGAGCTGAGATCTGACAGGGCGGTCCCTGCACAGTGTGCGGGGACCGCCCTGTCATCCGCCGGCTCACCGGGGATCAACGGAGCGATCCCCGCTGAGCAAGCGTAGGTTCACGGGGCGGATCATCACAGATCCGTCCCGTGTGAAAGGGGCCTTCGTGTAGAAGAAATATATAAAACAAAGGCATGTGATATAAAAAAATAGTACACTGAATATTCTCTTTAAATGCATTAAACACAAAGAGTTACCAGAATACAATATTTTGCAATCCTTTCAAGATGTTGACATCATTGCATTTACTACGTAGGTACAGACCAGATAATATTGTCTGAGAGCAAGGACAAGATAATATTACTACCCAAATACTCGTATATCAACGCTTGAGTATTGCTTATGTTATGTTATCAAATTTCCTCTACTGTGTCACATACACATAGACGAGCTCTTGTTAACTGACACGGCACTGGATGATTAATTGCTTAATGCTCCCTCCAAACAAAAATAAAATAAAATTAAGTGTGTCATTAAACACAGTTGCGTGACTGCTTGAAGCTTTCAATGATACAAACAGACCATGACTCATGTGGGCAGACTTCAAGCCACAGAGCGAGCAACTAATGACTGCAACATTTACTGCATGGGAATCAGATGACACTACAGGCTTTTAACCTTCTGATTCTATCACATCTGCTGCCACTCAATTAGTAAAGCTAATCACACATGTAAAGACTTTCTATAAGTGCCGGTGTTCTATCAGGTTACCGCTATCCATCAGAAAATGCAACGGAAGTGACGTTCCGCTGAAAAAATACTTACTGCGCATGAGCTATGCGTTCCAACATGCGTTCCACGCCGATATGCGTGCCAAACCCTCATGATCTGACGGATAGCGGTAATCTGATAGAACTACTATGCTAAGGTGACCAGATTTTTTAAATGAAATCCGGGGACATATTTTTTTTTTCACTAGTAATGGCGGCAATCAGCGACACTCTGCCCGTCACCTACGCCCGCCTAACAGCCTCTCAAGTCTCACTCTCCAGGCCCCGGCTACTACTGGGTGGGGAGAGGAGGAAGATCACTCCACCAGGGAAGGCAAGGAGATAAGCAGGCAGGTGGCTGGCCGGGACTTGAGCCAAGGCAGAAGAATATGCGAGCGGAGATGAATGGGCATGCACCCGAAACTGAAGAAATGGTCCCTCCGCTCCGACCAGCACATGATCATCAGAAAGGGGCACAGATAATGGAAAAAAAGACACCCCCCTAAGCTAGTAGGTACGGTGGAGAGGTGTGTAATTCAGAATTTTTTTTTTTTAATTCTGCACTGACTGTCTTTGAAATTGCCCCAGCCCGTGTTCAAATCCAATCCGGGGACAAAACCAGGGACAGATTTGGTCCGGGGACAGTGTCCTCAATCCGGGGACTGTCCCCTGAAACCGGGGATGTCTGGTCACCCTATACTATGCGGACATCTTACTGCAACCAGCTACGTCTTGAATTTCAGAGTAATATTAGCAATAAACAGAGCGCATATAAATAAATATAGTATAATGATATATGTGATGCTGTTTGGATGTTTAATTTTGAAAGCCTAAGGCTGAATTCACATATGAGCATGCAGCAGCTCACAGCAGGAGTCCAGTGCGTCCTCATTTTTGGCAGAATCGCACCGGAGCCGCTGCGGAGATATGTAAACCGCCTCCCTAGAGAGCCGGTCACAATCTCCTGCTGTGTGAATTGGATGCGGGGAAACCTAAAGGTTTAGCGCTGAACAGTGTGGGGTGTACCAACATGGCCTCCACCACCTTTCTACTGCTGGCGTCCAGCTGCTTTTAAAACTTAACATCAAAACAGCATCACAGATGTCAATATACTATATTTATTTATATACGCTTACTTTTTTTCTAAAATTACTCTGAAATTTAAGTTGTAGCTGGGTGTAGTAAGATGTCCGCATGGGTGGATTCCCGCTACCCCTCAGATCACAAGGGTTTGGAACACATAGCGCCTAGGAACGGATGTTGGAATGCATAGCGCATGCGCAGTAACTATTTTTCTGTCGGAACATCACTTTCGTGGCATTTTCTGATGGGTAGCAGTAATCTGGAAGAACATCGGTTCACACTGATGTGGTGCAAGATTTGCAGTGATTCCTGTGTGGTTCTCATCCCGCATCACAATCGCACTCCGTTCATGTGAACCACTGCGGGTGTCAATGTTAAGTTAACAACACCCCAAAAATAATTTGCAAAATGCAGTGTGACTGGCTAAATCAGATTGGATGAATGTGTACAGGTATCTGCACCTTTCGTGTGGGTACGGTGCGATATGAGCCATACAAAATAAATGTCTCAAATTGCACTGCAAAGAATCACATGTGATTTGAACTGCACCGCAATAGTGTGAACCGGGACAAAATCTAGAGAATCCTCCATCCAGGCTAAAGAGCATGGATGGAAAAATCTCCCCGCTGTTGGCTATTGCATTCTGACAGTTGGCATCCACAGTCACTGTTCAGACAATTTTTGTGTCTTAAGCCTCGTACACACGGCCGAGATTCTCGTCGAAAAAAACATGTCGTTTTTTTTCTACGAGATTCTTGGACAAGAAACTTGTCCCGGCCGAGTGTACAGACGCTCGATTCAAAGAACCCGCGGTTCTTTGAATGGAGCGTACGCGGTGATGTCATCGACTACGACGAGCATGCGCTCGTCACATTCGATGCCGTCGCCACCATCTTGGTATACCCTACCTATGCCTAGGAAGCTACCGCGCATGCGTCAAATTCATTTCGAACATGCGCGGGCTTCCCGGAGGACAGGTAAGTGTACACACACTCACTTTTCTCGTCGAGAAACATGCCGACGAGAATCTCGACGAGAAAATAGAGAGCAGGTTCTCTATTTTCTCGTCGAAATTACTTGTCGGTTTTCTTGACGAGAAACCATACACACGAACAAATTTCTCGGCAGGACATCTCTGCCAGCAAGTTTCTTGCTGGTTCTTGCCGAGAAACTCGGTCGTGTGCACGAGGCCTGACTCTTTTGATTTCTTAGTTAAAGTTTGTTGAGCCCGGTGGTATTATCAAGTCCACCAAAGGCTCCATTTTTGCCAATTCACAGAACTCTGTAAGTGGATTACTTACAGTATCTATCTACATGGGTGATTTGCCCAAAATAGAATGAAATAAAGTGCAATAAGAAAAAGATACAATACATCAAGCCCTATTCCAAAAAGGGACTGATTTATCATCATTAATACCCACCATCTGCCATTGTATGAAAAACTAGAGCAGCTCAAACCTTCCTTTTGTTATCCTGTTGGCTCTCACTTTGCTCTAGGTGCCGGTCTCTTGCATCCAGGGCCGGGACAAGGGGTGGGCAGGAGGAGCGGCTGCCCTGTGGTATCATGTGAGGTGGGGGGGCACCACAAAGAGATTGGAGGGGGGATTTGTTTTGGGTGGGGGGATTTGTTTTGGGTGGGTGGGAGGGATTTAGGGAATTTTTCTAGGAATGGAAATTTTGGGAGGTGTGCTGGGAGTGGGCATTTTCTGGGGATTTGTGTTGGGAGGGAAGATGGGTGAATGGGATTTGTGCTAGAAAAGGTTAACAAAATATGGTATCAGACGGGAAATAGAGGTAGAGGGTTTTATCAGGGGGTAGAAAAGAAATTACTGACTTAAACAGCCGGCAGAGGTAACTTTTTATATAGGTACAGATATAAAGGGTACTATGGTGGGCAGGATACGGACCAGTTGTTCGATATGCTTGAGGAGGGTTCCCCTTTCTTTTTCTTTTTTTTGGTTGTTTGTTTGTTTGTTTTTAGTAGTATGTTTATGAATATGTGGTTATTATTTGTGGTTAAATATTGGATATGATGTCTACAGAATATATGTAAGAAAAAGAAAGAAAAATGTAGAACTTGCTTTGAATTGACCATATGTAAGGTGTTAGAAATAAGGAATTTATGTATAAGCTGTATTAGCGACAAGTAAAATATTAAATAATAGTGTATGTTGGTTTGTAATGACAAAAGATTTACAATAAACAAGTAAGAAATCAAAAAAGAAAGGGTAATATGGTGGGGAGGGGGATTAAGATCAGTGCTAAGATTTTTTTTTTTGGGTGGAGAATAATGCTAGTAGGGATGATTGGGGGTATCTGTGCTAGGAGGGGAAGGGAAATGAATTGTGCTTGGTGGGGGGGGGGGGGGAGTTTGGGGAATAGAGGATTTGAGCCAGGAGCGGAGATTTCAGCAGGGGGATGAATTTGTACTGGGAGGAAGGGGGATTTATGCTTAGGGGGGCACGTAGGTTAGTGCTCAATTGTTTTGGGAGGAGGGGATTTTTGCTGACACATAATCATACATCTTGGATGGGGGGGCGCAATTTGGCATGTTCGCCCAGGGCTCTTGATGACCTTGTCCCAGCACTGCTTGCATCTGACTCCGTTCATCCACAAACAAGCAAAGCTTGAGGCCACACACTATATGGGTTATCCACATTACAAAGTGAAAGTTTGGGCTTCAGCTACAAGTCCCCGCCTGTCAGCCATGCTTTCCTGATGTTTTCACCCTGATTGGGCTTAATTGTAGCGCATCCACCAGTCACATTCAGTCTTGCACTGAAAAATCATTGTTAAAAAATAAAACACATTTTTATTGGAGGATATGACAGTACTTTTAGGAAACCTGTATCAAAAAAACTACGGGGAATGCCACTGCGTTCCTCTAAGAAGGCTAGTTCTTGGTTGCCTCTGGTTTGGATGCTTTCTGAGTCGCTGCATGCATGCATCAAGTAGATCGAAATGCTGATCAAAATATTTGCTCTGTATCAGAGACTTGAAGACATTGGCATTTAGCGTTTCCAGAATACAGTCAGCAAAGGAAACCTCCATATTGCCTCAGCATAGGTTTTTTTAAATACTTATACATACAGCCTCATAGTTCTCACAATGATAGGCATATTATGAAAAGAGATCTTCCCAGAGGAACGGCTCTAAAGCCTCGTACACACGACCGAGTTTCTCGTCGTTAAAATCACGTAGTTTTTTTTGACGAGATTCTTTTTATCCTTGACGAGTTTCTCGTCAAGCTTTCCATGCGTACACACTGACATTTCCCAATTTCCTCGTTGTTCTCCGCGCTCACGTCCAGCACGTACGACGGCACTATAAAGGGGAAGATCGATTTTCTTGGCGCCACCCCTTGGGCTGCTTTTGCTGATCTCGTGTTACCGCGTGTGAAGTAAAAGTTTGGGAAGAGACGATTCGCGCTTTTCAGTCTTCGTGCTTTTCAGTTCGTTTTCTGAGGTTCAGTTTGTGCTTGTGGGTTCGTATCTTGACTTTCAGGGCGTCTAGGCAGGTCGTATCTGTTTTACAGTGCGTTCTTGCCCGTTCGTTTCTGATTTTCAGTTCGTTATTCATAGGCCTTGCTGTTCTAAAGTGCGTTCTGTTCTGTACGTTCTGATCAGACGACCGTTTCCTAGCCATGTCGCCTGGACGTTCTCGTCGTCGAGTTCGTGCTGTGCGTGCGCTTGGTGTTGGTCTGCTTGTTTTGGACCAAGACCAGTCCATGAATGGTGTGAGGAGGAGTTCATGGACCAAGAATTGGTTGCTCCAGCGGGACCAATTCTGCCACATGCCTCTGCTGCGGGAGATAGTCGAGAATAATCCTGAGGACTACAGGAATTTTCTGCGGATGTCTGACCCCGTTTTTCAGGAACTGTTGGCTTTGGTGTCCCCCTATATTACCAGGCAGGACACCGTTATGCGGGAAGCCATCAGTGCTGAGCAGAGGCTCATCGCCACGTTACGTTATCTGGCGACAGGGAGAAGTCTTCAGGACTTGAAGTTCACGACAGGCATCTCCCCACAGGCTCTGGGCCTCATAATTCCAGACACCTGTTCTGCTATTATACAAGTCCTGCAGGAGGACTATATTAGGGTAAGTTTTCTCCATTAACATCACATTTTATGTATTCCATGTATGCTAATGTCTTGTATTTCTTTCATCCTTCCCTAATTACCATGATTGTAATATGCTGAGAATGTCCCCTTTGTCCCCATGCATGCTGGAAGCTTTAGATTGCCCCTTTTTTCTCCTCCATGCATATTTCCCTTCACTAACCTTTCCAGCAGGGGCGCCTGTTGCAACAAATTTTTGGGGGTCCAACCCCAATTTAGGAAATAAACTTCCTCCATTTTTGCAAAGGTGCCTATTAAACGCCCCCAGTTGTCCCCTCCAATGCAGCCATTTTGTTCCCTCCAATGCAGCCATTTTGTTCCCTCCAATGCAGCCATTTTGTTCCCTCCAATGCAGCCATTTTGTTCCCCCCAGCCCTGCACATACCTTCTTGTGGTCAGCGCCATCCTTCTTCTGTCCTTGATGTCTTCTCCTTCCCTTGATGTTGCATCAGCCAATCATGTTACCATTAAACAGACTTGGTGAACATGATTGGCAGAGCAGCCTGTCAGTGTTTACCCAAGGAATGCTCCCCCCCCCTGCATCCCCTATTTACCTTTTATGAAGCCAATTACATCCCTCAGGCTGTAATGTGCAAGCCTATTTGCCTCCCCGTTTCTGATATGCAATTTTCACCCCATAAATGCCGCAGTTATTCATATGTTTGTCGCTTAACAGGGGGCCATCCACCTGAATAGTGGGCGGCATTGACAATACATAGGTTAATGCAAGGCAAGAACCTATGTATTGTTCTGAGTGACGGGCACAGGAGAGAGGGGGCAGTGTTCCAGCACCCACTCTGGACGCACCGCCACTGCACTGCTATCTTGTGGCCAAACACATCTCCCCCCCCCCAAAATCATGTATTAATGGACCATCAGAGGGGGTGATGAATATGAAACATGAGCCTTCCATTATACTTATTGAAAACACCTTAATAAACGTAGAATTTGATTGATGTTGGCCTCTGTTTTTTATTATAACCTCCTTGTAATGTAATATTTTTAAGTTCTAATTTTCTTTCATCTTGTTTGACTCCCCAGCTTCCTTCCACGCCACAGGAATGGCAGACTGTGGCATCGGAGTTTGCCACGCGGTGGGACTTCCCCAACTGCGGTGGTGCCATAGACGGGAAGCACGTCCGCATCGTGCCGCCACCCCGTTCTGGGTCCTACTACTTCAATTACAAGGGGTTTCATAGCATTGTGCTGATGGCGGTGGTGTCAGCACGGTATGAATTCCTCTATGTTGATGTAGGGAAGAATGGCCGGATGTCCGATGGGGGATCCTTCATCCAGACGGAGTTTGCCCTCCGTCTCCAGAGTGACGACCTTGCATTGCCACCGGATGCAGGGAATATTGAAGGACTCCCCTTTGTTTTCTTGGCTGATGAAGCCTTTGGACTCGGACCGCATCTTATGAGGCCATTTCCT
The DNA here is from genome assembly GCA_029206835.1 of Rana muscosa. Lineage (NCBI taxonomy): Eukaryota > Metazoa > Chordata > Amphibia > Anura > Ranidae > Rana > Rana muscosa. Next base: position 514,894,238 of record CM055116.1, on the reverse strand, counting down.
CACAGGACCCTGACCCCAGAGAAGAGGGTGTTCAATTACCGGCTGGCCAGGGGCCGAAGAGTCGTTGAAAATGCCTTCGGCATAATGGCCAGCCGGTTCCGCATTTTTATGACTTCAATCCACTTGGCGGACTACAAAATAAACTATGTCGTTTTATGCTGCTGTGTGCTACACAATTTTCTCAGCAGAAAATCAAATTCATATATGGCCTCAGTATTGCCTGAGGCTGGACTTTCACCTGCTAATCCCCTGCCGGGCCTGGAATCTGCCCGTCCTGGCTTGCCCCCCCAAAATGCCCGTGAAGTTCGGGACAAATATATGGAATATTTCACGGGTAGGGGGGCAATTCCTATGCCAGGCTATGGCTAAAGATTCCTGGAGAATGATTAAAATAAAAATCTGTTTTCTAATTTTAACTTAGGTTTGTTTCCTGTCTCCTAGTTTGTCTTAGTGCATTTGTAGTGCCAAGTGTATTTTCCTTTAGTAAATAACAACCATTTCACTATGTAACCTTCAAAAAAATACTAATCAGGTTAGAGCGTATTGAAAAAAGAAGCTACACGTTGTTTGTGTTCAAACATTTTACTCTGTGCACATTCACACACATGTTTTTTTTTTTCCTGGCCACAAACCGCCAATTATTTTCTTAGGAAAATACAAAAACAGTTGCATTCCAAAAATTACAACATTGGATACCTCTGAGCAATCTGACACATTCACTTACACAAACTATGTCTCTATGTGCCCGTCCTAATATGGGGTCTTGCCACCCCTTGCCCAGCCAAAAATTGAATATGCACACATTTTGTATTAATTTCCACTAGGGATTTGAGACTCCTGATCCCTATTGTCAACATGTGCTATCTGCCATCAGGGGTGATCAATGGACGTGTTTTGGGGGTGCAACCCCTTCCTCAGTTCACCTACTTTAGATACGAGGAAGGGGTTGCACCCCCAAAAGACGTACATGGATATCCCCTGATGGCAGATAGCACATGTTGACACACTGTGTGCATATTCAATTTTTGGCTGGTTGCATTGTCAAAAACAGTATAAAAGGTTGAAGAACAGTCATTCCTGAAAAAAAATGGGGGTTTGGTTGACTTATTCGATTCTCCCCAAAACATCTAGAATGTCTTTAAATGTCTGATCCATCACATGAATTATTTGTTTTATTCTGTCCAGTTCCGTGCTACATTCCATCACTTGCTGTATTATTCGGAGGGCACTGTCAGCAGAGAAACGTGTACTATCCTTCACCACAACATTTACATCCCCTAAAAACAAAATAAAAAGGTATTATAACTCTGCAGGCCTACATCTCTTACCTGAAGCTGTGGTGTCAGATACTGACCTGTTGTGGTGACCAGTTCCACAACGTCATCCACCTCTCCTTCCTGCACTTCTCCTTCCTCCACCTCAACTTCCTCAACATCCTTCGGTTGTGAGTCTTTGGGAGTTTGTGATTGTTGTGAAGCTGTGGGGTTCCTGTGCTCCCTGGAGTGTTCTCCTCCCAGTCTTCTCTCCCCTATGAGAATCAAACAAAAGGTCTATTTATCACACTGAAATTCTCTATGAAAAATAAAAACAGGCTAAATTGTTTCAAAGTGGGGTACAAGTGTGTGTTTGGGCGGAAGTTAAAGATGAATGTATTATTTCTGACCAATAATATGTTTAGTATTCACCTTTGGCTGTCAGTTTTTAGACATAAAGGCACCACAAAAAATCACTAATGCACCTGTGTGGGACACCCAAAAAAGGCGGGTCTGGTGGCCCACACTATAGTGCTCCAAAGTACAGATGTGGTACCAGCTGCTGAGTGTCCTCTCCTTTACACTGACTAAAGTTTGCATTTCATTCTCTTTACAAACACATCATCTAGCCTAAAAATTTGGAACAAAAATGTTAAAAAAACACGCAGATGTCTAATTACTTTTGTGGCTATAAAATAAGCCAAAACAGCGGATAGTGGCCGAACGAAGTGTCTGTAACGTAACGAACGATTACTGTGCCAAACCAAGTTCAAAATATTAAATTATGGAAGGGAGTCCAATATGATAAAATCACAAAAAGGAGCAACATGTAAGTTCAGAAAAACATTAATAGCAGAAAAGTGTACATTTTACTTACTTTTTGCTAGCATTCTCTTAATGCTCCTTAACTGCTCTGGCTCCCTCAGTTTGAGGTCTGACCACCTCTTTCTGAGCTGCTCATTTGAGCGTTTCACCCCGAAATTCGTCTTCAGACTCTTCACGACTTTAGTGAGGATTTTGGCCTTCCTTCTATTTGGTTTGCCATACGGCCCATGCTTTGCGTCATAATCAGACTTGAGCAATATGTCCACCATCTCCGCAAAAGACATATTAGATGCCTTGAATCTCCTCCTTGATCGTGACGTTTCCTCGGTCTCCGGGCTTGTCTCCTCCTCGTTAGTTGCGGAATTATCAGACACCTGCTGTAACTCCGCCATATCTGTCTGCGCACCGAAAGAGAAGGGGCGGGGAAAAGATGTTAGTTAGAACGTCATGGGCGGGCGACGTGTGCGGAGCGACGTGTTCGTAGTTTGACGCATGCGTGGTGTATATATAGCAAACACACATGTGACTATACTACGTTCGGTGTGCGGAGAGAGGAGTTCAAGTTACGGACGTGCGAACGAAGGTATGTGATTTTGTGACTTGGACAAATAGTTGGCCTATACTGTCTTGAGAATGTTGTAGAATATATATGTTGACTACGATGTTAAGGAGGTTAGACTGTGTGTCTCACATTAGTTATATATTATTTATTTTACTTGCAGACCCAAAATGAATGTCTTTATAAGTGACAAGGAATTCCTTGCAGAATTTATAGACCGGGTAAGGGAGCTGCCCGCTCTGTGGGAGACGAAAAACCCCATCCACAAAAAAAGAGGGGTGAGAAAAGCAGCGCTGGAGACCCTGCTCCCATTTGTGCATACCAAGGTGCCCACAGCCACAGCAAAACAGGTGGACACTAAAATTGGGAGCTTGAGAGGCACCTACAGGACTGAACGCTCTAAGGTGCTGGCTTCTCAGAGGTCAGGAGCAGCAGCAGATGATGTTTATGTCCCGAATTTGTGGTACTACAGCAGGATGTCCTTCCTGGATGACCAGATTGAGGCAAGGCCATCACTCTCCACTCTTCCCCCCAGACTTCCCTGCAGCCAACCTGAGCCTTCTCTGGAGCAAGAGGAGGCAGCCATCCTGGATGATCCTGATTTGGCCATCTGGAGCCAGGTATAGTATTAAATGAAAATGTATTGACATAAAATTAATGTTTGACAAATATGTCAAGATGACAAACATAAACTATTTAGAGTTCCACAAGTGAAATCAAGATCTCTAGACATTAGTCTGCACTTAATTGGGTGCTAAATAGTCAATCTGATGTAGTTGTAAATTTTAGAAACTGATTTCAGGATTTACATTCTAATTGGTTCAATCATGATTATAAATTTGGAGGCAAAGATTAAAGCAACATATTAAACTATGTCCCTTTTTCATACACAGGATGAAATCAGCCAGGAGGAGGGTCTGGAAACTGTCAGGCAGGAGGAGGAAGGGCCCAGTGGCAGCCAGGAGGTGGCAGGGCCCAGTGGAAGGCAGGAGGTGGCAGGGCCCAGTGGCAGCCAGGAGGTGGCAGGGCCCAGTGGCAGGCAGGAGGTGGCAGGGCAAAGGAGAAGCACCAGATCCCAGGTGCCTCCCATCCGATTTCCCAAAAGAGGCAGGAGGGACAGGACCACCAGTGAGGCAGCAATGGCCCTTATTAAAGAGGCCCATGCCACCCTCAAAGAGCCCACATCCCCTGAAGAGGCCATTGCCGGCCTAGTGGAGGCAAAGTTCAAGGTGATGAGCATGGAGCAACGCCTCCTATGCGAGCCCCTGCTCATCACCTTGCTCAACAAGGGGGTGATGGGAAAAATTACCCCAATACTGCAATTTGTGAGGTGGCACAACTGTCCCAAACTCAACCTCCTCCTCCACCTCCACATTCTTCTTCTGCCCCACCCCCTTCTCCTCCACCTCCACCTTCTTCTTCTGCCCCACCCCCTTCTCCTCCACCTCCTCCTCCACCTTGTTCTTCTGCCCCACCCCCTTCTCCTCCACCTCCTCCTCCACCTTGTTCTTCTGCCCCACCCCCTTCTCCTCCACCTTGTTCTTCTGCCCCACCCCCTTCTCCTCCACCTTCTTCTTCTGCCCCACCCCCTTCTCCTCCACCCACCCCCTTCTCCTCCACCTCCACCTTGTTCTTCTGCCCCACCCCCTTCTCCTCCACCTCCTCCTCCTCCTGACAGGAGTACCCCTCCAGTGGCCCAGCCTCCAGCCAAACGAAGAAGGAAGGCTGCAGGGAAGGCTTCAGGAAAGGTTGCAGGGAAGGTTGCCAGGAAGACGAGGAAGTGATGGCCTTGCTTCATTGTGGTCGGACAGAAGGCAGCCTGTTGTAGTACCACACACTTGGGACATATATCTCACCTGCTGCTGTTTCTGACCTCTGGGAGGCACGCATCAGATTGTGCTCAGAAATGTTGGCCTTCTCAAGCTCCCAATTTTAGTGTCCACACAGGGTTGATGTGTGGTCTGGGGTCCCTGGGATGCACAAATGGCAGCAGGTTCTCCAGTGCTGCCTTCTCTTTATTTTATTTGAAACATGAATAAATGTTATTTTTGTTTAAGTTCATACTTGACTATGTGTATTTTTAAAAAATTAAAATTTAGCTTGGGAGTAAGCAGAGACATTTGACTGACAAAAAAAGGGACAGATAACAACCCCCCTAAAAAATAAAATAATCTGATTTCCCAAAAAGAGGGTGTTACATTTTACAACTATATATTAAAATATTCAATGGGAGATCACTATCAAAACATTGCGAAATTAAAATTAACATCAGTTTGAAAAATATAAAAATGTAAAATATTCATAAAAACTTGCACGATATAATACACAAAAATCTTCTTAAGAGCAGCATGAAAAAGGTTAAAAAAACATAGTCATAACTCTGTGTGAATATCAGCAGCAAAAGAAGTTCTTTCGTTTTGATTAATGTAACATTCTAAAGAAGATTTCAATGCACAACATTTAAACGATGCAATAATTTTGAGCGTGACGAATGTGCTATCTCCATTACGAAGGCTTGATTTGGCAGAAGATGCGCTCCCATCTCATACTTGCTTCTGAGCATGCGCGCTTTTGAAAGACTCGTTAAAGCATACACACGAACCATTTTCTCGTCACAAAAGAGGCCGACGAGAAACACGACGAGGAAATCTGGAATCCTGACGAGAAAATAGAGAGCAGGTTCTCTATTTTCTCGTCGAGATTCACGGCAATTTTCTCGTCGTAAAACCATACACACGAACGGTTTTCTCGACAAAAAAGCTCACGCGGCACTTTTCTTGCCTGTTTTGGACGAGAAAATTGGTCGTGTGTACGAGGCTTTAACCTTTGTGAATGGTCAGTTTAACTTTATTTTATTAACCCATTATTCTTACATTAGCATATAGTAAAAGAAAAAGGTAAGCTTAGCTGCACAAGAGTGGTTATTGAAATATAATGCAACATAAACCTTTTATGCTTCTGACACCAAAGTCTGGTATTTTAAAAATATACAATCTTTGCTTCTCTGTATAATCTCTATTTTATTATTGCAGCTGTTGGCTCAGGCTTTCCCACAGAGTTCAAGGAGGAAGCGCCCATCCTTTTAATACAAGGATCATGGGCGCTGCAATGCAGATATGTACAGTATGTACAGCAGCCATTGGAGAGGAAACAGGAAAAGTTTAATGGACACAAAGATGCATATGTATTTCATGATTGCAGCAGATGTAGAGGAAAGGTGTCAAACAAGACATATTTCCTGTGTTCCTTGGTTAATGAAGGCAGATAACTGTTTTGAGTCATTATAATACTGTACATGAAAATGATGGTGCAATGTTTAATCGCAAAACTCATGTCTTAATTTCTAAAGAAATAAGACCAAAAAATGAATTTGCTATAAATAGCTTCCTATAGACCTGAGATCAAGTCATCTTCAGTGGAATCAGGTGATCTCACATTCATGTGATCTTTACAAGGCCCACACAAAAGCATATGACCTGCTTAGCGTGTTCTATTTATTGTAATAACTGTACTCATTAATTTATATAATTTTGGAGGCAGGATGGGGTTACCAAAATCAGAACCACTCCATCCTAAAGCCCCGTACACCTGGTCGGACTTTTGGCCATCAAACTTCATTTTGAGCAAGTTGGACCAACAATCCGACCGTGTGTACGCTACATCGGACAAACTTTTTTTTTTTTTGTTTGTTTTCATCGGACAAAAGTTGGGTCTGCAAATGGACAAACTTTTGGCCAACAAAAGTCCGATGGAGCAAAGTCCGACCGTGTGTACAGAAAACCATAGGACTTTTGTCCGATGGACAAAACAAATAATGTTAAAATCAACCAACAATAGCAGAAGTTGACCAAAGGGTGGCGGTAAAGAGCAGAAAAGAGCAGAAAAACCACGTGATGTTGCAAAAAGTTTTGGGAAAGTTTGCAGAAAATTCCTGTCGTGTGTATGCTATGGGTGTGCCCGGCCAACTCCATTCGGACAAAAATCCAGGAAAAAGTCAGATGGAAGTCCGACCGTGTGTATGGGGCTTTAGAGTATATCTAAAATTAAAAACGTTTTTTTTTTTTCTGTTTTGGATTGAATTGGGAATTCCGGTCAATATTTTTTGTCTGCGTGTCATTGGAGAGCTTTCCTTTCACTTCTTGTCCTACAGATACAACAAAAAGTAAGAGTAAAGTTCTTCAAAGTAAGGGTATTGTCCCCTTAGGCAGCTGTCATCAGAACAAGTATCCTAAATTGAAGATTTCGAAACCTTCTATTGCTGTTTTGGTGCCAAATTATAATTTTGGATTTCCATTCACTTTCTGTCCCAGTGATAATTATCACCAAGATGAATAGAGAGATTAATAACAGAGCTGGCGACAAAAACATGAAAGGGGTCCCAAACCTTCCCTACTACATTCCACTCTAAAAAAAAAGTCTGGGCTTCAAATGCACTTTGATTCTTTTTTTGAAACTCCCCTACAAATTATTTACTGTAGTATTAAATTTTTTTTTTTTTTTTATTATGCATAAATTGTTTGATGCTGAGTTTTTTTCTAACATATTTTTAACTAATGCCGCGTATACACGGTTGGGATTTCCAATGGGAAAAGTCCGTTGGGAATTCCGACGGGAAAATAGAGAACCTGCTCTCAATATTTTTCTGTCGGAATTCCCGACAGAAAAAGTCAGATGGAGCATACACACGGTCGGAATTCCCGACCAAAAGCTTCCATCTGACTTTTTCTTTTTGGAATCCCGACCGTGTTTACGGGGCATTAGTTAGGACTTTTATAAACATTTAAAATTCCACAAATTACGCTATGTGTCCAAGCTATATGTAAACGTGTCAGTGAATATTATGTTAGCACAGCACATGTGGTAAGATGCTCCCCAGTCTTCTTAAAGCAGTTGTAAAGGTTTTTTTTTTCTAATTAGAATAAAAAATCATATACTTACCTGCTCTGTGCAATGTTATTGCACAGAGTGTAATAGATTTATCCCTGGTCCAATTCCAGGATGTATGTTCTAGTCTGCCTCTGACCCAAATTCAAAATTATGTGAATGCATGCATGCTAAAGGACCACACTGAGACACACTGGTCAGTATGAGCTCTTCTCGTCAACGGGGGTTTATTGAGGTCACAGCCACTTATATAAATAAAGTGACATAAGCAAACGTCATCACATGTGTGAGTATATTATTGGTTCATCTGTATATGGTCCTTTTCCTGTCGACGTCTGTTTTTGCCACGAGGTATCCACATTTCTTAGCTCAGCGCCATTTTAAGATAGACGATGGGAGGGGCAGAAAGGAGGGGGTGAAGGAGTACAGAGTGGAAACATCTGTTTGTCATTTAAGGAAACTTACAGCTGGCTGGTTATTAGATTACTAAAACACACATACACACACACACACTATATATATATATATATATATATATATACATATCGCAACAAGAAAGAAAAGAAACGTTAAAAATAATAAAGAAGAAAAGAAAATAACAATATTTGAGTGGTTAGAAGAGAGAGATAACATAGACATAACATAGTCATTTTATCAACTCCATCACAAGAGCAGCCCTGAACCTCCTCTTCCAGGGTAGCTCGCCAGCACTGTCTGCTCCTCCTCCTCTGTGTCTGTCCCCATAACAAACTGCTTGCTATGGGGACAGACATGAGGGCTTGCAAACTGCTTGCTATGGGGGCTGACATGACACACACAGTGCAGATCAACCTGCCCCCTGCTCACTTCTCACAGAATTTGATGCACTGCAGCAGAGGCCAGAAGCTCCCACTGCTGCCTCTGTGTCCTGTAAGGAAAGGAACAAAGGCCAGCGCCGCTGCAGACAGGCCCACCGCTGGATCGAGATAAGGCTCAGGTAAGTATTTAGGGAGTGAGGGGGCGATACAAGTAGTAGGACATTTTTCTTTAATGCAGGGGGTGCAATTCCTATAGTTATTTAATTCCTTTTAGAATTACAAAATATACAAAATTTTCAGGTTAATCCAAACTGTAATTAGATACATGAAAGGTTTACACAATACTTATATTATGTGTCACGATGTCTGACACATATAGCAGTGAAGGCACCCTTTCAGTCGATGGGCAATGATAAGTGCTTTCTTCTGTTGCTGGTCAGTTGGAGCTCAATAATGGATAAATTGGTGTTCAGTGGTTACATATCTGAGTGAAAATCTACACAGGTCCTGTAATATTGCCCCCCACCTTTGCTGAATGACACTGACTGTTGAACTACGTAGGCACCATCAAGTAAGATATCACTTGGCCAATGCTGCCTGCCTATAGAGCTGTTGCTAGATACTGGGCACCTGTCAAGAGACATGTCCTATATGCCCCGGTCTGGCAATGCCTACATTTTGACCCAATGATCTCTCTCTTTTTTTTTTTTTTTTTTAAGATATTTTTATTGGGTTTAAGACAAACCAACATACATGAGAAATACAACAACAAAACAAAACTTGGTTGTTCATTGGTATACAGCATCGGGGATTATGCTCATACAATCAAGAAACAGACAGTAGTGCAACGGTCAGATAGCAGTCACATAAGTACAGGGTTCAAACATACTACTAGGGCATAGCAACAGTGGAGATCCACTTAAAGAAGATCGTGGCACAACCTATAGACAGCCTGTAAGGGGGGGTGCGCTTATTGTGAGGAGAGGGTCAAGGGGCTTGCTAACCATCTACCCCAGATTTTGTGAAATGTTTTATTCCGTTTCCGGAGTTCAAAGGTAAGTTTGTATAGTGATATAGAGTCATTAATTAACTTCAACGAGAGATTTCAGAGAGGTCTGTGTACCCTTCCATGACAGCAAGATAGCCTTTTTGACATAAAAATAAAGTATGCAGAGTAGTCTCTTAGCATGCGACTATATATGCAGGTCGCCAAAAATGCCCAGTAGGCAATTCTTGGGGTGGACAATGTCTGGGAGGCCTAAAGCTGACGAGATGAAAGCACCCACCTCCTCCCAGAAGTCCCGAACTACTGGGCACGACCAGAAGCAGTGTAGGAAGTCGGCGTCTTGGCCACAGCCGCGAAAACATCCAGCTGAGAGCAAGAGACCCATTTTATGCAGCCTAGCTGGGGTGAGGTGGGATTGATGGAAATTTTTTCGATGCAGTCCCTTGATGCGATAACTGAGGTTTTGTATGTATCACTAAATTTAGACCAGTCCTCCATCTGCAAGGGGAATGTCCACAGAGGCCCATTTTACCTGAGCCTTGCGGAATCTGGGGTTAAAATCAGTCATTAGGGCAGCATAGTAAGTAGAGACAAGTTTAGTGGGGTCCGGGTGTCTCAGCAGTTTCTCCAGTGGAGGTAGGTGGGTAGGGTCATCTAAGGAGCCAACTGGGCGTGGATAGCATGTCTAATCTGATAATAATAGAACAGGTATGCGCGTGGCAGGTCAAAGTCTAGGCGTAGCTGATAGAAAGTTTTAAAGCCCTGTGTGTTGTATAGATGACATATTTAACCCCCTTGGAGTACCAGCGATTAGGGTCGGGTAGGGAGTATAATTCCCGTAGATTGGGGTTGAACCACAGAGGGTTATTGGGGGATGTCAGCTAGGTATGCCCAATGATCTCTTTAATCAGAAATGCATATGATTTCTTAGATTCAGGGACTCTTTGATTTGGAAAAGGTAGGTAAGGTACAGAGTGGTGGTAATCATCTTATATGGTCAAAGCCAGACAGTCCTAGACCATGTGTATGTGTCCCTGATTAAGGGAATCAACTGAACACCCTAGTCATAAAGGCAACACAGTAAAAGTGGCATGAGGGGGCTGTGACTAAATACATTCAATTTAAACGGCTCCACAGCACTATGTCTTGGAGGAAAACTCTAATTTGCATTTTAATCACATGAGACCTTTTTGGCCAAAACACATGCAACTATCAGCAAGCCCCAATCCCAAGTATGTATGGTAGAAGTGTAAAGTGATGGGATCCGCCCTGTCAGCAGTGGCAGGTTTGAGATATTATATGGAACTGAGTGTAAGGAATGTCTGGCATTCACCAGTGATCCCTTTAAGAGGATTTTGATGGGTGCAGTATGCCTTTCCCAGGTCATTCCCTCCAAGAAAACCCAGCAAGTTGAATGGCAGCCAATCAAAATACTGAATTGCATGCAACCAACCAAAATATTGAGATGCCAGGCAAGAGCCTGGTCCATAAACAGGTGAAGGTCTCGTCAGGCAGCATTGTAACGCAGGAAAAGGTTTACAGAGGCAAAGACAGATGGAGTCATATTACAGAAAGATGGTCAAGGCATGAAGCGGACATGAACCATGGTCAGTCTGGAGTTATTGCCAGAATAGCAGAAGAACCTAAAGAGGACACGACTCTTAGACTCCATTCACACAGGGGCAACACGACTTCCAGCGCGACTTTGGGAGGCAACTTGGACACGACTTGAGTATGAATCACAGCGAGACATGAAGCTACTTACAAGGCAACTTCAAGTTGCCTCCAGGACAGGAGACATTCCAGTGTCCAATCAAACAAGAATCAGCTCTGTGGGAGGGAGGGGGGAGGGAGAGGTTTGCCTGAGAAATGTATGTTCTCTTCCTGGAAAGTTGCTTCTGTTAAGACAGTGATCCAACTTCTGAGGCAACTTCCATTGAAATCAATGGGTACAGGTCGCCTAGCAGTCGCCTAGAAGTTGGATTGAAGTAGTACAGGAACCTTTTTTGAAGTCAGAACTGATTTTCTCATGCAGCGCGACTTGAGGCGACTAGGGGCGACTTCGGGCGACTTAAAGTCGGATCCAAAGTTGCCCCTGTGTGAATGGGCTCTTAAGATTCTAGAAGGACTAACTGCAATGTTTTAATACAGTGATATACTTACTGACAGTGTAAGTGTAGCAGTCTTTTAGCCTGGTGATGCCTCCAGCACAATAGCTAATATAATATAGCACCTAGACCAGATACATTCCTTATTACGATGAACACAGGTCAGGAGGAAGATGCCAAAGTGGGAACTAGTCAAAGACATCTGCCTACAGGGAGGTCCTATCACAACAGGAGGAGATCTTCCTGTAGATCATTTTATAGCTCAGCCTTCTTTTTCCCAACTCTATCTTTTGACAAGACTCAATTTCTTTTCTGATGATAAAATATTTTTTCTTCAAAACACAGTTTTATAGCTGGATGGCATTCAGTACTTCACACTAGACTTATTCTTTACAACTCGAACAAGAAATTTCTTTAATGATTACAGGGTTCTTTTGATGAAACAGAACAGTTGTCATTTTTGTAAGACATTCTTCAAATCATCTGAATAATAGGCTCTACATGTCAAACAGAAAAGGAGGAAAGCTGTCGTGCATGAATACTGTCACTTTATTACACAATTTCCCCTGATATCTTTTGAAACTTTAATAAAAAAATCTATAACCGCATTCAATGCTGATAATCCAAAAGACCTGTCAGTCACAGCAGTATGGAAAATGAGCGATTTGACATAGGAATTCACTTCTCCTACTGTCTGTCAGATGAGGTTATGATTGGGTGGGGACATTGTCTTTTTAAGTGGCATTTCTTTTATTTCTACTACTGATATGATTAATAAATCACATATTTTTGAACTGTGTTTTGTTCACAATAAAATGCTCAAATTCTTTGTTCTGATGCTCTACCAGTTCTGGCAAGATAGGTGGAAGTTATGTCCTATGTGTAAAGGAAACCACAACTGAAAGATATATATAGGGTGCCATTCCTGACCCCTTTTGGAAATGCATATTGTCTCACTGTCAGTGATTTATTTATTTATTACAGGCACTCATATAGTGTCAGCACAGTGACTAAGTGGCACTTCCACCTAGCAGTGCTAGAGTCGTCCCAACTACCTGCCTGGAGTTTGGATGTTCTCCCTGTGTCTGTGTAGGTTTCCTCTCACACTCCAAAGACATGCTGGTAGGTTAATTGGCTTCTGTCTAAATTGGCTCTATGTATGAATGTGATTTAGGGACCTTAGACTGTAAGCTCCTTGAGGGCAGTACTCTGGAAAGTATTCAGCGCTTAACTTTTTCCACATTTTATTATGTTACAGCCTTATTCCAAAATGGATTAAATTCATTGTTTTCCTCAAAATTCTACAAACAATACCCCATAATGACAATGTGAAAGAAGTTTGTTTGAAATCTTTGCATATTTATTAAAAATAAAAAAACACACATGTACATAAGTATTCACAGCCTTTGCTCAATACTTTGTTGAAGCTCCTTTGGCACCAATTACAGCCTCAAGTCTTTTTGAGTATGATGCTTCAAGCTTGGTACACCTATTTTTGGGCAGTTTCTCACATTCTTCTCTGCAGGACCTCTCAAGCTCCAACAGGTTGGATGGGTTGGTGCACAGGCATTTTCAGATCTCTCCAGAGATGTTCAAGTCTGTGCTCTGGCTGGGCCGCTCAAGGACATTCACAAAGTTGTCCCGTAGCCACTCCTTTGTTATCTTGGCTGTGTGCTTAGCGTCATTGTCCTGTTGGAAGATGAACCTTCGCCCCAGTCTGAGGTCCGCAGCGCTCTGGAGCAGGTTTTCATTAAGGATGTCTCTGTACATTGCTGCATTCATCTGTCCCTTGCTCCTGACTAGTCTCTCAGTTCCCGATGCCATAAAACATCCCCACAGCATGATGCCGCTACCACCATGCTTCACTGTAGGGATGTATTGGCCAGGTGATGAGTGGTGCCTGGTTTCCTCCAGACATGACACTTGCCATTCAGGCCAAAGGGTTCAATCTTTGTTTCATCAGACCAAATCATTTTGTTTCTCATGGTCTGAGAGGCAAACTTTAGGTGGAAAACTCCAGGTTGGGTGTCATGTGCCTTTTACTGGCTTCCCTCTGGCCACTCTACCATACTGGCCTGATTGGTTGGAGTGCTGAAGAGATGGTTGTTCTTCTGGAAGGTTCTCCTCTCTCCACAGAGAAGCACTGTAAGAGTGACCATCAGGTTCTTGGTCACCTCCCTGGCTAAGGCCCTTCTTCCCTGATCGTTCAGTTTGGCCAGGCAGCCTGCTCTAGGAAGAGCAGAGAAGCCCTGCTCTGTAAGAGTGACCATTGGGTTGTTGGTCACCTCCCTGACTAAGGCCCTTCTCCCCCGATCCCTCAGTTTGGCCGCTCTCGTAGAGTCCTGGTGGTTCCGAACTTCTTCCACTTACGGATGATGGAGGCCACTGTACATATTGGTACCTTAAATGCTGCAGAAAGTTTTCTGTATCCTTCCCCAGATCTGTGCCTCAATACAATCCTGTCTCAGAGGTCTACAGACAATTCCCTGGACTTTATGACTTTGGTTTGTGCTCTGACACTGCACTGGTAACTGTGGGACCTTATATAGACAGGTGTGTGACTTTCCAAATCATGTCCAATCAACTGAATTTACCACAGGTGGACTCCAATCAAGTTGTAGAAACATTTCATGGATGATCAGTGGAAACAGGATGCACCTGAGCTCAATTTTGAGTGTCATGGCAAAGGCTGCAAATACTTACAGTATCTCACCCCTCACATTTTTTACATTTTTTATTATATCTTTTCATGTGACAACACTGAAGAAATTACACTTTGCTACAATGTGAAGTAGTGAGTGTACAGTTTGTATAAAAGTGTAAATTTTCTGTCCCCTCAAAATAACTCAACACATAGCCATTAATGTCTAAACCGCTGGCAACAAAAGTGAGTACACCCCTAAGTGAAAATGTCCAAATTGGGCTCAAAGTGTCAATATTTTGTGTGGCCACCATTATTTTCCAGCACTGCCTTAACCCTCTTGGGCATGGAGTTCACCAGAGCTTCGCAGGTTTCCACTGGAGTCCTCTTCCACTCCTTCATGATGACATCACAGAGCTGGTGGATGTTAGAGACCTTGCACTCCTCCACCTTCCGTTTGAGGATGCCGCACAGGTGCTCTATAGGGTTTAGGTCTGGAGACATGCTTGGCCAGTCCATCACCTTTAGGCCTCTTTCACATGGACGGACCATTCAGGTCCACCTGTCAGATTTTTAAGCGGACCTGAACGGGCGCTCCATAGAGGTCTATGATGCCACGGATGTCAGCGGTGACATGCCCACTGACATCCGACCTACTCCGATCCGCCAAAGTGTGACGGAGGAAAACCCTATTTTACATCCGTCTGCCAGGTCGGATCAGATGACAACGGACTCTACGATCCGTCGTCATCCGATCCCCCATAGGGGAGAGCGGCGCTCTGACAGGTCAGTCCCTGCACAGTGTGTAGAGACAGACCTGTCATCTGCCTGCTCAGCGGGGATCGACGGAGCGATCCCCGCTGAGCAAAGCAGGGCCCGGACACGGACCGTGTGAAAGGGCCCTAACACTCAGCTTCTTTAGCAAGGCAGTGGTCTTCTTGGAGGTGTGTTTGGGGTCGTTATCATGTAGGAACACTGCCCTGTGGCCCAGTCTCCGAAGAGAGGGGATTATGTTGTGCTTCAGTATGTCACAGTACATGTTGGCATTCATGATTCCCTCAATGAACCTGAGCTCCCCAGTGCTGGCAGCAGTCATGCAGCCCCAGACCATGACACTCCCACCACCATGCTCGACTGTAGGCATGTCACACTTGTCTTTGTACTCCTCACCTGGTTGCCACCACACACGCTTGACACCATCTGAACCAAATATGTTTATCTTGGTCTCATCAGACCACAGGACATGGTTCCAGTAATCCATGTCCTTAATCTGCTTGTCTTCAGCAAACAGTTTGCAGGCTTTTTTGTGCATCTTTAGAAGAGGCTGGGACGAAAGCCATGCAGATCAATTTGAAGCAGTGTGCGGGGTATGGTCTGAGCACTGACAGGCTGACCCCCCACCCCTTCAACCTCTGCAGCAATGCTGGCAGCACTCATACGTCTTTTTCCCAAAGACAACCTCTGGATATGACACTGAGCATGTGCACACAACTTCTTTGGTCGACCATGGCGAGGCCTGTTCTGAGTGGAATCTGTCCTGGTAAACTGCTGTATGGTCTTGACCACCGTGCTGCAGCTCAGTTTCAGGGTCTTGGCAATCTTCTTATAGCCTAGGCCATCTTTATGTAGAGTAACAATTCTTTTTTTCAGATCTTCAGAGAGTTCTTTGCCATGAGGTGCCATGTTGAACTTCCAGTGACCACTATGAGCGAGTGAGAGCGATAACACCAAATTTAACACACCTGCTCCCCATTCACACCTGAGACCTTGTAACACCAATGAGTCACGTGACACCGGGGAGGAAAAATGGCTAATTGGACCCATTTTGGACATTTTCACTTAGGGGTGTACTCACTTTTTTTTTCTTTTCTTTTTTTCTTTTTTTCAAAAAGATTTTATTGAGTTTTACAGGTGTATAGGAAATCTTAAAAACTTCGGAACAAGATAAGCAAAATTACATCAAAAACATCCAAAATCAATAGTACGTAAGATTGACATTAGCAGATTATGTACTAGTAGGATATCGCATCATCCATAAATGTAATCAATGAACAACAGCCGGGTTGTCGACAATGTAGAACCAGTGTACAGTACAGTGAATAACTCATTCAACGTTAGGGGTGGGGTACATGAAGTAGCATTATCAGAAGCGATGAGGAGAGTATATGTTTTGGAATCTAAGAAATAGCTTAGACTGTACCAGCAATGGCCGAGACCCGCTTGCCCCAACGGGAACAAGCCCTCGAGTGGGTGGGGGCCAAAGGGAGGTGTCAGTGTGTGAAAGGTTTGAATGGTACAGTAGGGCGAATTAGAGATCCCTAGTAGACTGGGTGATGTCCCACTCGGAGTGGGAACTGGACTCCAGTGACCAGTTAAGGGTGTATGAGTGCTCAATCAGGCTTAGGACTAAAAGTATTGGTGATACCAAATTGTGTTCATGTTGTCGACTAAACCAGTGGGGGGAGAGGGGTGAGGGAAAGAAGGGAGTGACGGGGGCTATAGAGGGACAACAGGAATGGGAAAGAAATTCAAGTGTGTGCGGAGGAGCTGCGTGAAGGCGAGATGTGAGTATTCTTTTCTCTAAAGTGTACCAGCAGGCCCAGGTTTCAGTGAAGTACTCACTTTTCTAGCCAGCGGTTTGGACATTAATGGCTGTGTGTTGAGTTATTTTGAGAGGACATATATAAGCTGTACACTCACTACTTTACATAGTAGCAAAGTGTAATTTCTTGTCACATGAACAGATATAATAAAATATTTCCAAAAATTTGAGAGGTGTACTCACTTTTGTGAGATACTGTATGTACATGGGAATTTTTTTTATTTCTTATTTTTAATACATTTTCAAATATTTCAAACAACCTTTTCCGCATTATAGGGTATTGTTTGTAGAATTTTGAGGAAAATAGTGAATTGAATCCATTTTGGAAAAAGGCTGTAACATAACAAAATGTGGATACTTTCCGGATGCACTGTACAATATATATGTGAATATGTGTGTATAATTGACGGCGATTCCAATGTTTTCTGATTAAATGACCTTGTAGAAACAGACAATTTATTAAATCAGAACAGTTTTCTTTTACACTTGTTCCAGGTCAGTGACACACAAAGTAATGAAGCAATTGGATCAGTATAACAGCAGGCAAGCAGAATATTTAGAAGTAGAGGTCACTCTAATTGGAGCTTACACAGGGCTGAGGACACACATGTGACAGCAGAGGGCCAATTCCAAAGCACAGCACTATTGACTGAAAGTAACACTCCTCCATACCAGAAGTATAATTATGTATTCGTGTTTGGAAACATACTTTTTAACTTGAGTTGCCCTTTGTGCTTAGGTTTTTTTTTTTTCCTTAATTTTAATAGTATTTGTATTCTTACAAAAGTGGTCACCGTGAGCTTGGTTGTGCATGGGACATTAAAGTTGAACTCCAGGCAAACAGGTGATGAAATGTATAATTG
The DNA here is from genome assembly GCA_029206835.1 of Rana muscosa. Taxonomy (NCBI): domain Eukaryota; kingdom Metazoa; phylum Chordata; class Amphibia; order Anura; family Ranidae; genus Rana; species Rana muscosa. Next base: position 514,876,700 of record CM055116.1, on the reverse strand, counting down.
AGAAAGGTTTTAGCTGCCAAAAGAAAGGATTTTTATTTCTGTCTATTCATTCTTAAAGTGGATGTAAACCCTCCATACACCCAGTGAAGTGAACAGCCTCAGATGATACACAGAGATGAATCAAATCTCCCTACATAGGTTTTACATCCATATCTGATGTCTTCACATTTATATACTGTTTAGAAAGTTCAGATCGTGTTAGGAAATTTTCTCTTCCTGTTTAACACAGAATGTGATGTCGGGCATACAGCCAAGATAGGTAAATTTGCTGATTGGAGGAAAGGCACACACCCCCCTCTCCACATAGGCAGAGACTCTCAGAGGTGTTTTGTAATAGGGCCAGCTGCCTGCTAATTTATTTATAGCAACCACCCCTAACAGAAATGTCAGGCTGCTTTTATCTGATGTGTCAGAGAATTTGTCAGGCTGATAACAGAGGAATGGGTCAGGAGAGAGCTACGGGACATAGCTCTTTGAAGAGAGATAACAAAATACTGCAGCTATATGTGCCCAGCTCAAATTTCATGAATCGGGTTTACATCCACTTTAAGGTTTAGCCTACCAGACAGTACAGCCACCCTGGAGGCCTGACTTTACTTCAGTTAAGTAATACAACTAGGTCTTGTCCCTGCTTCCAGCCTGTGAATGAACAGTAAAGGAGAAAGAGCAATCTGATGAGCTCATCTCTCTTTCATTCTACTCTCTCCTCTTTTCAGCATGTTTCTTGTTAGAGCAGAAGCATTGCAACACAACAGATTAGCTTCCTGTGCTACTTCTCCCTCTTCTAATCTGAACTCTGCTTTAACAGGAATTGCAAAAAGGCTAATATCAAGTCAAATGCAGGTACTCACGCATGTTGCTTTTAAAAATGCAATTTATTTTTTAAAGTGTTACTAAACGCACAACAGTAAAATCAGTCTGTATATGCAGTAAAGCATGCTTGTTATACTCACTGTGGAACCTATAGGGTTAATCTTCTGTATTGTGGGAGAGTTTCTTGGGAGAGTGCATGTGATCAGCACAGGGCCAATCAGCACTGTCCAGATAGAGGGTCAGGGGTCCTGCAGTCTCATAGGATAGCCAGAGTAGAATGAGAACTCCTCCTACAAGCTTTAACCAGTGCTTGCCCGGACACTGATAAAAGTCATAAAACTGCTATATACTGCTGATGAAAAAAAGGTATTTAGCAGTTTATATTTACAAAAATAATTGCATTGCAATGCATGTTCTGTGTAATTTGGGAGACCAGATATATTAAACGCAGGGTCCTGGGATTACTAACACTTTAATTAACACATACTGCATGAATCAGTGTTTTTTTTTTTTTCTGCCTGAAGTACAGCATTAATACAATGCTTTAAGCTACATATGAAAATCCAATACAAATTATGGAGATATTTTTGTTTTATGATTTAATAAACAGCATAGTAATGATCCAATCTTATTTAGGTAAGGTGTGCTACTAGAATCAGGTTGGGTTATAGAGGTACATGTTCAGCAGCCTACATGTAATGAACAGATTATAAACTCATTACATTTAATCCATCTAAAGCCAGTGCGCTGAATGGGGGATTCCTTTGGAGAATTGTTTTTATCTGCACTACTATTTCATTTAAATGTGCCATAAGTGCAATTGGTTTATAATCCTTACAATTACATTGAAAGACATTGAAAGACCCCTCTCTAATAGATTTTTACTGTTATTATCTGAAATAATCACATATTCCTTTATATGTTAAGTTTTCATTTTCAATATAGAGCTGACCTGCTTATTTGTGGGTGTTGTGTTTCTCCTCCGCTCTATTTTCTAGGTAAATGAAACTAAAAGTAATGCTGTAGATAATCCTCAATTTATGAGCAAACAAGCACCTGTATTCCAGTAATGAGTAAAATTGTTTTTGTGTTACTTGTTATTGCTGTACTCATCCAAGAAAGATTACTAAACAATCTGGATTACAGTAGTTGTATGTCAGAGAGGACCTGGGGCTATGTTAAGCCCCATACACACGGTCGGACTTCCATCTGACTTTTCCGTGGATTTTTGTCCGAACGGAGTTGGCCGGGCACACCCATAGCATACACACCACAGGACTTTTCTGCAATCTTTCCCTAAACTTTTTCCAACATCAATTGGTTTTTCTGCTCTTTACCGCCACCCTTTGGTCAACTTCTGCTATTGTTGGTTGATTTTAACATTATTTGTTTTGTCCATCGGACAAAAGTCCGATGGTTTTCTGTACACACGGTCGGACTTTGCTCCATCTGACTCTTGTTGGCCAAAAGTTTGTCCGTTTGCAGACCGAACTTTTGTCCGATGAAAACCAAAAAAGTTTGTCCAATGGAGCGTACACACGTCGGATTTTTGGGCAAACTTGCTCAAAATGAAGTTTGTTGGCAAAAAGTCAGACCGTGTGTACGGGGCTTAAGGCCTACTAGGTGTTGTGTGTACTTTGTATAAGTTCTACTGACTTGCAGCAATTTGTGTGCTGGGCTAAACAAAATGTTAAACTGTTTCCCTAGAATTCATAAAGAGTGGCGCAGACAGATTTTGCAAAAGTCTCTTGCGTGCATTCTAAAAGTGGCGCAGTGTGCGCCAAATTCATGTGCGTGTCTGGAACTTGTACTTGAATTTGGCCCATGCTGCATCACTTTTAGAATGTACGCAAGACACTCTGGCAAAATCTGTCTGCGTCAGGGTCTCTATGCATGCCAAAAGTTGGTCTTAAGCTCCACTTTCATAAGATATGAACTGTCCATATTTTAATTTAAATTTGGTGCATTGATTGCACCACAATGTAAAAGTGGCACGGTTTAGAACTACCTGAATTTTGCACACAATTTCGCAGACCGAACCAAAGATGTGGCACAGTGGCGGCTGATGCTCAAAATTTTTTGGGGGGCTCAAAAAAACAGAAAAATTCTGAACCCCCCCCCCCATCAATTGAAGCCTCACTGTACTATCAAACACAGCCACTGTGCCCAACAATTATCTGCAGGTACCTGTGCATACCTTCTAATAGGCAACAGCAGGTATCTACAGGCACCTGTAGGTATCTTCAGTAAGGCATCAGTAAGGATCTACAGGTACCTGTATTTTCCTTCAGATAAGCAACAAAAAGCACCTACAGGCACTGGCACTTTTCTTTAGATAAGCAACAGAAAGCATCTACAGGTACCTGTTGGTTATTCATCTTTGCTGTTGGCTATGAGTAAGCGTCAATTCGTGACGTGAAACGCGTTAGCCACCCTTCCCTGCATGCACACCATCTGCATTTGTTGTTTTGGATTTATGGATTTATTTTGAATTTGGATTTTTTACCTGAAATTTTGGAATAAATAACTGTCTATACAGAGTGCGGCAGTCCAGGGTTTCTTTTTCTCCCATAGATGTAACTGCACTTATTTATTTTTTTCAGGTACTTATATAGCACTGTCAATTTATGCATTGCGTTTACAGTATATTATACATTACGTTCAGTTCCTGCTATCAAGGAGCTTACAATCTAAGGTCTCTAACTCACGTTAATACATATTATGGCCAATTTAGACAGGAGCGAGTTAACCTACCAGCATGTCCTTGGGGGATGTTTTTTCAATCACCTACAAAGGTGATTCACTTTCAAGATCTGGATTTACTGATACTCTTAAGGCCCGTACACACGATCTGACTTTTTGCCAGCAAACTTCAAAATGAGCACGTTTTCCAAAAAATCCGACCCTGTGTACGCTCCATCGGACAAACTTTTTCTGTTTTCATCGGACAAAAGTTCGGCAACAAAAGTCCTACGGTGCAAAGTCCTCTCGTGTGTACAGAAATCCATCGAACTTTTGTCCGAAGTACAAATACGCATGCCCAGAACCAATGTTAAAATCAACCAACAATAGCAGAAGTTGACCAAAGGGTGGCAGTAAAGAGCAGAAAAGAGCAGAAAAACCACGTGATGGAGGAAAAGTTTTAGGAAAGTTTGCAGAAAAGTCAGAGCGTGTGTATGCTATGGGTGTGCCCGGCCAACTCCCTTTGGACAAAAATCCATGGAAAAGTTTGTTTGAAGACCGACCGTGTGTACGAGGCTTTAGAAGTGCCCCATCTTTTTGTTTTTTTCTTTAGGCTGAAAATAGAAGTGAGCCATGTTTATTTCACTGCTACTTATGTGTGCACCTGTCACTTCAAGTGGTGTGAGGCTCAGCCTATAATGCATGGCTGACAGCTAACAACTAGGGATGAGCTTGGTGTTCGAGTCGAACATACGTTCGACTCGAACATCGGCTGTTCAACCGTTCGGCGAACATCGAACGATTTGGGCCGTTCGCGCCAAATTCGAGTGACGCGAACGGCCCACAATACACTGCGCCATCGCAGTGCAATCCCGGCGCTGTGATTGTCCAAGCATGCACTGTGACCCCGCATGCTTGGCCAATCACAGCGCCGGCAGCTAGGAGAGCCATAATTGGCCACAGGCAGGTTGCCTGTGGCCAATTATAGCTCAGGGGGTTTAGCACACGCCCCACACTATAAAAGGCCACCAGCGCGGCTTTGTGTAGTGTGTTCCGGCGCAGGAAAAGAGAAGGATAGGCAGGGACAGTGTTGATATTCTTTGTGCTATTCTTGTGTGCAGGGAGAGAGAAGGATAGGCAGGGAGAGTCAGTGTCATATTTTTTGCTAAATCTTGTGTGCAGGGAGAGAGAAGGATAGGCAGGGGACAGTGTCAGTGTCATATTCTTTGCTAAACCTTGTGTGCAGGGAGAGAGAAGGATAGGCAGGGAGAGTGTCAGTGTCATATTCTTTGCTAAACCTTGTTTGCAGGGAGAGAGAAGGATAGGCAGGGGACAGTGTCAGTGTCATATTCTTTGCTAAACCTTGTGTGCAGGGAGAGAGAAGGATAGGCAGGGAGAGTGTCAGTGTCATATTCTTTGATAAACCTTGTGTGCAGGGAGAGAGAAGGATAGGCAGGGGACAGTGTCAGTGTCATATTCTTTACTAAACCTTGTGTGCAGGGAGAGAGAAGGATAGGCAGGGAGAGTGTCAGTGTCATATTCTTTGATAAACCTTGTGTGCAGGGAGAGAGAAGGATAGGCAGGGGACAGTGTCAGTGTCATTTGTTGCTAAGCCTCCTGCACAGTATACACCTGAAGCTAGCCCTTATTGCTGTGTTTTCCTGGTGTGTTACACTAACAGGCATTTGCAGCACTTACAGCGGGCGGAGTGTGCCTCCTGCACATTATACACCTGAAGCTAGCCCGTATTGCTGTGTTTTCCTGGTGTGTTACACCAACAGGCATTTGCAGCACCTACAGCGGGCGGAGTGTGCCTCCTGCACAGTATACACCTGAAGCTAGCCCTTATTGCTGTGTTTTCCTGGTGTGTTACACTAACAGGCATTTGCAGCACTTACAGCGGGCGGAGTGTGCCTCCTGCACATTATACACCTGAAGCTAGCCCGTATTGCTGTGTTTTCCTGGTGTGTTACACCAACAGGCATTTGCAGCACTTACAGCGGGCGGAGTGTGCCTCCTGCACAGTATACACCTGAAGCTAGCCCTTATTGCTGTGTTTTCCTGGTGTGTTACACCAACAGGCATTTGCAGCACTTACAGCGGGCGGAGTGTGCCTCCTGTACATTATACACCTGAAGCTAGCCCGTATTGCTGTGTTTTCCTGGTGTGTTACACCAACAGGCATTTCCAGCACTTACAGCAGGCGTAGTGTGATTCCTGCAAAATATACTCCTGAAGCTAGGCCTTATTGCTGTGTTTTCCTGGTGTGTTACACTAACAGGCATTTGCAGCACTTACAGCGGGCGGAGTGGGCCTCCTGCACATTATACACCTGAAGTTAGCCCTTATTGCTGTGTTTTCCTGGTGTGTTACACCAACAGGCATTTGCAGCACTTACAGCGGGCGGAGTGTGCCTCCTGCACATTATACACCTGAAGTTAGCCCGTATTGCTGTGTTTTCCTGGTGTGTTACACCAACAGGCATTAGCAGCACTTACAGCAGGCGGAGTGTGCCTCCTGCAAAATATACTCCTGAAGCTAGGCCTTATTGCTGGTTTTCCCATCTCCCTGCAGGCCATTAGAATGTCTGGAAGGCAATCAAGGAGAGGCAGACAGTCAGGAGCCAATAAAAGAGGGCAAGCAGGCTCTGTGTCTAGAGACAACAGTGCTGGTCGTGGACGCGGTGCATCGCCATCAGCACGTGGCCATGGGACACGCTTGTCCTTCTTTTCGGCAGCTGGACGTGTTGAGCCGCATCATGCCGAAGACTTGGTAGAGTAGATGACCAAGCCCTCCTCATCCTCCTCATCCTCTCTCATCCAGGCTCAGGGTACTGGCAAAGCAGCTGCCAAAGTGTCCTCTTCCCTGGTATCAATGTCATCATCAGTCACTCCTTCCCTAGACCAACCATGTCCTCCTGAGGAGTCCCCCGAACTGTTTGAGCACAGTGTTGGGTACATGCTCCAGGAGGATGCCCAGCGTTTCGAAGGGTCTGATGATGATACCCAGCTAGAGAAAGGCAGTAGCGTGAGAGCAGAGAGAGGGGATGCTCAAGAAGGACACCAATCTGGCAGTCATGTTCCAGCAGCTGCAGCATACTGCCAGATTGGCTCCAGTGATGAGGAGGGAGGGGATGATGAGGTCACTGACTCCACGTGGGTGCCTAATAGGAGAGAGGAGGATGAGGAGGCACATCTCCAACGAGGCAGGATGCCCTCGGGGGGCCAGCGTAAGGGCAGCACACCAACGGAATCACACCGCAGAGCTCCGCCTGTGCAGGGCGCTGCCTCTGCCCGTTATTCAAAAAGTTCTTTGGTGTGGGCCTTTTTTGAGTCGAGTGCATCAGATCGCACAGCTGCTGTTTGCAACATATGTCTCAAGCGTATATCGCGTGGCCAAAACATCACCCGCTTGGGCACCACATGCTTGACCAGACATATGTTGACCTGCCATGCAGGTCGTTGGGAAGCCTACCTTAAAGACCCACACCAAAGAACAAAGCGGACCTCTCCTTGCACCGCATCAGCTGGGATCTCCAACCCCACTATACCTTCAGTCCTCTCTGAAACCTGCACTGAGAGGAATGAAGGTGTAGAATTAGGTGTGTCACAGCCAAGTACTTGCGGGCACTCTGCTAGCAGTACACCGACGTCCGATTCTAGCAGGCAAATTTCCCTGCCCCAGCTGCTGGAAGAAGTTCACTCCCAGCCATCCACATGCCCAGCGGTTGAATGCTAGCTTGGCTAAATTGCTAGCGCTTCAACTGCTGCCTTTTCAGTTGGTAGACTCGGCCCCCTTCCCTGAGTTTGTGCAATGTGCGGTTCCTCAGTGGCAGGTTCCCAAACGCCACTTTTTCTCATGGAAGGCGATTCCGGCTCTCTACCGGCATGTGGAAGGCATTGTCTTGGCCTCGCTGGACAGGGCAGTCAGCGGTAAGGTGCATATTACCACTGACTCATGGTCCAGCAGGCATGGACAGGGACGTTACCTTTCTTTCACGGCCCATTGGGTCACTCTTTTGGCAGCTGGGAAGGATGCAGGACAAGGTGCAGTAGTGTTGGAGGTTGTTCCGCCGCCACGCCTCCAAAATGCTACTACTGGTTGTGACACACCTCTCTCCTCCACCCCCTCCTCTCCTTCTTCCTCCATGGCCTCTTCCTGTGCTTTGTCCTCGGAACCAGCGGTGCTCCATAGGCGTTCAAGGGGCTACGCAAGTACGCAGGCAAAAAGATGCCATGCCGTGCTTGCGCTGGTGTGTTTGGGGGACAGGAGCCACACTGGGGCAGAGGTTCTGTCTGCTCTGCAGGGGCAGGCCGAGAGGTGGTTGACGCCACGCCAGCTTAAGCCAGGAATGGTGGTTTGCGACAATGGCACCAACCTCCTCTCCGCCCTTCGACAGGGACCCATGTGCCCTGTGTGGCTCACGTCCTTAACCTGGTGGTGCAGCGGTTCTTGGGCAGGTACCCGGGCTTACAGGATGTCCTGAGGCAGGCCAGGAAAGTCTGTGTGCATTTCCGCAGATATTATAATGCCAGTGCTCGCCTGGCTGAGCTGCAAAAGGAGTTGAACCTGCCCAAGAACCGCCTTATATGTGACATGCCCACCAGGTGGAACTCAACGTTGGCCATGCTGCAGCGGCTGCACACGCAGCAGAGGGCCATCAATGCGTACCTGTGCGACTACGGTACCAGGACAGGGTCAGGGGAGCTCGGGTTTTTTTCACCACGCCAGTGGGGCATGATCAGGGATGCATGCACTGTCCTGGCACCATTTGAGGAGGCCACGAGGATGGTGAGCAGTGACAGTGCATGCATCAGTGACACTGTACCTCTTGTCCACCTGTTGGAACATACGCTGCATGGAATAATGGACAGGGCACTTGAGGCAGAACAGAGGCAGGAAGAGGAGGACTTTTTTGCCTCTCAAGGCCCCCTTTACCCAGACAGTGTTCCTTCTGTCCCACCCATCACACAGGAAGAGGAGGAGGAGGAGGAGGAGGAGGAGGATTGTGTCAGCATGGAGGTGGAGCCTGGCACTCAGCATCATCAGCAGCAGTCTTTTAGGGATGATTTACAGTCCCAAGAAACCCATGGACTTGTACGTGGCTGGGAGGAGGTGGCTGCGGATCATGTCGTCCTTAGTGACCCAGAGGACTCCGGACCGAATGCCTCAGCTAACCTACGCTGCATGGCCTCCCTGATCCTGCAAAGTCTGCGGAAGGATCCTCGTATTCTTCGTATCAAGGAGAGGGACCATTACTGGCTGGCCACTCTCCTTGATCCACAGTACAAGGGTAAGGTTGCGGACCTTATCTTACCGTCGCAGAGGGAGCAGAGGATGAGACAACTCCGGGAGACCTTGCAGAAAGGTCTGTGCAACGCGTTCCCAGAGACTGGGAGGTTACAAACTCCTGGTCCTGGACAACGAGTTGCTGAGGCTTCGGTCAGTCAAAGAAGGAGCGGTGGCGAAGGTGGCCGTCTGACCGATGCGTTCAGACAATTCTTTAGTCTGCAGCCCCAAGGTATGATCGGTTCCAGCAACCATCGCCAGCGTCTGATATACATGGTGCAGGAATACCCAGGGGCAAGGTCAGACTTGGACACCTTCCCCACCGAAAATCCTCTGGCTTACTGGGTCTTGAGGATGGATCACTGGCCAGAGCTTGCACAGTATGCAATTGAGCTACTGGCCTGTCCTGCATCCAGCGTTTTTTCAGAACGCACATTCAGTGCTTTTGGAGGATTTGTCACGGATCACAGGGTGTGCCTGTCCACCGACTCGGTTGATCGACTGACCTTCATAAAGATGAACCAGTCTTGGATCACCACCAGCTACCAAACACCTGAAGCTGATATAACAGACTAATTTATTTTCAAATGTCACATCCCTTCAAGACTGATGCTGATGCTGAGTGACTGTCCTGTTATGTTGACTGACTATCCTCCTCCTCCTCAATGATCCGATTGATGATGATAGCTTGGAAGAACATTTTTGTTTCTGGGTGCCGCCACCAGTGGCTAAGGCCCAATTTTTCAGCCCCTGTTTAACAGGGTCATGTAATTACAATTTTTATGCAATGCTTTGCAGCAGGGCTCATTCCTGCACTCCAACTAGAGTATCTGGGAGAGGTTGCAATGTCGTGGCACCAGTGGCTAAGGCCCAATTTTTCAGCCCCTGTTTAACAGGGGCGTGTTATTAAAAAATGTTATGCAATGCTTTGCAGCAGGGTGCATTCCTGCACTCCAACTAGAGTATCTGGGAGAGGTTGCAGTGTCGTGGCACCAGCACCAGTGCCTAAGGCCCAATTTTTCAGCCCCTGTTTAACAGGGGCGTGTAATTACGATTTTTGATGCAATACTTTGCAACAGGGCTCATTGCTGTGCTCCAAGTAAAGTATCTGTGAGGGGTTGCAGTGTTGTGGCACCAGTGCCTAAGGCCCAATTTTTCTGCCCCTGTTTAACAGGGGCAAGTAATTACAATTCTTGATCTAATAATTCACAGCAGGGCCCATTCCTGCGCCCACCAAGAGTAACTGTGAGGCCTTACAGTGTTGTGTCAACACCACCACCACCACCAAAGGCCCAATTTTTCAGCCCCTGTTCAACAGGGGCATGCAATTACAATTCTTGATCTAATAATTCACAGCAGGGCCCATTCATGCGCCCACCAAGAGTAACTGTGAGGGCTTACAGTGTTGTGGCAACACCAACATCTAAGGGGCAAATTTCTGCAGAGTATATACGGCAGGCCCCTACTTTCAAACATCCAACTTACAAACGACTCCTCCTTGCAAACGGAAGGATACAACAGGAAGTGAGAGGAAATCTACCCCTAGGAAGGCAAATTCTCTCCTGTAAGAGTTAATATGGGAAAAAAAGTGTCTCCTCTCCACTGATGCTTTATCACCAATTCTTGTTTCAATAAATAACCCAAATTTTCAAAAAACATTTGTCATTAGGTCGGAAAGTGAGGTGAACTGTTCTAAACAGGTGCACACTGCACAGACAGCAAAACAAATGTTACAGGGGTGATAACCCTTCCCTATGTTTTCCAAAAAGCTTAAAAATAGATTGTTTGGCTGGAGCTACACTTCAACAATGTACCTGTTCAAAATTACAAACAGATTCTACATAAGAACAAACCTACAGTCCCTGTCTTGTATGCACCGCCTGTATACGGCTGTTCAGAGTATATAGGGCCTTTTTTATTTTGTGTCCGGGGTTCCCCTTAATATCCATACAAGACCCAAAGGGGCTGGTAATGGGCTGGGGTGGGGGGGGGGGTGTGATGGGGTAGCTATGCCATTTTTCTTAAAGATTTTCATCCATATTACCGGGACCAGACATTACATTAAAGCCACAAGCAGTTTTAAATAGCTTTTTTTCCTTTAGAAATGTAATTTTGTGCAGGGACAGTTCTAAACACGGGAAACACGTACCACTTCACAGGCATACTTTAGACACCCCCCAGGTATGATATTTAAAGGAATATTTGACTTTTTTTTTTCACTTTATGCATCATTAAAATGACTGTTCCCGAAAAACGGCCGTTTTTAAAACTTATTTTTGCATTGATACATGTCCCCTGGTGCAGAACCTGGGTTCCCAAACCCTTTTTAGGACAATAACATGCATAATAGTCATTATAATTAGCACTTTAGCTTTTGAACGTTCGCATCCATTGTATTTAATAGGGTTCTAACGTTCGTGCGAACTTTCGGTCCGTTCGCGGGTTCTGGTGCGAACCGAACCCGGGGGTGTTCAGCTCATCACTACTAACAACACACAGAGTAATTGGGGTGGAAGTGGTAATCATCTTAATTGGTGGGCCACTACATAAAGCACTATTTTTCCACTGCAGACCTTGACAATGCCAAGGGCACTGGTGAGAAAAATTAGAAAAGTACTTGGTGGAGCAAAAGATGAAGTCCTGGAACTGTTTGTGTGTCAACATGACATTACAACCTGTGAAACCAAAGAGCCAATGAAGGTTGAAGCGACAAGACTGCCTTACTCCACTTGCACATTAAAAGGCCCAGTACTTATGCCCCATACACACGATCGTTTTTCTTGCCATTTTTTTTCTTGCCGTTTTTCACGTCGTTTTTTTTCATGTTTCCTCTCAAGCCTGTCTTGCGTACACACGATCATTTAAAAAAACGATCAAGCAAAGCGCAGTGACGTACAACACGTACGACGGCACTATAAAGGGGAAGTTCCGTTCGAATGGCGCCACCCTTCATGTTAGTAAAGTTTGTTGAGCGACGATTCGCTCTTTTCAGTCTCGTGCTTTTCAGTCCGTGACTGCGTGACGAATGTGCTATCTCCATTACGAACGCTAGTTTTACCAGAACGAGCACTCCTGTCTCATACTTGATTCTGAGCATGCGCGTTTTTTTTCACGTCGTTAAAGCATACACACTATCGTTTTTCACGTCGTTAAAAAAAACGACATGAAAAACGACGTGAAAAAAGAGAGCATGTTCGAAATTTTTAATGGCCGTTTTTCACGTCGTTAAAAATGCTCTGGAGCCTACACACGATCATTTTTAATGGCCATTTTTAAAAATGGCATTTTTAACGGCATGAAAAACGATCGTGTGTACGGGGCATTACTGTTAGGGTACAGTTTTTTTTTATGTCTTCTAACCCATGCTTTTTTGCTCTGCTTTGTCTGACATGAAAGGGCACACAGAGGTTATGTCCACTGAGCCACCAATTATTTTATTGAAGATAATGCAGCTGCCCAAGCCTACTTAAGCCCACCCCGTGCTATCTACTGCACCTAATTTTTGTCCTATAGTGAGGTGCAAGAAAGAGGGGGTCTGCTGGTACTTAACTTTCTCTAGAGAAGAGGAGATTTGCATATTAGAGCAACTTGCATTTTTAGTAATCACCGCACACTACAGCATGCTTCTAAAGGTACATGATGTAGGCCCTTGCAGATATCTGCTATTAAATAACATACAACGTTTATCTAGCATATTCCCATACCTGGTCTATTTTAAGTTATAAACATCATATGCATGTAAATCAGGGGTGTCTAACTCAATTTCATTGTGCGCCGCATCAGCATTATGATTGTCCTCATAAAGGGCCGGTTGTATCTGTAAGATTAGATGTCCAGCGCATCCCCTCCCCTTACATTAGATGTCAAGAGCCACTCCACCTACAGAAGTTGAGTCCCCTCACCCTCCCTTACATCACAGTGCACCACCCTTACCTTATGCTGCTGCTTGGAAGAAGATGGATACATTGCTTAAAAGCATAAAGTTCAGGGTCTGGAGGAGGACCAGAGGAGAGCTGGAGCTCTCCTGCAGCTGCAGGAGAGGTGCGAGGGCCACATGAAATGGCCTGGAGGGCCTGATTCGCCCCGCAGGCCTTGTGTTTGACACCTGTGATGTAAACGGTTAACTGAAACGTTGTTCCTTTTATGTGATCTGCTTCTTTAACCTATTTGTTCTCTAGCTTGTATTTCATCTGTAGTTGGTTTACTTAAGAAAAATTTACTTTGCAGTGCAAGACCATTTGCTCCAGAGCTTAGTAAATGAGGTAACATTTCACTTTAAAAAGAATACTTAATCACGTGCAAAAAAAAATAATTAAACAACATGTTTGTTTGTACATGATTGCATGATAGAAACCAGCAGAGCTTCCCCTCATTTCAGTGCTTCGCCTCAGAGCTAGAGCAAATGCACTTAAAGTGCACTTGCAGTGCACTTTAAAGAGAACTTGCAATGCAAAGTATATTTGCCTTTAGTAAATCAACCCCACCTGGTAGACATGTGCATTCGTTTTTGTCCGAATGCATTTTCGTCCGAATTTCTGGGATTTTCGCGTTTGTTTTAACAAAGGATAACGAACACGCAGAATCCGGAATCCAAAAGATCCAAAATAAAAAAATGCTTTATTTTCGTTTCCTTGCGACAACAGTTCGATATAGATAGAAGATTCGACATGACAGTGACAATAGCGATCTGTGTCTATCGAACCTGCTGTTGAATGTGCCTAACCTGCTCTATTAATCCAAGATTATTTGACATAGAGAGAAAAGATCGACATTATAGAGACATAAAAATTAGACGAAGCAGCTAAAAACATACGATCGCCGCGAGCGGACATTTGCGGTCAAATGCTCCTCCCATAGGCTATAGAAGAAAAAAAATGTTGGTTGACTAGTAATAATAATTAATAAATATAATTATTACTAGTCATACAACATTATAATTCTACTATAGATTATTGGCGGAGCATTCGACCAGAAATGTACGATTGCGGCGTCGTACAGTTTAGCTGCTTCGTCGAATCTTCTTAGAACTTCCGACAGACACCATAAGCCTTCAATTGACAGATTTGACCTTAATTTGGATTTTCAGACAAATGTATTTTTTAATGAAACAAAATAAATAAAAACAAAATGAAATAAATAAATTTTTTGTACGAAACCGAAATTCTGAAACAAAATATTTCAGGCTGCACATGTCTATCACCTGGTATCTTGGGGAGATGTGGAACTTGCACATTTATATGGAAATTCTATATATTGTGTCAAATTTAAACTATCTTTTTTCTAGGTTTAGAAGTTTATGAGAAAACCTGTATGTTGTATATCTGTTTCACTAGTGTTTTTCAAATTCAGCTTGAGCTACTGAGGTCTGTAAACAAAGGGCTTTTATAAACAGGAGGGGAGAGGAAATAAGCCTAAAGCTACGCTTTGGGCTGGTTGTTAGGATACATAGGGGGAGATATACTAAAACTGGAGCACTCCGAATCTGGTGCAGTTGGGCATGGTAGCCAATCAGCTTCTAACTTCAGCTTGTTCAATTAAGCTTTGGCAATAGAACCTGGAGAGGTACTAATTAAACTAAGAAATGGACTTTTGACGGCACATGGTTAAGTCGTGTAAAAAACTAGGGGTTTTTATTATAGAAAAGTAATAAAAATACATAAATACATTCAGAACTATCAAGGTAATAATTGTTAATACCTGACCCGGGGTAATGCTCTAATATCGCTTCAAAAAACTACAGTAAAATAGATAGACTCAATTTAAAGGAGATACAAATCCAACAGAAGAAGATGGTTGAACAGTGTACATATGAAGCGAGTAGCGTTAACCGTGGGTCCAGTATATAAAAATGTAGTCTTGCTTTGCTCTACATGTTTCGTGTGTCATAACGCTTCTTCAGGAGAATAATAATAGACAGGTCGTAATGCCGGATGTAACACAAACCTGGGTATCAGTAAATTGGCAGTATAACTAAAGTAAGTAGCCAATTAAATTTGTAGAAATCATGATAGCCGACAGCAGGATAAACTAAACACAGGCTGCTGGTAAGCAGAACCTCAGTAATAGAACCTGGAAGCGGATTGGTTTCTGTGCAAAATTTCACCAGATTTTGCACTCTCTAGCTTTAGTAAATAACCTCCATTACACTGATTTGCAAACTTTCATATTTACTTTGAAAACAATATCTTTAAACATATTTTTTAGTCATAAATAAAGGAAATATGTAAAAGAAAAAAAAAAGTATAAATATCAATGCTCCTGTGTGTCATAAAATTTTTTTTTTTTTTTTAAAGTAGTTCCTTTTTTTTTTTTTAACAAACAGACAATTTTGCATAAAATGCAGCTGATCATTACTGTCTAAGATGGATTTTTCATGCAGGGAATGGATGATAAAGGGACCATTTATAGAAAAACAAATGTTCTGTGTGGTGCAGTGTGCTGGAGCAGTTACTTTTTCTCAAGTGACAAGGCTAACCCAACAAGCATGTAAACTGGGAACATATCCCTTGATGATTGAGAAGAGGTAGAGTAAGGACAAGAGAGATGATACACTGTTGCCTATGTACAGAAAAACACTGACAAATTTAAAGGGCACAAATGTCCTAAGGATGCCAAAGTCAAAGGGTCACAGGGTTTATGAAATTTTGACACTACATAAATCTTTCTGTTATTGTTTCCTTTATTTATGAACCATTTACATATATTGAGAAATACGTGCATCGACATTAATAGTGCCATTGGACTATCTAGATCTGTTTGAAAAAAATCCTATTTGCTCTTGTAATCTGAACAGTTATTTATGAAAAATGGCTAGGAGTCCATTAGTAAATTGCACTAGAAAGCAATTTTCTCCGTAAATTATGAGTTTTCTTTTACAAACAGACCTAATGACTTATTTGTGGGTGTAGTATAGAACACATCAAAATAATGATGTAGTCAACTGATCCTGAAGTGTAGAAACATGAAGGCTATTAGCAATATAAAAAAATGAGCATCATATTAGCTTCCACAAACCAGTGTACCGTGTTTTATTAACCAATAAACGCTGTGCAATTCTACAAAGATATATTGGATGTTATTTTCTAAAAACAGAGGAAACGAGAAGTAGTCTATTTAGAATGCAACTGTCATTTATCAACGTCATATTTCAGAAAGCATAAGGAATCACCTGGCTCATTACTGCTGGCGATAAAGACACTTCCTTCTAGTTTTTAACATTTATGTATAAGGCTGTTGTGGAAATGCATCATTTTCTGCTTAAGAAAGGGGAAAAAAATGATGTGATTAAAGTATTTTCCACTTCCCTGTATTGTCCTTGCCACATGCCCTCACAAACTAAAAGCCCACCTGCTTAAGCTATTCCTGTGGGATTGCTATTAATGAATATAAGGGATTGTGATCTCTATCAAGCAACAATGTTAGAGCTCAAGACTCTTGCAGTATGCTTCAGCCACACTTATTTGCTACAAAACCATAATAAGCGGTTGTTAGTAGCAGCAATTAAGAACTTCAGCCAAAAAATAAATAAATGGTTCATTAAAAGACAAAATATAAAAACAGAATTATACTACAATACTCACCTTTAACCACTTGGCGCCCAGAGGACGTCATTTGACGTCCTGGGCTTTATGGTACTTTGTGGGGCTATATCTGAATGATGGGTGCAGCTACAGGCATCATTTAGATATCGGCATTTTCAGCCAGCGATTCCCTACACCATAGGAATGATCATAGTGGCTGTTCCACCGCTTGATAGTTCCTACGGGTGGCGAAAGGGGACGTCCCCCCCCCCTCCCACCGCCATCTGGTGCTTCTACTGACTCACCTGTGCGATCGGTGAGTTGGTGACAGGATCCGCCGGCCCCGGATGTTGATCATAGAGATTTCCGGCGGACCAGATGGTCGCCGGAGTCTCTATGATCGTCGGAGGCCGGGTGCGATGTTATGGCGTCACGCCTTGCGTCTGCATTAAAAAAAACGGCGCTGCTTCGGCTGTGAAGCGGTGATCGTTTTTTTTTTTTTTTTGTTAGGCTTCCCAGCCTAGAGGTGAGATGTGGGGTCTTATTGACCCCAAATCTCACAGTAAAGAGGTCCTGTCATGCCATATTCCTATTACAAGGGATGTTTACATTCCTTGTAATAGGAATAAAAGTGATCAAAATTTTATTTTATTTTTTAAAGTGTCAAAATAATAATAAGTAAAATGAACAATAATAATAAAAAAAACATTTTTAAGTGCCCCTGTCCCCGTGTGCTCGCATGCAGAAGCGAACGCATACGTAAGACCCGCCCACATATGAAAACGGTGTTCGAACCACACATGTGAGGTGTCACCGCGAACGTTAGAGCGAGAGCAATAATTCTAGCCCTAGACATCCTCTGTAACTCAAAACATGTAATCAGTAAAAAAAATTAAAGCCTTGCCTATGGGGATTTTTAGGTATCGAAGTTTGGCGTCATTCCACGAGAGTGTGCAATTTTGAAGCGTGACATGTTGGGTATCTATTAACTCGGCGTAACTTCATCTTTCACATTATGCAAAAAAATTGGGCTACCTTTACTGTTTTTTTTTAAAGCACAAAACTGTTTTTTTTCCCAAAAAAAGGCGTTTGAAAAATTGCTGCGCAAATACCGTGTGAGATAAAAAGTTGCAATGACCGCCATTGTATTCTCTAGGGTCTCTGATAAAAGAACATATATAATGTTTGGGGGTTCTATGTAATTTTCTAGCAAAAAATTGCAAAAAATTTATGATTTTTCCATATAGAAACGAAGTGTCAGAATTGGCCCGGGCCTGAAGTGGTTAATGCACAGCTGTCCCTCATAGTGCTTCTTTTTCACCACTAGCTGTTCTTAGTCCTCCAGGTTGAATGATAGCTACTGTACATCATTTAGCCCAGTGGTCATCAACCCTGTCCTCAGGGCCCACTTACAGGCCAGATTTTATGTATTGCCTTGGGGAGATGCAGACTAGAATACTGCAATCACTGAGCAGAAAATGATATCCCCTGTGATGTATTTCTGTTATCTTGCAAACCTGGCCTGTTAGCGGGCTCCGAGGACAGGGTTGATGACCACTGAACTAGAGGACCAATATTGCACCTGGGGAAGGAGATAAATCAAGTAAGGAAAAGAAAAGGAAGAAAACCAAAGAAAAGTACAGAGGAGTGGGACCATACCTGTCCAGGAATCCACCCTACCACCAATCCAATGTCAACCCTGAGTGTCCAGTACCTGTTGATAAGAAAGCCAAGGGGTCGATATCTTTTCAAACGCGGGTTGTTTGTCTCGTAGGACACTAACCAAGTTAGCTTTTGCTTCATTAAAGCTAGGTCTATCGCTGGGCCTTTCCAAGCATCTCTTAAGATATTGTTAGAAATTGGACAGTAACAGGACAGTTTTGAAAAAAGGGGGGGTGGTAGATGTGGCGCTGTCCAGATATGCAATGTAATAGACAAGGAAATTTTAGGTAATGGTATACCTATGACGGTATCCACTTTAGAATACAAGAAAAATAAATATAAAAATAGAAATAAAATTAGAAAAAATATGAATTGGCTCAGCCGGGTGTTTGTTAAGAAGAATTTTTGTTAAATTGAAATATTTTGATTGGGTGTCTTTCCAACAAGACGTGTCCCTCATGTGTGAAGCGAAAATTTTATTTGAAAAAGTGAAAAAAAGTGAATAAAATACTTTTTTAATGGAAAAGCATTAGTAAGACCGATGGTCGGCCGGGTGTTTGCTAAACAAAAATTTTTTCTTTAAATTTTGTCCAAAATGTGTTAAAGATGTGTTCATAAAGAGATGTGTGATAATGGACTATGCTAGTAAAGGGGTAGATAAGCTGATATGGTCTCAGCCGGGTGTTTACTGTTCCTAATATGTTCAGAAAAAAGTGCTGCCTTATAGCATTCAAATGAAGCTTAAAACTATATAAAACATGCGATATACATAGTATAGTGATGACAGAAAAGTCCAATAATTAGGTGGCAGTGAAAAAATGTGACTTTTTCTTGGTATGCTTTATGTTCCTTCAGTTTTCTTATGAGTGAGACAATCCGTAGGAGTTTAAATATATGCACTCACCAGATCCTTCATACCCTCCAGGGGTATGCTGCTTACCATCATGGTAAGACTGTGGCAATTTGTGAGACTGATCCGAGTGAAGTGGCATTATGTTCGAAACCTGGCAACGATCTTGCATACTTTCCAAGCATTCCACAGTCTAACCATAAAGAAAAGGAGACAAGCAGTGCACAGCTTGGAATCTGCACCCCGGAGAACCGCAAGGAACCCCTGGAACCATCCCCTGATTGCTACACAGTGGCACATACTGTGGCTGCAGCATACCCCTGGAGGGTATGAAGGATCTGGTGAGTGCATATATTTAAACTCCTACGGATTGTCTCACTCATAAGAAAACTGAAGGAACATAAAGCATACCAAGAAAAAGTCACATTTTTTCACTGCCACCTAATTATTGGACTTTTCTGTCATCACTATACTATGTATATCGCATGTTTTATATAGTTTTAAGCTTCATTTGAATGCTATAAGGCAGCACTTTTTTCTGAACATATTAGGAACAGTAAACACCCGGCTGAGACCATATCAGCTTATCTACCCCTTTACTAGCATAGTCCATTATCACACATCTCTTTATGAACACATCTTTAACACATTTTGGACAAAATTTAAAGAAAAAATTTTTGTTTAGCAAACACCCGGCCGACCATCGGTCTTACTAATGCTTTTCCATTAAAAAAGTATTTTATTCACTTTTTTTCACTTTTTCAAATAAAATTTTCGCTTCACACATGAGGGACACGTCTTGTTGGAAAGACACCCAATCAAAATATTTCAATTTAACAAAAATTCTTCTTAACAAACACCCGGCTGAGCCAATTCATATTTTTTCTAATTTTATTTCTATTTTTATATTTATTTTTCTTGTATTCTAAAGTGGATACCGTCATAGGTATACCATTACCTACAATTTCCTTGTCTATTACATTGCATATCTGGACAGCGCCACATCTACCACCCCCCCTTTTTTCATATTTTTGCTTTACCCATTGTGATATAGCAATCGAGTAGAGGCAGCAGTTCAGTCTACTGTGTTTTGATTTGATTTCCTTTGCGCGGAGACACCCCATCCATTTTCCAGGACAGTTTTGAACCAGAGAGAACTAACAGTCTCAGTGAACTACTGTCTAACATCTATCTGTCTGAATTATGCTGCTACTTTCACTTTACATACATGTAAGCAGCTTGTATGGTTTTGTTTTGTTTTTTGTTTTTGTTGTATAAAAATTGAAAATGGACACCTTTAAAAAAAACAAAAAAAATCTATCTACCGGTCAAAGTGAACCTGTTCACTTTAGAGGAAAAAGCATGTGGTGCTACTAAAAATACCTGAGAAAAAAAGTTAAAATAAAATAAAATTCCCCAATGGAAGTGCCAAGCTTCCCATGCCTTTTTAACAGTAGTTTGCCATTAGTTCCAGAATTTACTAACATTATTCGCCCTTTATAAATTTCAGTGGGTTTGGTCGCTAAGTATGGGTCCATCAAATTTGAAACAGGATCCACTGAGCCCTTGGTGAATCAAACCCAAGCAGATTTGCCCACCCTACTGGTAAAGGCATTACACATGGATGTATTAATAACACGTGTATACTTGGTACCACATTTACTGTAAAGCTTATCTGAATAATACCTAAAGGCTGATCAGTATGTGTAAACTATGTTTTCTATACTAAGACCCCTTTCACACTGAGGCGGGCATGTGCAGTGGCGGTATAGCAGCGCGATTTTCAGCGCCGCTATACCGTCGTATTTACAGCAATATTTGGCCACTAGCTGTGCGGTTTTAACCCCTGCTAGCGGCCGAAAAAGGGTTATAGCCGCGGTTTGTGGGCGGTATTACCGTGGTGTCCCATTGATTTCAATGGGAAGGAGCGGTAAAGGAGCGGTATACACACCGCTCCTTCACCGCTCCAAAGATGCAGCTTGCAGGAGATTTTTTTTTCTCCTGCCAGCGCATCTCCTCAGTGTGAAAGCCCTTGGGCTTTCACATTGAGAATGCTGGGGCAGGAGTATTTCAGGTGTTTTTTATGCGCTATTTTTAGCGCTAAAACGCCTGAAATACGCCTCAGTGTGAAAGGGGTCTAACTGTTGTTATATGTAATCATCTGCATTGATTTAGCAGTCTGCAAATGTGCCTCTGAATAAATGTGTTGTTTGTGGCATACTTGTCAGATAGGGTAATACTTAATCCTGCCACTTGTGGTTGTAAGATGAGTAAGTGCACAAAATACTGAGATCACCCAAAAAAAAAAATAGACTGCACTAAGCAATTAAGGACACTTATAAGTCTTCCATATACCGTAAATGTATTATAATAAAAATATAAACTATTCAAAAATGGGCAGTTCTAATTTTTAACAAGGTGAATAGATTTTTAAATCTCCCTTATGAAATGCCACCACTCGCTTATAATGTGGCTGAACAAATACACACCAGCATTTTATTTGATCTAAAATGAGTTGAATGCTATGCCGAATATTTATGGGTCTTTGAGCCATCAGTGCTAGATTAAAAACCTTTAAATTGGCTGCAGATGGAGCATGGTGTTAAGTGAATGATTCCAGGTAACTTGGTTTGTTCTGTTGTTTTACAACACAGAACATGTGTTCTGTAAACAAGCTGGGTGGGGAAACCAAGGGCATATTTAATGTGACATTCACTAAAGATTCACTGTAGATAAACCTTCCTAGTAAATGTGAATTAATTGTTGGCCTCTTTGGTAAAAAAACACATAATTATATAAAACGTAGTACCATCATCCTGAAAAGTATTGAATAGAGGTAGGACTTAAGGGACCCCAAAACCCGAAAGACCAAAACAGAAAAGGGGGCAGTAGGACTATTACGGTATAAAAATGAGTAGGTAAACTCACAAAGAGTAGGTAGAGTAAAAATGTATACATTTATTGACATAGTATCAAAAATAAAAGGCATCGAACGACATAGACAATGAAATACAATACAAACATCCTGACAGACCATACGTGTCACCGAGAGTGATAATCCCCTCGGGGAAGATCACGGTGGAGGTAGGGGTCACGAGAAGGGTTCTCTACTAGTTTCGTGCCCAGCGTCACTTTGTCAGGAGAAGTTTCTGAAATTAATTGATATACAATCATCAACTATAGAAAAAGGTTGAACAAGTAGAAAAACTCATACAGGTCAACCTAACAGCAAAAACAGTTAACATATAAACATTGGGGAGCAATGGCTGTGCCGCTTACCTAAAAAACGTGAATCCCGTCAGCTCAGGTGCCAGAGCCACTGAGGAGAGGATCTCCCATGGCAGCCAAGGGGGACGGATGCGGAGATGGACCTATCAACTGAATATTAAGAGTGACTATAAGCACATGGCTATGTTAATGGTGAGGGGGAGAGAAGTGATGTGCATGCGTGATAGGTGAACCAAAACGTGCCAAAAAAAAGGTATAGAGGTGATAAGTGAGGGAGTGGACGGGAGAGGCTGAGGACAAGTGGTGGAGGAGTGGGGGTTGAAGGGAAAGAAAAAAGGGGGGGAGGAAAGGGGGAAAAAGAAGGAGGAAGGAGAAGGGTTGGGAAGGGAAAGGGAAAGAAAAAGGGGAGGAGAGGGGGGGGGGAAGGAAGGGAAAAAAGGGGGGTGGAGAAACTAGTAGAGAACCCTTCTCGTGACTCCTACCTCCACCGTGATCTTCCCCAAGGGGATTATCACTCTCGGTGACACGTATGGTCTGTCAAAATGTTTGTATTGTATTTTATTGTCTATGTCGTTTGATGCCTTTTATTTTTATATCAATACATTTATAAATTTTTACTCTACCTACTCCTTGTGAGTGTACCTACTAATTTTTGTGCTGTAATAGTCCTACTGCCCCCTTTTCTGCTTTGGTTTTTCTGGTTTTGGGGTCCCTTAAGTCCTACCTTCCAAGTGAATGTGTATTAATATAAAACAAATGCCACATTCACTGCTTTATAAATTAACCCTGACCATCTCAATTTCTTTCCTACCTTTTTCATAAAAAAATAAAAATAAAAATATAATACTATATTGCCAAAAGTAAGTAAGACAGCTTCAACTATTCTGGGAAGGCTGTCCACAAGGTTTAGGAGTGTCTATGGGAATGTTTGACCATTCTTCCAGAAGAGCATTTGTGAGGTCAGGCACTAATGTTGGACGAGAAGGCCTGGCCCGCATTATCTGCTGTAATTCATCCAAAAGGTGTTATATAGGGTTGAGGTGCAGGCCAGTAAAGTTCCTCCACACCAAACTCGCTCATCCATGTCTTTATGGACCTTGCTTTGTGCACTGGTGAGCAGTCATGTTGGAACAGGAAGGGGTCATCTCCAAACTGTTCCCACAAAGTTGGGAGCATGAAATTGTCCAAAATGTCTTGGTATGCTGACGCCTTAAGAGTTCCCTTCACTTGAACTAAGGGGCAAAGCCCAACCCCTGAAAAAACAACCCCACACCTTAATCCCCCCTCCACCAAATGATTTGGACCAGTGCACAAAGCAAGGTCCATAAAGACATAGATGAGCGAGTTTGGGGTGGAGGAACTTGACTGGCCTGCACAGAGTCCTGACCTCAACCCGATAGAAGGCCTTTGGGATGAATTAGAGTGGAGACTGCATGCCAGGGCTTCTCATCCACATCAGTGCCTGACCTCACAAATGTGTTTCTGGATGAATGGTAAAACATTCCTATAGACACTCTCCTAAACCTTGTAGACAGCCTTCCCAGAATAGTTGAAGCTGTTATAGCTGCAAAGGGTGGGCCAATTCAATATTGAACTGTACAAACTAAGACTGGGATGGAATTAAAGTTCATGAGCGTGTAAAGGCAGGCGTCCCAATACTTTTAGCAATATAGTGTATATCAAAATGTCATTCATTCATTAAGGAAAAAAAATAAATAAATAAATATATATATATATATATATATATATATATATGTGCAAAAGTTTTAGGCAGGTGTGAAAAAATGCTGAAAAGTGTTAATAGTTTTTTTTCTATTATTATTAATTAAAAAAATTAGTAAAAAAAAAAGAAAATGAACAGAAAAGAAATCCAAATCAAATCAATATTCGGTGTGACCACCCTTTGCCTTCGAAGTAGCATCAATTTTTCTAGGTACACTTGCACACATTTTTTGAAGAAACTCAGCAAGTAGGTTGTTCCAAACATCTTGGAGAACTAACAACAGATCTTCTGTGGATGTAGGCTGCTTCAAATCCTTCTGTCTCTTCATGTGAACTTAGACAGACTTGATGATGTTGAGATCAGGGCTCTGTGGGGGTCAAACCATCACTTCCAGGACTCCCTGTTCTTCTTTATGCTGAAGATAGTTCTTAGTGACTTTGGCTGTATGTTTGGATTGTTGTCCTGCTGCAGAATAGATTTGGGGCCAATCACATGCCTCCTGAATGGTATGGCATGATGGATAAGTATCTGCCTGGAGAGGGGACCGAGAAGGGGGATGAGCCACTCCTTTGACTTAGTCACTGTGTATATTGAGCTTTTAAATCCCTTGGCGCCCGCTGCTGATAGCCCTTTAAGGGGAATTTGAAATATAGGAGGCAGTGGCGGAGTTCCTGATCATGTGATGGCTGTAATTGGCTATTTATTGCAGCAATTGCATGATCAGGAGCCCTGGCAGTGACTGGGAGATGTTGGTCAAAACAGTATAACCTGCTGACTCATATATTCATACAGCAAGCATTAAAGTGTTACTAAACCCACACAAGTAAAATTAGTCTGTAAATGCAGTAAAGCATGCTTTTTATAATCAACGTGTAACCTAAGGAGTTAATCCTGTGCATTTTGTAAAAAGGCAGTTTGATCCTGTCGTCTCAGATCCTCCCCTTCTTCCACTGTTCCCAATCCATTTCCTGATAGAACAGAGCTTTGGGGGCACTCTGCCCATGCTCAGTATGGTGTGTATTGCTAGAGAGAGTTTTCTTTTTTTCTTGGGAGGGTGCATGTGATCAGCACAAGGCCAATCAGCAATGTCCAGACAGATAGTCAGAGGTCCTGCAGCCTCATAGGTCAGTCAGAGGAGAATGAAGATTCCCTCTACAAGCTTACCCCAGTGCTCAGATGGACACTGATAAAAGTCACAAGACTGCTGATGAGAAAAGGTATTTACTAAAATATTTGCATTTCCATGTTCTGTGTACTGTGGGAGAACAGATATAGTGAATGCAGTGTCCTGGGTTTTAATAACAGCCTGCCTGTGCATGTGCGCATGTGCGTTATGCCAGTGGAAAAAGGGTAAACAAACTATATATTTTTTTTTTTCCAAAAAGCAGTTATATTTTTTTGTAGTTGTAGTTGCCACAGTGGTTTCCTCCAAACAAATGAATGCAACCACTAATTTCTGTAAAGATAACCATGGTTTTGACACAGGCTGGAATTCAAACAGCCACAGTGGGACATGAAGTGTGTTATTCGCAGGATTACCAAGTAAAAAATAAAGTAAAAAAAAAAACTGAAAAGAAAACCAATGCAGCCACCACATACGTATGGACTGTAAAGCTGCAATATATTACATTTTTGTTTTTACGTTTAGATAAACTTTACATTTTTCTCTGCATTTTAGCGCTACTTTTTCCAACATTCTGTTAGACAAAAGTGTTTGATGGTGGTATTATGGCATTTCATATTCCAGTCATTTATTTTTGTTTTATGCTAGATGTGAAATGCAAGAAGTGTGCTGTATATAAAGACATGCTATCACGCCTTACATTCCAGTATCATTTTGGTTATGTGGAGACGGAGACAAAAGAGCCGCAGCTGTCCCTGCATAGTAAAGAACCATCTGGTTGCTCATGCCGAATACGAGACAGGCCGCGTGTAATCAAAGGACCACTAAAACAGGTGATAGACAGAAAAATATAAGTTTAATCCTTTCTGTCTGTACTTGGGCATACAACAATGACTGACTCACTGTATTACATCACATACATCAAAGTTAAAAATGACATGATGGTGTGAGGTGTTTTCTAATGCTGGAGACTGTGCTTGGAATGATAACATTGTGCTGACTTAGGATTTATTTTAGGTACAGCTCTGTATGGATTCCACACATTCTGGTGACTTCTGAAGAATGACTATGCTCTGCATATCTTATACATGCACTGCTCATTGTTCTCTGATGTGGTTAGTTTGGTTTCTCATAGTATTGCACAACTTGCACACTATATGCACTTTGTATTTCCCACCTAAAATTAAAGTATAGTTATATATTTTTTTCCTTGTCAAATTTGTTTATTGAATATTAATTAATAGGGACAGTTACAATTAGTAATAAATAGTTACAACAATTGGTAATATTAGTTAAGTATATAAAAATAAATTGGTTGAAATTATACATACCGTATCTGAAAATTAG
Source organism: Rana muscosa (assembly GCA_029206835.1). Lineage (NCBI taxonomy): Eukaryota > Metazoa > Chordata > Amphibia > Anura > Ranidae > Rana > Rana muscosa. The sequence continues at coordinate 514,850,463 of CM055116.1, read as the reverse complement.
ATATTTTATATAAACAAGTAATTATCTAGGTAATGAAATGTTAAGTCAATATAAACAATTGAACAATGTAAAATATAAATATGTGCTAATACCCTTCGTTCTAGTTATATTCAATTAATATTTAGTCACTATGGGAAGAAAGCTAATTGGAAATCAATAAATTCAATAAAAACGTCAAAAATGTATAATTACTATATGTAATAACTGAATATAGTGTTTATGTATAATACATGTAGCGGGGGTCCCAATTTAGGGGGCTGCTATATTAAATGTAGGGGTGATTCGAGTGGCGAAGAAGCCAGGAGTGTCTGAATCTGATCTGCCCTTTCTAACACCTTTCTCTCTTCTCAACTTTGTGGTTATTCATTCATAAGGAAAATAAACTCTACATTGGAGTTGCTACTGGTGTGGACCTTGGAGTTACTTGGGGGTATAGAGACCTACATTCTAGGGGACGAGAACCAACTTTAAGGAGAATCTTGCTGCAAGACCCGTAAGTTACAAGTGTGCCTAACCTCTGCAAACCAGAGGGTACGGGCATGGTGGCATGGTGTGCCTTTTCTTCCTGTGAGTGAGCCAAAGACGGGAGGGAAAGGGCGCGTGTGTTACATACATTAAGTTATATATTTTTTTAATACTATGGTCATCAAAACAGACATGTGCAACAGCAACTGTACAGTGTGCATCAGGGGGTTCATCTATACACTACAACCTGACCACACACTTCTTGGCACCATCTTTAAGGCTCCATGCACACTGGACGTTATAATAATGTTATAAAAACGCCAGTAGCTTTGCAGTGAGTCTTTTAACGTTTTTGCAATAGCGTTTATTAGCTTTTTTTTGCGTTTTTTTTTTTTTTTTGTTTGTTGTTTTTTTTTCGAAGGATCAAAAATGTTAAACGCTGGTGAGCCACATTTTTGAGCGTTTATCAACGTTTATCAGCGTTTATGAGCATTTGGCGTTTTTATTAGTGTTTTCTTGTCATCAGAAAAACAACTCCTGAACGTAATTTTAGGGCATTCAGAAAGCCCATAAACTCCACTGCTGATAAACGTCCAAAAACGTCCATGTGTGCATGGACACATAGGATAACATAGAGAGGAGTTTATGGGCTGTTAAAAAATGCCCAAACTCACAAAAACTGCCGTTTATGAGCTTCAGGAAAAAATCACTTATTGCTAAATTTTATAACAGAAACTACAAAAACGATTATTTTTTCAAAATGTTCCTTATTTTTTTAATTAGTTAAGCAAAAAATAAAAAAACTGTGTGGTGATTATATACCACTAAAATAAAGCTCTATTTGTGTGAAAAGTGATCTTTAAAGGTGGTGCCCATAATTCTACCCTTACAAGTATCCTTTAAAGGCTGTGCCTATAATTCTACCTTTACAGTAGATGTAGTGCCAATAATCCTACCCTTACCAAGCTTGGTAAGGGTGGGATTATTGGCACTACATGTAAAGGTAGAATTATAGGCACAGCCTTTAACCACTTCAGTCCCGGACCATTTGGGTGGTTAAAGACCAGGCCACTTTTTGCGATTCGACACTGCGTCGCTTTAACTGACAATTGAGCGGTCGTGCGACGTGGCTCCCTAACAAAATTGATGTCCTTTTTTTTCCACGGATAGAGCTTTCTTTCGGTGGTATTTGATCACCTCTGCGGTTTTTATTTTTTCCGTTTAAAACCAAAATAGAGCGACAATTTTGAAAAAAATGGAATATTTTTAACTTTTTGCTATAATAAATATCCCCCAAAAATATATAAAAATTTTAGGCCGATACGTATTCTTCTACATCTTTTTGGTAGAAAAAAATCGCAATAAGCGTTTATTGATTGGTTTGCGCAAAAGTTATAGCGTTTACAAAATAGGGGATAGTTTTATGGCATTTTTATAAAAAAAAAAATATTTCACTAGTAATGCCGGCGATCAGTGATTTTTTTCGTGACTATGACATTGTGGCGGACACATCGGACACTTTTGACACATTTTTGGGACCATTGTCATTTTCACAGCGATCAGTGCTATAAAAATGCACTGGTTACTGTGAAAATGACACTGGCAGTGAAGGAGTTAACTACCAGGTGGCGCTGTAGGGGTTAAGTGTTCCCTGCATAGTGTTTCTTACTGTAGGGGGGATGGGCTCTGTGTCACATGACACTAATCTCCACTCCGAGTACACAGAGCCGAGATCAGTGTCATTGTCACTAGTCAGAGCGGGGAGATGCTTGTTTACACAAGCATCTCCCTGCTCTATACCTCTGTGAGACGATCGCGGGGATCCCCGCGGCGATCGAGTCCCCGGGACCTGCGGTCCGACTCACGGGGAAGGCGGCAGGGTCGGGAGCGTGCCGCCGGCAGCGAGCTCGCGTCCACACGGTAGGCATTTAAAGGGCCACGTACAGGTACGTGATTATGCCTGTCCGTGCCATTCTGCCGACGTAAATGTACATGGGCCGATCCACAAGTGGTTAAAGGATACTTGTAAGGGTAGAATTATGGGCACCGCCTTTAAAGATCACTTTTCACACAAATAGAGCTTTCTTTTAGTGGTATATAATCACCACACGGTTTTTTATTTTTTGCTTAACAAATTAAAAAAATACGGATTTTTAAAAAAAAATAGTTTTTGTAGTCTCTGTTATAAAATTTTGCAAATAAGTAATTTTTTTCCTTTACGGATGTACGCTGATGAGGCTGCACTGATGGGCACGCATGAGGCTGCACTTATAGGTGGCACTAATGGGCACTGATGGGCACTGATAGGCGTCATTGATGAGGAGGCACTGATGGGCATCACTGATGGGCAGCATGGATGAGCACTGATGGTCATCACTGATAGGCAGCATTGATGAGCACTGATGGGGCTGGACTGATAATCAGGGCACTGATGATCACTGTTTGCCACCCACCCCAAAAAAACATAATTACATCCAGGCGCCACTGGTTATAACCTGGTTACTCTATTCAAGATGAAATAAACCTTTTGCCTTTAGTTCTACTTTAACCATTTTATTAAAAGCTTCAGAGGAAACTTACCAATTAGTTTGAAAATGGTATTATGACCATTCACAGATTTTTTCTAGCAAACAAAGAAAAGGCACCCAATTTGCTGAGTTATGCACAATGATATTGCCTTGCAACTTTAGCTAAATTGGCATCTCTTACCACATCTCAAGTGGTGGATCACAAAAAAACGTGATGAAAGTGTGTAGTAAACAATAGGATATGATACCTACTCTGAATAGCTGAGCATGTGTATAAAGAGAAAAAATTGAGAAATAGAGCAACAAGTGGAGTGTATCAAGAAGGGAAGCAAAACAGTAGCAATCTCAGAGAGCAGTACGAGAGTAAGTGGCCCTTTTTTAGGTGTGTCTGAAATTCTAGTGGATGGCAGTAGAGGTTAGGGGATGCATAAGGGAATATGGGCTGAGTTGGGAAAGGAAAAAAAATGGAGAGGGAGGACTGGATTGGGAAGACAGTTGGGGTGGGCACTACTAGGAGGAAGAAGTAGGGAAAAGGGTAGTGGGAAGGAAAGGACGGGGGAAAGGGGCCACATATCCGGGAAAAGGCAAATTAAGAGGAACAGTCCCACCCATCCCAAAAATCGTGTGGGGTCCTAAGTTCATGGTAATGTGTTTACGTGGTATGGTATGGTATATATCCAGATGGACAATGTCAGATGGACCATGTCTTTTCTGTGTTTTCAGGAAGGCGTTCAAATCTTCCATAGTCACAATAAACAAATGACACTTTACCCAGCGAGAGAGAAGCAAGAGATGGGGTGCTTTGCTTCCAGAAAGCTGGTATAGAGGCTCTAGCAGCATTAAGTAGGTGTATTATGAAAGAAGTTCTGTAAGTGGGATTCAGGAGATCACTGAGGTGAAGGAGTTAGGTGGTTGAATCATCTCCCAGGGAGTAGTATGTAGCGGGGTATATGGTGTCTTTCACCATGGCCCAAAAAGGTCTGATTCGATAACATTCTCAGATGAAGTAAAACATTGTTTTTTTAAGTCACAACTCGTCTCCATGATTTACTGTATTTATTGGCGTATAACACTCACTTTTTTACCCTGAAAATAGAGGGTAAACTGTGCCTGCGTGTTATACGTGGGGGACTGTGGAAAGTTTTTTTCCTGAAACTTCCCTCTTAAAGATAAATTGCGTGTTATACGCCTGTGCGTGTTATACGCCGATAAATACGGTAATTGTTCAGCTTATGTAGACTGGTGGAGACCTTTTACCAGTGAGAGAGTATTTTGTATATTTGCTCCTGGAATTTGTTTTGCTATGTAGGATTTATGAGCACACATGAGCAATTTCTCGCATTGCTCGTGTGTGAAAGTCAATGAGAGTTCTAATTCCCATTTTTTAAAGGGGTTGTAAAGGTTTGTTTTTTATTTTCTAAATAGGTTCCTTTAAGCTAGTGCATTGTTGGTTCACTTACCTTTTCCTTTGATTTCCCTTCTAAATATTTTCTTCTTTGTTTTCTTTGTCTGAATTTCTCACTTCCTGTTCCTCCTCAGTAAGCTGTTCAGTAAGCTGTTCTGGCTGACTAACCCCCGCTTGGATGATGGTGGGAAGTTTAGTGAGGAGAAACAGGAAGTGAGAAATTCAGACAAAGAAAAAAAACACTTAGAAGGTAAATCAAAGGAAAAGGTAAGTGAACCAACAATGCACTAGCTTGAAGGAACCTATTTAGAAAATAAAAAACGAACCTTTACAACCCCTTTAAGGGATAGAGGAGTAAAGCAGTTTAGTTCTATTTGAGCTATCAGTGTTTTTGTAGAACTTTTTGGAGATCTTAAATTATACTTGCTAATAATTTTTTACATTGTGCTGACAACTATATACTAATCATAAGTTCTTGGAGAGTTTGCGAAAGGACACCTGGGTTTAAATGATATAAATAAGGATGCCGGTTCACTGACCGATAATGGGGGGATACTAACATATGGTTCAAGTAAATTAGGCAAGTGGGTGAATATCAGAATTTGAATTGCTGCACTGTCCCTTGATGTCATTATTTTAAACTGCGCCAATGGGAATCCTGAGCAGACTGTGAACTGCAATCCTTAATAGAGGTGCTTTAACCTTGCCCTTGTAGCAAGATCTTTCTTTCCGACTGAACGGATATTGTGTAAACGGTAACGAGACACGCTCTCTTCCCTCCTATATAAATATGATGGAAAGGGAATGTTTCAAAATCACGTTATAATTATACAGAAACACAATTTTATATGTTGAAGAAATTATATTTTTTTTCTTTCTGCAAAATGCTATTATAAATCTGAACAACAGACTCCCATTTTCGAGCATATCTGTAAAAGAAAGTCAATTCAGCTCGGCAGTCCATACTCATCTATGTAAATGTGACCTCCTCCTGAGGAGTAATGAGTTTAGAAGGGAATGCTTCCTGGTGTCACATGGTTTTATTTATGCTTGGCTTGCACTTTGCAATAAAATTCTCTAGCACCAGGAAGGTAACACACAAATGTGCTGGCAGCTATTTCACAGATGTGACAGCCTTCCTGGTGGGGTGTTTGACAGGAATTAGTAGTCTGAGACCATGCTTGGAGCATAAACCTTATGAGGCTCAGCAACTTCCAATTTTTAATGCCTCTTTCATTAAGAAAATTACATTGTGTATCCCTGGCATGCAGGGATCAAATTAAATTTCCTGCTTTATGTAGTAAAAAACATAGATTTATCAGGTGTCAGGCAATACTGGAAGTGGGGGAATGCAGCTAGCTAGACTAATAGTACTGGTGTTTCCAAACAATGAATACTGAGAATTTTATGCCGCGTACACACGATCGATTTTCTCGACGGTGAAAACACCGTCGAGAAAATCGACGGGAAAAACGAGGAACGGCTTGTTCCCCTACACACGGCCGTTTTTCCCGACATTTTTTCTCTTGGTCGAGAAAAACGACCGTGTGTAGGCTCCCTGGCAGTGTTTCCCTATGGGAAAACTGCCGCGGAAAAAAATGCCGTGAATCACGACGAGAAAAATTAGAGCATGTTCTAATTTTTCTCGTCATGATTAATGCCGTTTTTCTCGTCGGGAAAAAAGATGAAATGCCCACACACGGTCGTTTTTCTTGTCAAAGAGACAAAAATTAATTTTTCCCGATGAGAAAAATGGTCGTGTGTACGCGGCATTAGGGAAAATGGTACATAAGAAAAATGGTAATAGATCTAAAATCTTTTCTATACACCCCTAATGCTCTATGCACCAGCTTTAGCCCTTGGAAATACCCAATACTCCCAAGTGTTTCAGAGCATTTGACCTCTCTTCTACCCACAATGCAGCACTTGGTGCACAAGGCCCCAGTGCCAGGAAGGTCCTTGTGGTAAGCACCAAGATAGACTGATGTGGAGCAGGGCTTTTTTGTTGAGGTTTGCAGCAAGATAACTGAGAGATGGTAGTGCATAGGGATGGTGTGAGATTTTGTAGAAGAAGAGGGTGCCAAAAAATAACTGGAAACTGCCCCTAATAGGAAAAGTCACAGGTTCACTTTAAAGCTAAACTCTAGGCTGGCATAAAAGGCACAACTCAATGCGGCTATGTAATCATTAATACATCCTTAAAGGGGTTGTAAACCCTCATGTTTTTTCACCTTAATGCACCTTAATGATCCTATGGATCTTTGCCCAGGGTTCTCGGCTCTTCATTGGATAGATTGATAGCAGCGCTGCCATTGGCTCCCACTGCTGTCAATCAAATCCAATGACGCGGGCGCTGGGGGGCGGGGCTGAGTCCTGCACTCGCGGCTATGGACACCGAATGCAGGACTCGGGAGCATGCCCGCATGGTAACCCCCTTGGGAGAGCGCTTCCCATAGGGGGTTATCTGAAGTGGGGAGGAGCCGAGAGAGCCGCCGAGGGACCCCAGAAAACGGCGTTCGGGGCCACTCTGTGAAAAACGAGCTGCACAATGGAGGTAAGTATGAAATGTTTGTTATTTAAAAATAAAATAAAAATTAACCTATAGCATCACTTTAAATATATTTTCAAATGCAAGTGTAAGTATCTTAATGTAACCTGGTATCAGCCACTTGCAGTCTCTGTACAGGAGGGCTGGAGTGTAAGAGGATGATGTAGTACAATGAGCCAGTCAGTCTAGGTGCTGACAAGAAGCATGCTGATAGGAGGAGAAAGCCAACTGACAGAGAAATTACTGTGATGCTTCTCAATTCACTGTCCAGTAACAGGCTGGCGCGGGTCCAAGAAAACTGCTGGGAGAGCTTTTTGCCGAGAAAACCGTTCGTGTGTATGAGGCTTAACAGGGGCCACACCTCAAGCTCCCTTGTGCCCCATCCTACTCCTGGTGTGCATACAGTAGCTTTGCTACTGGTGTCATACTGATATGATTAAAATCAAATAGAATTTTTATTCATGTGTTTGAGTGCATAATCTGAAGTTTTTTTTTTAATTTTGCGCACAAATACAAGCATAAGGCTGCACTGGTTTTTATGGTGCAAGGAATCTGGTTTACCTTACACTTTCTTAGCATCAGTCAGGGTAGCTATATATTGTCAGATATCCATTGAGAACCATGTCAGGAGATGTTTGTTCATCTGCGAACGTGTGGCCTGAGCAGCAGGACATGCTGATGTATTTGCCCTGATTTGACAGTACTTAAGTTGGGGAGGCACTAAATCTAAAAGTTTATTAATGGCTTAATAATTACAAGAAATAGTTGAAATTAGAAGCATGTAGTTTATTTATTGGGCTGTCTATGGCCACTCAATAATAAACAACTTGGGGAGTATAGCTGCTTGGGGTGTAGGGGGAGACAGGGGACAATATACTGTATTAAAAATGTTTGAGATATTAACCACTAGGGGTCGGCGCTATAGCCGAATGACGGCTACAGCGCGGCCCTAGAATGCCGGGAGGACGTCAATTGACGTCCGCCCCTTTCCTCGTCCCCGGTGCGTGCTCCCGAGCGCGCATCGGGGAACTTCCGTGCCCGCCGCCCCACGCAGGTGCCGATGCGTGTGCCTGGCAGTCACGATGTCCGCCAGGTACCCGCGATCGGCATTTACAGAGCCAGGGACGTGGATCTGTGTGTGTAAACACACAGATCCACGTCCTGTCATGGAGAGGAGACCGATGGTGTGTCCCTTGTACATAGGGACAACCATCGGTCACCTCCCCCAGTCAGTACCCTCCCCCCACAGTAAGAATCACTCCCTTAGGTACACTTAAACCCTTCAGCGCCCCTAGTGGTTAAGCCCTTCACTGCCAGTGTCATTTTTACAGTAACCAGTGCATTTTTTATAGCACTGATCGCTGTAAAAATGACAATGGTCCCAAAATGGTGTCAAAAGTGTCCGATGTGTCTGCCATAATGTCGCAGTCACAATAAAAATCGCTGATCGCCGCCATTACTAGTAAAAAAAAAAAAAGATTAATAAAAATGCTATAAAACTATTCCCTATTTTGTAGACGCTATAACTTTTGCGCAAACCAATCAATAAACACTTATTGCGATTTTTTTTTAACAAAAATATGTAGAAGAATACGTATCGGCCCAAACTGAGGGAAAAAAAATTTTTTTTTTTTTTAAATGGGGATATTTATAATAGCAAAAAGTAAAAAATATTGTGTTTTTTTCAAAATTTTCACTTTTTTTGTGTATAGCGCAAAAAATAAAAACCGCAAAGATGATCAAATACCACCAAAAGAAAGCTCTATTTGTGGGGGAAAAAAAACGTCAATTTTGTTTGGGAGCCACGTTGCACGACCGCGCAATTGTCATTCAAAGCGTGACAGCGCTGAAAGCTGAAAATTGGCCTGGGCAGGAAGGGGGTTTAAGTGCCCAGTAAGGTATTGGTTAAAAGAGAAAAAGGCACGATGAAAACGGTTTCAACTTAAACTAATGTGGCAGATAGCATCAACTTTGGGTGGGATTTAAAAATAGCCCACGTTAAAAGAAAAAAAAAAAAAATACTATACAATGCATGCAATGCCAGCTTCTCTCGTGAGCAGATAGCATGACTATAACACTGAAGGACATTCTAGCAGCCATTCAGAAGAGTAGAGACAGGATGAATAGAGGCAAAGGTTGACATAGATTTTAAAATCATAAATTGATGGAAAAGCTCCTATGGGTAATAATTTGGAGCAGAATGTGAGCAAAAAAAAAAAAAGCTGATGGAAGATTTTACTCTACCTTTTCCTTTTATTTCTGGGGGAAAAAAACCTCCTTAGTGATGTGTATTGTATTTCATTGTTGCTGCTAGTAAGCCAATGTTATTAAAACCTGCAGTAGAGGATGGATGAGCATCAACATGATATATACTTTACCTGAAAATAGTTAAAAGCTGATAAAACTTCTTGAACGACATTTAATAGGAATCTCTACTCCAGAATATGTTTTATTGTTCTATTGATTTGTTTTATTAAAACAATATATTTACTAAGCCTATTGATTACTTGAAATAACCAAATTGATATTGTATTATTCTTTACAGGGTTTTATGTAACTCATTGTTATTGAATCTTTGCTTTTCTTTTCTTTCCAGCTATAATTGCACACGGTCTGGATTTTTTTTTGCTTTTTGCTTTAAGGTTTTTTTATATTGTTTCAGAAATTTTGCTTTAAACTCAATTTCTTTGTATGCTGGAATACAAATATCTAATAACATGTCACATTCAGACGTTTCTTTTCTTCTTTCTTGCTTCTTATTTCTTGTGCTATTTATAGTCTGACAAGTTTAATTATAGGAAGACTGCACTTAGAATTTGTAGTAAATGTATGTAACATTTGGCTCTATAGGCAGCCCAGTACTGTGCTGATTACCAAGTGGTCCAAAGCATATGAGCAAGCTTCCTATATGGATGGAGGAAGAGGATCATTTTGGTTCATATGACATTGTGCATAATAGATCATTTATCATCCAAAGTCCTCTGAGGTAGAATATTGTCTGAAACTGGTATAAGAAATAAAATGTTCTCTGTATAAATTTAGGAGAACTTGTGTTTCCAAAAGTTCTCCAATAAATGGATGTTGGTGTAACTGATGCTGCCTGCAGTTGCAGTGGGAAATTGGAGATATATACACATTATTTGTGTGCTTGAAGAAGTGCTGTGTACTATAACCATAGTTAGATATATTGCGTATATATTGTCATTCTAAGTGCGACAGCGCTGAAAGCTGAAAAATGGCCTGGGCAGGAAGGGGGTGAAACTGCCCTGTATTGAGGTGGTTAAAGCTGAGTTCCACCCAAAAATGGAACTTCCGCTTTTTGGAATCCTCCCCCCCCTCCGGTGTCACATTTGGCACCTTTCAGGGGGAGGAGGGAGCAGATACCTGTGTAATCCAGGTATTTGCTCCCACTTCTGAGCATAGATCACTGCAGTGACCAACACCACGTCCGGTGCCTACTCCGTCCGCCCCGCTGTCTTCTGGGAGACACACAGGTCCCAGAATACAGCAGGGACCAGTGGGATCGCGCAGTGCGACTCGCACATGCGCAGTAGGGAACCAGGAAGTGAAGCCGCAAGGCTTGGTGGCGGCAGCACCCGAGAGCACCCGAGAGCCGTGGGACAAATCGGCTTCGGGACCCGACATTGCGGCCGCCCAGGACAGGTAAGTGTCCATATATTTAAAGTCAGCAGCTAAAATATTTGTAGCTGCTGACTTAAAAAAAAAAAATTTGGCGGAACTCCACTTTAGATCTTCTACGTCGCCTTCTTCCCTCTTCTCTCCTGGAGATGTTGACTCGTCACTGTCTCCGGCTTTAATGCCGTATGAGCGGAGCGCTTTCACTTTTATAGGCATGGGTGTGGCATGGGTGTGGTCACCGGGTGATGACACCCAGTGGCCCCGCCCCCATATGACGTCACAGTCCCATCATTCCCCGAGACGACGAAGAAGACCGGGCCCCCGATAGCAAAAGAGCTGGAAGAAGATAGCGGAGGCCCGGCAGAAGGAAGAAAGCACCGGAGAGCGAGAGAAGAACCGGAGCGACACCGGAGACCCCTGAAGTCAGAAGAGACCCCCCGAAGTTGGAAGAAGACCCCCGGAGCTGACTTAAAAAACCTGTGTAGTGTTTTTATTGCCATTTGTTTCCACCAGGTGAATGGGTATGGGTACGATGTACCCCAGACTCATTCACATAGGGTGGGAGCCGGGGTCTAGGGGGCCCCCTTATTAAAGGGGGCTCCTGGATTCCGATAAGCCCCCCGCCCGCATACCCCGACAACCAACGGCCAGGGTTGTCGGGAAGAGGCCCTGTCCTCATCAACATGGGGGCAGGGTGCTTTGGGGTGGGGGGGTCGTAGTGCGCCCCCCTGCCCAAAAGCACCCACCCCCCATGTTGGGGACATGCGGCCTGTTACTGTTCAGGAGGGGGGGGGCGCTCTCTCGTCCACCCCTCTTTTCCTGCGGCCTGCCAGGTTGCGTGCTCGGATAAGAGTCTGCTATGGACTTTGGGGTGACCCCCACGCCATTTTTTTCGGCATAGGGGTTCCCGTTAAAGTCCATACCAGACCTAAGGGCCTGGTATGCTCTTGGAGGGGAACCCATGCCGTTTTTTTTATTTTTATTTGGCGTGGAGTTCCCCCTCAAGATCCCTGTTCAGAACGCAACACATGTGCGAATCAGATGCGTGCCCATAGAACATAATGGGCCTGAATTCGCACCTGAGCCACACCGCAATGCCTAGAGAACGCACACGTTTTTTCGGCAATGCACAGTGTGAATGCATCGCACATATGTCAACCAGCCTCATTGGAATCAATGTATTTTATAATGTTATACGAATTGGATGCGGTGTAAGCCGCAACCAATTCGCATAGGTGTGAACGAGGCCTCAATCTACTTTGTTATTATGCGCTTGCTGCACCTAGCCACCAATTTGTTCCAGGTTCTAAGATGGACATTTTTCCCTTTGGTAGCCAGGATGTAAATGTAAGTTTTAGATACTGTAAATGTATTTTGTATGCATGTAACATGGCAGTTAAAATTTAAATTTAAATGATGAATACACATAAATATTTATATAGGCATTTACTAGTCAGGTGCCGTAAAATGTGGGTGGAGGACATTAGTACCGTATTTTCTTTTCATCTGCTGAGAAGGTTGGTGGAGCAGTGGTGGTCCCAGGACTAGTGATGAGCCGAACACCCCCGGGTTCGGTTCGCACCAGAACCCGCGAACGGACCGAAAGTTCGCACGAACTTTAGAACCCTATTAAATACAATGGATGCGAACGTTCGAAATCTAAAGTGCTAATTATAACGACTATTATGCATGTTATTGTCCTAAAAAGGGTTTGGGAACCCGGGTTCTGCACCAGGGGACATGTATCAATGCAAAAAGAAGTTTTAAAAACGGCAGTTTTTCTGGAGCAGTCATTTTAATGATGCATAAAGTGAAAAAAAAAAAGTCAAATATTCCTTTAAATATCGTACCTGGGGGGTGTCTAAAGTATGCCTGTGAAGTGCCACGTGTTTCCCGTGTTTAGAACTATCCCTGCACAAAATTACATTTCTAAAGGAAAAAAAGCCACGGCTTTAATGTAATGTCTGGTCCCGGTAATATGGATGAAAATCTTTAAGAAAAATGGCATAGCTACCCCATCACACACCCCCCCCCCCCTACCCCAGCCCATTACCAGCCCCTTTGGGTCTTGTATGGATATTAAGGGGAACCCCGCACACAAAATAAAAAAGGCCCTATATACTCTGAACAGCCGTATACAGGCGGTGCATACAAGACAGGGACTGTAGGTTTGTTCTTATGTAGAATCTGTTTGTAATTTTGAACAGGTACATTGTTGAAGTGTAGCTCCAGCCAAACAATCTATTTTTAAGCTTTTTGGAAAACATAGGGAAGGGTTATCACCCCTGTAACATTTGTTTTGCTGTCTGTGCAGTGTGCACCTGTTTAGAACAGTTCACCTCACTTTCCGTCCTAATGACAAATGTTTTTTGAAAATTTGGGTTTTTTATTGAAACAAGAATTGGTGATAAAGCATCAGTGGAGAGGAGACACTTTTTTTCCCATATTAACTCTTACAGGAGAGAATTTGCCTTCCTAGGGGTAGATTTCCTCTCACTTCCTGTTGTATCCTTCCGTTTGCAAGGAGGAGTCGTTTGTAAGTTGGATGTTTGAAAGTAGGGGCCTGCCGTATATACTCAGCTGAAATTTACCCCTTACATGTTGGTGTTGCCACAACACTGTGAGCCCTCACAGTTACTCTTGGTGGGCGCATGAATGGGCCCTGCTGTGAATTATTAGATCAAGAATTGTAATTGCATGCCCCTGTTGAACAGGGGCTGAAAAATTGGGCCTTTGGTGGTGGTGGTGGTGGTGGTGTTGACACAACACTGTAAGTCCTCACAGTTAGTCTTGGTGGGCGCAGGAATGGGCCCTGCTGTGAATTATTAGATCAAGAATTGTAATTACATGTCCCTGTTAAACATGGGCAGAAAAATTGAGCCTTAGGCACTGGTGCCACAACACTGCAACCCCTCACAGATACTGTACTTGGAGCACAGCAATGAGCCCTGTTGCAAAGTATTGCATCAAAACTTTTAATTACAAGCCCCTGTTAAACAGGGGCTCGAAAATTGGGCCTTAGCCACTGGTGCTGGTGCCACGACACTGCAACCACTCCCAGATACTCTAGTTGGAGTGCAGGAATGAGCCCTGCTGCAAAGCATTGCATAAAAAATTGTAATAACACACCCCTGTTAAACAGGGGCTGAAAAATTGGGCCTTAGCCACTGGTGCTGGTGCCACGACACTGCAACCACTCCCAGATACTCTAGTTGGAGTGCAGGAATGAGCCCTGCTGCAAAGCATTGCATAAAAAATTGTAATAACACACCCCTGTTAAACAGGGGCTGAAAAATTGGGCCTTAGCCACTGGTGGCGGCACCCAGAAACAAAAATGTTCTTCCAAGCTATCATCGTCAATCGGATCATTGAGGAGGAGGAGGATAGTCAGTCAACATAACAGGACAGTCTCTCAGCATCAGCATCAGTCTTGAAGGGATGTGACATTTGAAAATAAATTAGTCTGTTATATCAGCTTCAGGTGTTTGGTAGCTGGTGGTGATCCAAGACTGGTTCATCTTTATGAAGGTCAGTCGATCAACAGAGTCAGTGGACAGGTGCACCCTGTGATCCGTGACAAATCCTCCAGCAGCACTGAATGTGCGTTCTGAAAGAACGCTGGATGCAGGACAGGCCAGTAGCTCAATTGCATACTGTGCAAGCTCTGGCCAGTGATCCATCCTCAAGACCCAGTAAGCCAGAGGATTTTAGGTGGGGAAGGTGTCCAAGTCTGACCTTGCCCCTAGGTATTCCTGCACCATGTATATCAGACGCTGGCGATGGTTGCTGGAACCGATCATACCTTGGGGCTGCGGACTAAAGAATTGTCTGAACGCTTCGGTCAGACGGCCACCTTCCCCACCGCTCCTTCTTTGACTGACCGAAGCCTCAGCAACTCGTTGTCCAGGACCAGGAGTTTGTAACCTCCCAGTCTCTGGGAACGCGTTGCACAGACCTTTCTGCAAGGCCTCCCGGAGTTGTCTCATCCTCTGCTCCCTCTGCGACGGTAAGATAAGGTCCGCAACCTTACCCTTGTACCGTGGATCAAGGAGAGTGGCCAGCCAGTAATGGTCCCTCTCCTTGATCCGAAGAATACGAGGATCCTTCCGCAGACTTTGCAGGATCAGGGAGGCCATGCAGCGTAGGTTAGCTGAGGCATTCATTCCGGAGTTCTCTGGGTCACTAAGGACGACATGATCCGCAGCCACCTCCTCCCAGCCACGTACAAGTCCACTGGTTTCTTGGGACTGTAAATCATCCCTAAAAGACTGCTGCTGATGATGCTGAGTGCCAGGCTCCACCTCCATGCTGACACAATCCTCCTCCTCCTCCTCTTCTTCCTGTGCGATGGGTGGGACAGAAGGAACACTGTCTGGGTAAAGGGGGCCTTGAGAGGCAAGGAAGTCCTCCTCTTCCTGCCTCTGTTCTGCCTCAAGTGCCCTGTCCATTATTCCACGCAGCGTATGTTCCAACAGGTGGACAAGATGTACAGTGTCACTGATGCATGCACTGTCACTGCTCACCATCCTCGTGGCCTCCTCAAATGGTGCCAGGACAGTGCATGCATCCCTGATCATGCCCCACTGGCGTGGTGAAAAAAACCCGAGCTCCCCTGACCCTGTCCTGGTGCCGTAGTCGCACAGATACTCATTGATGGCCCTCTGCTGCATGTGCAGCCGCTGCAGCATGGCCAACATTGAGTTCCACCTGGTGGGCATGTCACATATAAGGCGGTTCTTGGGCAGGTTCAACTCCTTTTGCAGCTCAGCCAGGCGAGCACTGGCATTATAAGATCTGCGGAAATGCACACAGACTTTCCTGGCCTGCCTCAGGACATCCTGTAAGCCCGGGTACCTGCCCAAGAACCGCTGCACCACCAGGTTAAGGACGTGAGCCACACAGGGCACATGGGTCAGTTGTCCCTGTCGGAGAGCGGAGAGGAGGTTGGTGCCATTGTCGCAAACTACCATTCCTGGCTTAAGCTGGCGTGGCGTCAACCACCTCTCGGCCTGCCCCTGCAGAGCAGACAGAACCTCTGCCCCAGTGTGGCTCCTGTCCCCCAAACACACCAGCGCAAGCACGGCATGGCATCTTTTTGCCTGCGTACTTGCGTAGCCCCTTGAACGCCTACGGAGCACCGCTGGTTCCGAGGACAAAGCACAGGAAGAGACCACGGAGGAAGAAGAAGAGGATGGGGTGGAGGACAGAGGTGTGTCACAACCAGTAGTATCATTTTGGAGGCGTGGCAGTGGAACAACCTCCAACACTACTGCACCTTGTCCTGCATCCTTCCCAGCTGCCAAAAGAGTGACCCAATGGGCCGTGAAAGAAAGGTAACGTCCCTGTCCATGCCTGCTGGACCATGAGTCAGCGGTAATATGCACCTTACCGCTGACCGCCCTGTCCAGCGAGGCCAAGACATTGCCTTCCACATGCCGGTAGAGAGCCGGAATCGCCTTCCGTGAGAAAAAGTGGAGTTTGGGAACCTGCCACTGAGGAACCGCACATTGCACAAACTCACGGAAGGGGGCCGAGTCTACCAACTGAAAAGGCAGCAGTTGAAGCGCTAGCAATTTAGCCAAGCTAGCATTCAACCGCTGGGCATGTGGATGGCTGGGAGTGAACTTCTTTCGACGGTCCAGCAGCTGGGGCAGGGAAATTTGCCTGCTAGAATCGGACGTTGGTGTACTGCTAGCAGAGTGACCGCAAGTACTTGGCTGTGACACACCTAATTCTACACCTTCATTCCTCTCAGAGCAGGTTTCAGAGAGGACTGAAGGTATAGTGGGGTTGGAGATCCCAGCTGATGCGGTGCAAGAAGAGGTCAGCTTTGTTCTTTGGTGTGGGTCTTTAAGGTAGGCTTGCCAACGAGCTGCATGGCAGGTCAACATATGTCTGGTCAAGCATGTGGTGCCCAAGCGGGTGATGTTTTGGCCACGCGATATACGCTTGAGACATATGTTGCAAACAGCAGCTGTGCGATCTGATGCACTCGACTCAAAAAAGGCCCACACCAAAGAACTTTTTGAATAACGGGCAGAGGCAGCGCCCTGCACAGGCGGAGCTCTGCGGTGTGATTCCGTCGGTGTGCTGCCCTTACGCTGGCCCCCCGAGGGCATCCTGCCTCGTTGGAGATGTGCCTCCTCCTCATCCTCCTCCTCCTCCTCCTCCTCTCTCCTATTAGGCACCAACGTGGAGTCAGTGACCTCATCATCCCCTCCCTCCTCATCACTGGAGCCAATCTGGCAGTATGCTGCAGCTGCTGGAACATGACTGCCAGATTGGTGTCCTTCTTGAGCATCCCCTCTCTCTGCTCTCACGCTACTGCCTTCCTCTAGCTGGGTATCATCATCAGACCCTTCAAAACGCTGGGCATCCTCCTGGAGCATGTACCCAACACTGTGCT
Source organism: Rana muscosa (assembly GCA_029206835.1). Lineage (NCBI taxonomy): Eukaryota > Metazoa > Chordata > Amphibia > Anura > Ranidae > Rana > Rana muscosa. The sequence goes on along the minus strand of CM055116.1, from coordinate 514,833,472 downwards.
CAAACAGTTCGGGGGACTCCTCAGGAGGACATGGTTGGTCTAGGGAAGGAGTGACTGATGATGACATTGATACGAGGGAAGAGGACGCTTTGGCAGCTGCTTTGCCAGTACCCTGAGCCTGGGTGAGAGAGGATGAGGAGGATGAGGAGGGCTTGGTCATCCACTCTACCAAGTCTTCGGCATGATGCGGCTCAACACGTCCAGCTGCCGAAAAGAAGGACAAGCGTGTCCCATGGCCACGTGCTGATGGCGATGCACCGCGTCCACGACCAGCACTGTTGTCTCTAGACACAGAGCCTGCTTGCCCTCTTTTTTTGGCTCCTGACTGTCTGCCTCTCCTTGTTTGCCTTCTAGACATTCTAATGGCCTGCAGGGAAATGGGAAAAGCAGCAATACAGGCTAAGTTAAGGTGTAATATGGTCAGGAGGCACACTCCGCCCGCTGTAAGTGCCGCAAAATCCTGTTGGTGTAACACACCAGGAAAAAGCAGCAATACAGGCTAAGTTAAGGTGTAATATGGTCAGGAGGTACACTCCGCCCGCTGTAAGTGCCGCAAAATCCTGTTGGTGTAACACACCAGGAAAAAGCAGCAATACAGGCTAAGTTAAGGTGTAATATGGTCAGGAGGCACACTCCGCCCGCTGTAAGTGCCGCAAAATCCTGTTTGTGTAACACACCAGGAAAAAGCAGCAATACAGGCTAAGTTAAGGTGTAATATGGTCAGGAGGCACACTCCGCCCGCTGTAAGTGCCGCAAAATCCTCTTTGTGTAACACACCAGGAAAAAGCAGCAATACAGGCTAAGTTAAGGTGTAATATGGTCAGGAGGCACACTCCGCCCGCTGTAAGTGCCGCAAAATCCTGTTTGTGTAACACACCAGGAAAAAGCAGCAATACAGGCTAAGTTAAGGTGTAATATGGTCAGGAGGCACACTCCGCCCGCTGTAAGTGCCGCAAAATCCTGTTTGTGTAACACACCAGGAAAAAGCAGCAATACAGGCTAAGTTAAGGTGTAATATGGTCAGGAGGCACACTCCGCCCGCTGTAAGTGCCGCAAAATCCTGTTGGTGTAACACACCAGGAAAAAGCAGCAATACAGGCTAACTTCAGGTGTATAATGTGCAGGAGGCTTAGCAACAATGACACTGACACTGTCCCCTGCCTATCCTTCTCTCTCCCTGCACACAAGGTTTATCAAAGTATATGACACTGACACTCTCCCTGCCTATCCTTCTCTCTCCCTGCACACAAGGTTTAGCAAAGAATATGACACTGACACTGTCCCCTGCCTATCCTTCTCTCTCCCTGTACACAAGGTTTATCAAAGTATATGACACTGACACTCTCCCTGCCTATCCTTCTCTCTCCCTGCACACAAGGTTTAGCAAAGAATATGACACTGACACTGTCCCCTGCCTATCCTTCTCTCTCCCTGCACACAAGGTTTATCAAAGTATATGACACTGACACTCTCCCTGCCTATCCTTCTCTCTCCCTACACACAAGGTTTAGCAAAGAATATGACACTGACACTCTCCCTGCCTATCCTTCTCTGTCCCTACACACAAGGTTTAGCAAAGAATAGATTTGACAAGATTTGACACTGTCCCTGCCTATCCTTCACTTTCCCTGCTCCGGAACACACTACACAAGGCCGCTGCGCTGGTGGCCTTTTATAGTGTGGGGCGTGTACTAAACCCCCTCAGCTATAATTGGCCACAGGCATCATTCATTGTTCGCCGAACGCGCGAACAGCCGATGTTCGAGTCGAACCTATGTTCGACTCGAACACCGAGCTCATCCCTACCCAGGACCACCACAGTTCTTATCAGCAAATAAATAATGATGCAGTTCATTAAGCCCTTGTATGTGTGACCACACAGACCAGCTGCAGATTTATTATTCTGACTGTTTCATTATGGAAGTTCCCTCTTTCAGCCTAACTTGGAATTTACAAGCTGTTTAGTAGAGGATTTTTTTAAAAAGACAATTGCTAAAATTAGTAACACTGCACACAGAAAACTGAGACCAGAGCTATTGGTGTTTATATTAATTAACAATGCATTCAAAATTGGCTCACCGACACAAATACTGCTTACCGTATTTTCCGGCGTATAAGACGACCTTTTACATAAAAAAAAACACCCAAAAATCAGGGGTCGTCTTATACGCCGGGTTTAAAATGTCGCACATAGGATGATCTCGGAAACCCTCGGAAAGGTTCAGAAACATTTGGGAACGGAGTATTTCAAAGTATTTCCGAGTGATTCCGAGTTTTTCTGAACGGCTTGGAACGGCTCGAAACCGTTCCGAGTGTCACCGGCACCCCGCACCTCTGGCCAAATGCGGTACTGCACACCCCATTAGCTTGAATTCTGCTCGTTTTGCGAGACAACACTCGCAAACTGAGTCAGAATTAAAACAAAAAAGTTGCTCGTTATTTAAAACGCTCGTTAACCGCATTACTTGTAAACCAAGGTTCCACTGTAGTTGCATTGATCAAATATATTTTGTCAGGAAAATATACACTAAAATTAATTTTAGTGCACACAAACAGAACAAAGCACAATTTTTTTTAGTAAAGTATAAAATATTGAATCGAGTAAATAGATACCAAACATGTCAAGTCTTAGCACTACTCCCGTGAAATGACAAAAAAAAACAGTACCCAAAATCATCCATATAGGGATGTTTTAAAAGCTCATTATATTTGAGAGTTAACCATAAATGATGGTCATAGAATTATTGCTCGTCCTCTGACATTTGTGGCGATACCCCAGATGTGTGGTGCAATCGCTGTTTAGATATATGTGCAAGCATTTGCTTTTAACCTTTTTTTACATTTAGTATAATAAAAAATAACCCATTTTTCATTTAACTTTATCGCTATCACAAGTGGACTAACAAATTGTCAAAGCACCATAAAAGCAATCAGACGGCCCTACAGCCACCTGGATCACTTTTACTGACTAGTCCAGAGCTGGCAAAAAAAAAAAAATTATTGCTACTGCAGCCCTGGCCTTGTTTTAACCACTTAATGTCCAGGCTGTATATATTTGGCCTGCAGACGTCAAGTGGTTTACACAATAAAGATAAGGTTCTTTGTGCTTTCTTTAAAGCTCACAGGAAGTGACAAGTACTGAATTTCTGGCAAGATCAACAGGTATTTTCTGTACTCGCTGAAAATGTTCTTAAACTGAATGAAAACGAATGCAGCCTCCATATATAAGGGCTGGAATGCTGCAAGATATTACTTATTTTTTGGGCTTTAGATATGCTTAAAGCAGTGGTAAACTCAAAGGGGAAAAATAAAACGTTTCCTCCCACAAAGCAATGTTATATGTACTAGTAGGCATCACATGGTAGCACAGTATGTAAAACTTACCTTAAAACGAAGCCCATCTTCACCCGGTCTTCCTTCCAGGTTCGCAGGCTCTGGTCCTTTGAATGGACGAGCCATGATGACGTCATTCCTGCACATGTACGCAGGAGTCAGGGTTTACGGCACAGAGCTCTGAAGGAATGGCACGGGTATGTTGTTCCTTCAGAACGCCTGCATCAGTGATTTGTCCTAAATGGTGCACATTTAGGAGATATTTACAGTACTTACAGGTAAGTCTTACCTGTAGGTAAAACATAAATAAAAGGCATTTACTACCACTTTAAACTTGTAAATTGTGTGGAGATGGGTAAATCAAATCCACATTCAGATACAGTTTTTAATGGGCTGATTTGAGGTTAGTAGATACCCTTGAACATCCACTCATACTCTGGCCAATTCATTGTATCCAATTTTTAAAGTTTTCCTTCTTTTTTCACTGGTAGCACTTTAGTTCTGATAACATCAATGTGCTTCAGCTTCTTTATTGTTCAGTTGGTTAGTTGGAGTATGTTTTCTTGGCCAAACTGGGCTGCTGCTGTAGTGAAGGTCATTGACTGTACTGTACTGTCTGGCAGGGCCTTGGAAAAAGATGTCATACATCCCAGGAGCCTTTAAGAAGGGAAGAGGAGTTTTCTCAGCTAAGCACACCCACCTGCCTGCATGCCTGAGCTAAGGGCAGATAGATTCAAGAACGTAAATGCTACATGAATAATCTGCAACACTGTACCCAAATGAAACTTTTATCATTTTTTTCCCACAAATAGAGCTTTATTTTGGTGGTATTTAACCACCGCTGTTTTTTTTTTAAAATTTTTGCTAAACAATTAAATTTATATTTTTTTTATTTGCTTCTGTTATAAAATTGTGTAAATACGTGTGTTTTCTCCTTCACTGATGGGCACTGATGAGGCTGCACTGATGGGCACTGATGAGGCTGCACTGATGGGCACTGAAGAGGCAGCACTGATGGGCACAGATGAGGCGGCACTGATGGGGTGGCTTGGATGGGCACTGATGAGGCTGCACTGATGAGGTGGCACTGATGGGCACTGATGAGGCGGCACTGATGGGCACTGATGAGGTGGCACTGATGGGCACTGATGATGAGGCACTAATATGCAGCACTAATAGGTGGCACTGATATGCAGTACTGATGGGCACTTATAGGGGGCACTGATATGCAGCACTGATGGACACTGATAGGCGGCAATGATGGGCACTGATAGGCGGCACTGATGGGCACTGATGGGTGACACTGATGGGCACTGATAGATGGCACTGATAGGCAGCACTGACAGGCATTACTGATGGGCACTGATTGATATCCCTGGTGGGCACTGATTGGAATAACTGGTGGGCAATGATTGGCATCCCTGGTGGGCACTGATTGGAATCCCTGGTGGGCATCAGTTGGCATTCCTGGTGGGCACGGGTTGGCACTTTAGGTGGGCACTTGTGGGCATCGATGCACTAATGATCAGCGTAGACCCCCCCCCCCCCCGTCAGGAGAGCCACTTATCGGCTCTCCTCTGCTTGTGCCTTGTCAGCACGAATAGAGGAAAAGCTGATAACTGGCACTTCCTGATTACCATGTGATCAGCTGTGCTTGGACACAGCTCATTACATGGTAAAGAGCCTACGTCATAGGCTCTTTACCAAGATCGGAGATGCGGTGTGTCAGAACAACACACTGCATTACCGATCGCCGCAATGCGCGCCCTCGGGGGCTGGATGTCAAATGACGCCCCATCCAGGATAATGAAACGACCGCCAGACCGTCATTTTGCTATAGGCCGAGTGGGATGTGGTTAAAAAGGAATTAAATTGAGTTTTTGGTTTGTGGTGCTGAGATGCAGTGTAGTTCCGCTTTAACCTTGCTGTGTTGTCTAAAACTGACTGTGCGCTTAAATAGATTTCTATCAAAGTATTTCAACTGTGCGTTTACCTTCTTGCTTGAAATATTTAATGAGGAAAATATGTAACATTTACCACATTAAGACAATATTCTATCACATTTGAACATTTAAACACTGGAACAATTTGTGTTGTTTGTGTTACCATCTTACTGTTTAAATACACATTAATCAGTACAAATGGACCCATACTAAACAAGCTGTTTGCAGGAAAATATTTGTACAAGTAAGCATCCTAATGAGCTATGGCCAGTAATGTTTATGTTTCGGTCTCTTGAGGCAGCTAACCTGGGAACAAAGGTTAGAAGTGCTATAGGTCTCATTTTCTACACTTTGTTTTCCTTAAAATATGATATAGGTCTGCCTTTTGTAGAGGTTCATATTACCAGTGTCCCTGTAGTGATTCTGACTACTTCTCCCAGCATGGAAGTAATTATCTTCAATTGCGCAATCACCTCTTGCAAAGATTTTCAATGTGGCCCATCCATATCTTGCATTATACAAAAGAACTATACTAAAGAAATAAACTACACACCAAATAAAATAAAAAAAATAACAATGCATTTTGTATGAAGACATCTATTACAACTGGCTTATTTTATTAAATTATTCCAAAATATATTCTGGAGTGTTTTTACAGACAGAACCTACTGAGACAGTCACATCAGTCACTCCTAGGGAAACATATATCGTAATGACCGTAGCACAGTTACCCTGCCAGACACATTTTAGAGCCAGTTATGTGTAAAAGTCAATTAACATACCAGCATGTTTTTAGATTGTGTGAGGAAACCCATGCAAACAGAAGAAGAACATTAAGCTCCATGCAAATATTGACCACGGTGAAAACTGGCCCCGGGACCACAGTTTTGCAAGATCCCAGTGCTAACCACTTATTTACTAAACCAACTACAGCTATACTCTGGAATAATCCAACCAATTCTTCTTGATCTATAAAAAGTTAAAAACTGTTTGGTGCTCCTACCTAAGGCTGGGTTCACACTTGTGCGGTGCGAATTCCAGCTCTGTTATCGCTGCAAAGAGATAAGAGAACTGTTCAGCAGATCATCTCCGTTTTAGCTGCGTATTTGGTGACCTGGGAGAGAGGAGGGGGAGGGGGGAAGTGTAGTGAGGAGAAGGAGAGAAATCCTGATGAGAACTGAACACATCTGCGAATCAGATGCGTGCCCATAGAAGATAATGGGCCTGAATTTGCACCTGAGCCGCACCGCAATGCCTAGAAAACGCACACGTTTTTTGGGCAATGCGCAGTGTGAATGCATCACAAATATGTGAACCAGCCTCATTAAAATCAATGTATTTTATAATGTTATGCGAATTGGATGCGGTGTAAGCCACAACCAATTCACATAGGTGTGAACGGGGCCTTAAAGTATATCTAAACCCCAAATTAGAAATCTAACACATTGTAGCTTACCAGTTCATGGATGTGGTGGCTGCATTTGTCTTCCCTGTTTTTTTATTACTTCTTTTTCTACCTGGCAATCCTACCACTAGCATACTTTCTGACCTAGGGTGATAATGCTCATCACTACACTGTATCTTTGGAAGACCAGAGTTGTCACCTTCTAACAGGGAGTGTGGTAAGACAACACAACACATCATCCTCTCCCAATCTTGATAATATTTGGGGGGAGGTCTTCTGTAGTTTAGCAGAAGAGAGCCAGTTAGTGCTAATAACACTGCTTAAAGTTGAACTCAAGCCCTACTGTTTTTTTGTTTTTTTTTTACAAACTTCTAGCAAGTCCTCTCCTGCGTTGAAATTAATTACTCTACTAGATTGTAAGCTCTAACAAGCAGGGCCCTCTGATCCCTCCTGTATTGATTTGTATTGTAACTGTACTGCCTGCCCTCGTATTGTAAAGCGCTGGGCAAACTGTTGGCGCTATATAAATCCTGTATAATAATAATAATAATAAATAGTGTGGAGACTGTGAGCCAGGCCTTCTCGTCCAACATCAGTGCCTGACCTCATAAATGCGCTTCTGGAAGAATGGTCAAACATTACCATAGACACTTTTAAACCTTGTGGACAGCCTTCCCAGGAGAGTTGAAGCTGGTATAGCTGCAAAGGGTGGGCCAACTCAATATTGAACCCTACGGACTAAGACTGGGATGCCAAATAAAGTTCATGTGCGTGTAAAGGCAGGTGTCCCAATACTTCTGACAATATAGTGTATATGGATGGTTGACCACAGGAAATCTCTGCTCCATGCTGCTCAACCACACCCCCACTTGAAAACCAGGTGCCCGGGGAAAACAAGTCATCAATGCTCACAAACTGAACACAGAAGAAGGAAGCCCCTGCACAATGGAGGGATCACACTAGTATCCATGTTAATTTTGCAAGATATCCACAAAAAAAACTTTAACAATCACCCCCCTAGAGCCATCCACTAATGTGTTTCACCCACTAGGGATTAATCATAGAGACTAATCTCTACAATTAAGCCCTAGTGGATGAAATGCATTGGATAGGTGGTCCTAGGGCGGGGACTGTCAAAGTCATTTTTGTGTATATCCTGCACAATAAACATGGATACTACTGATCCCTCTGGTGTGCAGTGGTTTCCTTCTTTTGCACCCCAGCTGATATAGTTAGAGTAAAAGAACTAAAAAAAATTGGGACTTTGAATTGAAGCGTACAGCCAGGAAAATAGCATTGCATGGTACTATAATGCTGTCTGGTGGTGGAGCCATCTATAGTGCCATATAGTAAATGCATAGACATGTAGTAACCATCATAGTAAAGTAAAAAACTTTTATTCCATGACATGAGACATAGTAATAAATTAACAGAATAGCATAATGACACACTGATAGCATATTGGCCTAGAGCCACAGTAATGACATAATGATGACACACCAGACTAGTTGCAGCGTATTCCCACAGTAAGTAATATATAGGTATATTCCAGTGAACCGTAATCATGGTATCTTGATTAAAAAGAAACAGCAGGGAAGGCATCTATTAGCTTGACGCGTTTCGTAGCTGTAGCGCTACTCTTCAGGAGCAGATGCAGAGATATTGTCTAAGGATGTTTAAAAGTAGATATGATAAATGATCATGTAAAAATGTAATAAAGACTATAGAAATATAAAAATAGTAAAAATTGGTCACTCATACTTGCAAGTCAAATCAGTGTCTGGACATGGACTGAGGGAACTGGAGGTAGGCTGGAATTTCAGTCCGCCCCGGAAGCTGAGGCGGCTAACCCCAAAAGCATCAAGATGGAAAAACCAACCAGGGGAAAAACATTCCGAGGGTAGTTGCCCCATGGGTTGTGAAAAGGACATAAGAGTGTATAACATCTGAAAAAATTATAATATAATAGTATTAATAGTAAATAAATGTAGGGATCAATATAGGAATTATAATATAGTAGATGGTGCATGGCATAGTGATTATTTATGGGTTAAAAAATCTACATCTAGCTGGCCTCACCTAAAAGTCCCAACCTCTTAGTTTCAATTTGATATAGTTAGAGGGTGTTACCACCATTTAGTTCCTATAGGTCTGTAACTTGTGTCATCTCATTATTTTAGGTATTCGATTATAAATGGGTATTGCCAGTGAGGTCCTTCATGTGCCTAAAATATATTCAATGATAATTTAACTCATGGTTCTGGCATTCCTACACTTAAAGCCAGGGTTCCTACACTTAAATCCAGGGTTTTACGCAACAAGTGATTTGTATTTCTGTCCATCCAAACCTTATAATTTACACTGCTCTGCTATACCACCCAGCCCTGTCTGGCAGGGCAAGAGACCTAAGTTTTCTCAGCTGCAGCTTTAACCTAATTCCTTGTGTTATTTTAAGATGTAATTATAAAGACAGATGGCAGCATTTGAAATACATTTGATAAATATGTAATTAATACATAATTTAACTACCGGTAAATGTTTTCCTTGCATGTGCCTACTTTATTAGTATATGATGCGTTTCATAGAGTATCAGTACATAGCAGGACAGAAACAGCCTAGCAATATCATATAACTCTGAATAGTTTCATCAAAGACAAGTTATGAATTAAAGTACATAAAGTGCAAATGCTATGTGTTAACCTCTCATTTCTCTCCCAACCTTAGACATCCATTTAAATATATTCTAGGGAGTTTGTCCTAAAAAAACTGCCCTCACCCACAGTTACTTTGATATACTGTATTAATTAGAACAGAATTCTTTCTAGAGTAAAAGTGGTAAGGCTGGAACCTTGTCTTCCAGAGGTCAGTATACTTACAAGGCCCTGCTTTGATATATGACAGAGTAACCAGAGAAGGGAGAGAAGTGAGACCATATATCAGCGAAAGCTTGGAAGGAAAAAGGAAATGAGAGCTGTAAATGAAAGTTAAATGATTGCCTTGGAAAGCATCAGTCAGTTATTTGCATGATTTGTTGCATGCCCAGTGCCTGCGTTTTATCAGCTGTTGAAAAGTCACACTTAAAAAAAAATATATAGCGAGGAACATAAGAAATTGAGAACATAAGTATGACACCCTTTGTTCTGAATATTGGTTGTAGTTTACTTGACATGTTTGAAAACATTTACCACAAATGTCCATTAACTGGGATCATTTTATTTATATATTTTCAATATTTATATAGACCCAGCATTTTATGCAGCACTTTAAAAATTACGCAGAATCATTTCCTGTCCCTTAAGGAAAGGGAACATATGTCTAATATCTCTAAAAACACTCAAAATCTTGTTTTTGGAGGAAACTCCATGCAGAAAATGTCAATGAACAGAAGCTTGGACCCAAGCATTGCAAAACAATAGTGCTAGCCACTCAGCCTCCATTAATCCTCCACTTTCGGCAAATAATGAACAAACTCCCACCCCATTTAACCCATCCTGCAAGGCTTTTTTGCTTTTCTTCAGATATACTCACCTATGAATGGCCATCCAAGTCTCTTGCCACTGCCATTTAGGGGGTGTGAATGACAGCAAATGAGCCTGAAGCCTAGTACACACGACGATTGTTTTTCTCGATGAGTTTCTTGTCAAGCTTGACGAGATTCTTGTCAAGCTTTCCTTGCATACACACTGTCAATTCCAAATCTTGTCATTGTAAAGCGCAGTGACATACAACACGTACGACGGCAGTATAAAGGGGAAGTTCGATTCCAATGGCGCCACCCATTGGGCTGCTTTTGCTGATCTCGTGTTACCGCGTGTTAGTAAAAGTTTGGGCAGAGACGATTCGCGCTTTCAGTCTTCGTGCTTTCAGTTCGTTTTAGCGTGACGAATGTGCTATCTCCATTACGAACGCTAGTTTTACCAGAAGGAGCTCTTATGATAATCCAGACGAGAAAAACGAGAATCCTGACGAGAAAATAGAGAGTAGGTTCTCTATTTTTCTCGTCGAGATTCCCGGCAGTTACACACGAACGGTTTTCTCGGCAAAAAAGCTCTCCCAGCAGTTTTCTTGTCGTTTCTGGACGAGAAAACCGATCGTGTGTACGAGGCTTAAGGCTGCTGGCCCCTACAGTCCCTTCCATTAGCATCACTCCTTTTCTGGATCCTGAGAGGACCCCACTGCTGGACATCCAATAGAAAGTGTCCATGCCATGGAGGCAATACTTTTGACACCCAATAAAGACTCAGCTTGAAATAAAAGGGAACGAGAATAATCAGGTCTTGAGCATCACTTGAACACAGCTTTCAGTAAGAAAAAAGGGAGTTTAGAGATTAGAGGCGAGTAGGGGAGGGGGATTGGGATTACCCTGGAGAGTAGGTTCAGAGCTGAACTCCAGGCAAACATCTAAATTCTCAGCCAGGGTCCCTCCAGAGATTGCTAGGGGTTCCTTGAGCTGTGGCTAAATTATGTCCTATCTGATGGTGCCTACAGTTCTGGGGCCACCGACACTTGGCAGAGCCAGTGGTATGACACCAATGACCTTTTTAGTCATCTGTAAGGGTTGCATTCTTAGCTCCAATTCTGTAGACATGATTAAAAAAACAGCAGTTACCTTAATAAATATATAGGCAGACAAAAATATTTTTACTTTTGCCTTAAAGTGGATGTAAACCCACTCTCATCCTTTCTAAACTACTGCCATAGTGCTGATCTATAAGGATATATATGCCTCCTGCATGTATCCTTATCTGTCAAATGTCTCCCCTCTGTCTGTTATAAGGAACTGAAAACTGCAGATTCTGTGGGTGGATCTGTTGTCTGGAGCTCAGTGGGTGGAGTCGTGATGTCAGTAGACTCCCCGCCCACCTCTATACTCCCCTTGTCAACATGCATTTTCTCCTGTGTATTCCTTCTTCTATGATCACTAACATCCAGTCAAAATCCAGAAAAGTAACCACATGACTTCAGAAAAGGAGTGGGGATGGGAATTAAAAAATAATGCCTAAAGCTAGTGCACGAGATATGTAAATAACCTGTCACTCAAAGCAAGGGGGCGGAACGGACAAATGTTTTTCTCTGTTTGTCCGTTTTATCTCACTGAACAATAAAAGAGGATTGCTCAAAGCTGGATTAACTCTTTGTGGCAAGACCTGGCACAAATTATAGGAAATATTATACTCTACATTGTGACAGCAAAAAAAAAAAAAAAAATTGGGTTTACTTCCACTTTAAAAGCTGAGCTGAGCTGGGCTCAGCTCTCTCAATTCCTGTGCCACTCTGTTGGTCATTACTGCAGTCAATCACATTAAAAGACTAATAGAGTTGTAGAAGGGCCAAGTAGAAAAGTTCAAATACTATAGCAATAACTGTGGATAAGATTCACCATACATGTTACCATCCGATGGCACAATCTTCTTTAGCTCAACCAGCAATTATGTAGCGCAAGGGCTTGGTTGGGTGGAAACAAACTGACTGGTCCTTATATTACATAGTTTTGGTAAATCTAAAGTTGGTTGTACAGAGACTGTATGATCACATTGTAACATGTATGGTGAGCCCTTGTTTTCCCCTTTTGATCTTATGTTATATTGGACCTTTGAGATTGGGCAAGGGTAGATCATTACATCATCCACCCCTCCTCTCCTTTCTACCTATCATTCATTAAGAAAAAAAATACAAGGTGTTCTGTGAGTGGTGGCAGTGCCGAGTGAGTGATACCCTGTTGTTCAGTGTGCAGAGGGGAAATCATTCCAGCAGGACCTGGAAGTTTGTGGCCATCACTGTATGTATAACAGGTTACTACATCAGTTTTCAGCCTCGGAGGCCCTTCAGATATGAGATTTTGGTGATTATATCAAAACTAATAAAAAAGATACTTCCTGTAGTTCAGCTTTGAGGCTGGGTTCACACTAGTGCGACACGACAGCCGTCCTACTTTGGATCTGACTTTGCTCCGCGACATGAAGCCGACATATGTCCGACTTTCAATGAACGGGGATCCGACTTGGATCCCCGCCAACACCAGGCACTGTGTTTGGTATGAATCTTGAGGGAGAACTCCAGGCCAAATTTTAAATAAAAAACCGACATGGGTTCCCCCTCCAGGAGCATACCAGGCCCTTGGGTCTGGTCTGGATTTGAAGGTGAACTCCTACGCCAAAAAAACGGCGTGGGGGTCCCCCCCAAGATCCAAACCGCACCCTTAAACGAGCACGCAACCTGGCAGGCCACAGGGGAAGAGGGGGGACGAGAGAGCGCCCCCCCCCTCCTAAACCGTACCAGGCCGCATGCCCTCAACATGGGGGGTTTGGTGCTCTGGGGCAGGGGGGCGACCTGCGGCCCCCCCACCCCAAAGCACCCTGCCCCCATGTTGATGAGGACAGGGCCTCTTCCCGACAACCCTGGCCGTTGGTTGTCGGGGTCTGCGGGCGGGGGGCTTATCGAAATCCGGGAGCCCCCTTTAATAAGGGGGGCCCCCAGATGCCAGGCCCCCCACCCTATGTGAATGAGTATGGGGTACATCGTACCCCTACCCATTCACCTGGTGGAAAAAAATGGCAATAAAAAACACACACAGCTTTTTAAATGAATTTATTGCACAGCTCCGGGGGTCTCCGCGCTCTCCGGTTCTTTCTTCTGCCGGACCTCCGCTATCTTCTTCCAGCTCTTTTTCTAGCAGGGCCCGGTCTTCTCCATCGCCGCCTTCTTCTCCCGCTCTGCGGTTCTTCTCTCGCTCTCCGGTTCTTTCTTCCGCCGGGCCTCCGCTATCTTCTTCCAGCTCTTTTGCTAGCTGAGAGGCCCGCTCTTCCCGTCGTCTCGTCCGGCTCTCCATTGTCCTTCTGCCGGCCCCTCCACTATCTTCTTCCAGCTCTTTTGCTAGTGGAGGGGCCGGTCTTCCTGTCGCCGTCTTCTTCTCTCTTCTCCTCCTCGATGTTGACTCGTCGCTTCCTCTCGCTGTAATACTGGCTGTTCGCTCCGCTCCGAATTAATATAGGCTTCTCATGACGTCACAGTCCCATGCTCCGGATGGCCCCGGAGCATGTGACTGTGACGTCATGGGAGCATGTGACTGTGACGTCATGAGAAGCCTATATTAATTCGGAGCGGAGCGAACAGCCAGTATTACAGCGAGAGGAAGCGACGAGTCAACATCGAGGAGGAGAAGAGAGAGGAAGACGGCGTCGGCGACGGGAAGACCGGCCCCTCCACTAGCAAAAGAGCTGGAAGAAGATAGTGGAGGGGCCGGCAAAAGGACAACGGAGAGCCGGACGAGACGATGGGAAGACCGGGCCTCTCCGCTAGCAAAAGAGCTGGAAGAAGATAGCGGAGGCCCGGCGGAAGAAAGAACCGGAGAGCGAGAGAAGAACCTGAGAGCGGGAGAAGAAGAAGGCGACGGAGAAGACCGGGCCCCGCTAGCAAAAGAGCTGTAAGAAGATAGCGGAGGCCCGGCAGAAGAAAGAACCGGAGAGCGCGGAGACCCCGGAGCTGTGCAATAAATTAATTTAAAAAGCTGTGTGTGTACGATGTACCCCATACTCATTCACATAGGGTGGGGGGGCCGGGATCTGGGGGCCCCCTTATTAAAGGGGGCTCCCGGATTCCGATAAGCCCCCCGCCCGCAGACCCCGACAACCAACAGCCAGGGTTGTCGGGAAGAGGCACTGTCCTCATCAACATGGGGGCAGGGTGCTTTGGGGTGGGGGGGGCCGCAGGTCGCCCCCCTGCCCCAGAGCACCAAACCCCCCCATGTTGAGGGCATGCGGCCTGGTACGGTTCAGGAGGGAGGGGGGGCGTTCTCTCATCCCCCCTCTTCCCCTGCGGCCTGCCAGGTTGCATGCTCGGATAAGGGTCTGGTTTGGATTCTGGGGGGGGACCCCCACGCCGTTTTTTTGGCTTAGGGGTTCCCCTTCAAATCCAGACCAGACCAAAGGGCCTGGTATGCTCCTGGAGGGGGAATCCATGCCGGTTTTATATTTAAAATTTGGCCTGGAGTTCCCCCTCAAGAGCAGAAGAGCACAAGTCGCATGCCAAAGTCGGATCATGCAAGACTGCGGTCCGACTTTGATCCGACTTCAATGATAGTCAATGGGCTGAAGTCAGATCAAAGTCAGACCGAAGTAGTACAGGGAGCATTTTCAAAGTCGGACCGACATGTGTCGGACCAGTTAAGCTCCCATAGGGAAACATTGATTTTCACACGTCATGCGACATGAGCTCCCAATGTCGGAGCGTTTGTCGCCCCAGTGTGAACCCGGCCTTAAACAAATGATTAAGACTGGGTTCACACTGATGTGAATTGGATGCAGGTTTCGCCGCATCCAATTCACATGTCAGGAGACTGTGACCGGCTCTCAATGGAGAGCGACGTGGCTCCCAAACAAAAGTGACGTCCTTTTTTTCCCACAAATAGAGTTTTCTTTTGGTGGTATTTGATCATCTCTGTGGTTTTTATTTTTTGCGCTATAAACAAAAAAAGACTGACAATTTTGAAAAAAACACAATATTGTTTACTTTTTGCTATAATAAATATCCCAATTTTTTTAAAAAAAAAATATTTTTTTCTCAGTTTAGGTCGATATGTATTCTTCTACATATTTTTGGTAAAAAAAAATTGCAATAAGCGTATAGTGATTGGTTTGCGCAAAAGTTATAGCGCCTACAAAATAGGGTATAGATTTATGATTTTTTTTTATTTTTTTACTAGTATTGGCGGTTATCTGCGATTTTTGTCAGGACTGCGATATTGCGGCAGACAGATCGGACACTTTTGACACTATTTTGGGACCATTCACATTTATACAGCGAACAGTGCTACAAATATGCACTGATTACTGTATAAATGTGACTGGCAGCGAAGGGGTTAACACTAGGGGCGAGGAAGGGGTTAATGCGTTCCCTGGGAGTGATTCTTACTGTAGGGGGAGGGGACTGACTGGGGGAGGGGAACGATCGGTGTCCCTATGTACAAGAGACACACCATCAGTCTCCTCTCCCTGACAGGACGTGGATCTCTGTGTTTACACACAGAGATCCACGTCCCTGGCTCTGTAAATGCCGATCGCGGGAACCTGGTGGACATCGCTGCTGCCAGGCACGCACATCGGCACCCGCGTGAGGCGGCGGGCGCGGATTTTCCCCAGGGACGCCCTCCCAGCAATTGAGCGCCGTGCTGTAGACGTCTTTCGTCTAAAGTGCCGGCACAAAGTGGTTAAATGGAGAACAGGGACGCACAGAACCCCTGCTGTGAGCCACTCTGCACAACAGTGTGAACCTAGCCTAAATATCTGTGGTAAAACTGTAAAACCATTTATTAATTTCCTTATTATATTTAAATTATTTCTAGCCTGCTCCTAATAATCTGAATGATCTTGAAGTCTGTAAACTTACTTTGTGAAGATCCCCACACATTTACTTCTGTGACACATATTCACCATGTCCTGTGACTATGTACTGCTGTGTCACACAATTCGCAGAGCCTGCCTTATGAACTACAGAGGTGCAGAAATTAGGAGTTTCAGGAGGTGGAATCAGTACAGGAATCCCTGCTTACAGCAAGGAACCATGGGATATGTAGTCCTTAGAGATTGAAAATAAACATCAGAGGATAAGCTGCAAAGCATGCAGGGGATACAGAAAGTTGTGGAAAGAGATGGCCAGCAGACAGGCAGCAATCACAAAATGAAAGGAGATTTTTCAAGTAAGACTATAGTGGATTGGTGAACATAACTTTTGTTTGTATTGTTATCACAATGCTGATGTTATACAATTAAAGTGCATGCTGTGACCATAGCTATGGTCATTTGCATATTAAGAAACTTTAGAAAATGCTGTGATTTGCACTACCCTCCACCTGATGCAAATAAAACAAGTGCTGCCATAACCATATTTGTCAAATAACATTAAAATTTAAAAATAGAAATAAAAAGAGTGTAATCTAAAGTAAAATATGTGGCAAATCAATAATTATACCATCAATAAATAAATATGTCAAAACTTATCCCAACAATCTAATATTGAATAGTCAGTAGATTTCTTCTATATTCAGTAGTAACTCAGAAACATCCAACTTGCAAGCGCCATCTATATGTGTTACACATTGTGTGGAGTCTACAGAAAAACACAGCAACCATTGTTCAGTGATCCCACCACCTCTGTGCATTCAGGGAACACACAAGGACATAATGACCCCTATACTTCAAGAAGGTAATTAAAACGTTCATCCACTCTCTAATCCTATCTTCCCATCTTTAGATATTTTCATTACAGCAACCACTATTTAGTAGAGGGAGGAATTAAAAGCACACACTACAACCTGCCTCCAACTTTAAAACATCTCCTCTTCACAATTCACCACTCGTAAGCCATAGTAAAATAAATAACTCAACATAGCAGAAAACCATACAAATTTTATTAAAACTGTAAAAACAAAAGCCACTCGTGTGAATGAGTGCTTCCAATCACACTGATAAACATCACAAAACTATATGATGCACTCATCATGAAAGAGTCATTAGCATTGGCGCAACCGGAAAATCAAAGCCGCTATGTATGTAGCTCCCTGTTTGCGCAGAGGTGGTGGAATCACTGGACAATGCTGTGTTTTACTGTAGACTCAACTCAATGTGCAACATGCATAGAAGGTGTTCGCAAGTTGGATGTTTCTGTGTCACTTCTGAATATAGAAGTAATCTACAGAATATCACATATTATATTTTCGGCCATTTTTTTGACCAATGATGGGGAACTAACTAAACTTCATGCACCATTATAATAGCATAGGAAACTGTCAGAAGTGGAGTTCCTGGCATTACCTGTTTTAGGTCTCTCAGTGCCACCTGCACAAGGCTGGGTTCACACTATACGACACGACTTTCATCCTACTTTGCTCTGCGACATCTGTCCTACATTGGTCTGACATTGGTCCGACATTGGTCCGACATTGGTCCGACATCCATCCGACTTTCATGAACAGGATACTACTTTGATCCTACTTCAATGATAGTCAATGGGCTGAAGCAGGATCAAAGTCGGACAGAAGTAGTACAGGGAGCATTTTTAATGTCAGACCGACTTGTGTCGGACCAGTTAAGACGGCTCTCATAGGGATTCATTGATTTTCACACGTCATGCGACATGAGCTCCTAATGTCGGAGCGTTTGTCGCCCCAGTGTGAACCAGGCCTCAAAGTGAGATAGAAACAAGTGCAGATCTGCCATTAATTAACAAAGAGAACACAGCAGTTTTCCATACATGAAAATTGCCGCAGATTCCTGCCAGGTGTAACCTTGTCAAACGGGAGGTCAGCAGACATCTTACATCTTTCTCTCTGCCTGTGCAGTGAATACACTACACAAGCAGAGACTACAGGGTTAACAACCCTCATCTTCCCTCCTTCTGTGAGCGGAGCTGAATCATGAAGCTCCAGCTCTCCATTCTCTGTGCTTCCTGTCACAGATAAAGAAGAACGGGTTACTCCTAATTGACAAAGGGGCTTGTGCCTTTTTTTTTATCAGGAGCAGCTTCTGCTCCATTTTTATGTTTTGAAGAGTGGTGTAAGCTTGGACTTGTACCACTCTTTGTTAATTCCCCCATTGTTGGGACAAGTTTGAAAAAAATTCATTTATTTGTTATAATGTTTTTTTTTATTTGTTTATTTTAATTTATTTATTAGTTATAGTTTTGTCACATATATTACTTTTTCAAATTTATGTTTGGTTATTAAAATGTTTAAAGACATGAACACATCTCTGTATTCATTTAAAATGACTTTCTAACACAGTGAAAGACAAGATAGGTTATCGGTGAATGTCTCTGTCGGGTGCCACATCCAAATACTTAAGACAGAAAGGGATTGTATCCCCTGACTGGACTTCAAATTCACTGAAGTATGATTTATGTAGAAAAGTATACTTTTCTACATAAATCATACTTCAGTGCCTTTAAAGTCCAGTCAGGGGATACAATCTCTTTCTGTCTAACACAGTGAAAGGCCAGGAGCCAAATGATTTCTCTATCAAAATGTGTTTCAATTTTTCTTGTAAAGAAAGTGAATATTGCTATTGGAAGGGCACACAGAGCAACTCTTTACTCACTGATTAACCAGAATAGTCATTTTTTATATACTGAATCGCAAGCAAATGGAGATTCTGAGGGCCTATAAAGGGCTTCATTTTCTATGAAGGCAATTTCAGATTTCAAAATGTTCCTTCTGAGGGTGCCTGTGAAAGAAAACCATTGTCCCATTGTTTGGCAATTGGTACAATACAAATATACTTTTTGCTGTGCCAGGCCAAACATACTGTTTCATCTTTTCTTTTTTTTTTAAATGTAATTAGTTAAATATAAATGCATTTAGGCCCCTTTCACACACACGTGTCCATATACGGACTCCGCTATGCTCAGCAGGGATCGCTCCGTTGATCCCTGCTGAGCAGGCAGATGACAGGTCTGTCTCCGCACACTGTGCAGGGACCGACCTGTCAGAGCGCCGCTCTCCTCTATGGGGGATCGGATGAAGACGGACCGTAGAGTCCGTTTTCATTCGATCCGCCAGACGGATGGAAAATAGGGTTTCCATCCGTCACACTTTAGCGTATCGGAGCGGGTCGGATGTCAGAGGACATGTCACCGCTGACATCCGTCGCTCCATACATGTATGGAGTATCCGTTCAGGTCCGCCTAAAAAACTGACAGGCGGACCTGAATGGTCCGCCCGTGTGAAAGGGGCCTTATGCCTTGTACACACGATCGGAATTTTTGATGGAAAAAGTCAGACGGAATTTTTTCATCGGATATTCCGACCGTGTGTGTGCCCCATCGGACTTTTTCCGTCGGAATTTAGAAAGAGAACATTTATATCGGAAAATCCGTTTGTCTGTAGGGAACTCCGACGGACAAAACATCATGCATGCTCATAATCAAGTCGACGCATGCTCGGAAGCATTGAACTTAATTTTTCTCGGCTCGTCGTAGTGTTGTACGTCACCGCATTCTTGACGGTCGGAATTTGGTCTGACAGTGTGTATGCAAGACAGCTTGAATAGAATTCCGTCAGAAAAATCCGTCTGAGTTTATCCCGATGGAAAATCCGATCGTGTGTACAAGGCATAAGGCCATTAAGTGAATTGCGTCCTGTAACGTTTTCCTTAATGTCTTGTCAATTACTTGCATATCTCCCAACTATTTGAGATTCGAATGAGGGACACCTATCAGCAAAAGTATGCGGGCATAGGACCCACCCCTTGCCACGCCCCTTTAAAGGAGAATTGTACAAAAAAACATGATTGGTTTAACCCACAAGTGCTTTTTTTTACCACTACTACTGGCTTTTGGAATTTACAAATGCAGCAATTTAGAAATCAGATGAAAGGTTTAGCACTGGGAAAAAGGATTTTAAACTATGCAAGAACACTTGTCTCATATCTTTGAAATCTGACAAATGTAAAGTGGACCTAGGATCAGATATATTTTTTTGTGTCAAGTGCATGCATGTTACATAATGTGGGCATTTGTTACCTGTCACACAGATCGGTACTCCTTTTAATAATGCGTATTTCTGCATTCGCCTTCAGAAGGATGGCACCTCATTTGTTCATGCATCCTCCAGGGTAAGCACATGCACCTACTTATTGGACTGGGATGCTGGCTCAGAGATGATATAGTGATAACAATTGTGGAGCCTGTGCAATTCCTCTTGCATGCAGCAGACTGATAACATCACCTCAGCCTAGGCAAAGTCACTTGTATCATATTTAGTATTAAAAAAATCCTCTGACGATGCCTGGGTTGTGACAAAATGCATAGGGCAAAGCTTCGGCCAGTGACATCATCACATCGATTGGCTGCATCGAATCACTGTATTAGTCTGATCTCTCTTGCACATTGTGCGGTCTTAAAAAATACTATGCTGGCTTGCCCACTGTCCTTCCTCCATGGCATGTCTGGATTTCCTTGCTGAGTACCCCCCATGGTCGCTGGATGATTCACACTGAGTACGGGCTGCAGTACGCTTATACCTCATGTGCTGCTGATCTCTTATAAATTAGAGATCCTATGTATCCGTTAAGACGTTTGGGCACATTGGTTGGTGGACACCCTGAAGTAGACACCTGTGTTGGAGTGGTTTTTGACACTTTCATTGCACAATTTGATCTAAATCTCTAAGGATCTTGCCCATGGACTTTTTTCTATGCACATTTAAAGAGATATGCACTTAATATTTTCTTTTGGGAGTGTTTGTATTGAGTTGAATAATGGAGATGTTTTACGAACACTAGGAGGTTGCTTCTTGATTTTTTGATCGCCACTTATTAATAGGGGGGAAATCACACCTACATTTTATATATAAAGTCACTTTTTCATTTTTTTTATGTAGTATCACTTGTACTGTATGACTGCTTTTTTTGTAAATAAAATGTTGATTTTTTTTTTTTTTTTTTTTTTTTTAACTAATACTGTTTCTGTATACTTGACATTTTAGGAATGATAAAATTCCTTGTGAAAAGAGATGGAGCTATAGGATTCTTTGTACCATGCAAAAGGGAAGTTACTATCTTCTTTTGTTAAAAATGGGACATGAATATTTTTAAATCAATATCTAGCACACACATCATTTGTTTTCAAAGTTACTTATAACAACTCTTCATATTATTTATGACCACACTTTTAATTTAATCTAGTGGGATGATGCCCTTGCCATGGATAATCTAATTGTGGTAGAGAGTTTTAATCTCATATTGGACATGGAGCATGAGATTTGTACAGGAAAGTTACATTCTGAAAGAGGCCTTTGGGAGCAGAGGCTTTTTAATTTCCTACTTCAAAACCAAATTTGGTATATTTGCTAAATGACATTTTGTTAAAAAAACACATTTAAAAATGTATACAACTTTTTCTTATGCAGACTTTGTGTGTGTGTGTGTGTGGGGGGGGGGGGGGGGGGTAACCATTAAATAATCATGGGACCATAAAAAAAGAAACCCTGAGGTTGATTTACTACAACTTTTGTAAAAAATTTAAAGATTAACTCCACTTTCGTGGGGAAAAAAATTGCAAATAAAGAAAAAAATAATATAGCACATATAATTGCAACACTAATCATATTTTAATTGAATGTTATTAAAAATGACCTTTCCTTTTCAATCTGCAGCCATTGTAATTTTCTGAGAATGCATTGCAATATGGCTGTACTGACCACTCCCCACAAACATCATTTCCTGCTTGTGTGATTGGCTCACCAATTTTCCCAGAAGTCTGCCTAAGATACTAGTCAGAATTCAGGCATCCCTGAAATGTCATTTTTTGAGATATAGGCCTCGTACACACGACCGAGTTTCTCGGCAAGAACCAGCAAGAAACTTGCTGGCAGAGATGTCTTGCCGAGAAACTCGTTCGTGTGTATGGTTTCTCGTCAAGAAAACCGACAAGTAATCTCGACGAGAAAATAGAGAACCTGCTCTCTATTTTCTCATCGAGATTCTCGTCGGCATGTTTCTCGACGAGAAAAGTGAGTGTGTGTACACTTACCTGTCCTCCCGGAAGCCCGCGCATGTTCAAAATGAATTCGACGCATGCGCGGTAGCTTCCTAGGCATAGGTAGGGTATACCAAAATGGCGGCAACGGCATCGAATGTGACGAGCACATGCTCGTCGTAGTCGATGACGTCACCGCGTACGCTCCATTCAAAGAATCGCGGGTTCTTTGAATCGAGCGTGTGTACACTCGGCCGGGACAAGTTTCTTGTCCAAGAATCTCGTCGAAAAAAACGACATGTTTTTTTCGACGAGAATCTCGGCCGTGTGTACGAGGCTATAGGCCTCGTACACACGACCGAGTTTCTCGGCAAGAACGAGCAAGAAACTTGCTGGCAGAGATGTCTTGCCGAGAAATTCGTTTGTGTGTATGGTTTCTCGTCAAGAAAACCGACAAGTAATCTCGACGAGAAAATAGAGAACCTGCTCTCTATTTTCTCGTTGAGATTCTCGTCAGCCTGTTTCTCGACGAGAAAAGTGAGTGTGTGTACACTTACCTGTCCTCCGGGAAGCCCGCGCATGTTCGAAATGAATTCGACGCATGCGCGGTAGCTTCCTAGGCATAGGTAGGGTATACCAAGATGGCGGCGATGGCATCGAATGTGATGAGCGCATGCTCGTCGTAGTCGATGACGTCACCGCGTACGCTCCATTCAAAGAACCGCGGGTTCTTTGAATCGAGCGTCTGTACACTCGGCCGGGACAAGTTTCTTGTCCAAGGATCTCGTCGAAAAAAACGACGTGTTTTTTTCGACGAGAAACTCGGCCGTGTGTACGAGGCTTCACTTTCAATAAGAACACGTCTAAAGGGATGCAGGCTCAGCAGATTTCCTCATTAGTGCTCTGCAGCTGCACACCTGACAGTTAATTATGAAACCACTCCCATTAGACCCACTTAGAACAGAGGCACAGAGAAACACAGAGGGATTTCTTCAGAATAACAAAAGCTAGGAATCTGCAGCAAAGTTTGTTATAATCCTTGCAATTTACATAGATCACCCAGATGGGAATGTTTTTTTCTCGACAAAGTTGGAGTTGCGCTTTAATTGAAGAACCTGATTGCCTACCATGCACAGCTGCACCAGAGTTTGCACTCTCCAGTCTTATTAATTTAACCCCCATATGTCTCTTCAATTTTAGTCATGCAAATTCTCTTTCTATGTAAGAAGTATTGCTCTTTTTAAAGGGCTATTCCACGCAATACAATTTCAGGAAAACCTGTCACTTTGTCTTAAATGGCAAACCTATATGCCTTGAATAGAAAAAAATGACAGACACCATTTAAGAAATTAGATCAGATATTAAAAATGTTTGGCCAAAATTTTAAAAGTTTGATACCAATCCCCCATATATGCTTTTTAGGGTCTTGAAATTAGAAGTTTTGTAATATATTTGGAGTCGGAAACAGTCCACATTTTCATCACTCCACCCAATGAACTCCACATACCAGTTCACTTTCAGGAGTGAAAAACATGACCCCTCTCCCCTACCCTTCCTAAACAGGGCATCACTTACTGTGTATTGTCACATCACTACCCAAATTCTTATTAATATAGCACCTAATATGAAAACATACGGTATGTTTTCCATTTTTGGCCACTGATGTCATGGGGTTGGGAAATCTCACCCTATAAACCCCAAGACTTTAATCCTCACTGGACCTCGCTGGAGGTCATTTGGAACTGGGGTTCCTACTTCCTATTTAGGGAAGGAAGACACTAGATAACTAGATAAATATACATAACACATGGAAACAAAGCTAAGTGAATAAATTATGTAAGAAAACATAGAAACTGTAACGCCGAGCGCTCCGGGTGTCCCATCCATCCCGGAGCGCCCGCGGCGTCTGTCCCCCTGCAGCGCTCCGGTCAGCTTCTCTGACCGTGAGCGCTGCTCTGATGCTGGCGGGGATGCGATCCATGCGGCGGCACCTGTCCGCCCGCGGATCGCATCCCATCCTGCTCACCGGCCTCCTCCCCCTGCTCCGTCCCGGCGCGCGCGGTCCCGCTGCTCTCTAGGGCGCGCGCGCGCGCCGGCCTTCTTAAATTTAAAGGGCCAGTGCACCATTGATTGGTGCCTGGTCCAATTACTGTGTCTCACTCTAAAACACTTAAAAACCCACTCCCCCTTCCTGTCCTTGCCGGATCTTGTTGCCTTAGTGCCCTGAGAAAGCGTTTTGTACTTGCCTTTCCAGTGTATCTGACCTTCTGCCGTTGCCCCTGACTACGTACCATTGCCGCCTGCCCTGACCTTCCGCTACGTCTGACCTTGCCCCTGCCTAGTCCCAGTGTACCGTGCCTATCTCAGCTGCCAGAGAAGTCGAGCCGCTACTGGGGGACACGACCTGGTTGCTACCGCCGCAGCAAGTCCATCCCGCCTTGCTCTGGTGAAAACCGGTAGCTGCTTAGAACCGGTCCTCCAGTGCGACCCGTGTCTTCGCCTCTCTGGCACAGAGGATCCACCTCCTGTGTCCTCACTAGCCGCCAGTCCGGGCCCTGACAGTAGATCCGGCCGCTGCCAAATCTCGCTGACCTCACTACCGTGGTTGCCCAGCAGTCGCAACAGATCGCCCAACAAGGACAGCAGCTGTCGCAGTTGACCGCCATGGTCCAGCAGCTTCTGCCGCCGCAGCCTCCAGCATCTTCCCCTCTCCGAGCTGCCGCTACTACCTCGAGAATTCGCCTGTCTCTTCTGGAGAATTTTGACGGGGATTCTAGGATGTGCCGGGGATTCTTGTCCCAATGTTCCCTGCATCTTGAGATGATGTCTGACCAGTTTTCCACAGAACGGTCTAAAGTGGCATTCGTGGTCTCTCTGTTGTCTGGAAAGGCCTTGGCCTGGGCCACGCCACTCTGGGACCGCAACGACCCTGCTACAGCCACCGTTCAGTCCTTCTTTGCTGAGGTTCGCAGCGTTTTTGAGGAACCAGCCCGAGCCTCATCCGCTGAAACCGCCCTGCTTAACCTTGTCCAAGGAAACTCTTCTGTGGGCGAATATGCCATACAGTTCCGCACACTGGCCTCAGAGTTAGCCTGGAATAATGAGGCTCTCTGCGCGACCTTCAAGAAGGGTTTATCCGGCCACATCAAGGATTGTCTGGCCGCACGAGAGATACCCTCTTCCTTGACGGAACTCATCCATTTAGCTACCCGCATCGATATGCGTTACGTCGAAAGACGCCAAGAGCTTAGCCAGGAGAAAGATCTCATTCGCACCAGGCGTTATCCGCACCTGGCTCCTCTCTTTCTGAATCCAATGCATCCTGTTACCGTGCCTCCCGCCGAGGAGGCCATGCAAGTGGACCGGTCTCGCCTGACCCTACAAGAGAGGTCTCGCCGTAGGAACGAGAACTTATGCCTTTATTGTGCGAGCTCTGATCACTTCCTAAAAGACTGCCCTATTCGTCCTCCACGTCAGGGAAACGCCCGCACCTAGTGAACGTGGGAGAGGCGTTACTGGGTGTGAATTCTTCCTCTCCACGTCTGACTATTCCTGTGCGGATTTCTCCTTCTGCTGGCTCCCTCTTCCCTGCGGTGGCCTTCCTGGACTCTGGTTCTGCAGGAAACTTTATTGAAGCCTCTTTCATCAACAGGTTCAACATTCCTGTTACCCGTCTCATCAAACCCTTCTTCATTTCCTCTGTAAATGGAGAGAATTTGGATTGTACCGTGCGTTACCGCACCGAACCCCTGCTCATGTCCGTTGGTGTTCTTCACCAAGAAAAGATTGAATTCTTTGTTTTGCCGAACTGTACTTCTGACATCCTTCTTGGCCTACCCTGGCTCCAGAGTCACACTCCTACCCTCGACTGGACCACTGGGGACATCAAATCCTGGGGTGACTCCTGTCACAAGCATTGCCTTAAGTCTGTACCGACCTGTCAAGTCCCCATCACTACTCCTTTGCCTGGCCTTCCAAAGGCCTATCAGGACTTTTCTGATGTCTTTTGCAAAAAACAGGCGGAGGTCTTACCACCACATAGACCCTACGACTGCCCCATTGACTTGCTCCCAGGTACTACACCACCCCGTGGCAGAATTTACCCTCTCTCCTCTCCTGAAACCAAGGCCATGACTGAATACATTCAGGAGAACCTCAAGAGAGGTTTTATTAGGAAATCATCTTCTCCAGCCGGAGCGGGCTTCTTCTTCGTGGCCAAGAAGGACGGATCTCTACGCCCTTGCATAGACTATCGTGGTCTCAATAAAATCACTATTAAAAACCGCTACCCTCTGCCTCTCATCTCGGAGCTCTTTGACCGTCTGCACGCAGCAAAAGTTTTTTCTAAATTGGACCTCAGGGGCGCTTATAACCTCATCAGAATCCGTAAAGGAGATGAATGGAAAACCGCATTTAACACCAGAGACGGTCACTTTGAATATCTCGTCATGCCGTTCGGACTTTGCAACGCCCCTGCAGTCTTTCAAGATTTTGTCAACGAAATCTTCCAGGACCTACTGTATACCTGTGTGGTTGTCTATCTTGACGACATCCTAATCTTCTCTGCCAACCTTAAGGAACATCGGCCCCATGTCCGTCAAGTGCTCCAGCGCCTCCGCGTAAATCATCTTTACGCTAAATTTGAAAAATGCCTTTTTGAGCGCAGCAGTCTTCCTTTCCTAGGTTATCTGGTCTCTGGACAAGGTCTTCAAATTGACCCTGACAAACTCTCCGCAGTCTTGGGTTGGCCACGCCCCTCTGGACTTCGTGCTATCCAACGCTTCCTTGGTTTCGCCAACTAATATCGTCAGTTCATACCCCACTTCTCCACCATCGTTGCTCCTATAGGGGCACTGACCAAAAAAGACGCGAATCCTAGGTCCTGGCCGCCTCAAGCGGAGGAAGCCTTTACTCGCCTTAAGACCGCCTTCTCCTCTGCACCTGTCCTGTCTCGGCCAGATCCTCTAAAGCCGTTCTTCCTTGAAGTCGACGCCTCCTCGGTAGGAGCCGGAGCTGTGCTTCTTCAAAAAAACGCTAAAGGGAAAAACGTCACTTGTGGTTTTTTCTCTAAAACTTTCTCCCCTCCGGAAAAAAACTATTCCATAGGTGACCATGAACTGTTGGCCATCAAGTTGGCATTAGAAGAGTGGAGACATCTCCTGGAAGGATCCCTTCACCCTATCTCCATCTACACTGACCATAAAAATTTGTCCTACCTTCAGTCCGCTCAGCGCCTAAATCCTCGCCAGGCCAGGTGGTCATTGTTCTTTGCCCGCTTCAACTTCCAGATCCATTTTCGGTCCGCAGACAAAAATGTCAGGGCTGATGCTTTGTCCCGTTTCTCCGATACCTCTGAAACCGAGACTCCTCCTCAACACATCATACCCCCTGAGTGTCTGATTTCCTCTGCTCCCGCTTCTCTCGTGCCAATTCCTCCAGGAAAGACTTTCGTTCCTCCACGCCTTCGGCTTCAGATACTCAAGTGGGGCCATTCTTTCCATCTAGCCGGTCACGCTGGGATCAAAAAATCCATACAATTGATTGCCAGACACTATTGGTGGCCTACCCAGGAGGAAGATGTGACTGACTTTGTACGGGCCTGCACTATCTGTGCACGTGACAAGACTCCTCGCCAGAAGCCTGCAGGTCTTCTCCTTCCCCTACCTGTGCCTGAACAACCATGGTCCCACATCGCCATGGATTTCATCACGGACCTCCCTTTGTCTCGTAGTAACACTGTCATCTGGGTGGTCGTTGACCGCTTTTCTAAAATGGCTCATTTTGTCCCGCTCCCTGGTCTGCCTACTGCACCTCAGTTGGCGAAGCATTTTTTTCTTCAAATTTTCCGCCTCCATGGGCTGCCCTCACATATCGTCTCGGATAGAGGTGTTCAATTCATCTCAAAATTTTGGAGAGCTCTCTGTACTCAACTAAAAATTAAGTTGAATTTTTCTTCCGCTTATCACCCGCAGTCCAATGGACAGGTGGAGAGAGTTAACCAGGTCCTTGGCGACTACCTACGACATTTTGTCTCCGCCCGTCAAGACGTTTGGGTCGACCTATTGCCCTGGGCAGAATTCTCATATAATTTCTAGAACTCTGAATCTTCCTCCAAGTCGCCTTTCTTTGTGGTCTACGGCCGTCACCCATTGCCCCCCCTCCCCATTCCCACGTCTTCTGGAGTTCCGGCCGTGGATGAATTAACTCAGGACTTTGCCTCTATCTGGAAAGAGACTCAAAAGTCGCTCTCACTGGCCTCTGCCCGCATGAAGAGACATGCGGATAAAAAAAGAAGAATCCCTCCTGTCTATGCCCCTGGTGACAAAGTGTGGCTCTCCTCCAAATATGTTCGGTTTCGGGTACCTAGCTACAAGCTGGGCCCTCGTTACCTCGGGCCATTTAAAATCAAAAACCAAATCGATTCTGTTTCTTACAAGCTCCACCTTCCTCCTTCTCTTCGTATTCCCAACTCTTTTCATGTGTCTCTTCTTAAACCCCTCATTCTTAACCGATTTTCCCCTAAGGTCACTGCTCCTGCTCCTGTCTCTGGTTCTTCTGATGTCTTCTCGGTGAAAGAGATCCTCGCCTCCAAGGTCATCCGAGGTAAAAAATGTTTTTTAGTGGATTGGGAGAACTGTGGTCCTGAGGAAAGGTCCTGGGAACCTGAGGCCAACATTTTAGATAAAGAGCTCATCCGAAGATTCTTGGGTTCCAAGAAGAGGGGGAGACCTAAGGGGGGGTACTGTAACGCCGAGCGCTCCGGGTGTCCCATCCATCCCGGAGCGCCCGCGGCGTCTGTCCCCCTGCAGCGCTCCGGTCGGCTCCTCTGACCGTGAGCGCTGCTCTGATGCTGGCGGGGATGCGATCCATGCGGCGGCACCCGTCCGCCCGCGGATCGCATCCCATCCTGCTCACCGGCCTCCTCCCCCTGCTCCGTCCCGGCGCGCGCGGTCCCGCTGCTCTCTAGGGCGCGCGCGCGCCGGCCTTCTTAAATTTAAAGGGCCAGTGCACTATTGATTGGTGCCTGGTCCAATTACTGTGTCTCACTCTAAAACACTTAAAAACCCACTCCCCCTTCCTGTCCTTGCCGGATCTTGTTGCCTTAGTGCCCTGAGAAAGCGTTTTGTACTTGCCTTTCCAGTGTATCTGACCTTCTGCCGTTGCCCCTGACTACGTACCATTGCCGCCTGCCCTGACCTTCCGCTACGTCTGACCTTGCCTCTGCCTAGTCCCAGTGTACCGTGCCTATCTCAGCTGCCAGAGAAGTCGAGCCGCAACTGGGGGACACAACCTGGTTGCTACCGCCGCAGCAAGTCCATCCCGCCTTGCGGCGGGCTCTGGTGAAAACCGGTAGCTGCTTAGAACCGGTCCTCCAGTGCGACCCATGCCTTCGCCTCTCTGGCACAGAGGATCCACCTCCTGTGTCCTCACTAGCCGCCAGTCCGGGCCCTGACAGAAACTGTGGTGCAGAAAAATGGTAGCAGGTGCTCGGGACTAAAATTTGATGTATTTGACTGTAGCAAATAGCAGAATGTTCGCGAAGGGCTGGAGAGCAGTACAATAATGAGTGTCTGCATGCAACAGTCACAGTGAAGCATGGTGGTGGTTCCTTGCAAGTTTGGGGCTGCATTTCTACAAAAGGAGTTGGAGGTTTGGTCAGGATCTGTGGTGTCCTCAATGCTAAGAAATACATGCAGATACTTATCCATCATGCCATACCACCAGGGAGGCGTGTGATTGGCCCCAAATCCATTCTGCAGCAGGACAACAACCACAAAAATGCAGCCAATGTCATTAAGAACTATCTTCAGTGTATTGAAGAACAAGGAGTCCTGGAACATCATCTAGTCTGTCTGGGATTACATGGAGAACTTACCACGGATCTTCTGTAGATGAAGGCTCAAATCCTTCTGTCTCCTTCGTGTAATCCCAGACAGCCCCACTGATGTATTTTAAGATCAGGGGTCTGTAGGGGCCAAACCATCACTTCCAGGACTCCAATTGGAATTTGTTATGAACCTCTTATGGATTTTGTCGACAACCAAACATATGAGCATAAGAAGTTATATAAAAACACTTTTTATTAATACCATTTATTAAAAAATGGCCAGTAACATTGGCCTTATTTTTCAAAGACAGCATAACATTACACATTTGCAGAAGAGAAAGAACAAAAGGGATCAATAATGTTAGGTTGATACTGAATATACAGTGGTACAACCAGTTGTAATGCGCAGACTGAGATAACGTCACCACAGCCCAATTAAACTGGAGTCCCACGTGTATCGAACATGTATTATATGACATTCTTCATCAGAGAAGTACCACTCTACAAATTAATGACATTATTGTCAAAAATACAGATGTTCAAATACTGTTTTTAACAGAACTTCCAGGACTCCTTGTTCTTCTTTACACTGAAGATAGTTCTTTATGACAGTGGCTGTATGTTTGGGGTCGTTGTCCTGCTGCAGAATAAATTTATAATTGTATGGAATGATGTTAAAAGTATCTGCCTGTATTTCTCAGCATTGAGGACACCATTGATCAGGCAACATTGAGGACCATAGACGGTCTTCATGCTTACTTCCCTTTGACATCGAAAGATGTCCAGTAGTGCCATCAGCACAGAACTGGCGGGAACCAGTCGGACTCAGTTTCACCCATCTACTGTCCAGAGAAGTCTGGCCAGAAGTAGTCTTCATGAAAGAATTTCGGCCAACAAGCCATACCTCTGACATGAAAACAAGGCTAAGTGACTATGCATGAAAACATAGGAACTGGAGTGCAGACAAATGGCAGCAGGTGCTCTGGACTGATGAGTCAAAATATGAAATATTTGGCTGTAGCAGGAGGCAGTTTGTTTGCCGAAAGGGCTGGAGAGCGGTATAATTATGAGTGTCTGCGGGCAACAGTGAAGCATGGTGGAAGTGGAGGTTCCATGCAAGTTTGGGGCTGCATTCCTGCAAATGGAAGTCAGGTTCAACTATGTCCCCAATGTTGAGAAATACAGGGAGATACTTTTCCATCATGCCATATTATCGCGTGCGATTGGCCCCAAATAAATTCTGCAGCAGGGCAACCAAAGCATGTAATTAAGAACTATCTTCAGCATAAACAAAAACAAGGAGTCCTGGAAGCAGGGCTTCTGTTAGAAATCACGGGGCACTGTACAGCCTACCTGGCAGGCCCCCCCACCCGAATATATCAAAACAATATTTTTTTACTAAATATACACTAAAATCATTATTAGCGGGCACAAACATAACAGAGAACCCACGTGAATTAGCCCTTAATATTTTAATTTTTTTTTTTATAGGGGTTTTAGAGTAAAAGGGTCTGAATACAAATCCACGCCACACTTTTCAGATATTTATTTGTAAAAGAAAATTGAAAACCATTTATCATTTTCCTTCCACTTCACAATTGTGTCCCACTTTGTGTTGGTCTATCACATAAAATCCCAATAAAATACATTTTTGTTTTTGGTTGTACCATGACAAAATGTGAAAAATTTCAAGGGATATGAATACTTTTTCAAGGCACTGTACTTGTATAGAGAAGGTTTTTATGGAAGCTAAGAACACTGAAGTTCTATTATTCATACTGACAGATCTATTTATTTAGCAGTACCTCTGTTATATAAGCTGAGTTATAATTTAGTCTTGATCTGTAAAGTTTTTGACATTTATGTTTCTGATGCCTTTACGACTGTTCTATAAAGGTTGACTGACTAGCGGGATAAGCACATAAGCATTGTTCCACTTTAGCATCATTGTAATCACATGTTATGTTTTATGACTTATTCCATTTAGTAAGCAAGTATTTATGGCAAACCTATGATTAGAATTACGTAAATATCAGTGTCATTAGGTCATGCTGAACTAGACCTTGCAGAGAATGTTGTTGCACATTCCTTATCGGATTTTTTGGAGTGAAGGTTATTGTGGGTGAGGAGGAACACTATATATATATATATATATATATATATATACAGTGGCGTAGCGTGGGTTGTCAGCGCCCGGGGCAAGCAAGAAATTTGCGCCCCCTAACATATGGACTTTTAGCTCTCCCCGAGTCCCTTTCCTTCCTACAATAGTACTGACCAGCCAAATTTCAACAATGACCACTACACTGACCTACCTGACCACTACACTGACCTACCTGACCACTACACTGACCTACCTGACCACTACACTAACCTACCTGACCACTACACTAACCTACCTGACCACTACACTAACCTACCTGACCACTACACTGACCACTACACTAACCTCTACCCTGACCTACATGATTCCTAGACTGTTCACTACACTTACCTAACTGTCCACCGCACTGACCTACCCGATTCCTATACTGACCACTACACTGACCTACCTGTCCACTACATTGACCATTACACTACACTAAACTGTCCACTACAATAGACACTACACTGTCCACACTACACTAAACTGATCACTACACTGTCCACTGACCACTACAATACACACTACACCACACTACACTGAAACACACACTACACTGACCACTGCAACACACACTACACTGACCACTGCAACACACACTACACTGACCACTGCAACACACGCTACACTGACCACTGCAACACACACTACACTGACCACTGCAACACACACTACACTGACCACTGCAACAAACACTACACTGACCACTGCAACAAACACTACACTGACCACTGCAACACACACTACACTGACCACTGCAACACACACTACACTGACCACTGCAATACACATTACACTACAACACACACTACACTGCCCACTGCAACACAGACTACACAACACAGACTACAATACACTGACCACTGCAACACAGACTACACAACACAGACTACACTACACTGACCACTGCAACACACACTACACAACACAGACTACACTACACTGACCACTGCAACACAGACTACACAACACAGACTACACTACACTGACCACTGCAACACACACTACACTGACCACTGCAACACACACTACACTGACCACTGCAACACATACTACACTGACCACTGCAACACACACTACACTGACCACTGCAACAAACACTACACTGACCACTGCAACACACACTACACTGACCACTGCAACACACACTACACTGACCACTGCAACACACACTACACTGACCACTGCAATACACACTACACTACAACACACAGTACACTGCCCACTGCAACACAGACTACACAACACAGACTACAATACACTGACCACTGCAACACAGACTACACAACACAGACTACACTACACTGACCACTGCAACACACACTACACAACACAGACTACACTACCCTGACCACTGCAACACACACTACACAACACAGACTACACTACACTGACCACTGCAACACACACTACACAACACAGACTACACTACACTGACCACTGCAACACAGACTACACAACACAGACTACACTACACTGACCACTGCAACACACACTACACAACACAGACTACACTAAGCTGACAACTGGAAGCCTACAGGCATGGGGAGGTAACCAGCGAGGCAGCAACATTCAGAAGGTTCGCTGGTGTAGCATGGAAGTGCACCAGTGACCATGCTGGGGAGAAGGATCCGATGGCTGCAGCCAGGCTATGGGCAGAGACGCCGCGCGGCCGTGTCTAGTAGATGTGTGTGTGCGTGCGTGCGTGGTATTGGTACCTGCGGTGCGGGAGGATGTGGGGCCGGTGTTGTGAGAAGAAAAGCCACGGCGGCCGGCCTAGGCCAAGCTGGTGTCCGAGCGGGCCCGGGGTGTCGCGGTCAACCATCAGGGGAGCCGAGCTGAAGGCGTCCGGTGCACTAAAATGACGTCAGCGCGCGCCGAGCGGTACGTGAAAGAGGAAGGACGCACAGGCACATGACCCCATTCGCCCAATCACAGGGGCAGCCGGAGACCAAACATGGCAGCTGGATGTTATTGTAAAAAAAAACATGGCGGCTGGAACGCAGGCCGCGGGGACACAGGAAATAAAGTTTGGGGGACAGAGCCAGGATTGCGCCCCCTAAAATGTTGCGCCCGGGGCCACGGCCCCCCTCGCACCCCCCACGCTACGCCACTGTATGGGCCCCATTGGTCTTTTTTCCATCTGTGAGAAAAAATAGAACATGTTTTAAATTTATCCGATGGGAAAAAAAACAATAGCAAATTCCGATCGTCTGTGTGGAACTCCATCGGACAAAAAAACCCACGCATGCTCAGAATCAAGTCGACGCATGCTCAGAAGCATTGAACTTAATTTTTCTCGGCTTGTCGGAGTGTTTTACGTCACGGCGTTTGGGGCGGTCAAATTTTTGACTGATGGTGTGTAGGCAAGACTGATGGAAGTCAGCTTCATCGCATTTCCGATGGAAAAATCCATCGGATTAGAATCCATAGGAAATTCGATCGTGTGTACAGGGCTTTAGACTTGCGCACAGGGTGTGCCAGATGTGCCTGGGCACACCCTAATCCCCCTGTTCTGCACATATTTCCCCTGCTCCTTAGCCGCAGAGAAAGGGACTAGGAAATCTCTGTCCTCAGTCCATTTCTCTGTTCCAAAAGTGAGACATCAGGAGTCTGTTTAAACTCCTGATATTTTACCAAGGCCTTCCAATTGGGCCCCTAAAGAATTAAAAAAGTAAAAAAAAATGAAATAAAATATTATTGTAAAAAAAAATGTAAAAAAAAAATTGTAAAAGTTATCCTCCCTAATAATCCCCCCTCAAGTAAAGAGGGCCAAGCCGTAACGCCCACAAGGTTAAAACAGTCGATGAGGTGCAGTAATCTTGCTGCACGTCTACACCTAGTCATTTA
Organism: Rana muscosa; assembly: GCA_029206835.1. NCBI lineage: Eukaryota > Metazoa > Chordata > Amphibia > Anura > Ranidae > Rana > Rana muscosa. The sequence continues at coordinate 514,798,502 of CM055116.1, read as the reverse complement.
CAAACAGCGAAAGCTGGTACTCAGTTCACATTTTTATATACAGGGCTTGAAGCACAGCTCTGGCCAAAACCATTCTTCTGTGGGAAGGGTTAGTACCTCTGTCATATTTTTACTGTTGTTTCTGGTTTTATTGGGGTTATTTTATCTTAGCACCTGGGTGATCACAAAGTGATCAACAAGTGTCCAAAATCTCCAATCCAATAGAGGCACAGGCAGTAACACAGCATTTATTTTTTAAAGCAGAGCATGGAAGGGTTTTCATTGCTGTATGTGCTTCCATAGGATAAATCTCCTCATTTCCTGTGTGGTCACCAGGACCAAAAGGAAAATCTGCCACAAAAATGATTAAAAAACCAAAGTCCAAACTCCTTCTTTACTCTATCCAAAACCAAAGAATATGTTTTATCTGGGCACCTGAATATATTTATTATGCAGAAGAGGTTAGTGTGGAAGGGGATGATGAAGATGAAAAGCTAGGAGGAATTAGAACATAACTGTAAGACCCCTTTCACACTAAAAATAGCGCCTGCAAACCGTCCCTAAACAGCGGCTGCTGTCTCTCCAATGTGAAAGCCCCGAGGGCTTTCACACTGGAGCGGTGCGCTAGCAGGACGTGAAAAAAAGTCCTGCTAGCCGCATCTTTGTAGCGGTGAGAGGAGCGGTGTGTTTACCGCTTCTCCACGGGTGGTATTAACCCTTTAACCCTTTTTCGGCCGCTAGCGGGGGTTAAAACCGCACCGCTAGCGGCCGAATACCTCAGCAATCCCGACGGTATAGCGCCGCTAAAAATAGCGCCGCTATACCGCCACCGCACCCACCGCCCCTGTGTGAAAACGGCCTAATCATTATCTGGTAATTCCCTCTAGCAGTCTCTAGAATTGTTACATTGCATCTCTTGTTGCATTACTAAGACATACATATTTTCATTGCTGCTCAGTGCAATCTAGTGGCTATAATGCAGTATTTTTCTATTGTCCATAATAAAGGAACATTCATTCAGAAGAGCACATAGCCTAAAGAACATTTTTTTTTGTCCAAATTGTCCAGAATAAATGTACATACTCAGGGTTGCTGATAAGGCAGTACAGCCAGCCCACCAGTACTGGGCTTGGGCCCTATCAGTTCAAAAGGGGGGCCCAGGCACCTGGTTAGCAGGAGGTCCAGATGTACTGTCTTATTGCAGACACTTATCCTCTTCTGCCTCCCTCTGCAGTGCTGCCAGCTTCTCTTCCTCCCCCCTCTGGCTGCACCTCGGGGGGATTGCTTGTAGCACATACGCCCCTTCAATCTGCTGTCCAGGCCCCCATGTGTGCCCCATTTCCCCCGTAGCACTGCTAGCTGTTCTCCCCTCCTCTTCTGCTGGCAGCTGCTGCAGGCACACAGGGGAATGTTTGAAGGTGGAGAGCCTTGGAAGGGGCCAGTTAAAATTTTAATTTACTGATCCCTTCTTTTTCTAAATGAACACAGTGAGCGATCGGTACAAATCACTCCTGTGTCCATTCATCACTGAAGCATAGTAATCTAAGTTTACTATGATTCTGTTTGTGAATGAGGAGAAAGCCTCGGAGCTCTTCCTATTAATTCATCTGTGCAGCTGAGGCTACAGAGAAAGGGACTGATAAATCTATGTCCTCAATCACTTTCGGATGGGGAAGGGGGGGTAAACAGTATAACTGGACACTAACATTTATAAGTAAAGTTGATCCAGGGAAAATCCGGTTGCCTCCTCGGGAGATCAGGAAGGAATTTTCTCCCCTGCTGTAGCAAATTGGAGCATGATTTGCTGTGTTTTTTTTTTTGCCTTCCTCTGGATCAACTGTGGGTGTAGGTTTGTGTATATGGGATTGTATTTTTTTTTCTTTGGTTGAACTTGATGGACTTGTGTCTTTTTTCAATCTGACTAACTATGTAAGTATGTAACTATGTCAGGTAGGCTGTATGGGGCCCCATGATTTCTAACAGCAGCCCTGTACATACTGATTCAATTGGTGAATAGCTATGCAGATTTTTTAAACAGACTCAATAGTGGTTAGGGAACAAACACTTGATGTAGTGCATTTTTATTATATCACGTGTTATTAGTGCACTGATAATAAGTAAAGCTGCTCAGATTGGGGTCACATATAGAAGTGCAGAACATTCACAGTATTTCCAATGAATTCAAAATGAGTTTTTGTCTGTTTGTCCTGCTTTAGATGAAAGTGGTTAATGCAAACTCATTCCTTTCTTTTTTGAGATTCAATATGTACTGTCTAGCAGAGCCCCGCTGGCGGTCATTGTATTCAGGCAGTAGTACTCCACATCCTAAATGTCGCCCACCTGCATAACATATTTTATTCATCATTACTCGCTCCCCTCCGTTTCTGCAATCTAGCAGGAGGAATCTTGTGGGCACAGCAGGATCATCATGGGGTCCATGGGACCCCATTTTTTCATGTGGGGCAGTCCCATAAAATCTAAAGTGAGGTACACGCTATAAGAAAATTGTTGTTTCACAGCAAGTCAGAACTGAAGAAGGTAATAATGTACGAAAAGTTTCACAACCTTAGGGTTAACTGACTGTACTGTTAACACTAAGCACACTAAACACTACCATGGTTAAAGTGCACCAGCTCCCAGGTGGCGCAGCATTTAGAAACCAGTGTCGCAGAGCCTGCATCGGCATCCATCAGCTCAGCAATACATGTCACCTCACTCCCAGTGATATGTCCACAGTTACTAAGATATAGGAAATGAACTTCACTCTGTAAATATGTGCTCACTTGCTCTCTCTCTCTCTGTCAGGGGCCCCCTCTATGTTTCTTCAGTGACTCCAGAGCTAGGTCCCTAGGTACTCGGTGCCACAGGTCTGGTCGCAAAATGCAGGCAGTTGGCTGCTAGTGAAGAGGACGAGCGCAACAGCCCTTCACTATCAGAGTAACTGATGCCCTACACCAAGTCACCTATTCCCTGGCTAGTTGGCTGTTTGAGCTAATAACACATATACAGTTGTCCCTAGCAACAACAGCAATATAGCCTACACTAGACAGCAAAACTAAATGCTGGACTAAAGTGTACTGTATCCACTCTATCCTACAATCCCCATATTACAAGCCCTGTTCTTTGGATACGCCATGCAATACACCACTTAAGATAGAAACTTCAGACCAGGCATTAAACAGGTAACGATAACTTTACTGAAGCAAGGCAACATAAAGGAGAATATCTTATCAAGCAGCTTCTTGCATGAATTCCTGCACAATGAACTTTAGTGTTCATAAGGTAATCATACCTGAATAACAGCAGAGTCTATAATAATTTAGAGGCAATTGTCTTTGATTGGGAAATAATCCACAAGAAGTAGCACAGAGTCCATATAGTCCATGTATGGCAAAGATCCTTAAAAGACCATCAGTCTGTCTTTGGTAGTTAAGAGTGCTCAGGTTCCCTGTCTCTTAGGGAACATGGTCTGGCCCCCCAGCTGGGGGTGCAGTCCAGTGGCATAACGGTCTACATTTTGACAGTGTTTGCAGCAGCTCCCTCTTGGGGCACTGAAAGAAAACCTTCCCTGATACATCCACCCCTAGGGTGACATCGCTCACTGAGTGTAAGTTTTTAAGCAGGTGCAGTTTACTTTCTCTAGTGCAGATGGCACTCTCCCACAGCAGCATAGTAATTGAAGAGGAAATCAAGAGGAACATGGTTCCTCTTTCGTTTCCTGGGTCACTGGGGAAGCAATCCAATTGAATTATGCCACCCCATTTGCTTCTAGCAGCCATCTTGGGCCAGGCAGAGCCTTTTTAAAGCCCTGGCTCCCAGGCTTGGTATGTATTTTGCGAGTGGGTAGAGTAGGGACAGGTACTCCTTCTGGTACGGACAGAAGTAATGGGAGAGAAAGGTTTCTGATGAGGAGAGAAAGCATTGGGCTCGCAACTTCTCTGGCTATATTCCCATTTGGGCACCAGAGGACCAGGCCACACTCTTCCCTCTTAACAGGCGCTGTCAGTTTGGCTGAAACCTGCTCTCTACACCCTGCTAGATCTGTGAGTGTTCCTGGATGGGATTGTCTTTCCACTGGGTTTATTACAAACTGTCTTTGCATTTTTTCAATACCAGTTCTTTCATCACAATTGCTGCCACACTACACTGTACCACACATACAGGTTCATGCCCTAGAATGTGTGCTCACTTGCAGACAACCAGCCAAGGTGCCAACGCACAGTGCACCAGCATGTTCAGCTTGTTGCTATTAATGAGACCCACATCTTCAATGCAGGCCATAGATTCAGTGTCAGTATAGGAAGCAATAAAAACCTCACATGATTTCTAATTTCTCCCCCCTGTACTGTAAGAAAATGTGTTGTCTTGCTGTCTCTATCCCCAGTGCAGAGATTTCCACTCACTCACTCCCTCTGAAACCCAGTTAACGGGATGGTAAGTGAGAAAGGAGATCTGCCCAATGGGGATCTGCCCTATCAGAAGTTCCTCATTTTATCTAAGAGAAGTACAGTTAGCTAAAGTTGGGCTTTTATTTACATAGATCATAAAAGTTGGGAGGAAGAAGGAAAATAAGGCCTCTTTCTGTGTTTTCTCGATTTATTGGTACCACATCCTTTACAATTACATTTGCATAAAGAAAAAAAAACGAAATCACACAACTAAATAGGACTTTAAAGCCCTGTACACACGATCGGTTTTCCTATGGATTCTAATCCGATGGATTTTTCCATCGGAAATCCGATGAAGCTGACTTCCATCAGTCTTACCTACACACCATCAGTCAAAAATCCGACCGTTCCAAACGCCGTGACGTAAAACACTCCGACAAGCCGAGAAAAATGAAGTTCAATGCTTCTGAGCATGCGTCGACTTGATTCTGAGAATGCGTGGGTTTTTTGTCCGATGGAGTTCCACACAGACGATCGGAATTTGCTATCGTTTTTTTTTTCCATCGGATAAATTTAAAACATGTTCTATTTTTTCTCACCGATGGAAAAAAGACAGATGGGACCCATACACGATCGGTTTGTCCGATGAGAAAAGTCCATCGGACTGTTTTCATCGGTAAAACCGATCATGTGTACACGGCTTAACAGTATCAAACCAAGAAAAGTTTATATTTAAAAACAATACAATTTTATTCCAATATTCAATTTAAAAAAGCCATGATAAGGCACTGGGTTATATTTATAGTGAAAAACTGTACAATTTAAAAACTTCATAAAGACAGTTACACAGTGGGTTACATTAACCCTTCATAATGATACTTTCCATTACGCAATTTCAGAATAAAAGATTGCACTTATGATATCTTGATTATACTCTTCAATGCGTTTCACAGGAAAGAGCTTGCTTCTTCAGGAAGAAGCTTATTTATGTAAATCTGTCTGTCAAAATTGTAAACAACATATCCAAATATGTAAAATGGCGAAGCAAGGCAAACCGCAACATGGATGGATGAACCAAAAACCAACTTTCCTCAAAAGAGGCAGACAATCTATGAAGCAATATAATATGGTCATCAACTCTCCATTGAGTAATTCCAAGATATCCAGGGAGTATGGCTCTAAGATGCTCCAGCTGCCACCACCCTATATATCCCTGTATAAGATGGTGGCAGAGGAGTTATAACTTTCCAGGGCTTTTTTTCAGGGGGAACTTGGTGGAACTCAGTTCACCACCTCTGGCTTAGACCCTTGGGGGGCCTGCTCACCACAATCACTTGTAAACACAGAAGTCCGGTTTCTGTGTTTACAAGTGACAGCTCTGCACTCTGTGTGTAACCCCCTGAACCCTGCATTCTGTATGTAATGCAATCCTCTTATTTAATGCCCCTTTAAGACCCTCCTACTGTTCGTGAAATTTGACTGACCACACCCACTATTTGATGTGATTGGAGGGTATGTGTGGGTGGAGGGGCTTTGGGGGGTCGTGGTTGAGTTCCAGCACCTATTGTTTGAGGAAAAAAGCCCTGTAACTTGCTCTTACTTTATCTAAAATGAGAAAACAGTTTTGCCTTTAGTTCTACTTAAATATTTTTTACTTTAACCACTTTAAGACCGGGCCCATTTTTCAAACTTGTTGTTTACAAGTAAAAATTATATTTTTTCGCTAGAAAATTACTTAAAACCCCCAAACATTATATATATTTTTTTCTAACACCCTAGAGAATAAAATGACGGTCGTTCCAATACTTTTTGTCACACCGTATTTGCGCAGCGGTCTTACAAGCGTACTTTTTGGGGAAAAAAATCACTTTTTTTAATAAAGAAAGAAGACAAATAGCCCAATATTTGTATATTATGAAAGATGATGTTACGCCGAGTAAATTGATACCCAACATGTCACACTTCAAAGTTGCGTCCACTCGTAGAATGGTGACAAACCTTTATCCTTAAAAATTTCCATATGTAACGTTTAAAAAATTATACAGGTTGCATGTTTTAAGTTACAGAGGAGGTCTAGGGCTAGAATTACTGCTCTCGCTCTAACAATCGCGGCGATACCTCACATGTGTGGTCTGAATACCGTTTTCATATGTGGGCGCTACTCACATATGCGTTGGCTTCTGCATGCTAGCTCGGCAGGACGGGGCGCGTTTAAAAATGTATTTATTTATTTTCTTATTTATTTTACCTTTTACTTTTCATTTTTACACTGTTCTTAAAAAAAAAAAAAACTTGTGTCACTTTTATTCCTATTGGTCCGTAAGTGGTTAATATTTGTCTAGTTTGCAAAATATTAATATATCAGCAAATTGGAAGCCTAAATTGTTGTTGTGTTGAAATACTCTAAGATCCATATTCGTCATTGTTAGAAAAAAGTAATGTAGGGTAAAAAAAAAAAAGAGAAAATATTTCTAGTCTGTTAAACATAAACAGAATAAATAATATGTTTTGTTCTAGTTACTGGAAGGCCCTGTTACTGTAACTGCTCATTTTTAGACAGAAAACTATTAGCTAATCTATAAACTATGATGGCCTCTGTCCAAACTCCCACGCTGCATAAAAAAAGAATCACATATAGCCATCTAAACGCAGCCATTTGTTCCATATCCTGGAACACTGGAGCCTAACACAAAGTAGCATGAAACTGATCATCAACAGATAATCTACTTTGAAAATTCTTCTTAGTTTAAATGTCAGATGACATGACAAATCTCCATTGGATGCCTCATGCTTGTTTTCAAACTTCTTACAACATATTTAAAGCATTTTACAAATGTTATCCTCCTATGGCTAAAGGGTTTGTAACAACTTAAAGAGAAAATTAGGGATGCCCTGATACCAGTTTTTTAATACCGAGTATGAGTACCGATACTTTTTCTCAAGTACTTGCCGATACCAATTGCTGATATCTATTTTTAGTGTCATGGTGATGTAGCGGTAGAGCACTTGCCAGAGCAACCGAGTTCACACATATGTGATGCGATTTTCAGGTTCGTTTTCAGTGCGAATTTCCAAAGCAACTGTTCAGCTGCGATTTAGACACGGTTCTGATGTGAATTAGCAAGTCAGATACACAAGTTTTAGGAGTGGGCGGCCGCTGGTGTCCTTAACAATAGCTGGTTGTTAAGGAGTGGCCTGGCAAGCCGGCCGCCACATCCTTAAAGCGGAGCTCCACCCGCAAATTTTTTTTTTTTAAAAGTCAGCAGCTACTAACAGTAGCTGCTGACTTTCAATAAGGACACTTACCTGTCCTACTCTCCCACGCTGAAGGCCCCCCAATACCTCGGTCGGTGTAGGTCCCGCGCTGCCATCCACACTAAGGAAAACAGGCAGTAAAGCCTTACTGCTTCACTGCCCGTTTCCTACTGCGCATGCGCGAGTCTCGCGCGGACATGTGAATGGGCGGCTGCTCTCTGGGATTACACACAGTTCCCAGAAAGCAGCGCCCCATTCACTAGAAGAGGATGGGGAAGAAAACAGACCGCGGTTGCGGTTACGGAAGAGGCAGATTATGGACTTCCACATAGCAACAGGAATTTCGGGTTAGTATATAAAAAAAAAAATTATATATTTTTTTCTATTTTTTGGGGGATTTTTTGTGGAAATTTTTTTTCTGGGTGGAACTCCACTTTAACCACGTGGCGACCGGCCAATTGTAGCTTTACTTTGTAGCTTTACTGCTACAGGGAGGCCAAATCATGTATATATACGTTATTCTGCACTTCAGGGTAGGAAGCCCACACGCGCCGCTTCTGCTGTGATTAGTCACAGCAGAAGTTGATCAGTGGGTGCTGGCCCATGGAGGACGGCTGGCCCCCGCTGATCGGCAAGGAGACAGACTGGACAGAGCTCTTCCTATGTAAACAAGGCAGAGCTCTGTCCTGTAAGTGGGGATGTGCTGGATTTTGTTTCCCTGCAAAGTAGCACATAGTACACACAAAATCACTGGTTAGGCACACATTTAACCCTTTGATCACCCTGGATATTTAACCCCTTCCCAGCCAGTGTCATTAGTACAGTGACAGTTCATATTTTTTGCACTGATCACTGTGTTAGTGTCACTGTTTTCCACAGTGTCAAAAGTGTCAGTAGCAGATTGCCTGCTGCAATATCGCAGTCCGGCTATAAGTCGCTGATCGCCGTCATTACTAGTATGGAAATAAATAAATAAATACAAATTCCACTATATATACCATAGTTTGTAGACACTATAACCAATCTACATACGCTTATAGGGATATGTTTTTTTTACCAAAAATATGTAGCTTTATTGGCCTAAATTTATGAAGAAATTTGATTATTCATTTTTTTTTATGGATATGTATTATAGCAAAAAGTTAAAAATATTGTTTTTTGTCTGTCTTTAGTGGTGGTTAAATACAACCGAAAGAAAGCTTGTGGGAATAAAATGACGTCAATTTCATTTATGTGCAGCGTTGCATGACCCTGCTATATTCAGTACCGCAGTGCCGTATAGCAAAAAATGGCATGGTCATGAAGGGGGGTATACCTTTTGGAGGTCAAGTGGTTAACAACTGAAGACTCATTAGCTGACAGCTGAATATAAAAAAGAAATCTATTTTTTTTTTAGATATGAGCATGCAGTTTGGCAGGCCAGAAAAAGGGGGGGTAGTGAGCACCCCTCTCTCCTGAACAATACCAGGCCACATGCCCTCAACAATGGGGGGGGGGGGGTGCTTTGGGGTAGGAGCAGGGCCGTCTTTAATATTGATTGGACCCTGGAAAAACATTTTCTTTGCCCCCCCCCCCCCCAATGCAATTTTGCTCTCCACCTGCATTGAAACACAGTAAATAGCAGCTAAACTCCAAATCAGTTTAGTACAGCAGATCAGGCAGCAATTGTGATTGGTTGCCAGAGGTTAAAGCATAACATTACTGATTAGTTGCTAGAGGTTACAGCACATCATTTCTGCTTGCTGATTGGTTTTGGTTGCTGCACATCATTACTGCTCACCCATTGGTTGCTGGGGCTAAGGGGGGTGTGGGCAGTGGTGGTGGTGAGGGGTGGATTGGTATCAGTGGCATTAGGGGGGGGGGGGATTGGAGGGTGTGATCAGTGTAAGTGGGGGGTTAGAGAGAGAGAGAGAGAGAGAGAAAGAGAGGGTGAGCTAGGGTGGTGAGAGAGAGAAGTGGGTGAAAGAGAGAGGGGTGAGAGAGGGGTGCGAAAGAGAGGGGGTGGGTGAAAGAGAGGGGATTGGGGATCAGAGAGAAAGAGGGGATGAGAGAGAGGGGGGCTTGGGGGTGAGAGATGGGAGCTGGGGATGAGAGAGAGAGGGGGGATTGGGGATGAGAGAGAAAGGGGGATGAGAGAGAGTGGGGGTTGGGGATGAGAGAGAGAGAGAGGGGGGATTGGGGATGGGAGAGAAAGGGGGAATGAGAGAGAGGGGGGATTGGGGATGAAAGAGAAAGAGAGGGGATTGAGGATAAGAGAGAGGGGGTTGGGGATGAGAGAGAGGATTGGGGATAAGAGAGGGGATTGTGGATTAGAGAGGGGGAATGGGGATGAGAGAGAGAGGGGGAATGGGGATGGGAGAAAAAGAGGGGATGAGAGAGAGGTGGGTTTGGGGATGAGAGAGAAAGAGGGGGGATTGGGAATAAGAGAGAGGGGATTGGGGATAAGAGAGAGGGGATTGGGGATGAGAGAGGGGATTGGGGATGAGAAAGAGGGGGATTGTGGGATGAGAGAGGGGATTGGGGGATGAGAGAGGGGATTAGGGATGAGAGAGGGGATTAGGGATGAGAGAGGGGATTGAGGATGAAAGAGGGGATTGAGGATGAGAGAGGGGTTTGGGGATTAGAGAGGGGGGATTGGGGGATGAGAAAGAGGGGATTGGGGGATGAGAGAGGGGATTGGGGGATGAGAGAGGGAGGATTGAGAATGAGAGAGGGGGGTTGGGGATGAGAAATAGGGGATTGGGGGATGAGAGAGGGGATTGAGAATGAGAGAGGGGGGTTGGGAATTAAAGAGGGGTGAGAGGGGAGGATGAGAGAGAGGGGTCATTAGCCCTGGCTGCAGTCCCTTCTGTGCACCCCCTGTCAGTCTGTGTATTGGTGTGTATGATGCCTGGTACCTCCTTCCATAGGACGTTCACGCTGGCTCCTTCCAGTGGATCCTTCCTAGACCGCGGACTGTCCTGCGTAGCACTATCAGTCCCTGGCAGCATGAACCCCCCGCCGGTCCTGGGGGGGGCTGATCTGCCTGTCCTCCAGGCTGCTGTTGGAGCTTAGAGAGGAGGGGAGAGCAGGGTAGCAGTCCCTGGCTGCATGCACCCCTCGTCGGTCCTCCGGGGGGGGGGATCCGCCTGTCCTCTGGGCCGCTGTCGGAGCTTGCAGAGGAGGGGAGAGCAGGGTAGCAGTCCCTGGCAGCATGCGCCCCCACTGGTCCTCAGGTGGCCCGATCCGCCTGTCCCCTGGGCCGCTGTCTGAGCTTGGAGAGGAGGGGAGAGCAGGGTAGCAGTCCCTGTCTGTTGGAGCTTGGAGAGGAGGTTGCAGAAATCCAGACTCTGGGTGGCGCCGCTGCATCGGAGTTGCGTCTGCCGCTCCTCCACTTCTGGTGGTCAGGGAGCTCTTTCCCCTCCCGGGCTCTCGCTTCCCCTTGCTCCCGGCCCAGGACTACCCATGCCAAGGGGCAGCTGCTTTGGGCCCCTCAACAATGACAGGGCCCTGGGCAGCTGCCCCTTTTGTCCTGCGTTAAAGACGGCCCTGGGTAGGAGGGTCTTCCCCCAAGAGCACCTTGTCCCCATGTTGATTGGGACAAGGGCCTCTTCCCCACAATCCTGAGTGGTGGTTGTGTGAGATCTGTGGTTGGGGGGTTATCGGAAGCCCCCCTTAGCAAGGGAGAGCTGTCAGACAACGGGAGCCAGCATTGGGTACAGAGGTTGTTGTTTTTTTCTCTGGTGGCGGCGTTTATAGTGATTGCCGCTGGATTCACCTCAGGGGACATTGTTTTTGTTTTTTGTTCTCTGTGTTTTTATTTATTTTTAACACTTTTTTGGGTGAATGAGTAAACCCCTCGCCCGCCCACAAGAATCTGGTATGGACTTTTTTTTTATTTTGGTGTGGGGTTCTTCTTAAAATCCATACCAGACCCAAAGGGCAGGATATAAATTGGGGGGACTGACAGTTCCCCTTCACAGTTTAGACCTGGAGATTCATTAAACCTCCCAAAACAGTATTCAGGCGGTCCCCAGGTTACAAACATCCGACTTACAAAAGACTCCTACTTACAAACAGAGGGAGACAACAGGAAGTGAGAGGAAATCTACCCTTAAGGAAGGGAAATTCACTCCTGTAAGAGTTATCATGGGTAAAAGGTGTCTTCACTGAAGCTTTATCACCAATCCTTGTTTCTACAACAATCCAACATTTTCAAAATCCAATTGTCACAGGGACAGAAAGTGACATAAAATCTTTTGAAGTGGGGCACAGACAGCAAAACAAACGCTATAGGGGTGTTAACCCTTCCCTATGCTATCCAAAAAACATAAAAAAAAAAAAAATTGGGCTGGAGCTACACCTAAAAAGTGTGCATGTTCTGACTTACAAACAAATTCAAGAATTTATACTTAGCAAATGCCAGTATTCGGAGATAATCATATTCACTTGACTGCTCTGTTTGGTATACAGTGGGGCAAAAAATTATTTAGTCAGCCACCAATTGTGCAAGTTCTCCCTCTTAAAAAGACGAGAGAGGCCTGTAATTGTCATCATGGGTATACCTCAACTATTAGAGACAAAATGTGGAAACAAATCCAGACAGACAATCACATTGTCTGATTTTTGAAAGAATTTATTTGCAAATTATGGTGGAAAATAAGTATTTGGTCACCTACAAACAAGCAAGATTTCTGGCTCTCACAGACCTGTATCTTCTTCTTTAATGGGCTCCTATGTCCTCCACTCATTACCTGTATTAATGGCACCTGTTTGAACTTGTTATCAGTATAAAAGACACCTGTCCACAACCTCAAACATGGCTGTATATGGGAACAAACTGGCTGTATTTGGGAACAAACTGGCTGTATATGGAAACAAACTGGCTGTATATAGAAACAAACTGGCTGTATATGGAAACAAACTGGCTGTATATGGAAACAAACTGGCTGTATTTGGGGACACACTGGCTGCATTTGGGGACAAACTGGCTACATTTGAGGGGACAAACTGGTGGTGTTTGGGCACAGTGGCTGTGTTTAATGGGCACAGTGGCGGCAATTTATGTTTTTTTTTCAGTTTGTTTACGCTCCCCCAAAAATTTTGAGCACCAGCCGCCAGTGCATGTAACTTTGAACAATTTGAACAATTTTTTGAAACTATAGAAAGAAATGACAAGTTAATAATATATGTTTTCTCATAGACATGTTGTCTCCACACGTTTGTAAATACCCAGAAGAAGGGTACTAAACCGAAACGGCCATTGGGTCTTACCAAGAGTCTTCTATATGTATTCAATCAACATTTTGTCTGGATTTGTATACCTCACATGTTATTTTAATCCACTATATTCTATTAATAAATTATATTTTCATATACTCCCACTTCTGGTCACTTTCAAAGTCCCATCCAAAGGTTTTTTTTGCCTTTTTTCTATGTTCCATGTCAGGATGTGGTGACTTTTAGCAGTGTTTATTTTTCTGTGAATATTGGGTGTTTTTTTCACTTTATATGTTGGGTTTATGAAATATTTAAAGTTATATTAAAGGCAATTGTTTTTGCAGTGGTTTTACACAGAGCAGCCCCGATCCTCCTCTTCTTGGGTCCCCCACTGGCGCTCCTTGCCACTCTCTCCTGCTGAGGGCCCCTAGAGCAAGCAACTTGCTATAATGGCACCAAGCTGGCTAGTTCCCAAGCCACTGCTCTGCGTGTTCTTTCTCACACAGAGTCTCAGCTCGGCCCCGCCCCCTCTCTCTCCTCATTGGCTCATTGGCTGTAAGTGACAGCAGCAGGAGCCAATGGCTCTCGCTGCTGTCAAAGCCAATCAGAAGGGAGAGTCCCCAGAGAGCCGAGGCTCTCATGCACATTGCTGGATCCCAATGGGGCTCAGGTAAGTACAGTGGTACCTTGGATTATGAGCATCCGTTCCAGGAGAATGCTTGTAATCCAAAGCACTCGCATATCAAAGCGAGTTTCCCCATAGAAGTCAATGAAAAGGAAGATAATTAGTTCCGCATTGACTTATATTGCATGCAATACCGCATGTGGCCAGAGGTGGGAGGCACCAGAGAGACTCGGACATGCTCAGAGACCGTTCGGAGGCAGTCATAAACCTTCGGAAAGGCTCGGAAACACTTGGCAACAGAGTATTTCCGAGTGTTTCCGGGTATTTCTGAATGGCTCCGAACGGCTCCATGTGTCACCGGCGCCCCCGCACCTCTGCCCAAATGTGGTACTGCACACCGCAGAGGCTTGAATCCTGCTCGTTTTGCGAGACAACACTCACGAACCGAGTCAGGATTTTGAAAAAAAAAAAAGCTTGTATTGCGAAACGCTCGTTAACCGCGTTACTCGCAATCCGAGGTTCCACTGTATTAGAGGTGGCTGGGGGGCTGTTTCACAGAGAAGGTTTTTTACCTTCATGCAAAGAATACATGAAGGTAAAAAACCTTCAGCGTTTACAACCACATATTCTGGAGAATGCAAAAGGGGGTGGAAACACTCAAAATGCTTATGTGGACAAAAGTGGGGATTACTGAAGGTAAATTTCAATGTTGAAGTATAAGACATATAAGAACTCAACCCAGGTGCCTACTGAGCCAGATAAGCACCATCTATAAAAAACTAACATCTGTCCTGAATTGCTCCTCCTTTAGTCATTTAGAAGAACTTATTTTCCTCTGATTCCTCCCCACACACCTCTGCTGCTGATATTTATGGTTTGCCGGGGGTTAATGGAGCCTACAGAGCTGTGAAAGGCTCCCATCAGGAGTGCCAACAATGCCCACCCCTCCTGTATTCATAGAAGCTGGCACTACACAAAACATGGTCTATGAATGGAGAGGGTGGACCTTTCAAATATCCACCTGTCCTCCATTCATACATCAGGTTCCTTTAAACCCTACCACAATGGAAGAATCAAAACAGAGAAAGAGGATTTCTACTAAAGTTGGAGATAGCTTCAGGGACACAGGGCAATAATTGCTTGTGCTGATTTTTTTTTTTTGATTTTTTTTTAGTACGCTAAAGCCCTGTACACACGATCGGATTCCCTATGGATTTTAAACCGATGGATTTTTCCATCGGAAATCTGATGAAGCTGACTTCCATCAGTCTTGCCTACACACCATCAGTCAAAAAACTGATCGTCCCAAATGCCATGACGTAAAACACTCAGACGAGCCAAGAAAAATTAAGTTTTATGCTTCTGAGCATGCGTCGACTTGATTCTGAGCATGCGTGGGTTTTTCATCCGATGTAGTTCCCCACCAGATAGTAATTTGCTATCGTTTTTTTTTCCATCGGATAAATTTAAAACATGTTCTATTTTTTGGAAAAAAGACCAATGGGGCCCATACACGATCGGTTTGTCCGATGAAAAAAGTCCATCGGACTGTTTTCATCTGTAAAACCGATCGTGTGTACAGGGCTTAAGGCTTTAACAGATCATGAAATAAAATATTGGCTGCAGAGGGAGTACATTGTTTTCAGTGAGTTGATGTATCTTACATTGTTAGATACATCAGTAAAATCCAAACATTGTGGAGAACTAAAAAATCTACGAACAAAAAAAAGTACTAAAATTTTAACACAAACCTATCACATTACTTTTATCAAGCTGATCTTTTATAGTCCTGTGTCTAAAACAAAATAGTTGAAAAAACACTACATTGTCTTTAGTACCTGATGATTCTTGGGCATGGCAGAAAGCTCAAAATGAATCTGTATATAATTAATTATTTACAAATTGCTAAAGCTGAAGTTTAGTATTTTTTTTAATAGCGCTCTTAACACTTTAGGTAAGTGTTGGTGTGTATCCCATTACCTGCAGGCTGCTTATGTTTACTGCAATCCCTCCTTCATAGCCACTAGATACTGCCCTGAGCAACAGCAGTGACTGCTACTGAGAAAAGCTTTGCTGCCTGCCTGCCTCCTTCTGCCCTCTCTGCTATTCATAGAACCAGTGGTGTAGAGGGTGCTGCACCGTTCTATACAATACAAAAGTAAAATGTCACGTGGCCTCAGCACCCCCACTGAGCCTGCACCTACTGACAGTGGAGCTTCAAGTGAGAGAAAGTCTCCTCCCCTTCTCCGTCTATCACTCTCCTCCACCCTCTCGCTGTATGCAATGAGCTAATGAGTGAGCTTAGGGAGGGGGTGCCTGTACTTGGGGTTCTGTGGGGTGGGAGGGGGAAATGGGGTGTGTCTGTACTAGGGAGTGGGGCAGTACAGAGTTGTTTGCCCTGGAGAGGGGGGTTGTGTCTGTTCTGAGGGGTTATGTACTGAAGGGAGATGTGTCTTTACTAAAGGGTCTTTTTGGGGGAACAGGAGAATGTAGGAATGTTAGGTGTGTCAGTCTGTACTGTAGGGTCTATACTGGGAGGTAGGAGTTTCTGTACTGAAGGGTTTTCACTGGGAGGGTCCTTCTGTGCTGAAGGGTCGGTCTGTGCTGGGGGGGTTGGTCTGTATTGAAGGTTCTGTTTTGGGGTTGGGGGCGTTGGTCTGTGCTGGGGGGGGGGGTTGGTCTGTATTGAAGGTTCTGTGTTGGGGTTGGGGCGTTGGTCTGTGCTTGGGGGAGTCTGTACTTAGGGGTTCCTCTGTGCTGAGGGATCTGTATAGGGGGTGGTCAGTCTGTACTGGGGGGATCGGCCAGTGCTGAGGGGATTGTGCTGGGCAAGATCTGTACTGAGGGGTTTGTGTTGGAGGAGGGCTATACTGAGGGTTTGTGAAAAGTTTCACAGATCCGGAAAAAATATACAAAGCACACTAATAATAAGGCAGGCCATACATGGTGCAAATGTATTTCCTGCAACCACAATCCCCCCATCAACACAGGCATTGTTGACAGGGGAATCAGCAATTGTCTTTTCCTGGCAGGGGGGGGGGGGGGGGACGGGGAGATGCGAGGGAGGCCATACCCCCCAAGAGAAGACAGTAGTTATTGCTAGTGGCTATAAAAGCCACTAAAGATAATCGCAAAAGAATCCGGCAGGCTGGTTGTACCCAAGCTGATCAATCAACTTGGTAAATTCAGCCTGCCCATTAACGGTTCGAAGCTCAGGTTCCTGCTGAACCCGCCAAGATTCGATCTGTGTATGGCCGGTCTAAGGGTCAGTTCACACCAGACACAGTTCCGTTCAGTTCCGTGTGCTTTTTTTCTGCACAAAATGCATGCACAGTGTTTATGGAAAACACTGTGCATGCATGACCCTTAGACCGGTATTCCAATGGCTCTAGTTGGCTCTAGTTCACACCATGCAGTCAGTTGCCGGTCAGTTTCTGCACTGGAAGCTGACCGGAAACTGACTGCATGGTGTGAACTAGAGCCAACAAGAGCCATTGGAATATATGGAAAACACTGTGCATGCATTTTTAGTGCAGAAAAAATGCACACAAAACTGTACGGAACTGCGTCTGGTGTGAACTGGCCCTTAGCCCACGTTCACACTGGGGCTGTGGGAGTGAAGCCTGCGAGTTCAGCTGAACTCGCACGATTTCACTCCCGCTGGCAGTCCCGATTTCAGCCAGGATTTCAAAGACATCTGAAACAGATGTCAATGTAAATCGCAGCTGAAATTGCAAAAAGTAGTACAGAAACTACTTTTTGAAATCGGTGCAGCGCCGCAGATGCGGCATTGCACCGATTAGGATGGTGCCATTGCCGGCAATTTGCGGCAAATATCGCCGATTTGACATGCAATTTGACATGTCAAATCGCATGTCAAATCGCACCAGTGTGAACCAGGGCTAAATGAGAATACATGAGACTCTAGTAATTAGACAATATTTGCGTATCCTGTAGATCAACATTAAACTCACTGAAGTCATGCTGTCAGTAACTCAGTTCCTCCTCCCAGAGCTCCTTTTTAGACTTTACATTGGAGTATGAAGACTGTCAGGCTGTCAGGTCCTTAGGCCTCTGTAACAAATTTAGAGCAGTGAAACTGCTGTGTAACAGGACAAAAATTGCTGGAAAAGTACCAAACTTTCCCTTCTACTCCCAAAATAGGTTCCACACACAGCTTTATAATTAAATTATATCCTACTAATTGAAACTGGTAACTGGTGCCAAATTTAATATACCTTTTCAAAGTTCTTTCCACGTTTCTGAAACGTTTTCTTTACTTTCGGGTAATAGTTTTGTAGTGGGGTCTTTAAATTTAGATGGGGTACACCTGGGTGGAAGTTCAGGTGTGTAGGTATGGGAGTAATGACCATTTGTATTCGTGGAGGATTGGGCGGTGTAATAATCTCCTTGGCCTGTGGGTGGCGGGGTGCCCGCAGGCTCAAGGTAGATTCACTGCCATAGTGCTGTCCTTTTTGTCCCTTCTCGGGGATGGTACGGCGAGGGCGGGGAACCTGCCGTGATGTGATTGGAGGGGATAAAAGGGGGAGACGCCCTAGTCACGGGGTCTTGCTCTGCTGGAGGTTCTTCATCACGCGCTCAGGCACCTTAGGCCTGAGTGCGGCGGGTCAGGATTCTGGCTCAGGTGCCCTAGGCCTGACCGGAATGGAGTCCATCCCAGGCACCTTCAGCCTGGGGTGAGGTACTAAACCAGGAGGCCTGGGGCCCAGTGACTTCGACTGGGTCCCGCGAGGGTGGAGAAGTCCGAGGGTCCCTGAGGTGGATGGGGCCCATGTCTGAGGTGAGGAGGCCGGGGAGGTTACCCATTCGGAGAGTCTGGAGCAGCATCAACCCAGTGACGGATGGGCCTCTGGTAACTCCCTTGGAGGGACATCTTCCCCTGACAGGGGCCGCAACGCAGCGAAGGTACTCCTGTCTACGTTCTCTTGAGTCACTGGTAGAGACTCTCAAGTTCTAAGTCCTTTCTAGCTAAGGCTATAGTAACCGCTGGTGAGATCGCAGTGGTTTAGCTGACAACCAGGATAGTGCCTCGACCTGCTCATCCCCCCGTATCAAAATGTTATCAAGTCGCAACCAGTTGGCTACTGAAGCACTGTTTATTGTGAGATATGCAATAAAACAAGAGTTGGACTGTGATCGGTGTGTGGAACTCTGGTTAATGGGAGCAGAGGGAAGTGTTGGCACAGCAGGACTTAGTTCTAGACAGAAGCACACAGGCCCAAGGAAATATCTGATACTGGCCTTCACCTCACCCACAGCTATGGGGAGGACATGGGCCGTAGCGCATCTCACCCTGTTGTGTGACATACCCCTAGACAAAAGAGATGGGGTGAGGCCACTACAGTTTGTTATGTACATAGCAGCCATATGTATTTAATGCATTACAAAAAAAAAATGAACGACAGGCAGGAATTTTAATCCAGAATCCAGTTACATTGGTTCAGCTTGGATCAATGTAAGTATGTATGTGTCATACTTGTGCGATCTTTATAGAAGCTAGAACTCAATGTAATAGGCATGGCTACTCTAGTGATCTTCACTAACTTTCATAACGTCCTCCCAGAGTTAAGGAACCGCCCTGTAGCCGTTATTCGGCTATGGGCGGTGATTAAGTGGTTAAACAGCAAAATGCAATCCTTTTTAATAACAGTGTTCTATATAATTATGTATTCTTTTGTGAAAGTTTAGTTCTACCTTAAATGTCGGCCTCCTGTCATAGCAACAATCAGCCTGGAAGTAGGACGGGCAACATTAGGAACTAATCAAACTCTGATGCTGACATATGTGCTGACAGGAGGAGAAAGGAGCGTTAATTGATGACTAAGGCTGGGTTCACACTTGAACGACACGACAGTCATACAACTTTCATCCTACTTTGCTCTGCGACATCAGTCCTACATTGATCCTACATTGGTCCGACATCCATCCGACTTTCATGAACAGGATACTACTTTGATCCAACTTTGTGCTAGTTTGACTTGTCCTTTGACCAATCAAAACAATCCCAGGGTGAGATAAATTCCTTTTACTACTGCTGTAATCACCATGTCGGATGTCAAAAGTCGGATGGTTAGGACAAGGACAGTAGTAAAAAGAACCAGACAGCGCAAAACCAACCTATCACAATGCTGCTGAACACTGAAGGTCAATATAAAAAAATCCTTAAATGAAACGTATATGAAAAAAGCAGTGCAGCGCTAAAATTGCATTATAATAAAAACGTCCAAACAGTACAAGAGTTCAGAATTTATAGGAAAATATTGATGAGTGGAACATCAAGAAGATAGAAGGATCCTCTAATCGTGAAACAGGGTGATTGATAATGATCGTAAGTGAAGTCACTTCCGTGTATAACCGCCACCAGGTGTACAGGCCGCTCACCTTAAAGCATGGACCTCTGTTTTACCAGAAGGTCAAAACTGCAGTCCCTTAACAAGGGTAATAATAAAGATGAGAGGGTAGTCCTCATACGATCCTTCAATCACAGTCCTCACTCACTCGGTAATATCCAAAACGAACTCATACGTTAGCGTAGTTACATGCAAAATTCCAAAAGAAATACATAGTGCTCTCCATATAAAACACTTGATTTATTGAATAAAAATTTGTTACTCACAAGCAATGCACAGATAGCCCTGTGCCAAGCTGATGTTCATGTAACAAAGGTATAAAACCAGGTAGATGGCTGTCCTGACGACATATGGCCCCTCGCACGCGTATCGTCCGTAGGCAAGGACTTCCTCAGCGAAATGTAATGGAGCCAGCATATCAGTCTCTTTATATAAGCCATATACCAGGTGTGTGCAATATCTAAAAAATGGGAATAATATCCCGCCCCTTCTATAAGGATTATGAGACAAGCGCCCCCATTGGATATTATCAGATGAGCCAAAAGACATAGGCTGACCACAATTGGCTTAAGGGCATATGGGATACAGAGTGCTTCCAGGAGGAAGCCTCCATCTGATCAACCACTGTGCATATCATCGGCGAGTACACAGGGGATAACGCCTCCCATTCGAATTACTTCCGGGTAGGCGCTCCCCACATGATCCGCCGTCGCCATGACAGCGGTACAAACAAACTATGTTCATTTCCGCCCATAGCGTCTCTGTGACACAGGGGGCGGGGCACACTGATCACATGGTGACAGAGTGTCAGCAAGGGATGCAGGGGAAGAATCCCCTTATACGCAGAGTGTATTAACCGCTGACTACAACATCAGAAAGGGTCAAACATCTAAGAAACATCCCCCAATCTCTAACATAAATGATATATAGAAAGGGGCATGTATTGCTGCAACCGGACATTGGAATTAATGGCATATCACTAGTGCTATACACCCAGTGCTGAGATCAAGTGTCCAGAGTCAGCATTACAAATCAAATAAAAATAAAGTAAAAAGCACTGATGTCCATTAATGTCTAAAAACTGATGGGGGTACTATATCAATATGAAAATTAATATAAAATTATTGCGATCAACATATAAGTGGACCAAATGATCCGACCATATATAGGGCACAATAGTCAATAACTATGGAGATTCTGCAACATCCCCCCTCTAGTAATTACTTTAAGGGACCGTTAGGACCTCTTAATAAAACCAACAATAGTGACAAAAAGGACAACCTCTGCTTTGAGAGTAATAAAACGGTCATAAATAGACCTGTAAAATTAATATAGACGTCAGCACAACCATCTAACCTGTGTACAAATGTAACATATAAAAAACACTAAAACAAAGTAAAAATACTAGCGGTCAGAAATAAAACAATTGAGGTCAAACTCAACATTTAACCCCAATGGGACCCCCACTTTTAATTCATACACCCAAAAAGACTCTCGTCGGCTGAGATGCCGAATGAAGTTCCCTCCCCTCCAGTGGTTCGTCACCTTCTCTATCCCCCAGAACTGCAGCCCAGCTGGGCTACGGTTATGGTGGAGCCGGAAGTGTTTTGAAACATTGTGTGTAACCAACCCCCTTTTAATATTGTTGACATGTTCCCCTATCCTGACATGAAGGGGCCTGGACGTCCTGCCAACATGATGTAAGCCACAGTCACACTGTAGCATATATACGACCCCAGTTGTATCACAGGTAATTAGATCCTTGATCTTATAATTTTTTCCAGTTGCTGATGCCACAAATTCCTTCCGCTTCTTTAAATTCTTTCTGGCCTGTCGACATGGTGGGCAACGACCACATTTATGAAAGCCAGTCAGAAAATCAAAGATCCTATTCTCAGATTGAGTAGGGGGGTCAATGACCCCAGGGGCTAACTTATCCCTTAATGAAGGTGCTTTTTTGTAAATAAATTGTGGACGATCAGGAAGTAGGGGGCCTAAAATCCTGTCATGCTTGAGGATTGGCCAGTGCTTATGTACAATCCTCTCGAACTTTCTATACTGGATATTAAAATCAAGAATCATTCTTGTCTTAATGGGATCATTCTGATTATTCTTAGGGACATTTGACACGAGTGCTTTTCTGTCCAGATTACGAACATTCTCAATTTCTATACCTAGGTTGTTCATATCATATCCTTTTTCAATGAACCTTGAGGCCAACACCTGAGATTGTGTAGCAAAATCATCTACATTGGTGCAATTGCGCCTTAGGCGGATAAACTGACCTCTCGGTATATTGCACAACCATTTGGAATGGTGGCAGCTTTCAATAGGTATAAAGGTGTTTCTGTCTGTGACCTTAAAGTGGGTGATCATATTGATCCTATCCCCGCTTTTAGTTAGGTCAAGATCCAGAAACACCAATCTATCTGAACTGATGTTCCATGTCAGAACAATGTTCTTACTGTTGGAATTCAGCTTGGTAGCAAACCTATCAAAGCTTGCTCTATCTCCATTCCAGACCATAATGAGGTCATCAATATACCTCTGGTAGCATATCAATTGGGGGGGGGTTTGTTCTTATAGACGGCCTCTTCCTCCCAGTGTGCCATAAATAAATTGGCAACACTGGGAGCAAACCGTGCCCCCATAGCTACCCCTCTTGTCTGGAGAAAAAATTGCCTGTTGTACCAAAAGTAGTTCTTTGATAGACAAAAGGTAAGACTATCAATCAGAAAATTCCGATGTCGTCTGGACAAACCAGAAGATGCTAATGCCCAATTAACCGAGGATAAAGCATCCTCATGGCTGATAATCGTATACAATGAACTAACGTCGGCCGAAATCAGAAGGCAAGAGGACGTAATGGTTAGAGACTCCAAAATTTGTATAACATGTTTGGTATCTTTGAGAAATGAGTTCGTCTTTGTCACCAACGGTTGGAGAAAGGTATCTATATAGGGGGTTGGTTACACACAATGTTTCAAAACACTTCCGGCTCCACCATAACCGTAGCCCAGCTGGGCTGCAGTTCTGGGGGATAGAGAAGGTGACGAACCACTGGAGGGGAGGGAACTTCATTCAGTATCTCAGCCGACGAGAGTCTTTTTGGGTGTATGAATTAAAAGTGGGGGTCCCATTGGGGTTAAATGTTGAGTTTGACCTCAATTGTTTTATTTCTGACCGCTAGTATTTTTACTTTGTTTTAGTGTTTTTTATATGTTACATTTGTACACAGGTTAGATGGTTGTGCTGACGTCTATATTAATTTTACAGGTCTATTTATGACCGTTTTATTACTCTCAAAGCAGAGGTTGTCCTTTTTGTCACTATTGTTGGTTTTATTAAGAGGTCCTAACGGTCCCTTAAAGTAATTACTAGAGGGGGGATGTTGCAGAATCTCCATAGTTATTGACTATTGTGCCCTATATATGGTCGGATCATTTGGTCCACTTATATGTTGATCGCAATAATTTTATATTAATTTTCATATTGATATAGTACCCCCATCAGTTTTTAGACATTAATGGACATCAGTGCTTTTTACTTTATTTTTATTTGATTTGTAATGCTGACTCTGGACACTTGATGGCAGCACTGGGTGTATAGCACTAGTGATATGCCATTAATTCCAATGTCCGGTTGCAGCAATACATGCCCCTTTCTATATATCATTTATGTTAGAGATTGGGGGATGTTTCTTAGATGTTTGACCCTTTCTGATGTTGTAGTCAGCGGTTAATACACTCTGCGTATAAGGGGATTCTTCCCCTGCATCCCTTGCTGACACTCTGTCACCATGTGATCAGTGTGCCCCGCCCCCTGTGTCACAGAGACGCTATGGGCGGAAATGAACATAGTTTGTTTGTACCGCTGTCATGGCGACGGCGGATCATGTGGGGAGCGCCTACCCGGAAGTAATTCGAATGGGAGGCGTTATCCCCTGTGTACTCGCCGATGATAGGCACAGTGGTTGATCAGATGGAGGCTTCCTCCTGGAAGCACTCTGTATCCCATATGCCCTTAAGCCAATTGTGGTCAGCCTATGTCTTTTGGCTCATCTGATAATATCCAATGGGGGTGCTTGTCTCATAATCCTTATAGAAGGGGCGGGATATTATTCCCATTTTTTAGATATTGCACACACCTGGTATATGGCTTATATAAAGAGACTGATATGCTGGCTCCATTACATTTCGCTGAGGAAGTCCTTGCCTACGGACGATACGCGTGCGAGGGGCCATATGTCGTCAGGACAGCCATCTACCTGGTTTTATACCTTTGTTACATGAACATCAGCTTGGCACAGGGCTATCTGTGCATTGCTTGTGAGTAACAAATTTTTATTCAATAAATCAAGTGTTTTATATGGAGAGCACTATGTATTTCTTTTGGAATTTTGCATGTAACTACGCTAACGTATGAGTTCGTTTTGGATATTACCGAGTGAGTGAGGACTGTGATTGAAGGATCGTATGAGGACTACCCTCTCATCTTTATTATTACCCTTGTTAAGGGACTGCTGTTTTGACCTTCTGGTAAAACAGAGGTCCATGCTTTAAGGTGAGCGGCCTGTACACCTGGTGGCGGTTATACACGGAAGTGACTTCACTTACGATCATTATCAATCACCCTGTTTCACGATTAGAGGATCCTTCTATCTTCTTGATGTTCCACTCATCAATATTTTCCTATAAATTCTGAACTCTTGTACTGTTTGGATGTTTTTATTATAATGCAATTTTAGCGCTGCACTGCTTTTTTCATATAGGTTAGGACAAGGATCCTACTTTGATCCGACTTCAATGATATTCAATGGGCTGAAGTAGGATCAAAGTCGGACCAAAGTAGTGCAAGGAGCATTTTCAAAGTCGGACCGACTTGTATCGGACCAGTTAAGACAGCTCCCATAGGGAAACATTGATTTTCACACGTCATGCGACATGAGCTCCCAATGTCGGAGCGTTTGTCGGACAAGTGTGAACCCAGCCTTAACAGAGGGTTGCTGCTCCCTCACTGTCCTGTAAGAGGGCTGCTGATGGGGTGATGATAGTGGCATACCTAGCATATCTGGCACATGAGATCAGGGAAATTAAGCAATGCACACAACGCAACACGCCGCACCAAATTATGGGTGTGGCCAAGTTGTGCTAACAGTGGGAGGGGCTTAAAGGGCCACAGTTAAATAAAACATGAGCCTACTCACTATATACACAACACACATATGCAGGGCTCAGAAGTGTGTAATGCACAGGCCACTGTACAGAATACAACCAAAAATGTACCCTCTACTGCCAGAAACCCCCCCCCCCCCCCCGGCCCATATCCCTCAGAGTACATGTATCAACCAAAAGCTCCAATCTACCTCCAGTATGGATCTTACACCACAGTCCAGAATCCCCCCTCCAAGCTCAGTATAGACCCCCTTCCCTGCCTAACCCCTTAGTACAGACACCATACCAGCACAGACCCCCCTCAACACAGTCCCTCCCAGTACAGACTCCCGCCCTCCCAGCCTTACCTCTCAGCACAGACCCCCCTTTCAACCTAGACAGTATAGTCTCCACAGTACAGCCCCTCTCTAGTGCAGGCCCCTTCGCAGCCTAACCCTTCAGTACAGCCTCCCTAGTACAGATGTCACTATCCCACCTAACTCCTCAGTACAGACCCACTCTCCCATCCTAACCCCTCAGGACAGACCCCCGGTACACACACCCCAATGTCCATCCAAATCCCTTAGTACTGACGCCCAGTATAGACACCCTTAGTACAGACCCCCCCTCCTAGCCTAACCCCTCAGTACAGACAATACCCAATACACATACACCCCATTACACATCCTCTCCAGTATAGAACCCCCATGCCAATCCCCTAGTATAGACTACCCCAGTACAGACACCCCCAGTACAGGCCCCAATCTCAGCCTAACCCCTGAACTTTCATTACAGACCTCCAGTGCAGAATCCCTCCGCCCCCCAACCTAACCCCTTATTACAAACCCCCCTGTAGCGAAGATCTCCTCCCTCTACATACCAGGTGCAGTGGCAGTTCAGAGAGAGGGAAGTTTTCCTATCAGCTGCATCACGAGAGCAGAGGCAAGCAAGAGTCTTCTTTTGGCTCTGAACTGCCCCTGTTATACAGACAGAAGAGGCGCTGCAGTGCTAGCATTATAGTGCCACTTCTGCCTGTCTGACAACAGCAGTTGTACAGTATAGTGCATGCAAAATAATGTTGGGCAGCCCAACGGCACTCCCAGAATGCTGTTACCAGATGTGGACAGCATCTCCACACCTCTCTAAATAGGCCACTGGGTGGTGATACCACTGTAACCCTTAAAGAGACCCGTTTATCATAATATATGTAGCGCCCCCCTCACTCCACTCTTGTCTTCAGCTCGTCTTTCTCTTGTCTAGGGGTTATCTTAGAGGAGAGGGAGCGGGGACACCACGCCTGGCCTCCACCACCTGTGTCAGTGCGGTATAAGCAACGTTCTTGTTTTACCTTCGGGTCAGTGCCGTGCACCTGGATCCTCCATCCTAGAGTTACCTTGAACAATGTCTGTCAGGAAATGAGCCCCACACCATTAAAGTCCAACACTCCTTTATTCTTCTTGAATGAACACAATCAGTTGAACTCCCTTGAGGAACAGAACAGGAAAGGAGGTGTGAATGCGAATAGGCCCAGACACAATGCGTTCTCCACTTTCTTACCTGAAAGTGGACTGTGGTCTCCGAGCGAGGGGAGATTTCCCTCCAGGCGGTCTCCGACGAGAGACTCACCCGTCACCGGCAATATGCTGCACTGGGTCTTCAAGTGAGGAGCTCCCCCCGGTCCATTACACCTTCCGGATTCGGGTATCCACTCCCGGGGTTCCCTAGGATCTCTTTCCCTCGCGGAACTCAGTGTTGGGCACTGAGCTCCAGACCTCCATCCGAGTACCTCACCCCAGGCCAAAGGTGTCTGAGATGGAACACGACCTCCGACTGTCCTCTAGGCCTAGGCCGCCCAGAGGACCAACACGAACCACCGCCCGCAGGCTGAAGGTGCCTGGGACTCCGACCCCGGGACAAAGATGGCCGGCCCCTTTACACCCGGGAAAGTACATACCCGCTACATATATATTTAAACAAAAATCTACTATTAAAACTAAATGTGCATTTAGTATATTTAATTGAAGGTTATTTAGCTGTAAAAAAAGAAAAACATTTTTTGTTCAGACATCCAAAAGCCCTGAGACTGCCGCTGGGCACCACAACCTTGCATGTGATGTCAGCAGCCTGGCGACATATGAGCACATTTAGCTGTTTGCCCAAAGGTCAGTTTTTTTGACATTGTGATTGAGAGTACCATCAAATGTAATTATTCTTCATTTAATGCAAGCATTGACATTTAACAGTGAATTAGTGTAACTCTTCTACCAAATGTATAGCATCTCTGGAATATAACAAATTCCACACGTTCCAATAGGTACATATGGCCAAAGAAACAGGGTAAAGTAATTTAATCTGCATTCCATTTAAAGTATCCATTTCTATTTTTGAAACCTGCTCTGCATAACTGTGTATGTTAGCATACAACCAACATATATTAAAAACAAAACTGAGACGATTAATATTAATTTAGCATCAAACAAGCAGTAAAACCATACTTTGTATAATGCAAGTTTAATATACTGCACTACTTATTAAATGTTATGCATTTAAGAAAACATGCAGACGCCTGCATTCCAGTGTTTAAATTGCTTTCTCTTAATGTGTCCCATGTGAAAAACCTATCCCCCTATTCAAACACATCTGTAAAAAAAAAAAAAAATGAACACAGATTTAAACAATTCTGATTTAATTATAATGTCTGGATACAAATTCAATATCGCATATTTCAGGAGGGGCAAATCATAGAAAATGCTTTATCCTGGAATTTATCTGAGGAGTGAAACAAATGTAAAGCTATAAAAATAAAAGCTTTTTTTATATCAAGGGATAGAAAACATGAGGGTATACGACGGTTTTTAGCTATGTGAGCTAGCAATACAGCCCGACGGACATTGTCACTCGCCTGGCGCTTTGGCATGAATCCTACTTGATCCTTGTGGATGAGCTTACCTATTATGCTATTCAGTCTTTTGGCTAGAAGTTTAATGTCTAAGTTCAGAAGGGAAATAGGGCGAAAATTTGTTCATAAGGTATTATCAGTCGGTTAAAGTTTCTTGTCTAAAAGATTTCCCTTCTAATAATACATTGAAAGCTTCCGCTAAGATTGGTGATAATATGTCTGTGTAGGTTCTGTAATATAAGGTTGAGTAGCCATCTGGGCCTGGTCTCTTATTAATTTTAAGATCTTTGATGGCCTCAATGACATCATTAGGTGTAATATTTTCTTCCAATAACTTCTTTTGGTCAAGGGAAAGTTCTGGTAAATTTATATCAAAAGAAAAATGCATCTGCTGTTTCCGGGTTGAAGTTATTAGATGAAGTATATAATGAGGTCAGATGGGAATGAAATCTCAACTATTTTGTTGGGGTTGCAAGTGTAGACATCTTTTGCCAGTTTTAGGCGAATTGGTTTGAAGGGTTTGTTCAGAGAATTGAGTGTACGTGCAAGGTAGGTACCCGATTTATTGGCTTTCATTAAATAGTTGTGTCTTGAACGTTTATAGGATTTTTCCACTGCTTCAGTAAGAAATAGATCGTATGCAACTCGAGTCTTGTCTAATCGGGATTTTGTTAATGTTGTTGATGGATTGTCTTGATGAGCTATGAAGGCTGTATTAAATTCCCTTTCCAGTTTACGAGCCAGTGTTTTCCGTTCGCGTTTAAATATGGCTGATTGTTTCTGAATTGTGTTACGTATAACTGGTTTATGGGCTTCCCAAAGAGTTAGTGTACTGATTTCTGGGCTAGAATTGAGGGTTATATATTCTTTAATGGCTTTTTCAATGGATTGGCAATGGGAGGGGTGTTTGAGTAGGATGTCTGGCAGATTTCAAGTAGGGTCGTGGCCTTTGGGTAATGTTGATTTAATGGAAGTAAGTACTGCATTATGGTCGGACCATGGGATAGGGACTATATCTGCTGCAATGATTTCAGGGAGCATATCTATGGTCAGGAATATGTGGTCAATCCTTGAAAATGTTTTATGTGGGTGGGAGTAATATGTATATTTCCGTTTAGTAGGATTAACTTCTCTCCAAGAATAAACCAAGTTATATTTGGATAGAATTTGTGAAAAAGATTTTTTAGATGCAATTTGGGATGGTGTGTATGGGGACTTATCCAGAAATGGGAGGAGGACCTGGTTAGAATCACCACACAGCATAACTGTTCCTATCTTATGATCATTCACAACTTGTAGTAAGTGTGACATAAATGGATTTGGCTGTTTATTTGGTGCATAGTAGGAAACTACTGTTATTGCCTGGTCAACAATGTGGCCCGTAAGAATTAGATAATGTCCTTCAGGATCTTTTATTTGAGATTGGAGTGTAAATGGGGTAGAGCGATGAAAGGCTATGAGAGTGCCACGTTGCTTGGAGGCAGCCGAGGCCGTATATGTTTGCGGATAGAAATTGGAAATAAATTTTGGTGTGGAGGTATTCGTGAAGTGGGTTTCTTGTAAGCAAACTATGTGAGCCTTTCTGGCATGAAATATACGGAATGCCCTGGTTCGTTTCTGGGGGATGTTTAGTCCCTGAACATTCAGGGACAGAATGTTTAATGGTACCATGGTAGTCGGATAGACAAAGGGGACTTACCCGTTACCAGGTTATTCAGATCATTCGATGCCATCCAAGTGAACTCGAAGAGGGGGAGAAAAGGAGGATTGAAGATGAGTACTAGAGTGAGAGAAAAAAATGAAAGACTAATAATTAGAAAAAAATATATATATACCAACATAAAGACACATGTAAGTGTTTCCCGCGAGTGGGGGCAAAAATCACCCACTGGGGAAAGGGTGTCTCCGTCAGACTTCCACATATTATATGTGGCCGGGTGAGGGAGGCTAAGTGGGGCGCACGGATCTCCCGTTCAAGGGGGGAGAGCCATCTAAAAAGAACAGTACATTAATGTACAATATTGTAAACTTTGTAACTTGTATTAAAACTATTAGTATTGTAGATAAATACACCAGGGGAGGGACTATAAAGGTAGTGAAGTTAGATGAGATAGCTGATTGCCCCAAGATGTCCTGGTGGGGAGGTAACCTAAACTTGAGTAGTAATAAGGGATGAGGGTAGAGCAGGGTCTAGAGGGCCCCCTCTTAATATAGGGGGTATATCTAAAGTTCTGGCTGGGAGAAATACTGACCAGAATCTCCTAAAGAGAATAATATTGTTGCTTTATAATTGGTATTTTAGGGTCTTCCATTTCTTAGCATTTGAAAGGGGGGAACTAGTAGAAGATGTAAGACCTATGTCTTTAATGAATCTATTGGGTACCAGTAGAACTTATATACATGCCTCTTATATGGGACCAGGAAGTCTGGATTCAATATCCATGTTGATACCTTAAGCTATGCAAAGGCATTAGAGCTTTTACTTTAGTGATAGTGAAAAACTTGAAACTTAAACCGAACTAAAAGAAAACTTGACCAAACATTGCGCATGCGATTTTGGGGAGCAACGAGTAAAATAAAACTGTATATGTGGTAAAACTCAGTAATGTGCATTAATTAGTTAGTAAGTGCATTTTGTTGCACAACAAGTCTTTAAAAAGACTGGTATCAGGGTAAGGAATGAGCCAAATGGTCATTTTGAGACTTCTGTCAGTCCATGGAGTCTTCTCTTTCCTGTGGAGGTGATGCGTAGCGACCTCTTTTGTGGGATGGATGATTACCATTTCTCAGATTTGGTTGAGAGTGGTTCACTTTTGATGGGTGAGGTGTTGATCTACTATGCAATTGGGTATTTTGCGGGTCTGGTTCCATTAATTTAAGGTCTATGAGTGTTTGTTGAAGTTCCTCATAAGCTCTGCTAGTGTATCTTTTCCCTTTGTAGGCAAAGCATAAAGAGAATGGGAACCCCCATTGGTATGCGATGTCTTGACGTTGCATTTCCTGAAAAAGGGGCTTCAATGCTCTTCTTTTAGCAATTGTAGTTTGGGACAAATCTGCAAACAATTGGTAGTCAGTTCCTTGGAAGTTCAGCTGTTTTTTTATCTCTGGCCGATGACAAAAGCTGCTCTTTAGTACGGTAGTAGTGTAATTTCACTATAACGTCTCGTGGGGGACCATCAACTTTTTTTGCGGCAAGTGCCCGATGAATCCTGTCAAATTCCATTCTTTCAATGGGAATAGCTGGTTGCAATTCCTGGAACAGTGCAGTTATGGTGGATTGAAGGTCAATGATTGTTATAGGAATTCCCCTGACATGCAAGTTAGACCTCCTGTCCCTATTCTCATGGTCCTCAAGTTTATTGTGGAGCAATAAATTTTCCTCTTTGAGGTTTTCTAATTCCGTTGTGTGTTCCAAGGAAGCATTTTCTAAGTCTTCAGCTTTAATCTCTAAAGCTGTTGTGCATTTACCAATTTCTCTTATCTCTCTTGTGAGGTTGGATGTAATTTGATCTGAAGTCTGTTTTAATGCTCTATGAAGCATATTTTCAAATTGTTTAATCATGGCTGGGGTTATTTGAGGGGTCTGAGGAGAGTCTTGTGAGGAGAATAAGTAATTGTCAGAATCAGCTGGGGATTTAGCCTGTGACAGGCTTAGCTTATGTGAGCGCATAGATGCTGTGAATGAAGCGGGGGGCGGCGCCATTTTAGCCGCGGCTTTCCCCTTTGAAGCCTTCATGAGAGGATTTTTTATTCTGCCACCACCGCCTCTCTGAGCCATATTTCTGCCCCAAAATTGGTCAGAAGGGTCTCTGATACTTGTTACACCCCTAGTATATGTCAAAATACTTGCGGGTTATCTTGAATAATGGCTCTCCTCCCGAACGGTACGGAGCTCTTGCACTGCATTACCGCACCGCTAGACTCCGCGCATGCGCCCCAATACCTACTTTTTCCCACAGTTTCACTAACCTCAAAAGTATACAATGCTACAATCAAACAATACATGCAATGGAGTAATCAGTTAATAACTACTACACAGTGCTCTACTTAACTAATACATTTTCCCAATTATTAAAGTGGATGTAAACCCTCCATACACCCAGTGAAGTGAACAGCCTCAGATGATACACTGGGATGAACCAAATCTCCCTACATACGTTTTACATGTATATCTGCTGTCTTCACATTTATATACTGTTTAGAAAGTTCAGATCGTGTTAGGAAATTTTCTCTTCCTGTTTAACACAGAATGTGAAGTCGGGCATACAGCCAAGATTGCTTAAATTGCTGATTGGAGGAAAGGCACACACCCCCTCTCATCATAGGCAGAGACTCTCATGCCCTGTACACACGATCGGATTTCCGATTGAATAAATTACGATGGATTTTTCCATTGGAAATCCGATGAAGCTGACTTCCATCAGTCTTGCCTACACACCATCATTTAAAAATCCAACTGTCCCAAACGCCGTGACGTAAAACACTCCAGAGAGCCGAGAAAAATTAAGTTCAATGCTTCTGAGCATGCGTCGACTTGATTCTGACCATGCGTGGGTTTTTTCTCCGATGGAGTTCCCCACAGACGATCGGAATTTGCTATAGTTTTTTTTCCATCGGTAAAATTTAAAACATGTTCTATTTTTTTATACCGATGGAAAAAAGACCGATGGGGCCCACACACGATCGTTTTTTCTGATGAAAAAAGACCGATGGACTTTTTTCATCGGACAAACCGATCATGTTTACGAGGCATTAGAGGTGTTTTGTAACAGGGCTAGCTGCCTGATAATCTATTTATAGCAACCTCCCAGGATAGAAATTTCAGGCTGCTTTTATCTTATGTGTCAGAGAATTTGTCAGGAGTAGGGATGAGCTTCGTGTTCGAGTCGAACATACGTTCGACTCGAACATCGGCTGTTCGATCGTTCGACGAAGATCGATTGATTTGGGCCGTTCGCGCCAAATTCGAGTGACGCGAACGGCCCACAATGCACTACGCCATCGCAGTGTCATCCAGGCGCTGTGATTGGCCAAGCATGCACTGTGACCACGCATGCTTGGCCAATCACAGCGCCGGCAGCGAGGAG
This sequence comes from Rana muscosa, assembly GCA_029206835.1. NCBI lineage: Eukaryota > Metazoa > Chordata > Amphibia > Anura > Ranidae > Rana > Rana muscosa. Next base: position 514,765,546 of record CM055116.1, on the reverse strand, counting down.
AGCAATGATTGGCCACAGGCAGGATGCCTGTGGCCAATTATTGCTGATGGGGTTTAGTACACGCCCCACACTATAAAAGGCCGCCAGCGCGGCGGCCTTGTGTAGTGTGTTCCGGAGCAGGGAAAGAGAAGCATAGGCAGGGACAGTGTCATTATTTTTCCTTTACTATTCCTGGATTCCTTGTGTTTAGGGACAAATAAGGATAGGTAGGGAGAGTGTCAGTGACAGTGTGCTATTCTGTGCTAATCCTTGTTTGTAGGGACAGAAAGGTACAGTGAGGGAAAGTGTCAGTGTGCTATTTTGTGCTAATCCTTGTTTGTAGGGACAGAGAGGGACAGTGAGGGAAAGTGTCAGTGTGCTATTCTGTTCTAAAACTATTTTGCTGAACCATATTTTCAATCCTTGAGTTTAGGGACAGAGAGGTACAGTGAGGGAAAGTGTCAGTGTGCTATTCTGTTCTAAAACTATTTTGCTGAACCATATTTTCAATCCTTGAGTTGAGGGACAGAGAGGTACAGTGAGTGAAACTGACAGTGTGCTATTCTGTTCTAAACCAATTTTGCTGTTCCATATTTTCAATCCTTGAGTTGAGGGACAGAGAGGTACAGTGAGTGAAACTGACAGTGTGCTATTCTGTTCTAAACCAATTTTGCTGTTCCATATTTTCAATCCTTGAGTTTAGGGACAGAGAAGGACACTCGTAGAAATTATCAGTGTGCTATTCTGTGCTAAATCTTGTTTGTAGGGAGGGACAGAGTAGGACAGTGAGGGAAAGTGTCAGTGTGCTATTCTGTTCTAAAACTATTTTGCTTAACCATATTTTCAATCCTTGAGTTGAGGGACAGAGAGGTACAGTGAGTGAAACTGACAGTGTGCTATTCTGTTCTAAACCAATTTTGCTGTTCCATATTTTCAATCCTTGAGTTGAGGGACAGAGAGGCACAGTGAGTGAAACTGACAGTGTGCTATTCTGTTCTAAACCAATTTTGCTGTTCCATATTTTCAATCCTTGAGTTTAGGGACAGAGAAGGACACTCGTAGAAATTATCAGTGTGCTATTCTGTGCTAAATCTTGTTTGTAGGGAGGGACAGAGTAGGACAGTGAGAGAAAGTGTCAGTGTGCTATTCTGTTCTAAAACTATTTTGCTGAACCATATTTTCAATCCTTGAGTTGAGGGACAGAGAGGTACAGTGAGTGAAACTGACAGTGTGCAATTCTGTTCTAAACCAATTTTGCTGTTCCATATTTTCAATCCTTGAGTTGAGGGACAGAGAGGTACAGTGAGTGAAACTGACAGTGTGCTATTCTGTTCTAAACCAATTTTGCTGTTCCATATTTTCAATCCTTGAATTTAGGGACAGAGAAGGACACTCGTAGAAATTATCAGTGTGCTATTCTGTGCTAAATCTTGTTTGTAGGGAGGGACAGAGTAGGACAGTGAGGGAAAGTGTCAGTGTGCTATTCTGTTCTAAAACTATTTTGCTGTTCCATATTTTCAATCCTTGAGTTGAGGGACAGAGAGGTACAGTGAGTGAAACTGACAGTGTGCTATTCTGTTCTAAACCAATTTTGCTGTTCCATATTTTCAATCCTTGAGTTTAGGCACAGAGAAGGACACTCGTAGAAATTATCAGTGTGCTATTCTGTGCTAAATCTTGTTTGTAGGGAGGGACAGAGTAGGACAGTGAGGGAAAGTGTCAGTGTGCTATTCTGTTCTAAAACTATTTTGCTGTTCCATATTTTCAATCCTTGAGTTGAGGGACAGAGAGGTACAGTGAGTGAAACTGACAGTGTGCTATTCTGTTCTAAACCAATTTTGCTGGTCCATATTTTTCAATCCTTGAGTTGAGGGACAGAGAGGTACAGTGAGTGAAACTGACAGTGTGCTATTTTGTTCTAAACCAATTTTGCTGTTCCATATTTTCAATCCTTGAGTTTAGGGACAGAGAAGGACACTCGTAGAAATTATCAGTGTGCTATTCTGTGCTAAATCTTGTTTGTAGGGAGGGACAGAGTAGGACAGTGAGGGGAAGTGTCAGTGTGCTATTCTGTTCTAAAACTATTTTGCTGAACCATATTTTCAATCCTTGAGTTGAGGGACAGAGAGGTACAGTGAGTGAAACTGACAGTGTGCTATTCTGTTCTAAACCAATTTTGCTGTTCCATATTTTCAATCCTTGAGTTGAGGGACAGAGAGGCACAGTGAGTGAAACTGACAGTGTGCTATTCTGTTCTAAACCAATTTTGCTGTTCCATATTTTCAATCCTTGAGTTTAGGGACAGAGAAGAACACTCGTAGAAATTATCAGTGTGCTATTCTGTGCTAAATCTTGTTTGTAGGGAGGGACAGAGTAGGACAGTGAGGGAAAGTGTCAGTGTGCTATTCTGTTCTAAAACTATTTTGCTGAACCATATTTTCAATCCTTGAGTTGAGGGACAGAGAGGTACAGTGAGTGAAACTGACAGTGTGCTATTCTGTTCTAAACCAATTTTGCTGTTCCATATTTTCAATCCTTGAGTTGAGGGACAGAGAGGTACAGTGAGTGAAACTGACAGTGTGCTATTCTGTTCTAAACCAATTTTGCTGTTCCATATTTTCAATCCTTGAGTTTAGGGACAGAGAAGGACACTCGTAGAAATTATCAGTGTGCTATTCTGTGCTAAATCTTGTTTGTAGGGAGGGACAGAGTAGGACAGTGAGGGAAAGTGTCAGTGTGCTATTCTGTTCTAAAACTATTTTGCTGTTCCATATTTTCAATCCTTGAGTTGAGGGACAGAGAGGTACAGTGAGTGAAACTGACAGTGTGCTATTCTGTTCTAAACCAATTTTGCTGTTCCATATTTTCAATCCTTGAGTTTAGGGACAGAGAAGGACACTCGTAGAAATTATCAGTGTGCTATTCTGTGCTAAATCTTGTTTGTAGGGAGGGACAGAGTAGGACAGTGAGGGAAAGTGTCAGTGTGCTATTCTATTCTAAAACTATTTTGCTGAACCATATTTTCAATCCTTGAGTTGAGGGACAGAGAGGTACAGTGAGTGAAACTGACAGTGTGCTATTCTGTTCTAAACCAATTTTGCTGTTCCATATTTTCAATCCTTGAGTTGAGGGACAGAGAGGTACAGTGAGTGAAACTGACAGTGTGCTATTCTGTTCTAAACCAATTTTGCTGTTCCATATTTTCAATCCTTGAGTTTAGGGACAGAGAAGGACACTCGTAGAAATTATCAGTGTGCTATTCTGTGCTAAATCTTGTTTGTAGGGAGGGACAGAGTAGGACAGTGAGGGAAAGTGTCAGTGTGCTATTCTGTTCTAAAACTATTTTGCTTAACCATATTTTCAATCCTTGAGTTGAGGGACAGAGAGGTACAGTGAGTGAAACTGACAGTGTGCTATTCTGTTCTAAACCAATTTTGCTGTTCCATATTTTCAATCCTTGAGTTGAGGGACAGAGAGGCACAGTGAGTGAAACTGACAGTGTGCTATTCTGTTCTAAACCAATTTTGCTGTTCCATATTTTCAATCCTTGAGTTTAGGGACAGAGAAGGACACTCGTAGAAATTATCAGTGTGCTATTCTGTGCTAAATCTTGTTTGTAGGGAGGGACAGAGTAGGACAGTGAGAGAAAGTGTCAGTGTGCTATTCTGTTCTAAAACTATTTTGCTGAACCATATTTTCAATCCTTGAGTTGAGGGACAGAGAGGTACAGTGAGTGAAACTGACAGTGTGCAATTCTGTTCTAAACCAATTTTGCTGTTCCATATTTTCAATCCTTGAGTTGAGGGACAGAGAGGTACAGTGAGTGAAACTGACAGTGTGCTATTCTGTTCTAAACCAATTTTGCTGTTCCATGTTTTCAATCCTTGAATTTAGGGACAGAGAAGGACACTCGTAGAAATTATCAGTGTGCTATTCTGTGCTAAATCTTGTTTGTAGGGAGGGACAGAGTAGGACAGTGAGGGAAAGTGTCAGTGTGCTATTCTGTTCTAAAACTATTTTGCTGTTCCATATTTTCAATCCTTGAGTTGAGGGACAGAGAGGTACAGTGAGTGAAACTGACAGTGTGCTATTCTGTTCTAAACCAATTTTGCTGTTCCATATTTTCAATCCTTGAGTTTAGGCACAGAGAAGGACACTCGTAGAAATTATCAGTGTGCTATTCTGTGCTAAATCTTGTTTGTAGGGAGGGACAGAGTAGGACAGTGAGGGAAAGTGTCAGTGTGCTATTCTGTTCTAAAACTATTTTGCTGTTCCATATTTTCAATCCTTGAGTTGAGGGACAGAGAGGTACAGTGAGTGAAACTGACAGTGTGCTATTCTGTTCTAAACCAATTTTGCTGGTCCATATTTTTCAATCCTTGAGTTGAGGGACAGAGAGGTACAGTGAGTGAAACTGACAGTGTGCTATTTTGTTCTAAACCAATTTTGCTGTTCCATATTTTCAATCCTTGAGTTTAGGGACAGAGAAGGACACTCGTAGAAATTATCAGTGTGCTATTCTGTGCTAAATCTTGTTTGTAGGGAGGGACAGAGTAGGACAGTGAGGGGAAGTGTCAGTGTGCTATTCTGTTCTAAAACTATTTTGCTGAACCATATTTTCAATCCTTGAGTTGAGGGACAGAGAGGTACAGTGAGTGAAACTGACAGTGTGCTATTCTGTTCTAAACCAATTTTGCTGTTCCATATTTTCAATCCTTGAGTTGAGGGACAGAGAGGCACAGTGAGTGAAACTGACAGTGTGCTATTCTGTTCTAAACCAATTTTGCTGTTCCATATTTTCAATCCTTGAGTTTAGGGACAGAGAAGAACACTCGTAGAAATTATCAGTGTGCTATTCTGTGCTAAATCTTGTTTGTAGGGAGGGACAGAGTAGGACAGTGAGGGAAAGTGTCAGTGTGCTATTCTGTTCTAAAACTATTTTGCTGAACCATATTTTCAATCCTTGAGTTGAGGGACAGAGAGGTACAGTGAGTGAAACTGACAGTGTGCTATTCTGTTCTAAACCAATTTTGCTGTTCCATATTTTCAATCCTTGAGTTGAGGGACAGAGAGGTACAGTGAGTGAAACTGACAGTGTGCTATTCTGTTCTAAACCAATTTTGCTGTTCCATATTTTCAATCCTTGAGTTTAGGGACAGAGAAGGACACTCGTAGAAATTATCAGTGTGCTATTCTGTGCTAAATCTTGTTTGTAGGGAGGGACAGAGTAGGACAGTGAGGGAAAGTGTCAGTGTGCTATTCTGTTCTAAAACTATGTTGCTGTTCCATATTTTCAATCCTTGAGTTGAGGGACAGAGAGGTACAGTGAGTGAAACTGACAGTGTGCTATTCTGTTCTAAACCAATTTTGCTGTTCCATATTTTCAATCCTTGAGTTTAGGGACAGAGAAGGACACTCGTAGAAATTATCAGTGTGCTATTCTGTGCTAAATCTTGTTTGTAGGGAGGGACAGAGTAGGACAGTGAGGGAAAGTGTCAGTGTGCTATTCTATTCTAAAACTATTTTGCTGAACCATATTTTCAATCCTTGAGTTGAGGGACAGAGAGGTACAGTGAGTGAAACTGACAGTGTGCTATTCTGTTCTAAACCAATTTTGCTGTTCCATATTTTCAATCCTTGAGTTGAGGGACAGAGAGGTACAGTGAGTGAAACTGACAGTGTGCTATTCTGTTCTAAACCAATTTTGCTGGTCCATATTTTTCAATCCTTGAGTTGAGGGACAGAGAGGTACAGTGAGTGAAACTGACAGTGTGCTATTCTGTTCTAAACCAATTTTGCTGTTCCATATTTTCAATCCTTGAGTTTAGGGACAGAGAAGGACACTCGTAGAAATTATCAGTGTGCTATTCTGTGCTAAATCTTGTTTGTAGGGAGGGACAGAGTAGGACAGTGAGGGAAAGTGTCAGTGTGCTATTCTGTTCTAAAACTATTTTGCTGAACCATATTTTCAATCCTTGAGTTGAGGGACAGAGAGGTACAGTGAGTGAAACTGACAGTGTGCTATTCTGTTCTAAGCCAATTTTGCTGTTCCATATTTTCAATCCTTGAGTTTAGGGACAGAGAAGGACACTCGTAGAAATTATCAGTGTGCTATTCTGTGCTAAATCTTGTTTGTAGGGAGGGACAGAGTAGGACAGTGAGGGAAAGTGTCAGTGTGCTATTCTGTTCTAAAACTATTTTGCTGAACCATATTTTCAATCCTTGAGTTGAGGGACAGAGAGGTACAGTGAGTGAAACTGACAGTGTGCTATTCTGTTCTAAACCAATTTTGCTGTTCCATATTTTCAATCCTTGAGTTTAGGGACAGAGAAGGACACTCGTAGAAATTATCAGTGTGCTATTCTGTGCTAAATCTTGTTTGTAGGGAGGGACAGAGTAGGACAGTGAGGGAAAGTGTCAGTGTAATATTCTGTTCTAAAACTATTTTGCTGAACCATATTTTCAATCCTTGAGTTGAGGGACAGAGAGGTACAGTGAGTGAAACTGACAGTGTGCTATTCTGTTCTAAACCAATTTTGCTGTTCCATATTTTCAATCCTTGAGTTGAGGGACAGAGAGGTACAGTGAGTGAAACTGACAGTGTGCTATTCTGTTCTAAACCAATTTTGCTGTTCCATATTTTCAATCCTTGAGTTGAGGGACAGAGAGGTACAGTGAGTGAAACTGACAGTGTGCTATTCTGTTCTAAACCAATTTTGCTGTTCCATATTTTCAATCCTTGAGTTTAGGGACAGAGAAGGACACTCGTAGAAATTATCAGTGTGCTATTCTGTGCTAAATCTTGTTTGTAGGGAGGGACAGAGTAGGACAGTGAGGGAAAGTGTCAGTGTGCTATTCTGTTCTAAAACTATTTTGCTGTTCCATATTTTCAATCCTTGAGTTGAGGGACAGAGAGGTACAGTGAGTGAAACTGACAGTGTGCTATTCTGTTCTAAACCAATTTTGCTGTTCCATATTTTCAATCCTTGAGTTTAGGGACAGAGAAGGACACTCGTAGAAATTATCAGTGTGCTATTCTGTGCTAAATCTTGTTTGTAGGGAGGGACAGAGTAGGACAGTGAGGGAAAGTGTCAGTGTGCTATTCTGTTCTAAAACTATTTTGCTGAACCATATTTTCAATCCTTGAGTTGAGGGACAGAGAGGTACAGTGAGTGAAACTGACAGTGTGCTATTCTGTTCTAAACCAATTTTGCTGTTCCATATTTTCAATCCTTGAGTTGAGGGACAGAGAGGTACAGTGAGTGAAACTGACAGTGTGCTATTCTGTTCTAAACCAATTTTGCTGGTCCATATTTTTCAATCCTTGAGTTGAGGGACAGAGAGGTACAGTGAGTGAAACTGACAGTGTGCTATTCTGTTCTAAACCAATTTTGCTGTTCCATATTTTCAATCCTTGAGTTTAGGGACAGAGAAGGACACTCGTAGAAATTATCAGTGTGCTATTCTGTGCTAAATCTTGTTTGTAGGGAGGGACAGAGTAGGACAGTGAGGGGAAGTGTCAGTGTGCTATTCTGTTCTAAAACTATTTTGCTGAACCATATTTTCAATCCTTGAGTTGAGGGACAGAGAGGTACAGTGAGTGAAACTGACAGTGTGCTATTCTGTTCTAAACCAATTTTGCTGTTCCATATTTTCAATCCTTGAGTTGAGGGACAGAGAGGCACAGTGAGTGAAACTGACAGTGTGCTATTCTGTTCTAAACCAATTTTGCTGTTCCATATTTTCAATCCTTGAGTTTAGGGACAGAGAAGGACACTCGTAGAAATTATCAGTGTGCTATTCTGTGCTAAATCTTGTTTGTAGGGAGGGACAGAGTAGGACAGTGAGGGAAAGTGTCAGTGTGCTATTCTGTTCTAAAACTATTTTGCTGAACCATATTTTCAATCCTTGAGTTGAGGGACAGAGAGGTACAGTGAGTGAAACTGACAGTGTGCTATTCTGTTCTAAACCAATTTTGCTGTTCCATATTTTCAATCCTTGAGTTGAGGGACAGAGAGGTACAGTGAGTGAAACTGACAGTGTGCTATTCTGTTCTAAACCAATTTTGCTGTTCCATATTTTCAATCCTTGAGTTTAGGGACAGAGAAGGACACTCGTAGAAATTATCAGTGTGCTATTCTGTGCTAAATCTTGTTTGTAGGGAGGGACAGAGTAGGACAGTGAGGGAAAGTGTCAGTGTGCTATTCTGTTCTAAAACTATTTTGCTGTTCCATATTTTCAATCCTTGAGTTGAGGGACAGAGAGGTACAGTGAGTGAAACTGACAGTGTGCTATTCTGTTCTAAACCAATTTTGCTGTTCCATATTTTCAATCCTTGAGTTTAGGGACAGAGAAGGACACTCGTAGAAATTATCAGTGTGCTATTCTGTGCTAAATCTTGTTTGTAGGGAGGGACAGAGTAGGACAGTGAGGGAAAGTGTCAGTGTGCTATTCTATTCTAAAACTATTTTGCTGAACCATATTTTCAATCCTTGAGTTGAGGGACAGAGAGGTACAGTGAGTGAAACTGACAGTGTGCTATTCTGTTCTAAACCAATTTTGCTGTTCCATATTTTCAATCCTTGAGTTGAGGGACAGAGAGGTACAGTGAGTGAAACTGACAGTGTGCTATTCTGTTCTAAACCAATTTTGCTGGTCCATATTTTTCAATCCTTGAGTTGAGGGACAGAGAGGTACAGTGAGTGAAACTGACAGTGTGCTATTCTGTTCTAAACCAATTTTGCTGTTCCATATTTTCAATCCTTGAGTTTAGGGACAGAGAAGGACACTCGTAGAAATTATCAGTGTGCTATTCTGTGCTAAATCTTGTTTGTAGGGAGGGACAGAGTAGGACAGTGAGGGAAAGTGTCAGTGTGCTATTCTGTTCTAAAACTATTTTGCTGAACCATATTTTCAATCCTTGAGTTGAGGGACAGAGAGGTACAGTGAGTGAAACTGACAGTGTGCTATTCTGTTCTAAGCCAATTTTGCTGTTCCATATTTTCAATCCTTGAGTTTAGGGACAGAGAAGGACACTCGTAGAAATTATCAGTGTGCTATTCTGTGCTAAATCTTGTTTGTAGGGAGGGACAGAGTAGGACAGTGAGGGAAAGTGTCAGTGTGCTATTCTGTTCTAAAACTATTTTGCTGAACCATATTTTCAATCCTTGAGTTGAGGGACAGAGAGGTACAGTGAGTGAAACTGACAGTGTGCTATTCTGTTCTAAACCAATTTTGCTGTTCCATATTTTCAATCCTTGAGTTTAGGGACAGAGAAGGACACTCGTAGAAATTATCAGTGTGCTATTCTGTGCTAAATCTTGTTTGTAGGGAGGGACAGAGTAGGACAGTGAGGGAAAGTGTCAGTGTAATATTCTGTTCTAAAACTATTTTGCTGAACCATATTTTCAATCCTTGAGTTGAGGGACAGAGATGTACAGTGAGTGAAACTGACAGTGTGCTATTCTGTTCTAAACCAATTTTGCTGTTCCATATTTTCAATCCTTGAGTTGAGGGACAGAGAGGTACAGTGAGTGAAACTGACAGTGTGCTATTCTGTTCTAAACCAATTTTGCTGTTCCATATTTTCAATCCTTGAGTTGAGGGACAGAGAGGTACAGTGAGTGAAACTGACAGTGTGCTATTCTGTTCTAAACCAATTTTGCTGTTCCATATTTTCAATCCTTGAGTTTAGGGACAGAGAAGGACACTCGTAGAAATTATCAGTGTGCTATTCTGTGCTAAATCTTGTTTGTAGGGAGGGACAGAGTAGGACAGTGAGGGAAAGTGTCAGTGTGCTATTCTGTTCTAAAACTATTTTGCTGTTCCATATTTTCAATCCTTGAGTTGAGGGACAGAGAGGTACAGTGAGTGAAACTGACAGTGTGCTATTCTGTTCTAAACCAATTTTGCTGTTCCATATTTTCAATCCTTGAGTTTAGGGACAGAGAAGGACACTCGTAGAAATTATCAGTGTGCTATTCTGTGCTAAATCTTGTTTGTAGGGAGGGACAGAGTAGGACAGTGAGGGAAAGTGTCAGTGTGCTATTCTATTCTAAAACTATTTTGCTGAACCATATTTTCAATCCTTGAGTTGAGGGACAGAGAGGTACAGTGAGTGAAACTGACAGTGTGCTATTCTGTTCTAAACAAATTTTGCTGTTCCATATTTTCAATCCTTGAGTTGAGGGACAGAGAGGTACAGTGAGTGAAACTGACAGTGTGCTATTCTGTTCTAAACCAATTTTGCTGGTCCATATTTTTCAATCCTTGAGTTGAGGGACAGAGAGGTACAGTGAGTGAAACTGACAGTGTGCTATTCTGTTCTAAACCAATTTTGCTGTTCCATATTTTCAATCCTTGAGTTTAGGGACAGAGAAGGACACTCGTAGAAATTATCAGTGTGCTATTCTGTGCTAAATCTTGTTTGTAGGGAGGGACAGAGTAGGACAGTGAGGGAAAGTGTCAGTGTGCTATTCTGTTCTAAAACTATTTTGCTGAACCATATTTTCAATCCTTGAGTTGAGGGACAGAGAGGTACAGTGAGTGAAACTGACAGTGTGCTATTCTGTTCTAAACCAATTTTGCTGTTCCATATTTTCAATCCTTGAGTTTAGGGACAGAGAAGGACACTCGTAGAAATTATCAGTGTGCTATTCTGTGCTAAATCTTGTTTGTAGGGAGGGACAGAGTAGGACAGTGAGGGAAAGTGTCAGTGTAATATTCTGTTCTAAAACTATTTTGCTGAACCATATTTTCAATCCTTGAGTTGAGGGACAGAGAGGTACAGTGAGTGAAACTGACAGTGTGCTATTCTGTTCTAAACCAATTTTGCTGTTCCATATTTTCAATCCTTGAGTTTAGGGACAGAGAAGGACACTCGTAGAAATTATCAGTGTGCTATTCTGTGCTAAATCTTGTTTGTAGGGAGGGACAGAGTAGGACAGTGAGGGAAAGTGTCAGTGTGCTATTCTGTTCTAAAACTATTTTGCTGAACCATATTTTCAATCCTTGAGTTGAGGGACAGAGAGGTACAGTGAGTGAAACTGACAGTGTGCTATTCTGTTCTAAACCAATTTTGCTGTTCCATATTTTCAATCCTTGAGTTGAGGGACAGAGAGGTACAGTGAGTGAAACTGACAGTGTGCTATTCTGTTCTAAACCAATTTTGCTGTTCCATATTTTCAATCCTTGAGTTTAGGGACAGAGAAGGACACTCGTAGAAATTATCAGTGTGCTATTCTGTGCTAAATCTTGTTTGTAGGGAGGGACAGAGTAGGACAGTGAGGGAAAGTGTCAGTGTGCTATTCTGTTCTAAAACTATTTTGCTGTTCCATATTTTCAATCCTTGAGTTGAGGGACAGAGAGGTACAGTGAGTGAAACTGACAGTGTGCTATTCTGTTCTAAACCAATTTTGCTGTTCCATATTTTCAATCCTTGAGTTGAGGGACAGAGAAGGACACTCGTAGAAATTATCAGTGTGCTATTCTGTGCTAAATCTTGTTTGTAGGGAGGGACAGAGTAGGACAGTGAGGGAAAGTGTCAGTGTGCTATTCTATTCTAAAACTATTTTGCTGAACCATATTTTCAATCCTTGAGTTGAGGGACAGAGAGGTACAGTGAGTGAAACTGACAGTGTGCTATTCTGTTCTAAACCAATTTTGCTGTTCCATATTTTCAATCCTTGAGTTGAGGGACAGAGAGGTACAGTGAGTGAAACTGACAGTGTGCTATTCTGTTCTAAACCAATTTTGCTGGTCCATATTTTTCAATCCTTGAGTTGAGGGACAGAGAGGTACAGTGAGTGAAACTGACAGTGTGCTATTCTGTTCTAAACCAATTTTGCTGTTCCATATTTTCAATCCTTGAGTTTAGGGACAGAGAAGGACACTCGTAGAAATTATCAGTGTGCTATTCTGTGCTAAATCTTGTTTGTAGGGAGGGACAGAGTAGGACAGTGAGGGAAAGTGTCAGTGTGCTATTCTGTTCTAAAACTATTTTGCTGAACCATATTTTCAATCCTTGAGTTGAGGGACAGAGAGGTACAGTGAGTGAAACTGACAGTGTGCTATTCTGTTCTAAACCAATTTTGCTGTTCCATATTTTCAATCCTTGAGTTTAGGGACAGAGAAGGACACTCGTAGAAATTATCAGTGTGCTATTCTGTGCTAAATCTTGTTTGTAGGGAGGGACAGAGTAGGACAGTGAGGGAAAGTGTCAGTGTAATATTCTGTTCTAAAACTATTTTGCTGAACCATATTTTCAATCCTTGAGTTGAGGGACAGAGAGGTACAGTGAGTGAAACTGACAGTGTGCTATTCTGTTCTAAACCAATTTTGCTGTTCCATATTTTCAATCCTTGAGTTTAGGGACAGAGAAGGACACTCGTAGAAATTATCAGTGTGCTATTCTGTGCTAAATCTTGTTTGTAGGGAGGGACAGAGTAGGACAGTGAGGGAAAGTGTCAGTGTGCTATTCTGTTCTAAAACTATTTTGCTGAACCATATTTTCAATCCTTGAGTTGAGGGACAGAGAGGTACAGTGAGTGAAACTGACAGTGTGCTATTCTGTTCTAAACCAATTTTGCTGTTCCATATTTTCAATCCTTGAGTTGAGGGACAGAGAGGTACAGTGAGTGAAACTGACAGTGTGCTATTCTGTTCTAAACCAATTTTGCTGTTCCATATTTTCAATCCTTGAGTTTAGGGACAGAGAAGGACACTCGTAGAAATTATCAGTGTGCTATTCTGTGCTAAATCTTGTTTGTAGGGAGGGACAGAGTAGGACAGTGAGGGAAAGTGTCAGTGTGCTATTCTGTTCTAAAACTATTTTGCTGAACCATATTTTCAATCCTTGAGTTGAGGGACAGAGAGGTACAGTGAGTGAAACTGACAGTGTGCTATTCTGTTCTAAACCAATTTTGCTGTTCCATATTTTCAATCCTTGAGTTGAGGGACAGAGAGGTACAGTGAGTGAAACTGACAGTGTGCTATTCTGTTCTAAACCAATTTTGCTGTTCCATATTTTCAATCCTTGAGTTGAGGGACAGAGAGGTACAGTCAGTGAAACTGACAGTGTGCTATTCTGTTCTAAACCAATTTTGCTGTTCCATATTTTCAATCCTTGAGTTTAGGGACAGAGAAGGACACTCGTAAAAATTATCAGTGTGCTATTCTGTGCTAAATCTTGTTTGTAGGGAGGGACAGAGTAGGACAGTGAGGGAAAGTGTCAGTGTGCTATTCTGTTCTAAAACTTTTTTGCTGAACCATATTTTCAATCCTTGTGTTTAGGGACAGAGAAGGATAGGCAGGGGACAGTGTCAGTGTCATTGTTGCTAAGCCTCCTGCACAATATACACCTGAAGGTAGCCCTTATTGCTGTTTTTCCCATCTCCCTGCAGGCCATCCATTAAAATGTCTGGAAGGCAACCAAGGAGAGGCAGACAGTCAGGAGGCAAAAAAAGAGGGCAAGCAGGCTCTGTGTCTGGGGGCAACAGTGCTGGTCGTGTACGCGGTGCATTGTCATCGGCACATGGCCATGGGACACGCTTGTCCTTGTTTTCGGCAGCTGGACATGTTGAGCCACATCATGCCGAAGACTTGGTAGAGTGGATGACCAAGCCCACCTCATCCTCCTCATCCTCTCTCACCCAGGCTCAGGGTACTGGCAAAGCAGCTGCCAAAGCGTCCTCTTCTCTGGTATCATTATCTTCATTAGTCAATCCTTCCCTAGACCCACCATGCCCTCCTCCTGAGGAGTCCCCCGAACTGTTTGAGCACAGTGTTGGGTACATGCTCCAGGAGGATGCCCAGCGTTTGGAAGGATCTGATGATGATACCCAGCTAGAGGAAGGCAGAAGCGTGAGAGCAGAGAGAGGGGATGCTCAAGAAGGACACCAATCTGGCAGTCATGTTCCAGCAGCTGCAGCATACTGCCAGATTGGCTCCAGTGATGAGGAGGGAGGGGATGATGAGGTCACTGACTCCACGTGGGTGCCTAATAGGAGAGAGGAGGAGGATGAGGAGGAGGCACATCTCCAACGAGGCAGGATGCCCTTGAGTGGCCAGCGTATGGGCAGCACACCGACGGAATCACACCGCAGAGCTCCGCCTGTGCAGGGCGCTGCCTCTGCCTGTCATTCAAAAAGTTCTTTGGTGTGGGCCTTTTTTGAGGCGAGTGCATCAGATCGCACAGCTGCTGTTTGCAACATATGTCTCAAGCGTATATCGCGTGGCCAAAACATCAGCCGCTTGGGCACCACATGCTTGATCAGACATATGTTGACCTGCCATGCAGCTCGTTGGCAAGCCTACCTTAAAGACCCACACCAAAGAACAAAGCTGACCTCTTCTTGCACCGCATCAGCTGGGATCTCCAACCCCACTATACCTTCACTCCTCTCTGAAACCTGCTCTGAGAGGAATGAAGGTGTAGAATTAGGTGTGTCACAGGCAAGTACTTGCGGGCACTCTGCTAGCAGTACACCAACGTCCGATTCTAGCAGGCAAATTTCCCTGCCCCAGCTGCTGGACCGTCAAAAGCAGTTCACTCCCAGCCATCCACATGCCCAGCGGTTGAATGCTAGCTTGGCTAAATTGCTAGCGCTTCAACTGCTGCCTTTTCAGTTGGTAGACTCGGCCCCCTTCCGTGAGTTTGTGCAATGTGCGGTTCCTCAGTGGCAGGTTCCCAAACGACACTTTTTCGCACGGAAGGCTATTCCGGCTCTCTACAGGCATGTGGAAGGCAATGTCTTGGCCTCGCTGGACAGGGCGGTCAGCGGTAAGGTGCATATTACCGCTGACTCATGGTCCAGCAGGCATGGACAGGGACGTTACCTTTCTTTCACGGCCCATTGGGTCACTCTTTTGGCAGCTGGGAAGGATGCAGGACAAGGTGCAGTAGTGTTGGAGGTTGTTCCACCGCCACGCCTCCAAAATGCTACTACTGGTTGTGACACACCTCTCTCCTCCACCCCCTCCTCTTCTTCTTCCTCCATGGCCTCTTCCTGTGGTTTGTCCTCGGAACCAGCGGTGCTCCGTAGGCGTTCAAGGGGCTACGCAAGTACGCAGGCAAAAAGATGCCATGCCGTGCTTGCGCTGGTGTGTTTGGGGGACAGGAGCCACACTGGGGCAGAGGTCCTGTCTGCTCTGCAGGGGCAGGCCGAGAGGTGGTTGACGCCACGCCAGCTTAAGCCAGGAATGGTGGTTTGCGACAATGGCACCAACCTCCTCTCCGCCCTCCGACAGGGACAACTGACCCATGTGCCCTGTATGGCTCACGTCCTTAACCTGGTGGTGCAGCGGTTCTTGGGCAGGTACCCGGGCTTACAGGATGTCCTGAGGCAGGCCAGGAAAGTCTGTGTGCATTTCCGCAGATCTTATAATGCCAGTGCTCGCCTGGCTGAGCTTCAAAAGGAGTTGAACCTGCCCAAGAACCGCCTTATATGTGACATGCCCACCAGGTGGAACTCAACGTTGGCCATGCTGCAGCGGCTGCACACGCAGCAGAGGGCCATCAATGAGTACCTGTGCGACTACGGCACCAGGACAGGGTCAGGGGAGCTCGGGTTTTTTTCACCACGCCAGTGGGGCATGATCAGGGATGCATGCACTGTCCTGGCACCATTTGAGGAGGCCACGAGGATGGTGAGCAGTGACAGTGCATGCATCAGTGACACTGTACCTCTTGTCCACCTGTTGGAGCACACACTGCGTGGAATAATGGACAGGGCACTTGAGGCAGAACAGAGGCAGGAAGAGGAGGACTTCCTTGCCTCTCAAGGCCCCCTTTACCCAGACACAGGAAGAGGAGGAGGAGGAGGAGGAGGATTGTGTCAGCATGGAGGTGGAGGCTGGCACTCAGCATCATCAGCAGCAGTCTTTTAGGGATGATTTACAGTCCCAAGAAACCAGTGGACTTGTACGTGGCTGGGAGGAGGTGGCTGCGGATCATGTCATCCTTAGTGACCCAGAGGACTCCGGACTGAATGCCTCAGCTAACCTACGCTGCATGGCCTCCCTGATCCTGCAAAGTCTGCGGAAGGATCCTCGTATTCTTCGGATCAAGGAGAGGGACCATTACTGGCTGGCCACTCTCCTTGATCCACGGTACAAGGGTAAGGTTGCGGACCTTATCGTACCGTCGCAGAGGGAGCAGAGGATGAGACAACTCCGGGAGGCCTTGCAGAAAGGTCTGTGCAACGCGTTCCCAGAGACTGGGAGGTTACAAACTCCTAGTCCTGGACAACGAGTTGCTGAGGCTTCGGGCAGTCAAAGAAGGAGCGCTGGGGAAGGTGGCCGTCTGACCGATGCGTTCAGACAATTCTTTAGTCCGCAGCCCCAAAGTATGATCGGTTCCAGCAACCATCGCCAGCGTCTGATATACATGGTCCAGGAATACCTAGGGGCAAGGTCAGACTTGGACACCTTCCCCACCGAAAATCCTCTGGCTTACTGGGTCTTGAGGATGGATCACTGGCCAGAGCTTGCACAGTATGCAATTGAGCTACTGGCCTGTCCTGCATTCAGCGTTCTTTCAGAACGCACATTCAGTGCTGCTGGAGGATTTGTCACGGATCACAGGGTGCGCCTGTCCACCGACTCGGTTGATCGACTGACTTTCATCAAGATGAACCAGTCTTGGATCACCACCAGCTACCACACACCAGATGCTGATATAACAGACTAATTGATTTTAAAATGTCACATCCCTTCAAGACTGATGCTGATGCTGAGTGCCTGTGCTGTTATGTTGACTGGCTATCCTCCTCCTCCTCCTCAATGATACGATTAACGATGATAGCTTGGAAGATCATTTTGGTTTATGGGTGACGCCACCAGTGGCTAAGGCCCAATTTTTCAGCCCCTGTTTAACAGGGGCGTGTAATTAAAATTTTTGATGCAATACTTTGCAACAGGCCTCATTGCTGTGCTCCAAGTACAGTATCTGTGAGGGGTTGCAGTGTTGTGCCACCAGTGCCAAAGGCCCAATTTTTCAGCCCCTGTTCAACAGGGGCATGCAATTATAATTATTGATCTAATAATTCACAGCAGGGCCCATTGCTGCGCCCACCAAGAGTAACTGTCAGGCCTTACAGTGTTGTGGCACCAGCACCACCATCACCACCACCACCAAAGGCCCAATTTTTCAGCCCCTGTTCAACAGGGGCATGCAATTATAATTATTGATCTAATAATTCACAGCAGGGACCATTGCTGCGCCCACCAAGAGTAACTGTCAGGCCTTACAGTGTTGTGGCACCAGCACCACCATCAAAGGCCCAATTTTTACTACCACTGATCAACAATTATATGTTATTACAATTCCTGATATTATACTTGACAGCAGGGCGTTCCAGCACCCACCAAGAATAACTGTGAGTGCTTTCAGTGTTGTGCCAACACCAACACCTAAGGGGCAAATTTCTGCAGAGTATATACGGAAGGTCCCTACTTTCAAACATCCAACTTACAAACTACTACTACTTGCAAACGGAAGAAGACAACAGGAAGTGAGAGGAAATCTACCCCTTGGAAGGAAAATTCTCTCCTGTAAGAATTAATATGGGAGAAAGGTGTCTCCTCTCTACTGATGCTTTATCACCAATCCTTGTTTCAATAAAAACACCACATTTCAAAAACAGTTGTCATTGGGACGCAAAGTGAGGTGAAATGTTCTGAACAAGGGCACAGACAGCAAAAAAAATGTGACAGGGGTGATAACCGTTCCCTATGTTTTACAAAAAGCTAAAAAAAAGGAATTTGCCATGGAGCTCCACTTAAACAATGCAGCTGTTCAAAATTATAAACAGATTCTACATAAGAACAAACCTACAGTCCCTGTCTTGTATGCACCGCCTGTATACGGCTGTTTAGAGTATATAGGTCCTTTTTTATTTTGTGTGCGGGGTTCCCCTTAATATCCATACAAGACCCAAAGGGGCTGGTAATGGGCTGGGGTAGGGGGGGGGGGGGGTTGATGGGGTAGCTATGCCATTTTTCCTAAAGATTTTCATCCATATTACCGGGACCAGACATTGCATTAAAGCCGCAAGCAGTTTTAAATGACTTTTTTCCCTTTAGAAATGTTATTTTGTGCAGGGACAGTTCTAAACACGGGAAACACGTGGCACTTCACAGGCATACTTTAGACACCCCCCAGGTACAATATTTAAAGGAATATTTGACTTTTTTTTTTCACTTTATGCATCATTAAAATGACTGCTCCCGGAAAACGTCCGTTTTTAAAACTTCTTTTTGCATTGATACATGTCCCCTGGTGCAGAAGCCGGGTTCCCAAACTCTGTTTCGGATAATAACATGGATAATAGTCGTTATAATTAGCACTTTAGAATTCGAACGTTCGCATCCATTGTATTTAATAGGGTTCTAATGTTCGTGCGAACTTTCGGTCCGTTCGCGGGTTCTTGTGCGAACCGAACCCGGGGGTGTTTGGCTCATCACTAGTCAGGAGTTATCAGGCTGATAACAGAGGAATGGTTCAGGAGAGAGCTATGGGACTTATCTCTTTGAAGAGAGATAACAAAATACTGCAGATATATGTGCCCAGCTCAAATGTGGTTTACATCCACTTTAAGTAAATGCATGGTCCCAGTATATTTCTTGGATTGCTTAAACCTTGTAATTTTTTCTAGCAACAGACCTAGATGTTAGTGGAGCTCAGTGCAATATACTTAATATTCCATGACAAAAGAAGTATCTTAAAGTGGATGTAAACCCACTCTCATCCTTTCTAAACTACTGCCATAGTGCTGATC
Source organism: Rana muscosa (assembly GCA_029206835.1). Lineage (NCBI taxonomy): Eukaryota > Metazoa > Chordata > Amphibia > Anura > Ranidae > Rana > Rana muscosa. The sequence continues at coordinate 514,746,791 of CM055116.1, read as the reverse complement.
TATAAGGATATAGATGCCTCCTGCATGTATCCTTACCTGTCAAATGTCTCCCCTCTGTCCGTTATAAGAACTGAACAGCAGATTCTGTGGGTGGATCTGTTGTCTGGAGCTCGGTGGGTGGAGTTGTGATGTAAGTAGACTCTCCGCCCACCTCTACACTCCCCTTGTCAAAATGCATTTTCTCCTGTGTATTCCTTCTGCTATGATCACTCACATCCAGTCAAAATCCAGAAAAGTAACCACATGACTTCAGAAAAGGAGTGGGGGTGGGAATTAAATAATAAAGCCTGTCTAAAGCTAGGGCACGAGATATGTAAATAACCTGTCACTCAAAGCAAGGGGGCGGAACGGACAAAGGTGTTTCTCTGTTTGTCCGATTATCTCACTGAACAATAAAAGAGGATTGCTCAGAGCTGGATTAACTCTTTGTGGCAAGACCTGGCACAAGTGATAGGAAATCTTATACTCTACATTGTGACAGCAAAAAAAAAAAGAAAAAATTTGGGTTTACATCCACTTTAAGTCAATTTCTCAAATACCAAGTAAGGAATTTATCTTTACCTACAGTATGTGTTGCTGCAATGCTAGTGTAAAGCCACCAGAGCCATTCACCAGTTCCACGTTGAGCCCGATGATGTTAGTAATTAAGGTATTTTAGCCAAGGTACTTTTTTTCCATGGACTCCATGGTCTCAGTTGATACACTTCATACACTGGGGGAAAAAAATTGTCATCATAGATATAAAACAAAAATCAAAAGCTGCACCAAAACTATACACTTCATGTCTTTTGAATGAAATTGCTGTCAGCATGGGGTAATGAGAAAAAAAAAAAAAACTCCACCCACTTATTTGGTAATCATGGGTAATACTTTAGACGGTTTTGTGATTGAGAAAGCAAGTATATTTGGTAAGTGGTCATGGGCTCTAATGCTAAGCAGTCACTGAACTTCTGAGCCAGTCTTTCATACCTCGCCATTAAATTTAGTAATGTGAAAATGTGGTTATTAACAATGTATTATTGGTAATAGCATATGCCAAAGCCCTTAACTTCACTGGAGTTTCTAAGTAAGTAGGCTAGCCTGTATTTTATGAGGTTGACTATGCTGGCATTAACAATCTGTGAAGGTGTTAACAGCTGTAGACTTCTTAGCACCTCTCATACCTCTCTATTTTCCATTTCAATAAATTTTTATTTTTCAATTCAAGACATGTACAGAAAATCTTAAAAAATTGTTGTTTAAACATGACAAAGGGTTATTTCCAATTGTTTATGTCACAATGTTCTCATCAAGAGATTAATTTTTTTTTAAAAAAAATGAAAAATAGGCATTCAGGGAAGTCACACCCCACCTGGACGCCCCTAACGGGATCATCCTGCGCCCAGGTCAGGCCCCCCCCCAGCCCGCCATCCTCATATGAAACCAATAAAAAGGAACTCGGAATCTTAATGAAGAACAGTACTACACTCATATACAATAACGCCCATCAAATTTAAGACTTGGAAATACCGCAATAAGAACACAGTAAATAATGATATCAAATCTTTGAATCATGTTTAAGCATCGAAACAAAAATAAAATAAAAATAAATAAAACAAAAGATAAAAGAACCAAGAAAAGATAGAATAGAAGAAGAAAGAAATAAGAAGAAATCACATGCCGAACACGAGGCCCTTTAGGAATAAGAGCGGTCAGGGTCATGCCTGACCTTCAAAGAAACGCCACAGAAAACTGCCCAAGGTTCCCATATTGCCTCAAATTTAGGGATTAAATTAGTTGATATGCTAACCATCTTCTCTTGAGCCATAATCCAAGAGATCTTATTGTGTATAGCCTTAATGGATACCCTGGGCTTCCTCCAAGATCTAGCAATAATAATTTTAGTCCCCAGAAGTATAAAGTGAATCAGTTTTCTAGTTGGTTTAGAAACGTTGGGAATATTGTCATTGAGAAGAGCAACAGAAGCTGACCTAGGTATTGAACACGAAGTGACCTTAAATATGAGATTAAAAATTTTCTTCCAGATCGGCCTGATCCTAGGACATTCCCACCAGATATGCACCATCGAGCCCAATAAATGGCAGCCTCTAAAGCAGTTGGGATCCGATTCTGGGTAGATGGATGCAAGCCTGATGGGAGTCATATACCATCTCATGACAACTTTTAAGTTAGCTTCCATGAGGGAGGTGTTCAAAATACTTTGGAATGAGCGAAAGTTGGCCTTTTGCCAGGATCCTAGATCCCAATTTAGCTGGAGGTCATCTTCCCATGCTTTCATGTATGAGGTTTTAGTAGCTGTACAAGTAAGTGAAGAGTAGATGACAGAAATGCCCCCCCTTTGTCCCACGGCCGATCCGCACCAGATCTCATAGTCCGTAAATTTGGGAGGAAGAGGTTTCTCCATCCAAATATCATTCAAGAATTGTGAAATCTGTTCAAATCTAAATTTTTCAGAGTCAGGGAGGTCAAATTTATTTAGGCAATGGGGCATGGTAATAGGACCCCGATTTGTAAAGTATTGTCCTATCCTATATAGACCTTTGTTTGTCCACCAACTGAAGGCCTCTGTATCCATACCAGGAAAGAATTTTGGATTATTAAAAATGTGTGCTAGTGGTTGTGTTACAGACACTAGAGTGGGAAGAGGACGGAGTCTGTCCCAAAGGGAAAATGATTGAGATAAGGAAGGGGATAAAATAGGTGGTCTCTGTCTTTGTGGGCACCAAAGCAGGTACTCTAAGGATAATTGTGGTACCGCTTGTTCTTCTATCAGTACCCAGTCCGGTTTTTCATTCTTGGAATAAAATATAGATAATTGTGCTAGTCTGGCAGCTAAAAAATAATTATATAAGTTAGGCAAACCCACCCCTCCCTTCTTCCTATTTAAATATAGGGTGTTTTGGGGAACTCTGTAACTAGATTTGCCCCATACGAATGTGAGAATTTTACTTTGTAAGGAATTTATCTGATCTTTCCTGATGGGAATGGGGAGGGAACGAAATAGATATAAAATTCTAGGAAGTAATGTCATTTTCACTGAATTAATCCTGCCCAACCAAGATAGTTCGAATTTGTCCCAATTTTTAAGATCTGTAATAATTTTATGGAATAGGGGAGGATAGTTACTTGTGTAAAGAGATTCTGTTCGAGCAGTCAGAAAGATTCCCAGATATTTAATATGAGAAGAATTCCATTCAAATTTGAAAGACTGTTTGATGAGGGAAACTATGGGTAACGGGAGGGAAATATTTAGTGCCTGTGACTTGGCAAAATTGACCCTGAGTCCTGAAATATTAGAAAAATCAGAAATTACTTTATAAAGATTCGGGAGGGAGGTAATGGGAGAGGTAAGAAAGAGAAGCAAATCATCTGCGAAAAGTCCGCATTTATGCATCTGATTCCCACAGGTTACGCCTTTAATGTCAGAATTTTGTCTAATGGCTATGGCCAAGCTTTCAATGACCATAGCAAAGACAATAGGGGATAGTGGACAACCTTGTCTTGTACCCCTGGCTATATTTATCGGAGAGGAATAATATCCCTGTATACGAATTTGAGCTTTAGGTTGAGAATACAGAGCTCTAATAACTCCCATAAAACGTGGGCCAAAACCCCATCGTTCTAATAGGGGAAAAAAGTATTGCCAGGATACAGAGTCAAAGGCCTTCTCCAGATCAAGTGCTAACAGGAAACCCTGTTGTTTTTGACCTCCGTCCCAGTTGGACTGCAAAAGGGAGATAATATCAATCGCTCTTCTCACTTGATCTGGGCCTTGTCTTCCTGGCATAAATCCTACCTGATCCTTGTGAATATATTTAGTAATAAAAGAGGAGAGGCGATTCGCTAAAATTTTAGTGAGAATTTTCAAATCATTATTTATCAAAGAAATAGGGCGATAATTGGAAACTTCTTCTGGGTTTTTATCCGGTTTGGGTATAACAGTAATGTAGGCTGTATTAAGTTGTGTACCTAATTGGGAACCCCTTGTAGTAAAATTAAAAATTTTTGTTAAATATGGGGTAAGGGTGTCCTTGAAGGCTTTGTAGTAGGGAGCTGATAATCCATCAGGTCCCGGGGCTGAACCCGCCCTGAGATCTTGAATTACTGCTGTAACCTCTTCAACAGAGAAGGGAGCTTCTAGGATATCTCTATGTTCCATATTCAAGGATGGAATAGGGAGGCCATCTAGGTATGAGGATACCGAGTTCATGGGTATATTTGAAGGGTCGCTATAGAGTTCGGAATAAAATGTCTGAAAAGCCTTTAGTATCTTTTCAGGGTTAGCCGTGGGGTCCTGTCCAGCAATGCGGATCTTAGGTATGGAATAAACTCTCGTTTTAGGAGACAATTTGGATGCCAACATTCTACCTATTTTACCTGTTTGAGTATAAAATTTATTACTTGTCCAACGGAGAGATTTCTCCGCTTTTGTAGTGAGTGCTAAATTGAGTTCTAGTCTACTCCTTTCAATCTTAGACAATAAGGATGGAGAAGGTTTCCTTTTATGCTGTGTTCTCAGGGTCCTGTATGATCTCTCCAATCTATCAATGCCCGCTTCCCTTTCCTTTTTGATTCTTGTCGAAATTTGGATAAGCTTGCCCCTAATAAAGGCCTTATGAGCAGCCCAAAGGACTTCAGCGGAAACATTTTCTATATCATTAAAGCTGAAGTATTCTTGAAGAGCTTTATCTATTTCCATTTGTATGGCTGGATCGGAAAGTAAAGACTCATTTAGTCTCCAATTACCCCCCTTTGATCTACCAGTTTTAATGCGTAGGAACATGACAACCATGGAGTGATCAGAAAGGACCGTGTCTTTGATAATTGACTTAATAACATCCGGGAGAATATAGGAAGGAACCAGGATATGGTCAATCCTAGAGTAGGTGTTGTGTGGGTGAGAGTAATGAGTATAATCTCTTATAGAAGGATTAGATTCTCGCCATACATCAGCTAGGCCTTTATCATGCAAAATTCTAGCTATTTTCAGGCTTATCTTAGTGGGTCTGGTTAATTGGGTCGAGGGGGGTTTGGATTTGTCCAACCCCTGATCAAATGCTGCATTGGAATCTCCCCCCCAAATGATTGTGCCCTCTAATTGAGGAGATAGGGTGTCCAGGATGAATCGAAAAAATGTATCTTGCCCTGAATTGGGGGAATAATATGAAATCAGAGAATATATTCGTCCCTCTATTGTGCCCTTAACCAGTATAAACCTGCCCTCAGGATCTTTGAAATCAGATATGAAACTAAACTGGCATGATTTTGAAATACAAATAACCACACCCTTGGTTTTCTTTTCGGCATTAGCTAAAAAAAATTGTGGGAATCGGGAGTGTATAAAGCTGGGATTGAATTGCCTAGGGAAATGGGTTTCCTGAATCATGAGTATGTCAATACCCAGGGATTTATAAGAGTCAAAGAGTTTGCGTCTCTTAACAGGGGAATTCATGCCTTGAACATTATGTGTAGCTATTTTGAGTGAACCTAGTACGGAATCAGCCATGGGACTCAGGGAGGGAGCTGCCATCGTCATCCACTATATCTACTTTACCGCAATACACCATCCTCAGGATCTGTAAGTGTTCTAGACGGGTAATCAAAAGCCAAAGGATCATGTTGCGGGTACCTTCAATTGAATCTGCAAAAACCAGAACTGCCAGGCATGTGATAATAGGATTAGAGATAGGAAAGGAGAAAAAAGGAATGAAAAAGTGGAAAAAATAAGAAGAGTAAAAAATTGTCATATAAAAACAGTAATAAAAAAATTTAATCAAAATTTTTAAAAACCGAAAAAAGGATGAAAACGATCTCGAGGAGGATAAAGTCCTCCCCAAAACTTCTACCAAGGTAGAAAATGAAAAGCCCGTTCCCTAAGGAAAAGGCTATTCCTTCCACAAAGTCTCTAGGAGACTCAGGGGAAAGGTGGAAGCACATGGGACCCACCCCAGCCAGGGCGCCCCTTAAAAAAAAATTAAAGACTTACTAGATCTACCATATTCAGGTCTGTCCGGAGGGACCCCCACCTCTCCCCCCTGAAGTGGATAGAGGAGCAAGAGTCTCACCCCCCCAAATTGGACAAAGAACTCTACAAGTAGTAGATCGAACTCAGAAAAATTGAGACGGGGATAAAAACCCCTTGCAATACATTTTGGAAAAATTTAAACAATCAGAACAAAAAAAAAAACATTCGTTCCAGACTCTTAGAATAAATCTTTCCTGGAACTCATGGGAATCGAGGAGTACAAAGTATAAATTGTGAGCTTGGGTCTCTTCAAGCGGGACCATTGTCTTTGGCTTTCTTGGTTCTTGCCCTGGTCCACAAGGGAGATTGAGGGCTGGTAGGGTTCGGTCTCTTTGAAGATTGTGGGCCACTTCGAGAAGTGTCCATGTCATTTTCTTGAGTGATGATCTTGAGATTCAATAACAGTTTTTCGCCGTCAGGAAAAGTAGAAAAGGAATGATTCTTCCCTTTGTAAGAGAATTTTACTGCAAATGGGAATGCCCACTTGTATTTAATGTCTTTTTGTATGAGGGCTAGAAGTAGAGGCTTCATTGCACGTCTGCGTTGCATTGTAGAGGGAGAGAGGTCTGCATATAATTGGATTTTATGACCCAGGCATAGAATCGTAGACATATTTCGCGCCTTGCTCATAATTTCCTCCTTTATCGCATAGAAATGGGGTTTAATTATTATGTCTCTCGGTAGACCATCTTTCCTTAGAGGACCTAAGGCCCTATGTGCTCTATCTAGCTGCAGGCGGTCTTGTGGAATTTCTGGGATTAGGGATTGAATCATATTTTGAATCGCTGCCGGGATGTCAGTTATGGTTTCTGGAAGTCCTCTAATACGGATATTATATCTCCTGGACCTATTTTCCAAATCGTCGATCCTAGACAAAGCTGTATCTAATTGTTCTTGAATAAAATGGACTTGTTCTGCATTTTGATTTGTGGCGGACACTGTTTGATCCAACTTACACTCTATGTTCTCAATTCTGGCTCCTAAATTCTGAAAATCAGCCTTTAATTCTCCCGTGATTTTAGCCGCAGTTTGAGAGAGGCCCCTATCAAGTAATTCAGCCAGGGTCTGGTACAAGTTGGCCATAGAAAATGTAGATGTATTGGTCAGAGAGCTGACAGGACAAGAGCTGTCCTGATCCATAATAGGATTAGCCAAAGGGGTTAATGCTGAGTTCTCCTGAAAATGTTCCCTCAGGGGTTCATGAGGGGGATGAGATGGAGAGATAGTCTGTATAATAAAGCCAAATGCATGTGAGGAACATTGTTGGGCTATCAGATCTGCCATATTAATTCCCTTTGAATTTACCTCAGCACTGACACAAACAATCTGTGACTCGGCGGCCATCTTGGATTTTCGGGCGGAATTTCGATCGGCCGTTGCGGCTTCAATTGAGCCGTAAAAATTATTATTTATAGATGGGGGGGTGCCCGGGAGTCTGGGGGTTCTGTGGATACCAGTGGTTCCAAATTTCGTTCAGTAGAACCGGAGTTATGGGCGCCGCTGTGCTGGGGTGGTGAGGAGCTACTGGCTCAAGCAGCCATCTTCAGAGCTCCGCCCACAATAATGATACCTCTCTATTTTCAAAGATGTGAGTAATCCATTTATATTTTGATGATATGTTTTGCAATACTTAGTGGAATTTTTATGGATAATAACGATTTTAATTACATTTGAATAAAGCTGTTGGAATTTTTGTTATGTTCAAAACTGAGAGCTCTGCCTTTTTTCAGACATTTTTGCAGTGGATTCTTAGAGTATCTGGAATATATAGAAATGCTACATACCTACAGTACATATTTTTACATTAGTCTGTATGAGCTGTTGGTTTCTCAGAAACGTACAACTCCAACAAACATCAAACTAATAGCAGGGCCGTTATTAGTATTGTGGACTCATTTACACTTGCTTTTGACTTTACCACACAATAAAAAGCGCCTACCGCTTCAACATGTTTTTTTTCATGTGTTTTTTCTGCGTTGCTTCTGTGATGCTTCGGTGGTGCTTTGATGATGTTTCGGTGGTGCTTTTTTAACCAGTTGTCAACCAGCCGCCGTCAATTGACGGCGGCAGGAAGACACTGTTATCCTGGGCGGACGTCATATGACGTTGCGCCTTTAACCACTTCAATACCATGCACTTATACAGCTTCCTGCCCAAGCCAATTTTGAGCTTTCAGCACTGTCGCAATTTGAATGACAATTGTGCGGTCATGCTACACTGTACCCAAACAAATTTTTTATCATTTTGTTCCCACAAATAGAGCTTTCTTTCGGTGGTATTTGATCGCCTCTGTGATTTTTATTTTTTGCACAACAAATAAAAAAAGAGCGATTTTTTTAAAAAAAACTAAGTTTTTCTTTGTTTCTGTTAATTTTTTTTGTAAATAAGTACCTTTTCTACTTCAATGACGGGAACTGATAAGGCGGCACTGAAGGGCACTGATAAGGCGACACTGATGGGCACCGATGAGGTGGCACCAATGAGGTGGCACTGATGAGGTGGCACTGATGGTCACTGATGATGGGCACTGATAGGCGGCACTGATGGGCACTGATATGTGGCACTGGTATGCTGCACTGATGGGCACTCATAGGTGGCACTGATTGGCACTCATAGGCGGCACTGATTGGCACTCATAGGCGGCACTGATTGGCACTCATAGGTGGCACTGATGGGCACTTATAGGCGGCACTGATGGGCACTTATGGGTGGCACTGATAGGTGGCATGGACGGGCACTGATAGGTGGGCACGGATGGGCACTAGTAGGTGGCATTGGTGGCACTGGTGCCCAGCAATGCCAGCCACCACACATTGTGAAAGTGCCAGTCAGTGCCCATTTGTGGGCACTGATTGGCATATTTTTTTAATGTTTTTATTTTATTTTTATTTTTTTACTACATGTGGATGGCCATGGGGGCCATCCACATGATTGGGGCTTCCCTGGTGGTCCTGGGGGGCTTCCCTGGTGGTCTAGTGTGGGTATCCGAGGGGGGGCTGCGCTGATAAACAATCAGCGCGAACCTCCCCTGTCAGGAGAGCCGCCGATCGGCTCTCCTCTACTCGCGTCTGTCAGACGCGAGTGAGGAAAAGCTGATCAACGGCTCTTCCTGTTTACATTGTGATCAGCCGTGATTCGACACGGCTGATCACGTGGTAAAAAGCCTCGGAGGCTTTTTACCGAGATCAGTGTAGCGGTGGGTCAGACTGACCCACCGCTCCACCGATCGCCACGATGCGCGCCCCCCCAGGCGCGCGGCGGCTGTTATCCCGCAGGAAGTCATATGACGTCCAGTGTGGATAACTGAACCACTTCCCGGACGTCAATCTGCTATTGACGGGGCAGGAAGTGGTTAAAGTCCACTAGGGGGTGCGCGCGCGCCGCCGCATCGCTGGGCACCCAATGCGCGTGCCCGGCGGCCGCGATGGTTGCTGGGCACCCGCGATTGCCCAGTAACCGAGCAGGACCATGGATCTGTGTGTGTAAACATTCATTCATTCAAAGTGTGACAGCACTGAAAGCTGAAAAATCGCTTGGGCAGGAAGGGGGTTTTTGTGCCCGGTAGGCAGGTGGTTAAAGCGTTAATTAGGTTTGGCAGATGCCCTGTGTGTGTGTGTGTGTGTTGATATATCATACCTGCAATTTCTTTAAAACAAAGCAAAGCTAAAGCTAAATAAAAGCCTCTCAAATGCGTCAGGTGTTTCAAGCGAACAATGTCATAGACTTCTATGGAGGCTTTGAAGCACCACTAAAGTGACATGGGGTATGACTTTTAAAGCGAAGCAAAGTATATGCAAGGTGTAAACAGGACTGTAAGCTTACTGTTTTATTTAGTGACAGGAGCTTTGACTGGCGTTCAGAGAGCTTTAACCACTTGACCACTGGGCACTTAAACCCCCTTAATAACCAGACCAATTTTCAGCTTTCGGTGCTCTCACATTTTGAATGACAATTACTCAGTCATACAACACTGTACCCATATGAAATTTTTGTCCTTTTTTCCCCACACAAATAGAGCTTTCTTTTGGTGGTATTTAATCACTGTTGGGTTTTTTATTTTTTGCGCTATAAGAGAAAAAAGACTGAAAATTTTGTAAAAAAATGATTTTTTTTTCGTTTCTGTTATAAAATTTTGCAAATTACTATTTTTTCTTCATAAATTTTGGCCAAAATTTATACTGCTACATATCTTTGGTAAAAATAAGTACAAATTGGTGTATATTATTTGGTCTTTGTGAAAGTTATAGAGTCCACAAGCTATGGTGCCAATATCTGAAAATTGATCACACCTGAAGTACTGACGGCCTATCTCAATTCTTAAGACCCTAACATGCCAAAAAAGTACAAATACCCCCCAAATGACCCCTTTTTGGAAAGAAGACATTCCAAGGTATTCAGAAAGAGGCATTGTGAGTTTTTTGAAGTTGTCATTTTTTCCCACAATTCTTTGCAAAATCAAGATTTTTTTTTTCTCTTTTTTTTTTTTCACAAAATTGTCATATTAGCAGGTTATTTCTCACACACAGCATATGCATTCCACAAATTACACCCCAAAACACATTCTGCTATTACTCCCGAGTATGGCGATACCACATGTGTGAGACTTTTACACAGCGTGGCCACACACAGAGGCCCAACATGCAGGGAGCACCTTCAGGCGTTCTGGAGCACCAAGGCCAATTCTGACATTTCTCTCCTACATGTAAAAATCATAATTTATTTGCTAGAAAATTACATAGAACCCCAAAACATTATATATGTTTTTTTAGCAAAGACCTTAGAGAATATAATGGTGGTTGTTGCAACTTTTTATCTCGCACGATATTTGCGCAGCAATTTTTTTAACGCGTTTTTTACGGAAAAAAAATGTTTTGTGCTTAAAAAAAAAAAAAAAAACAGTAAAGTTAGCCCAATGTTTTTGCATAATGTGAAAGATGAAGTTACGCCGAGTAAATAGATACCTAACATGTCGCCCTTAAAAATTGCACACACTCGTGGAATGGCGCCAAACTTTGCTACTTAAAAAATCCCCATAGGCGACGCTTTAAATATTTTTACTGGTTACATGTTTTGAGTTAGAGAGGGCCAAAATGATTGCTCTCGCTCTAACGTTCGCAGAGATACCTCACATGTGTGGTTTGAAAACCGTTTTCATATGTGGGCGGGACTTACGTATGCGTTCGCTTCTGTATGCGAGCTCACGGGGACAGGGGCGCTTTAAAAAAAAAAAAAATATTTTATTCTTCATTTTACTTTATTTATTTTAGTTTGACATGTTTTTCCGCCCTAAACATTTTTTTGATCACTTTTATACCTATTACAAGGAACGTAAACATCCCTTGTAATAGGAATATGGCATGACAGGTCCTCTTTACAGTGAGATATGGGGGGGGGGGTGTCAATAAGACCCCACATCTCACCTCTAGGCTGGGAAGCCTGAAAAAAATACAAAAAAAAAAACAACAATCCTGGCTTTGATCGTAGCGGTGAGTCGGTAGAAGCACCGGAGGGCGGCGGGGGGGGACATCCCCTCTCGCCTCCCGTAAGAATGATCAAGCGGTGGAACAGCCGCTATGATTGTTCTTATGGTGTAGGGAATCGCCGGCTGAAAAAGCTAATATCTGAATGATGCCTGTAGCTGCTCCAATCATTCAGATATCCCCGCACAAAGTCAAGGACATCATATGACGGCCGGAGGGCGGGAAGTGGTTATTGCAGAGTATTGCCGGGCATTGCGGAGTATTGCCGGGCATTGCGGAGTATTGCTGGGCATTGCGGAGTATTGCCGGGCATTGCGGAGTATTGCAGGGCATTGCGGACTATGGCAGGGTATTGCGGTGTATGGCAGGGTATTGCGGTGTATGGCAGGGTATTGCACGGGTATTGCACAGGGTATTGTGGAGGGTATTGCACAGGGTATTGTGGAGGGTATTGCAGAGTATTGTGGAGGGTATTGCAGAGTATTGTGGAGGGTATTGCAGAGTATTGTGGAGGGTATTGCAGAGTATTGTGGCGGGTATTGCAGAGTATTGTGGCGGGTATTGCAGAGTATTGTGGCGGGTATTGCAGAGTATTGTGGCGGGTATTGCAGAGTATTGTGCAGGGTATTGCAGAGTATTGTGCAGGGTATTGCGCAGGGTATTGCAGAGTATTTTGCAGGGTATTGCAGAGTATTTTGCAGGGTATTGCAGAGTATTTTGCAGGGTATTGCAGAGTATTGTGCAGGGTATTGCAGAGTATTGTGCAGGGTATTGCAGAGTATTGCACCAGGGTATTGCAGAGTATTGCACCAGGGTATTGCAGAGTATTGCACCAGGGTATTGCAGAGTATTTCGCAGGGTATTGCAGAGTATTTCGCAGGGTATTGCAGAGTATTGCACCAGGGTATTGCAGAGTATTGCACCAGGGTATTGCAGAGTATTGCACCAGGGTATTGCAGAGTATTGCACCAGGGTATTGCAGAGTATTGGCAGGGTATTTTGCAGAGTATTGGCAGGGTGTATTGCAGAGTATTGGCAGGGTATAGCACAGGGATGGCTGAGCAGGGATGGATGGATGGCTGGATCTGTGACTGCAATTGTCACAGATCCAGCCCACAGCGCTGCTGCCTTGATCTGCACCCTCCCCTCTCCTCTCACACTGTACCGATCGGTACAGAGAGGGGAGGGAGGAACCGGCGTCATCAAATGACGCCGGTCTGTTTACAAGTGATTGCTCCGTCATTTGACGGAGCGATCACGTGGTAAACGGCCGCTATCAGCGGCGATTTACCGCGATTCGTGATCCGCCGGGTCCTCTGGACCCGGCGGTCACGGAGTTTCCCGTGTGCGCGCCCCAGGGGGCGCGCGGGAGCGCGATTCTGGGAGGACGTTATATAACGTCCTCCCAGAGTTAAGCAACCACCTTGTCGACGTTATTTGTCGGCAGGTGGTTGTTAAGTGGTTAAAAAAGCTTGTCCCAAGCCTTGTTTTGAAGCAAGTGTAAATTCCTTTATAACAGTTTGTCCCCAGATTAGCAGTGGAGAGATGTTGCTATCCCTATTGATTTATTGTATGACGTGTACTCTAAAAAGGTTTATTAACCCTTTTATGACAGAGCCTCGTTTTGCGATTTGGTGTTTACGAGTTAAAATCATGTTTTTTTGCTAGAAAATTACTTAGAACCCCCAAACATTATATATATTTTTTTCTAACATCCTAGAGAATAAAATGGCGGTCATTGCAATACTTTCTGTCACACCGTATTTGCGCAGCGGTCTCACAAGCGCAATTTTTCTGGGGAAAAAATACACTTTTTTGAATAAAAAAATAAGACAATAAAGTTAGCCCAATTTTTTTATATTGTGAAAGATAATGTTACGCTGAGTAAATTGATACCCAACATGTCATGCTTCAAAATTGCGCCTGCTCGTGGAATGGCGACAAATTTGACACTTAAAAATCTCCATAGGCGACGTTTAAAAATTTATACAGGTTACCAGTTTTGAGTTACAGAGGAGGTCTAGTGCTAGAATTATGGCTCTAATGATCGTGGCGATACCTCACATGTGTGGTAAACATATGCGGGCCCGACTTACGCAGGCGTTCGCTTCTGCGCGCAAGTTCGGTGCTTTAAAAATCTTTTTTTTATTATTTATTTTACTTTTCATTTTTTATTTTTACACTGTCTTTTAAAAAAAAAAAAATTGGGTCACTTTTATTATGTAAACATCCCTAGTAATAGAAAAAAAGCATAAAGGACCTCTTAAATGTGAGATCTGGGGTCAAAAAGACCTCAGATCTCATATTTACACTAAAATGCAATAAAAATAAATACAAATAAATTACATGTAATATTTTTTTTACAATTTTTTTTTTTCCCCTTTAAGACCATTGGGCGGAAGAGACATTAGACGTCGCTTCTGTCCTCCAATGCTATGGAGCAGAGTGGGGGCCATCTTTCCCTCACTAGGCTCCAGGCTGTTGAGGGAAAAGCACCCGATCGTCTCTGCCGCTACCGACGGCTCTCGCCCGATAAAAGTGATCTCACAGTGAATTCGCCACTGAGACCACTTTTATCTGAAAGCCAACCACCCGCAGAAGAAGAGGATATGGCTAGTTGCTGCCATAACAATGGTATTCCTCTTCAAACAGCTGACGTATAACGATGGCAGGCGGTTGGCAAGTGGTTAAAGATGTAATATATTAAAGCAAAAATTGAATAGATGCTGGAGAACCTATTTATAAGAATGATTTTAATACACATATACACTGCTCAAATAGATTAAATGAACACTTTTTAATCAGAGTATAGCATTAAGTCAATAAACCACTTAAAGAGGAAGTAAACCCTCCGAACAAAAACGGGAAAAAGACAAACCCTGCAAGACAAAGGCATAATCAGCCAATATGCATAGCATACTGGCTGATTATGTATTACTTACCTTAGATCGAGGCCCCCGCAGCGGTCCACGTCTCTCCTTCCGGAGCCGACATGTTGTCCCGGAGTGACTTCCTGTTATCGCCGCTCCAGCGCTGTGATTGGCCGGAGCGGCGATGACGTCACACGCATGAGCGCTCGGGCTGACAAGAACCCATTCAGAAAACCGGCAATGATGCCGGCCCGCTACTGCTCATGCGTGTGACGTCACGGTGCTGTGTTTTACAGCAAATATCCCCTTAACCGTGTAGGTTAAGTGGATATTTCTTGCACCTACAGGTAAGCCTTAATCTAGGCTTACCCGTAGGTGCAAGTTGTGTGGTTGGGTTTACAACAACTTTAAGGACAGAGCCTCATTTTGAGATTTGGTGTTAACTGGTTTAAAACAGGATTTTCTCCTAGAAAATTACTTTAAACCCCCAAACATTATATATATATATATATATATATATATATATATATATATATATATATATATATTCTAACACCCTAGAGAATAAAATGGCGGTCATTGCAATACTTTCTGTCACACCGTATTTGCGCAGCGGTCTTACAAGCGAACTTTTTGGGGAAAACATTCACTTTTTTTTATTAAAAAATAAGACAAGAGTAAAGTTAGCCCAATTTTTTTTTTTTATACTGTGGAAGACGATGTTACACCGAGTAAATTGATACCCAACATGTCACGCTATAGTAATAGTAATAGGCCAGTTATAATTACCATTTCTCCTCATAGTGAAGTTCAAGTTCCAAAGAAAGAGGCCTGGAACTATTTGTGACCATTGTGCTACCTTTTCATATGCCACTGATTACAGAAAGCAAAAATGCTCACGCTGCTTAATCTTTTGGAAAATGTTTTTTTATTTTTTTTTATTGATCTTTTCATCTTTTGACCTGGGAGTTTTGGGTGTTTTCTCTTGACAGAACAACATTTTTGACATCAGTAGAATGACAGGCACTGTATAAGTTAAATTCCACTTACTAAAAGCATCACTTTAGTATCATCTAGCTTTATCTCATTATTTTGGGATGTTTTTATGAAAAGGTATTTTCCAACATGTACAAAACGTTTACAGAGTAATCGGCCCAAACAATCTATGGGTAGCGTTAAGCTGACCTTACACCAGTAGAATTTTGTTTGAATGTTTGTATCGAAATTCTGAAAATGGTTTGTCAGAACATTATTTTGTATCATTATGAAGTCAACCAATTTAGTTTGAAAGCATTTAAAATTTTGTCCAGACCAGCTCTGTGAATGAAATCCCAGACATAATCAGGTTTTATTACGATTTATACGATTTTCCTGAACGTAAACCATGTCCACAGTATTTTCTTTGTTTGGGAAAAAATTTCCATTCTGGTCTAATTTTCTTGTCATTATGCTTAAAAATGAATACTAAATTGACCCCACTAACCATTAGCAAATCGAATTAACGTTATCAAATCGTATAGCTTTTAAGATGAAATTCTACTGATGTATGGCCAGCTTTAGACTACATGAACTATTAGGATATATTATATATTTTACTATATATACGATATATATTTTTTACTACTTATTGACTTTATTGACCAGTGCCACCCTTTGAGGGATTTCTCCATTTCCATTTAATAGGGATGATGGCATTTATCCACTATAGCCATATTCCATATTGAACCACTAGGAGAGCAAACCTACAACAAAAAAACAATGCAGACTGTGAAAAGATACTGATTTGTATTCTAACATGATCAAGGTCAGAAACCTTTTGTAGTTCAGTGATTAAAACCAAACAGATCATCAGTTGGGGTTGATAATATTTTTAATTAATCAGTTAAGAAATGTTTGCTTAAAAAATCTTCAAACAAATGAATGGTGTTAAGGAAATATCTTTCACACACATTGCAAGCAGCGAACTAAGAATACAATGTACTTAGTAGGTTTGTTTGTGTGTATTGAGAACAATACCAGTCCAAGTGCTCAAGATAATTTAGTCTTATCAAGTTATCTTTGATTATGTGTGGTTTCATATGCTCAGCAACTAATTATGTTCAAATGAATACATCCCTCTAAAATCCATTGAATGTAGAATAATAAACTAGGTTTTTCACTTCAATGGTGATCAAATGGAATTTTTCCTGAAACAAGTATAGGGGTAGGTTAAGTTATATGATATTGGCATAGGCATATTTTGTAAGTATCACTAATAATAAATATGTCCTGTAGGGGATGCAGGATGAGACACTCCAAGTTGAGCTCAAATGTTCTCTTTTCCACTCCACAAGGAATTATTTGGGGCAGCAGTCCCTGTGGATGCCAAGGATTCATGGTTATTTTGAGGATGGGCACATCTTTAAGGCTGGGTTCAGACATGCTGCGGCTCACAGCAGGGGGTCCGGTGCGTCCCTGTTCTCCGATTCATGCGCGAATCAGGTCCGAATTTCGGCCTGAACTCGCACCTGATTCGGAGCCAAAGACGCACAGGACCCTTTCCAAATCTAGACCGTGGCCGCCCCGGAGGCGCGTGAACCAGTTCCATTGATAGTCGGTCACACTTTCCTGTCAGGCGAATTGGATGCAGGGAAACCCACATCGAATACGCATAATTGTGAACCCAGCCTTAGTTGTCTATGAGATCTACTAGTGTTTGCCTCCATTATTTTAGTATGCTGAAAATTGACAATTTTATAGACCAAAATTACTCTCACCATTGAGAAATTCCAATTCAAATATCAAATAGCTGCTACTATAGAAGTTGTGTAAGGCTGGCGGTACATGCATCACATTTCAGCCGATTCATGCTGAATCAACAAAAAAATTTGCTCTATGGTCGATTTTTCAATTGTCTTTTAATAAAGGAGCTGGGTTGAAAGCTGACAGCTGAACAGCACCTGCATCCAATCAGATGCAAGCACTGTGTGGGTATTCTGACACCCAATTCCAGGGGCAGTATTTGTGTCAAGCCTTAGATGGCTTGAATTGTAGTTAAAATTTGATATTTTGGATATTTTTCTAGTAGACTCGCTGTGAGCTTTTCCATACGCATGATATAATTTAATTCAGACATCCATTCTTTAATGCTAGGTACAACATTAGAATCCGAATGTCTAGGTATGATAGCCCTGGTTGCAGCAAAAATAATACATGTTAAGCCCTTTTTGGCTGTCTGTGGCAATCCTGGAAAGATGGAAAGGCCGATTCCGTTAGTTCGGGTAAGCTGTTGCCTGTAATATGTGCAGTAAGTCTAAATACAGCCTACCAAAACGGTCTCAATTGCGGATACCCCCACCACAGGTGTAACTTTGTGCCATGTTTCCTGGCACAGCGCCAACAATGGGCTGAATAACTAGGTAACATATTTTGTAATCTATCGGGACATTGATACCACCTGGATCCCTTGTATCTGAACTGAGAGGCTTGATTTATATGTTAGAAAAAAATACTTTCCCAGTCTTCTAATAAGAGTGATTGGCCTGTCATAAAGGCACTTTATGTTATAGGGTGACAACGCTCTGTCCTTGTCTGACAATTGTGGTTCTGCTTTGGTACCCTATTACATTGGATTCTGGTAGAGATTAAAGTGGCCATTTTAACATACATTCTGCAGGTAAGGTCTACTATTGTCATCACCATCAGAAAGAATCAGAAATGAGGCCCATTTTACACTGGCGTGACATGCACTCTGACCTTGAGAGCACAAGTCGCATTGCAAGTCGGGCCCCATTGAGTACAATGGAACCGTTCTAATAGGAGCGACTTGAGGCACTCCGAAAAAGGTTCCTGCACTACTTTTGGTGCGACTTCAGTACGACTTGCATTGACTTCTGTGAAAGAAGTCGTACGCAAGTCGTGCCAAAGTCACGCTGGGATGACGGCTTCAAAGTCACGGCAGTGTGAGCCGGGCCTAATTCCCTGAATAACAATGTGCAGCTATCCCTGAACAACCTGCTGCAAAGAGTCTAAAGACCAGCAACACTGAGACGCAACAACGAATAAAAAAAAGAGTGAAAACAAGTTTTTTGTTAAAAACAATTGCAACTGATTACGAAAAATTTAAGTTTCATTCAGTAAAGCTGGAATTACACATATAGACTTTTTTTCGTCCAGCCTGCAGTCCTCAAGCCACATTATACAGTATAGATTGGCAAACCTCCCAGTGTGCCAATTGTATTTAAAATACCCAATCAGCAGGTTGCATATGATTGGATGCAGCCACTTTTTGGACAACAATTTTCCTCCCGACTTCTTTCAATTTTCAGTCAAGGGATGTCAGGCGGGTGCCAATTAATGAGAACATTTTTGCCGTTTCCAAAGGAACCAGCTGAATTTCGTACAGTGTGTGGCCAGCTTTAGTTTATACTTCTACTTTGAGGAACACTGCTAGGAAGTTCTTTTTTAACCAGTCTAATTGCTTGCATAGCTTCTAAAAGTTTACTGGACTTTTAATGTTTCTTTCTCAGTTAAAAACAATTAAAATAAATGGTGCCTCAGCTTAATCCTGGCCCACAGTGTCACTTACTTTCATTTATATTATTTCCCACAGAAAAGCTGTAGGCTCAGATCTTAATCAGGTTCCTTAAAGTCTGCATGCATGGCATTATGTGGGATTCGGCGAAAGTCAAACACGTTCTTCAATATTTTAATGCATATTCACGTTTCATAAAAAGTTGGCAGCTGTCGCAATAAATGAGACTCTGTCAGCAGGAAAGTGATTTACTATTCACATGGTGATCACTGTATTCTGTCAGGCTATGTTTGAGATGTCAGGCCTATATAAAGAAAGGGAAATAAACTGGTTAGGATAAGAAAGAAAGGTATCTGTTCAATTCTGATCTTCTTATTGTCTGCATCTAGGATAAACCGATGCAAAGCACACAAATAAATATCACCTCTACCATGATTTTCTTTCTTTTATACTGCAATAAATTGTTGAAAGGGGATGTCTGATTGATTTCTATGAACAAGGGAAGAATATCAAGATGAGAAAGTTGGCAAAGTCTCCCAGAGACATTGATTTAAAAAAAAAAAAAAAAGTCTTGGTGCCAGAGATGAACAGATCTATCAAAATACGCTCAGCCAGAAATCTGATTTGTGGGCCAGATATTCACTGCTCAGTGAATGGGGACTCCTACGCAGTTCACTAGCAAGATATGAAAGTCCATTTGTAAACTCCTGTAGTCTTTAAGTGAAGCCTCATGCTCAGAAGCCATGGTTGACAGGTGACAGTAGGGACGCAAAAAGCAATACAGACCTGAAAGAGTTTCTAACCCTTTCTCACTCAGAAATCAAAACTGGCTTTAGATACACCTACCGGTAATTTATTTCAGCACACTTTCTCACAAACAAGATTGTGATGAGTTCTTGCAGCACAAAAGTGTGTACAATGTTGGACAGATGCCTCACCATCTGCTGTGCCCCATGAGACATCTGCCCACCTTTCACCAGCATAACATGGGCCTTTTAACCCTGACTTCCCCCGGCCTCCAGGCTAGTCCTCCACTGTCTGAGAGGGTTACCTTGTGCAATGTTTAAAGTTTAATCAAACAGTTTTCTGTAATAAAAAACATTTTGAATTAACATGTCCTATATAAAAGTGTGTAGCGTTCTGTATCTGAAATACTGTCAGTTGGAAAGTCTATTGCTGATCTCACATGCTACTCAATTTAATAGAGAATCTGAATTAATCTAGAAATAAGTGTTTTTAAGGAAACATCTGTTTTTAGTTTTGGACAGTGGGGTATAGTTAAGAAAGAAACCCAATTCAGGCAGCACAGTGGTGTGGCAAAAGGGTCACTGGGTCAAATCCCAACCATGACACAACCTGCCTGGAGTTTGCATGTCCTCCCTGTGCCTGCGAGTGGTTCCTCCAACACTCCAAACATATGCTGGTAGATTAATTGTCTCCTGTCTAAATTGGCCCTAGTATGTGTATGTATGAATATGAGTTAAGCAGGGACTGATGTGAATGTGCAATGTATAGGTAAAGCACTGCGTAAGTTGACAGCATTATATAAGTACCTTAAAGAGGAAGTAAACCCTCTAAAACTTTTTCTGCAAAACAAACCCCTGCAAGAGAAAGGCATAATGAGCTAGTATGCATAGCATACTAGCTCATTATGTGGCACTTACTTGAAATCGAACCCCCCGACGTCCTCCTCATTCTCCTCCGCCGCCATGTCCCCTCTGAGCTTCTTCCTGGTATCGCCGCTCCAGCGCTGTGATTGGCCAGAGCGGCGATGACGTCACACGCCTGCGCTAGTGCGCCTGCGCCGTTGTCTACGGCGCACATGCGCCGTAGACATCGGTGCTGTGTTTTCAGCAAATATCTCCTTAACCGTGTAGGTTAAGGAGATATTTCTTGCACCTACAGGTAAGCCCTAATCTAGGCTTACCTGTATCTGCAAGTTGTCAAAGTGGGTTTACAACCACTTTAAATAAATAAATACATTTGGGGTCTGTGGTGGGGGTGGGAGTGGGTCTAGGAGGGGAACCTCCAGTGGTTCAAGCAACTTTTTGGGGGAGGATTCACACTGCTTTGTCATATTATTCATTTTTATGTCCAATAAATTGAATTTTTTTCAAAACTGGTATCTTCAGTAAATGCATATTTCCTTCCTGGTGTTTTTTTTTTGTATGGACTCTACTAGGAGCCAGTCTGCTCAGCTGGGAATCTGTCCCCTGATCCCCGCTATACAGGCGGATGATCACTCCGCTATCCTATATGGGTGATCGGATGTAAATGGACCGCCTGTCTGTTTAAACCGATCTGTTTAAATGGATCTGATCCGCCAGACGGATATGGAACGGATCCCCCATCCATCTGATTTTGGTGTATAAGTTCGGATCTGATGTTGGCAGATATCTGTTGATACCCGCCGCACCATAGAGGACAATAGTTGGCCCAATTGGGCCCACCTAAAAACAGACAGGTGGACCCAGGGCAGCCATCAGAAATGTTTGGGCCCCTTATCCAGCTTTAGGTCTGCCCCCCCCCCGGGCCTGACCAAAAACATTCCTTAAGGCCCGCCCACTGCCTGTTCCACCTAATCCACCCACTGGCCATCCCACCAAGTTCTACAGTGCACCCACTTTTATTTTAATACTCTTACAACCTAATATATCCTCCATCCCATGTCCTCCTCCTTCTCCATCCCATGTGCTCCTCTTCCAGTCCTATCTCCCCCATCACATGTCCTTTTTCTTCTTCAGTCCCATCTCCTCCATCCCATGTCCTCTTGCTCCTCCAGTCCCACCTTCTCCATCTCAAATTCTCCTCCTTCAGTCCCATCTCCTCCCATGTCTTCCTCCTCCAGTCCCATCTCCCCCCACCCCATGTTCTCCTCCTCCATCCCATGTCCTCTTCTTTCTCCAGTCCCATCTCCTCCATCTCATGAAGGGATGAGCCGAACACCTCCCGGTTCGGTTTGCATCCAGAACATGCAAACGGACCGATAGTTTGCGTGAACTTTCGAACCCCCTTAAAGTCTATGGGACTCGAACGGGAGAAATCAAAAGTGCGAATTTTAAAGGCTAATATGCAAGTTATTGTCCTAAAAAAGGTTTGGGGACCCGGGTCCTGCCCCAGGGTACATGTATCAATGCAAAAAAAAGTTTTAAAAACTGAAGTTTTTTCAGTAGCAGTGATTTTAATGATGCTTAAAGTGAAAAAATAATAGTGAAATATTCCTTTAAATATCGTGCCTGGGGGGTGTCTATAGTATGCCTGTAAAGTGGCGCGTGTTTCCCGTGTTTAGAACTGTCCCTGCACAAAATGACAATTCTAAAGGAATAAAAGTAATTTAAAACTGCTAGCGGCTTTAATGTGATGTCTGGTCCCAGCAATATGGATGAAAATCATTGAGAAAAACGGCATGGGAACCCCCCCCCCTCCAGCCCATGGGAACCCCCCCCCCCCCTCCAGCCCATTACAAGCCCCTTTGGGTCTTGTATGGATTTTATGGGAACCCTGCACCCAAATAAAAAAAAGGAAAGGCCCTATATACTCTGAACAGCAGTATACAGCCGGTGCAAACAAGACAGGGACTGTAGGTTTGTTCTTAAAGCGGAGGTTCGCCCTAAATTTTAACTTTACATTAACAATCTCCCTGCATAATTTACATACACATTTCACTTACCTTTTTTTTTCGTTCGGCTCTAATAAAGGTGAATCAGCTGTACAATTTGGCACTTCCGTCTTTTCCTCCCGCGGGAGTAGGCGTGTATTAAGTTTCCCCGGCCGCGCTGTGTGTCATGGGAGGTCTGCGCAATGTCTCCTGGGAGCAATCTGACATGCTTCCCAGGAGATGCGTTCCAGCGAAATCTCTCGAGATTTCACTCGTCACGTGACTCAACTACCCGGTCACGTGACGAGGGCGGACATTACCTGCACAGCTGATTGGCTAGGACAGGAAATGTTGACGGCGCTGCTCGTGCGCGAGATAGAGCGGTGAATGCGGGGAGGCGCGCATTCACCGCTACCCGGAAGTCCGTGCTTGTGGGCTTCAGGATGCCCACAAGCAAAATGGAAAAGCTATGGATCACTGTATTAAATTATTTATTCTGAAAGAAAACGGGTGGGGGATGAATAAAAACGCCAGACGAGTGAGTACTACATTGTAATCTCTATCCAAATTGAATGGACTAAAAAAAAAAAAAAAGATGGACCGCGGAACCTCCGCTTTAAGTAGAATCTGTTTGTAATTTTGAACTGGTACATTTTTAAAGTGTAGCTCCAGCCAAAAAAATCTATTTTTAAGCTTTTTGGAAAACATAGGGAAGGGTTATCACCCCTGTAACATTTGTTTTGCTGTCTGTGTAACTTTTCAGAAGATTTCACCTCACTTTCTGTCCCAATGACAATTGGATTTTGTAAATTTGGGGTTTTGAGGAAAACAAGGATTGGTGATAAAGCATCAGTGGAGAGGAGACACGTTTTTCCCATATTAACTCTTACAGGAGAGAATTTCCCTTCCTAGGGGTAGATTTCCTCTCACTTCCTGTTGTCTCCCTCCGTTTGTAAGTAGGAGTCGTTTGAAAGTCGGATGTTTGAAAGTAGGGGCCTGCCCTATGTACTCTGCAGAAATTTGGGCCTTAGGTGTTGCCACAATACTGTAAGCCCTCACAGTTACTCTTGGTAGGCGCTGGAATGCCCTGCTGTGAACTATTATATCAAGAATTGTAATTACATGCCATTGTTGAACAGTGGCAGAAAAATTAGGCCTTTGGTGGTGGTGGTGCTGGTGCCACAACATTGTAAGTCCTCACAGTTACTCTTGGCGGGCGCAGGAATGGGCCCTGCTGTGAAATTCTAGATCAAGAATCAAGAATTGTAATTACATGCCCCTGTTGAACAGGGGCAGAAAAATTGGGCCTTTGGTGGTGGTGGTGGTGGTGTTGCCACAACACTGTAAGCCCTCACAGTTACTCTTGGTGGGCGTAGGAATGGGCCCTGTTGTGAAATATTAGATCAAGAATTGTAATTACATGCCCCTGTTGAACAGGGGCAGAAAAATTGGGCCTTTGGTGGTGGTGGTGTTGCCACAACACTGTGAAGCCTCGTACACACGAACGAGTTTCTCGGCAAGAAAGGACAAGAAAACTGCCGAGATAGCTTTCTTGCTGAGAAAATCGTTCGTGTGTATGGTTTCTCGTCGAGAAAACTGACCAGAATCTCGACGAGAAAAATAGAGAACCTGCTCTCTATTTTCTCGTTGAGATTCTCGTCGGCATGTTTCTCGACGAGAAAAGTGTGTGTGTGTGTACACTTACCTGTCGCCGTGGAGACCCGCGCATGCTCGAATTGACTTTGACGCATGCGCGGTAGCTTCCTAGGCATAGGTAGGGTGTAGCAAGATGGCGGCGACGGCATCAAATGTGATGAGCGCATGCTCGTCGTAGTCGATGACGTCACCGCGTTCGCTCCATTCAAAGAACCGCGGGTTCTTTGAATGGAGCGTGTGTACACTCGGCCGGGACAAGTTTCTTGTCCAAGAATCTCGTCAAGAAAAACGACGTGTTTTTTCCTGACGAGATTCTCGGCCATGTGTACGAGGCCTTAGCCCTCACAGTTACTCTTGGTGGGTGCAGGAATGGGCCCTGCTGTGAAATATTAGATCAAGAATTGTAATTACATGCCCCTGTTGAACAGGGGCAGAAAAATTGGGCCTTAGGCACTGGTGCTGGTGCCACAACACTGCAACTCCTCACAGATACTCTAGTTGGAGCGCAGGAATGAGCCCTGCTGCAAAGTATTGCAGCAAAAATTGTAATTAAACGCCCCTGTTAAACAGGAGCAGAAAAATACGGCCTTAGCCACTGGTGGCGGTGCCCAGAAACAAACATGTTCTTACAAGCTATCAACATGAACATTGAGGAGGAAGAGGATAATCACTCAGCATAACAGGATAGTCACTCAGCATCAGCATAGGCAGTCTTGAAGGGATCTCACATTCAAAAAAAAATTATTCGGTTACATCAGCATCAGGTGCTTGGTAGCTGGTGATCCAAGACTGATTCATTTTTATGAAGGTCAGCCGATCGACCGAGCCGGTGGACAGGCGCACCCTGTGATCGGTTACAAAGCCTCCAGCAGCACTGAATATGCATTCCGAAAGAACGCTGGATGCAGGACAGGCCAGTAGCTCAATTGCATACTGTGCAAGCTCTGGCCAGTGATCCATCCTCAAGACCCAGTAACCCAGAGGATTTTCGGTGGGAAAGGTGTCCAAGTCTGATCTTGCCCCTAGGTATTCCTGCACCATGTGAATCAGATGCTGGCGATGGTTGCTGGAACCGATCATACCTTGGGGCTGCGGACTAAAAAATTGTCTGAATGCATTGGTCAGACGGCCACCTTCTCCACCGCTCCTTCTGTGACTGACCAAAGCCTCAGCAACACGTTGTCCAGGACCAGGAATTTGTAACCTCCCAGGCTCTGGAAACGCATTGCAGAAACCTTTCTGCAAGGCCTCCCGAAGATGTTTCATTCTCTGCTCCCTCGGCGACGGCTGGATAAGGTCTGAAACCTTACCCTTGTAACGTGGATCAAGGAGGGTTGCCAGCCAGTAATGATCCCTCTCCTTGATACCATGAATACGAGGATCCTTTCGCAGGGTTTGCAGGATCAGGGAGGCCATGCAGCGTAGGTTTGCTGAGGCATTTGGTCCGGAGTCCTCTGGGTCACTAAGGACGACATGATCCGCAGCCACCTCCTCCCAGCCACGTACAAGTCCATGGGTTTCTTGGGACTGTAAATGATTCCTTGAAGGCTGCGGCTGATGCTGAGTGCTAGGCTCCACCTCCATGCTGACACAATCCTCCTCCTCGTCCTCTTCCTGTGTGATAGGCGGGCCAGCAGGAACACTGTCTGGATAAAGTGGGCCTTGAGAGGTAAGGAAGTCCTTCTCTTCCTCCCTCTGTTCTGCCTCAAGTGCCCTGTCCATTATTCCATGCAGCGTGTGCTCCAACAGGTGGACAAGAGGGACAGTGTCACTGATGCATGCACTGTCACTGCTCACCATCCTCGTGGCCTCCTGAAATGGTGACAGGATGGTACATGCATCCCTGACCCACTGACGTGGCAAAAAAAAACAAAAAAACAAGCTCCCCTGACCCTGTCCTGGTGCCACAGTCGCACAGGTACTCATTGATGGCCCTCTGCTGCGTGTGCAGCCGCTGCAGCATGGCCAACGTTGAGATCCACCTGGTGGGCATGTCACAGATTAGGCGGTTCTTGGGCAGGTTGTATTCCTTTTGGAGGTCAGCCAGGCGAGCACTGGCATTATATGACCGGCGGAAATGCACACAGACTTTCCTGGCCTGCCTTAGGACATAATGTAAGCCCGGGTACCTGCCCAAGAACCACGTAAGGACGTGAGCCAAACAGGGCACATAGGTCAGCTGTCCCTGTCGGAGGGCAGAGAGGAGGTTGGTGCCATTGTCGCAAACCACCATTCCTGGCTTAAGTTGGCGTGGCGTCAACCACCTCTGAGCCTGCCCCTGCAGAGCTGACAGAATCTCTGCCCCAGTGTGGCTCCTGTCCCCTAAGCACACCAGCTCAAGCACCGCATGGCATCTTTTTGCCTGCGTACTTGCGCAGCCCCTTGAACGCCTACAGAGCACCACTGGTTCTGAGGACAAATTAGCACAGGAAGAGTCCCTGGAGGAAGAAGAAGAGGAGGGGGTGGAGGAGAGAGGTGTGTCAGGATCACCACTAGTAGCATTTTGGAGGCGTGGTGGCGGGACAACCTCCAGTCACCCAGTGGGCCGTGAAAGATAGGTAACGACCCAGTCAATGCCTGCTGGACCATGAGTCAGCAGTAATATGCACCTTACCGCTGACTGCCCTGTCCAGCGAGGCCAAGACATTGCCTTCCACATGCCGGTAGAGAGCCGGAATCGCTTCCGTGAAAAAAAGTGGCGTTTGGGAACCTGCCACTGAGGCTACATAGTTACATAGTTAGTCAGGTTGAAAAAAGACACACATCCATCCAGTTAAACCATAAAAAAAAAAAAAAAAAATCATACAATCCCATAAACCTAATTCTATACCCACAGTTGATCCAGAGGAAGTCGAAAAACTCCAGAAGAGCACGATCCAATTTGCTACAGCAGGGGAAAAAATTCCTTCCTGATCCCGAGAGGCAATCGGATATTCCAGGGATCAACTTTACCTATAAATGTCAGTACCCATTTATATTATGTACATTTAAGAAAAAATCCAGGCCATTCTTAAAGCAATCTACTGAGCTGGCCAGAACCACCTCTGCAGATAGTCTATTCCACATTTTCACAGCTCTTACTGTGAAGAAACCTTTCCATATTTGGAGGTGAAATCTCTTTTCCTCTAGACTTAAAGAGTGCCCCCTTGTCCTTTGTGTTGAACGTAAAGTGAATAACTCAAAACCAAGTTCACTATATGGACCGCACATTCCACAAACTCACGGAAGGGGGCAGAGTCTACCAACTGAAAAGGCAGAATTTGAAGTGCTAACAATTTAGCCAAGCTAGCATTCAACCACTGGGCATGTGGATGGCTGGGAGCGAATTTCTTTCAGCGGTGCAGCAGCTGGAGCAGGGAAATTTGCCTGGTACAATCGGACATTGGTGTACCGATAGCAGATTGTCCGCAAGTACTTGGCAGTGACACACCTAATTCTACACCTTCATTCCTCTCAGTTCAGGTTTCTGAGAGGACTGAAGGTATAGTGGGGTTGGAGATCCCAGCTAAAGAGGAGCAAGGAGAGGTCCGCTTTGTTCTTTGGTGTGGGTTTTTTATGTACGCTTGCCAACGGACTGCATGGCAGGTCGACATATGTCTGGTCAAGCATATGGTGCCCAAGCGGCTGATGTTTTGGCCACGCGAGATACGCTTCAGACATATGTTGCAAATAGCAACAGGTGCGATCTGCTGCACACGTCTCAAAAAAGTCCCACACCAAAGAACTTTTGGAATAACGCGCAGAGACAGCAGCGCCCAGCACATGCGGAGCTCTGCGGTGTGATGCAGTTGGTTGGCTGCCCTTAAGCTGGCCCCTGGAGGGCATCCTGCCTTGTTGGAGATGTGCCTCCTCCTCCTCCTTCTTTCTCCTATCAGGCACCCACGTAGAGTCAGTGACCTCATCATCCCCTCCCTCCTCGTCACTGGAGCAAACCTGGCAGTATGCTGCAGCTAGGGGAACATGACTGCCAGTTCGCTGTCCTTCTTGGGCACCCCCCCTCTCTGAGATCACGTTACTGCCTTCCTCAAGATGGGTATCATCTTGGGAGCCTTCAAAACGCTGCGCATCCTCCTGCAGCATGTACCCAACACTGTGGTCAAACAGTTCAGGGGACTCCTCAGGACATGGTGGGGCTAGGGAAGGAGTGACTGATGCCATTGAGCCGATGGAAGAGGCCGCTTTGGCAGACAAAGTACCCTGAGCCTGGGTGAGAAAGGATGAGGAGGATGAGGACGGCTTGGTCATCCACTCTACCAACTCTTCGGCATGTTGCGGCTCAACATGGCCAGCTGCCGAAAAAAAGGACAATCGTGCCCCACAGCCACGTGCTGATGAGGATGCACCGTGTCCACGACCAGCACTGTTGCCTCTAGACACAGAGCCTGCTTGCCCTCTTTTATTGGCCTGTGTGTGTCTGTCTCTCCTTGTTTGCCTTCCAGACATACTGTTTTTGATGTATTGGAATAGGTACACAAGGAATTGTCTGCAGTCAGCCCAGTATACAGTACACTGACTAAATATACTGCAGCTTAGCTCAATCAACTGCCTGTATTATTAGGAATAGAACAGGAATAGTCTGCAGTCAGGTTTACCTTCACACTGAGCCCAGTATACAGTACACTGACTTAATATACTGCAGCTTAGCTCAATCAACTGCCTGCCTATATTATTAGGAAGAGAACAGGGATGGTCTGCAGTCAGCTTTACCTGCACACTGTGCCTGCCCAGTATACAGTACACTGACTTAATATACTGCAGCTTAGCTCAATCAACTTCCTGTCTGTATTATTAGGAAGAGAACAAGGATGGTCTGCAGTCAGCTTTACCTGCACACTGAGCCCAGTATACAGTACACTGACTTAATATACTGCAGCTTAGCTCAATCAACTGCCTGTCTGTATTATTAGGAAGAGAACAGGGATGGTCTGCAGTCAGCTTTACCTGCACACTGTGCCTGCCCAGTATACAGTACACTGACTTAATATTATATGTATATATATATATATATATATATATATATATATATATATATATATATATATAGTATATACACAACTCCTGGGATGCATATATATATATATACTAAATACACTGACTGCAGCTACCTGAATCGCCTGCCTGCTCTATCTAACTGAAATGAAATGACACTCTGACACTCTCTCTATCTCTCTCAGACTCATACAATGCCGCAACACACTACACAAGGCCGACACGCAGGCAGCCTTATATAGTGTGGGACGTGTACCTACTTCCCTGAGCCATGATTGGCCAAAGGCACCCTTCCTTTGGCCAATTGTGGCTCTCTGTGCTGACGGCACTGTGATTGGCCAAACCATGCCGGTTATAGTGCATGCTTGGCCAATCATCAGCCAGCAATGCACTGCGATGACGCAGTGAATTATGGGCCGTGACGCACCACTCGAATTTGGCATGAACGGCCAATAATGTTCAATATTCGGCGAACGAGCGAACAGCCGATGTTCGAGTCGAACTTGAGTTCGACTTGAACCCGAAGCTCATCCCTAATCTCATGTCCTCCCGCTCCTCCAGTCCCTTCTCCTCCATCCCACATCCTCCTCCTTCTGCAGTCCCATCTTCGCCATCCCATGTCCTCCTCCACCATTCCCATCTCCTCCATCCCATGTCGTCCTTCTCCAGTCTCCTCTCCCCTCTATGTCAGTCCTCTCTTGCAGTGTACTCCCTCTGTAGCCCTTCTATCACTTCTGCGCCGTCAGTACAGCCCAGATCCAGTCCAGTGTAATCTTTCCAGTATGAAGAAGAGAGGAGTGTGGAGGGTATGACAGTGGCAGAATGGGGAAGTCTGTCGGGTGACCAGGGAGGGATGTTGGGCAGATAAGGGTCAGAGTGATGTCCGACAGCTGGATGCATGCAGTGGTCTGGGGGTGATGCAAGCTGGGGGGAGTAGGGCGCTGAGAAGTGGTGCGATAGTGATGTCTGTAATCAAAAAAACGATTGTGCTCATCTATGTATTAATATATATAACAATACATAATACAAAATTGGTACTCAAACAAAACAATTAAGAAATTAAGTTATGACAATTAATTTAACCCTGTGTTATCCAAGCTCTAAATCTGTACAATCAATATTGTAAACTCATCACATAAACACAGGGTTAAATGAATGGTCATAACTTACATTCACATTATTTGGACTGAGTGGTTGGGGGATGTTTATATAGATAGGGCTGTGTGCTAGCTTGGGAGATATCTGTCACACTGGCTGTCTCTTGGTCCTCCGTCTCTCCTTATCACTGCAATACCTACAAGACAAACCCTAAAATAAACTTTGGCAGCTTTTCTTCCAAGGAGATTTTGCTCAAAAAAAAAAGTCAGCTCACCTCCTCCCTGTAGTGTGAGCAGTCATCCAGCAGTAGCTACAGTGTGCTCTGCCCCCCTCAGCACACCGCACTGGTGACCGGAGGAAGGGGGGGGGTTGAGTCAGAGAGCTCACAGTGCAGGAGATAGGGAAGGGGGAGAAAGGAGCTTTGGAGATTCTAAATACATACACCCCAGCCCAGTGTATGTATTTAGAATAAATTACACTGCTGCTGTCCACACAGTGGCAAGTATACCCCCCTCCACTTACCCTGGGCCCTCAGTCCACCCTTGGTCAGAATGGAGGAGGAGCCTAGGCTCCATCGGCTAGGTGTGCTGTTTTGATAAGCAGGCGACGCCTGTCACAGAGTGCTGCATTGTGGCGCCGGTGCGGGGAAAGTGCCCAGAGAAGCAATCCCTGCTTTGGCCCCTAGGGACGCCTTGGCCCCCTACAGGTGTATGGGCTGTACCCCCCGATGGCGGTCCTGGGTGTATATGATCGATCCACACGCGTGAAAGGGGCCTAAAAGAGAAATATGGCCAAAGCTTTTTTGGTCATACTTTTCTTGTGGGTCACAGGAGTATACTTACTTTTGCTCTCCAGCGACCAGGAGTCAGCTGACAATGGGCTATTGCCCGCTATCAGCTGATGGGGCAGAGCCGCTCCAGGCTCTGGAAAGATCCCAATAATATTGTCCAGATCCACCCAACTGCCTGATTGACAGCTGGTTCCGCCTCCCAATGTGTGGCTGAGAGCCAAGTCAGACTGCTCCAGCCCCTCACCTGTCCAGCACTTCAGTGAGAGCTGGAGGAGCAGAGCAGAGAGAAGTGAATGACAATCAATGCTCTTCACTCCGAGGATACCCAGAACTGTGTGATAAATGGTGAGTTCTCGATGTTAGATCTGACATAGGACAGCTGCAGCATCACTCTAATGCTACAGCATAGAAGTGAGTATGAAGATGTGTTTTTTTCAAAGTGTATGCTTCTCCTTTAATTCCTATCCAAGGGGAAGTAAGAGGAGATCTCTACAAAGTGGGAAGATATCCCATCCATCCCTTTCTGTGCTAGAGTTATTGGTCAACCAGGCCCATGGGTGAGAATAGATTTCCCCAGAAGGGACATGGACAGCAACAGAAACCTGACAAGGGCTCTAACACAACCATACATTACCCAAATCCTTAAAAATATGTTGACTTTACATACTTTAGGATCACATAAGTGCAGATAAGAAGACAAGAAAGAATACCTGTCAGTTATAGGATACCCATATAACAACAATAACGACAATATTTTTTAAAATATTATGACTCATGCACACAAGCACATGAAGGGCGTACAATTTTTAAGGTTTTGCATACAGCTGCCTATAGAAAGTAGGGTTGCACCAATACCGTTATTTTACTGGCAAGTACGAGTACCAGTTCTTTCGGTCAAATACTCGCCGATACTGAGTAGTGATACGTTTGCGGAGTGATATGAGCCCATACAAAATGAATGGGCTCATATCGCACTGCTGCAGGATCGCATGTGATTTGAACAGGAATGAAGCGCAATTCCTGTCCGAATTGCATGCACTTTCCTGCACTGCTCCTGTGTGAACCCAGACTGAATTCATTATGAAAAGCATGGATTTACACAGGATTGGTATGGGAAACCGCATGTGATTCGAACAGGAATCGCACTGATTTCCTGTTCAAATCGCATGCGATTCTTTGCAGTGCGATTTGAGCCCATTCATTTTGTACGGGCTCATATCGGTATCTGAGCATTTGCACAAGTGCAAATACTCGGTATCAGCACCGCTATCCGTCTCTGTATCAGTGCAACCCTAATAGAAATGAATGGCTGTATACGGCTGTCTGAGGGTAAGGCCTCGTACACACGGCCGAGATTCTCGTTGAAAAAAACATGTCGTTTTTTTCGACGAGATTCTTGGACAAGAAACTTGTCCCGGCCGAGTGTACACACGCTCGTTTCAAAGAACCCGCGGTTCTTTGAAAGGAGCGTACGCGGTGACGTCATCGACTACGTCGAGCATGCGCTCGTCACATTCGATGCCGTCGCCGCCATCTTGGTATACCCTACGTATGCCTAGGAAGCTACCGCGCATGCGTCAAATTCATTTCGAACATGCGCGGGCTTCCGGGAGGACAGGTAAGTGTACACACACTCACTTTTCTCGTAGAGAAACATGCCAACGAGAATCTCAACGAGAAAATAGAGAGCAGGTTCTCTATTTTCTCGTCGAGGTTTCTTGTCGGTTTTCTCGACGAGAAACCCGATAGCAGCGTACACACGACCGATTTACTCGGCAAGACCTCTCTGCCAGCAAGTTTCTTGCTGGTTCTTGCCGAGAAAATCGGTCGTGTGTACGAGGCCTATGTCAGAATCACATAAACATGCATATATCATATAGAGGTATTTCTCAAATGCAGATTTTCTGCATTCACGCAATACGTCCATATGATTGAGACCATCTTATTGAGTTATTGATAGGGAATATCTCTATACATGTGTTTACATGAGAACCAGCATACAGTACATTGGAACCTCGGTTTAAGAGTAACTTGGTTTGAGAGCAATTTGATTTGCAAGCAATTTTTAAAAATAAATTCTGACTCGGTTTGCAAGTGTTAACTCGCAAGACGAGCCTGCAGTACCGCATTTGGCCTGAGGTACGGGGGCGCAGGAGCCGAGCAGAGCCTAAATAGGCCTGCAGTACCGCATTTGGCCTGAGGTACGGGGCGCAGGAGCCGAGCAGAACCGAACAGCGATGATCACCGCCGTTCGGCAATGCTTGGAAAGACACAGAAATACACGGAAATACTCAGTTTCCGTGCCTTTCTGATGTTTGCCGAGGACAGCGGGCCTTTTCGGACGTTTTAGGCGCATCCCATTGAAGTCAATGCGGAACAAATTATTTTCGTTTCCATTGACTTCAATGGAAAAACTCGCATTGATATGCGAGTACTTTGGATTACGAGCATACTCCTAGAACGGATTATGCTCATAATCCGAGGTTCAACTTTATATAACCATGTAGAACTGCTCGCAACCATTCATTTCTATGGGTGGCTGTATGCAACACCTGTGTTTCCCAGGTGCATAAAAATGCCTATATGTATGCCCCTCATGTGCCTGTGTGCATATACAGCCATGGCCAAAAGTTTTGAGAATGACACAAATTAAAATTTTCACAAAGTCTGCTGCTTCCGTTTTTATGATGGCAATGCATATACTCCAGAATGTTATGAAGCTTGCCATGAAAATTAAGTTAATCCCATAAAAAAAAAAAAATAATTCCTCTGCATTTGTGAAGAAGGCTTTAGGGCGCCCAAGAAAAACCAGCAAGCGCCAGGACCATCTCCTATCATAGATTCAGCTGCAGGATGGGGGCACCACCAGTGCACAGCTTGCTCAGGAATGGCAGCAGGCAGGTGTGAGTGCATCTGCATGCACAGTGAGGCGAAGACTTTTGGAGGATGGCCTGGTGTCATGGCAGCAAAGAAGCCATTTCTCTCCAGGAAAACATTAGGGACAGACTGATATTCTGAAAAAGGTACAGGGATTGGACTGCTGAGGACTGGGGTAAAGTAATTTTCTCTGATGAATCCCCTTTCCGATTGTTTGGGGCATCCGGAAAAAATCTTGTCCGGAGAAGAAAAGGTGAGTGCTACCATCAGTCCTGTGTCATGCCAACAGTAAAGCATCCTGAGACCATTCATGTGTGGGATTGCTTCTTAGTCAAGGAAGTGGGCTCACTCACAATTTTGCCTAAGAACACAGCCATGAATAATGAATATTACAAAAAGATCCTCCAAGAGCAACTTCTCCCAACCATCCAAGAACAGTTTGGTGACGAACAATGCCTTTTCCAGCATGATGGAGCACCTTGCCATAAGGCATAACTAAGTGTCTTGGGGAACAAAACATGGAAATTCTGGGTCCATGGCTAGGAAACTTCCCAGACCTTAAAGTGGTTGTAAACCCACTTTTTAAACAAAGCCCTACAGGTAAGCCTAGATTAAGGCTTACCTGTAGGTGCAAGAAATATCTCCTTAACCTACACGGTTAAGGAGATATTTGTATGTAAATGCGGCGACGCTGACGTCACCCCATTCACAAATTCGGCTAGGTCGCAACATTCGACGACGTAGCCGAATTCGACAGCTCACGCGCGCATGCGCGGAGTCACGTCTTCTCCGCTCCGGCCAATCACAGCGCCGGAGCGGCGCTGTGATTGGCTGCAGCGGCGATACCCGGAAGTAACATTCCGGCTATCGCCGCAGCGATGGATGCGGCTAGAGGAGGGACACGGACGACTTCGGGGGCCCCGATCGAAGGTAAGTGGTACATAATGAGCTAGTATGCTAGTCATACTAGCTCATTATAGCTTTGTCTTGCAGGTTAGTCAAAAAAAAAAAAAAAAGGGTTTACAACCACTTTAAACCCATTGAGAAATTGTGGTCAATCCTCAGGAGGCGGGTGAACAAAACATACCCCACATATTCTGACAAACTCAAATGCCACGTACACACGAACAGGTATTCCGACAAGAAAACCGTGGGGTTTTTTTTCTGACGGAATGTTGGCTCAGACTTGTGTTGCATACATACGGTCACACAAATCTTATCTGAAATTCCGACCGTCAAAAACGCGGTGACGTACAACACGTACGACGAGCCGAGATCAATGAAGTTCAATAGGCAGTTTGGCTCTTCTGCTTGATTCTGAGCATGCGTGTTTTTTTTGCGCGTCGGAATTGCATACAGATGAACAGATTTTCCGATAGGAATTTTTTCCTTCTGAAATTTGAGAATCTGCTCTCAATCTTTTGTTGGCGGAAATTCCGACAGCAAAAGTCCGATGGAGCATACACACGGTCGGAATTTCCGATCAAAAGCTCACATTGGACTTTTGTTGTCGGAATTTCCGTTCTTGTGTATGTGGCATAAGCATTGATTATGCAAGAATGGTCTAACATCAGCCATGATGTGGCCCAGAAGATGATTGACAGCATGCCATGGCGAATTGGTCTTGAAAAGAAAGGGTCAACACTGCAAATATTGACTCTTTGCATAAACTTCATGTCATTGTTAATGAAAGCTTTTGACACTTATGAAATGCTTGTAATTATACTTCAGTATACCATAGTAACATCTGACATAAAGATCTAAAAACACAGAAGCAGAAGACTATGTGAAAATTCATATTTGTGTCATTCTCAAAACATTTGGCCACGGCTGTAGATACTTCAAAGATATGTACCGTATATAGTCCGGGGATATTTCAAATGTTGGAACCTAGTTGCAAAAAAATGGTGGCAGCTTTTGGTAGCTGAAACTACATAAGTTATATTCACCACCCCAAAATTATACCCTAAGCCCAGGTTCACACTGGGCTGCGAGAGTGAAGCCGTGCGAGTTCATCTGAACTCGCACGATTTCACTCCTGCTGGTCAGTCCCGATTTCGGACGCGATTACAGAGACATCTGTGCAGGTTTCTGCACAGATGTCAATGTAAGTTGCGGACCGAAATCGCAAAAAGTAGTACAGAAACGACTTTTTGAAATCAGTGCAGCGCCGCAGCGATTAGGATGGTCCATTGCTGTCAATTGCCGGCAAATGCCGCTGTTTTGACATGCGATTTGACATGCCAGATCGCATGTCAAAACGCACCAGTGTGAACCAGGGCTTAGGCCCCTTTCACACTACTGCGACTTCAGAGCCGTGCGATTTTGCTGCGATTTCAGGGATGCCTGTGTGAGTGGCATCATAATCGGTCCAAAGTAGTGCAGGGACTACTTTGAAGTCGGAACGACTTGAAGTCGTGCTAATATGAATGGTTGTCATTGGAAATCATGGGGAACAACTTGTCATGCTACTTTGCCATCACAAATCATGGGAAAAGTCGTATAAGTGTGAAAGGGGCCTAAGGCTGGGTTCACATATACAGTACGCAGGTCAGGAACACGTGCATAATTGCATTCGTTGACCCGCAGGCAAAACACGCTGCTTTTTTGCAGAGGCGCGGAGGTGCCAATAAAGCTTATTGGCACCCCCATGCATCAGAAAATGCAGTGTGTTTTCACGTGCACAAGACGGCATGGTCTTGTAACACCATGCGGCTCCATGCAGCTGTGTTTATTAAAAAGGGTCAGGGACTTTTTTTCACGTTTTCCAAGTAAGCTGCTGTGCCTGCGCAAACGTGCCAGCACAGACACACAAAAGGTGTGAACTTATTCTAATGGGACTAACAAACATTGTGATTTACATTTCCTTTTACTTTTCGCCATCACGGCTCAGAATGATTACAGTGTATTCATATCAGTCAGAATACTGATCTATTGTTACAATATAAATTTGTACAAGCTTGTTTTCACTATACTGTATTACAAATTTACAATCTAGTTTTCTGTTTCTGGTTGTCTTATGTGTCTTATTGTCAGGATGCATTAAAACAGATTCAAAAAGCCTATAAAAGAAATCAGCAGTCAAGTAAATACATATACCGTATATGTGAGTGCATGTAAAAACATCAGGCATTGTGTTTTTGATCATGCGAGCAATACTTGAAAGATGCTATGGTCAGCACTCCTCTGCAAAGAGAAGCAAACACTTCACTATTTGTGGTGGGTATTGACTCTTTAAGGTCAATAACACTTCTTAATCCTTTAAAGCATATCTAAACTCAAGAACAAAAATGTCATGTACTGTAGCTTAACAGCTCTTAGATGTGGTGACTGCATTAGTTAGTACACACAACCGTTTTTAATGACGAGAAAAATGCAATTTTTTTAAATGGTCATTAAAAATGATCGTGTGTGGGCTTCAGAGCATTTTTCACGACGTTAAAAATGGCCATGAAGAGATTGGAACATGCTCTAATTTTTCTCGTCGTTTTTCATGTCGTCGTTTTTCTCGTCATGAAAAACAGCCGTGTGTAGGCTTTAACGAGGTGAAAAAAAAAATGCGCATGCTCAGAATCAAGTATGAGACGGGAGCGCTCGTTCTGGTAAAACTAGCGTTCGTAATGGAGATAGCACATTCTTCACGCTGTAACGGACTGAAAAGCACGATGCTGAAAAGCGCGAATCGTCTCTCAACAAACGTTACTAACATGAAGGGTGGCGCCATCCGAATCGAACTTCCCCTTTATAGGGCCGTCGTACGTGTTGTACGTCACCGCGCTTTACTCAAGCATTTTTTTCCACGATAGTGTGTAGGCAAGGCAGGCTTGAGAAGAATCACGTCGAGAAAAATGCAGTTTTTTTCAATGACATTAAAAACAGTCATGTGTACGCGGCATTAGTTTTCCTTACTTTCTTTTTTAGACTTTTTTCCCCATTACAGTATTTTAAACTGGTGACCTTGCCAGTAACACACTTCCTTAAGGTGACATCGCTCACTCACCATACCATATCTATGGAGGAGCAGCACTGTTATCCTAAGACAGGACTACATTACATTTTCCCCTTGCCTCTTCTTCGTACCATAGGGGCGATATGTTTTGGGCCAATTTTACCTGATAACAGCGTAGCAAAGGTAAAAAGCACAGGAAGTTATTAACTCAGTAGATGTCTGGCAGGATCATCAGACACTTATAACAATACACGTTCACTTTCAATACATTTTTATTGAGGATTTTTAAAGAACATTAATAGTTATAGAAAATTGGCTACACAGTAACAAATCGGGTAATTCAAAATCAATAGTGAACAATATAGGGCCACGCTACATGCTTAAAAAAATAACAGGCTTACAAGAAATAATATGTCCAGGATGCAGTATTTATATACATTAAAGTTCTAGTTCTAGAACTTTTAATCGAACTTCTCGTTCAACGTAAAGGAGGGGGATTATTTTGTTCTATTAAAAAATCTAACATATTTGCATCTTGGGGGAAGTTTACCTTTTGGCGAAGTACCAGTTTAGGGTAAATAAATGAGTGTGGTTTCTTCTTGAGAAAAGGGAAAAGGTCTATATAACAAGAAAAGGGGAACAAGAACAAGGTAAGAATATTGCAGAAAGAGCTGCAGGGGTGTCAAACTCAATTTCATTGTGGGCCGTATCAGCATTATGATTGGCCTTTAAAAGGGCTGGTTGTATCTGTAAGATTAGATGTCCAGCGCATCCCCCTCCCCTTACATTAGATGTCAAGAACCACCCCACCATCAGAAGTTGAGTCCCCCACTCTCCCTTAAATCACAGTGCTCCCCCATTCCTTATGCTGCTGCTGGGAAGAAGCTGGATGCATTGCTTGAAAGCAGAAAGTAATGGTCTGGAGGAGAACCAGAGGAGGGCTGGAGCTCTCCTGCTACTGCAGGAGAGGTGCGAGGGCCACATGAAATGGCCTGGAGGGCCGGATTCGGCCCGCGGGCCTTGTGTTCGACACCTGTGAGCTAGAGAAAGGAGGTACAGTAAGTACAGAGATTATAGGGAAAAATAGGGAGGAGATGAGAACGTAGAGAAAAGATGTAATGACATTGGGGCTCTCCACATGTACTCCTCCAAGGCTCCTTGCCTACAAGAAGCTATAGCTTGCCTGTCAGGGAATTAGATGACCAGACTCTGTGGACTGCACAGAGAGAACCAAAAACGCATGTAAAAGTGAATTATAACGATGTTTTAATAAGATAGGTGATATATAAGTAAATACAAACAGGGCAAACCCAACCAAACAACAAATAGTATATACAGCTAAGGGCAGTACCAGAATCTTGAACGTAAGCCAGGCCAGGGTCATACACAGCAGATCAGTAGATGAACAAAGGGGTGTTGCAGAAGCATAAACGTAGCCAGGCCAAGGTCATACATGGGGAGTCAGCAGATGAGGACAGGGAACAAACAAGACAGGGAGAGGGCGGATGGATAGGCTGCAGGGCAGGGATCCAAGCAAATCAGGTATGAAAGGTAATCAGGGGGGGACAGGTCCAGGAAAGGCTCAGGATGGGGATCAGATCAGGTGAGGTAAGGTGAGGTGAGGTACAGGCTCAAGGTCAGAATACAGACAGCGAGGTCAGGGCTCAAGGAGAGAGAGATACCAAGGCGAGTATGTAAGGGCTCGCCGGGTATTTATAGGACTGCAGTGATTGTCCTCACGTGACAGCTGAGCGGAGGAAGTGCTGCCTGCCCCACACTGCCGGAATACACCCGCTGGTGGACGCCGGTACTACGGCCCATGGATCAGGCATTACCACCAGCGGGTGAAGCCTTTCCTTTCCTGAGCGAGTGTGGTGTACCCATGGAAGCCATACTTCAAAAAATTGTATTTTACAAAACACTTTTAAAGTTATATCTACCAGACCAAAAGGGATCAACAAGTAAATTGTTATGGTTTACATATACTTTAATTATGCTGCAGTGCTACTAACACACACTGGGCACTCTTTTTTCGACACTCAAGCCTACAGGTTTCTAAGAAGGTTGCATTGATCGTGGTAGCCATTGGATCAAGCAGCCAATACATGGTCAATCTCATGTATCATATCTGAATGGTAGCTGTGCTGAAAATTAGGTCTTTTAAACAACATGTTATAGGTTGAGTATATGTAAATGAACATTTGGATAATATTTATTATTCTTTGAATGCTAATCTTGCAAAGAAGTACTGTCTGATAGCAGCTTGTCTTAGGTGTTTGTCAAACAGTCCCTCTGGAATGCCACCGCCATTGTCCATATTTGTTTTTGGAGTTAGTATATTGACCTCTGCCAGGGTAAGGTCATAGGTTAGTTAAGGAGGAATTTGAAAGAGGATGTAGTTACAGCCTATTCGTTTGGTAAAACTTCAAGTCTACATGATGAATTCCTAGAATTACTATCATCAAGTTTTGTATTCAGTTATATCATCTATTTAGCATTTCCCTGTTTGCCAAATGTCTCAGGTTGATGTAGAGTGGTTGTAAAAGTCTTCATAATAATGGTCTCAGTCTCACAGTAAAGTAAATAAGTAAGCCATATACCAGATATAAAGCACATGGATATCTTGAGGACCCTTCTATATCTATTCGAATGAGGTTTGAAAGTAATGGTATACCTAACCATGATTTGAGATTGCATGTTCTCCCTGTGTTCAAGTAGGTTTCCTTCTACACTAAAGCCCTGTACACACGATCGGATTTCCTATGGATTCTAATCCGATGGATTTTTCCATCGGAATTCCGATGAAGCTGACTTCCATCAGTCTTGCCTACACACCATAAATCCAAAATCCGACCGTCCCAAATGCCGTGACGTAAAACACTCCGACAAGCCGAGAAAAATTAAGTTCAATGTTTCTGAGCATGCGTGGGTTTTTTGTCCGATGGAGTTCCACACAGACGATCGGAATTTGCTATCGTTTTTTTTTCCCATCGGATAAATTTAAAACATGTTCTATTTTTTCTCACCGATGGAAAAAAGACCGATGGGGCCCACACACGATCGGTTTGTCCGATGAGAAAAGTCCATCGGACTGTTTTCATCGGTAAAACCGATCGTGTGTACACGGCATAACAAGACATACCAGTGATTTAATTGAATCCTGTCTAAATTGGCCCTAGTATGTACTGTATGTTCAAAATGGCTATGCACATGTGTTATCACATTCTGCATACCAGTGCCAAACACCAGCATTTGGGGAGAGTTGAGAAAAGATCTGGTGATGACCTACCTCAAAAAAAAAAAAAAAAATATCAAGAAAATTTTATAGAATAGTATTTCAAGTGTATTAGCCATGGTGCCTAGGGTGCTGGCCCATAGAATGTATAGATGATGGGAGAATTAAGAAAATAATGATGTTATAGAAAGTAATAGGAATCATTGCTTGACAGCAAAAAAATCATGGATATCTAAAACTGTGCTGTTAACATAGGCGTGCGCACAGGGTGTGCCAGGTGTGCCCAGGCACACCCTAATCACCCTTTACAGAACAGATTCTCCCTACTTCCCTGGCTCCCTACTTCCCTGGCTCCCTCCTTCCCCCTGCAGTGCTACCAGCTTTCCTCCTCTCCCACCAGCTGTTGCTGCAAGGATGTTTTAGGATGAGTGAAGGAAGGGGCCAGTAAATATGTAATTGACCATCCCCTTCCTTTTCTGAATGAGGATCATGAGTGATCAGTAGTGTGTGTTTGAGCTTTGGGGTGCACACCCTAATGCAATAGACTGTGCACACCTATGGCTGTTAAACATAGTTTTCCTAGATATTGCATTGGCTGCATGGGAAATCTGGCTATATAATGACCTTGTAGATTGTAAGAATTATGCCCAGCTACAAGCAGCCTAAAAGGTACCTACAAATACAAAAGCACACAACCCTTTCTATTCACTTGCTTTCAGATCAGTGAATGTTCCCATGTCTGTAATGCTGCGTACACACGACCGGATTGTCCATCGGAATAAAGTCTGACGGTTTGTCCGAAGGATTTCCGACGGAATTTCGCTCAAGCTGTCTTGCATACACACGGTCACACAAAAATCCGACCGTCAAGAACGCAGTGACGAAAAACACTACGACGAGCCGAGAAAATTAAGTTCTATGCTTCTGAGCATGCGTCAAATTGTTTCTGAGCATGCGTGGTTTTTAGTCGGTCGGAATTGCATATCGGATTTTCCGATACAAATTTTTGTCCGTCGGAAAAAAAGAGAACAAGTTCTCTAAGTCCGTCGGAATTTCCAAAGGAAAAAGTCAGATGGGGTATACACACGGTCAGAATATCAGATGAAAAGAGCCGTCTGACTTTTTTCATCGGAAAATCCGGTCGTGTGTACAAGGCATAAGCCTTCTTTTTTTTTTTAAGATTGAGCCTGAAAGGGAGAAAATCAATTGGCCATCTGCAGAGTCCTTTTCTTCAATCATTGTCAAAAACACACAAGTTTTTTCAATGGAAGCTTGAATATTTGTAGAACAATCTTTCAAATCTTTAGTTATACGTTTTAGATTTTAGAGAGCCCACAGAGACGCACTGGCTAGATTCTGTAAATGCCTATGTATAGACTTTTTGATTTTCTCATTTCACTGATTGAAAACAATAAAAATAGTGATTGGTGGAGAACATATGACCTCAGCTGGAACCTGTATGCAATATATTCCATTACAGAACAGGATAAAGCCTTGGTTTTTCAGTTTAAAAAGCCTCAAATAGAAAAATCAAGACTAAAACATTTTCTTGGTCAATGGTCTTGTTCTGCCCTTCTCTTTTCCCTCCTCCTCTTTGCCCCCCCCTGGGCAGCGCATGCTCAAAGGGTGACTGCCCCTTTTGCCCTGCGTTAAAGATGGCCCTGACTCTCACCCTATTCTGCTAGTTCAGGACCAGGTGTATGGACGCGAGTAGGTGAATTGTAAACACAGAGTATACTGTTCCACTAACACCAATGCACAAACTATAAGGCCTCATGCCCACGGACGTTTTTACAGCCGCGTTTTTGAGCGTTTTTTACAGCTTAAAAACACATGTCCATGTTAGTCTATAGCTTCATGCCCACCTAGACGTTTTTGAGCTGCAAATAGCATAGACGTTTTTAAGCTGTAAAAAAAAACCCAGGACCAGTGCGTTCCTCAGCGTCGGAGTTAGGCAGAAAAAAACAGGAGGCGTCAAAAAACGCGCAAAAAACGCGCACAAAAAAATAATAAAAAATTTACAATAACATGGACAGGCGTTTTTAAGCTGTAAAAAACGCAGCTGTAAAAACGTCTGTGGGCATGAAGCCTAAAGAGACAGCAACAATAAAGGCCCAGACAGATCGTGCTGGCCAGCAGTGCAGCAACCTAGAACCACATGGAAATGTATTGAAGTCAGTAATATGTGCGTAGCTGTGTGCTGCGTCTTGTGACCCTAGCACTGTTGGCATTGATGGAATTCAGTTTGAAAGGCCCATGGCAACCATATTCCAGCTGCCATTTATCTATAGCATAATAACAAAACAACATAGCCATTGTTTGCATATGGCATGACAATCTAAATTGTCC
Source organism: Rana muscosa (assembly GCA_029206835.1). Taxonomy (NCBI): domain Eukaryota; kingdom Metazoa; phylum Chordata; class Amphibia; order Anura; family Ranidae; genus Rana; species Rana muscosa. Next base: position 514,703,362 of record CM055116.1, on the reverse strand, counting down.
ATTTTGTATTACTCTGTTTCCAGTCAATCTTTCTCAATGATTCAATAACATTCTGCAGAAATTCCCAATGCTGTACTATTACAAGGTGTCATTCCAAAAAAAAAAATCATGATTTCTGGCATGTAGACTAAAGAATGATTTCAGGCAATGCTGTCATAAAAACATTGTTCATTTAGAAACCCGTTGCCTTGGAAATTTTAATCTGATTTGTCATTATTCCCCTTGCTTATAAAAATAATTTCAGCTGCTGGTCATTATCTGTTTAAAATGCAAATTTTCAGGAATATATATGTGTGCATAGAGAAAGTCCAGTTCTTATTCCTGCTTTCACTAAGTTCCCCTTTTCCTCAATCAGGGTAGATCTTGTAGACCGCTACTATGCTTACTGTGCATGTATTGCAAAACTCCAGACAAACATTGCATATATATATATATATATATATACACACACACACAAACACACACATATATAAATATACAGTATCTCACAAAAGTGAGTACACCCCTCACATTTTTGTAAATATTTTATTATATCTTTTCATGTGACAACACTGAAGAAATGACACTTTGCTTCAATGTAAAGTAGTGAGTGTACAGCTTGTATAACAGTGTAAATTTGCTGTCCCCTCAAAATAACTCAACACACAGACATTAATGTCAAAACCGCTGGCAACAAAAGTGAGTACACCCCTCAGTGAAAATGTCCAAATTGGGCCGTAAGTGACAATATTTTGTGTGGCCACCATTTTTTTCCAGCACTGCCGTAACCCTCTTGGGCATGGAGTTCACCAGAGCTTCACAGGTTGCCACTGGAGTCCTCTTCCACTCCTCCATGATGACATCACAGAGCTTGTGGATGTTAGAGACCTTGCGCTCCTCCACCTTCCATTTGAGGATGCCCCACAGATGCTCAATAGGGTTTAGGTCTGGAGAGATGCTTGGCCAGTCCATCACCTTTACCCTCAGATTCTTTAGCAAGGCAGTGGTCATCTTGGAGGTGTGTTTGGGGTAGTTATCATGTTGGAATACTGCCCTGCGGCCCAGTCTGCGAAGAGAGGGGATCATGCTCAGCTTCAGTATATCACAGTACATGTTGGCATTCATGGTTCCCTCAATGAACTGTAGCTCCCCAGTGCTGGCAGCACTCATGCAGCCCCAGACCTTGGCACTCCCACCACCATGCTTGACTGTAGGCAGGACACACTTGTCTTTGTACTCCTCACCTGGTTGCTGCCACACACGCTTGACACCATCTGAACCAAATAAGTTTATCTTGGTCTCATCAGATCACAGGACATGGTTCCAGTAATCCATGTCCTTAGTCTGCTTGTCTTCAGCAAACTGTTTGCAGGCTTTCTTGTGCATCATCTTTAGAAGAGGCTTCCTTCTGGGACGACAGCAATGCAGACCAATTTGATGCAGTGTGTGGTGTATGGTCTGAGCACTGACAGGCTGACCCCCAACCCCTTCAACCTCTGCAGCAATGCTGGCAGCACTCATATGTCTATTTTCCAAAGACAACCTCTGGATATGACGCTGAGCACGTGCATTCATCTTTGGTCGACCATGGCGAGGCCTGTTCTGAGTGGAACCTGTCCTGTTAAACCGCTGTATGGTTTTGGCCACCGTGCTGCAGCTCAATTTCAGGGTCTTGGTAATCTTCTTATAGCCTAGGCCATCTTTATGTAGAGCAACAATTCTTTTTTTCAGATCCTCCAAGAGTTCTTTGCCATGGGGTGCCATGTTGAACTTTCAGTGACCATTATGAGAGAGTGAGAGCGATAACACCAAATTTAACACACCTGCTCATAATTCACACCTGAGACCTTGTAACACTAACGAATTTCATGACACCGGGGGGGGGGGGGGGTGGCTAATTTTCACTTAGGGGTGTACTCACTTTTGTTGCTAGTGGTTTAGACATTAATGGCTGTGTGTTGAGTTATTCTGACGGGACAGCAAATTTACACTGTTATACAAGCTGTACACTCACTACTTTACATTGTAGCAAAGTGTCATTTCTTCAGTGTTGTCACATGAAAAGATATAATAAAATATTTACAAAAATGTGAGGGGTGTACTCACTTTTGTGAGATACTGTATATTTATATATGTGTGTGTTTGTATGTATATATATGTATATATATACAGTGGGGAAAAAAAGTATTTAGTCAGCCACCAATTGTGCAAGTTATCCCACTTAAAAAGATGAGAGAAGCCTGTAATTGTCATCATAGGTATACCTCAACTATGAGAGACAAAATGTGGAAACAAATCCAGACAATTACATTGTCTGATTTGGAAAGATTTTTTTTTTGCAAATTATGGTGGAAAATAAGTATTTGGTCACCTACAAACAAGCAAGATTTCTGGCTCTCACAGACCTGTATCTTCTTCTTTAAGAGGCTCCTCTGTCCTCCACTCATTACCTGTATTAATGGCACCTGTTTGAACCTGTTATCTGTATAAAAGACACCTGTCCACAACCTCAAACAGTCACACTCCAAACTCCACTATGGTGAAGACCAAAGAGCTGTCGAAGGACACCAGAAACAAAATTGTAGACCTGCACCAGGCTGGGAAGACTGAATCTGCAATAGGCAAGCAGCTTGGTGTGAAGAAATCAACTGTGGGAGCAATAATTAGAAAACAGAAGACATACAAGACCACTGATAATCTCCCTTGATCTGGGGCTCCAAGCAAGATCTCACCCCGTGGGGTCAAAATGATCACAAGAACGGTGAGAAAAAATCCCAGAACCACACGGGGGGACCTAGTGAATGACATGCAGAGAGCTGGGACCAACATAACAAAGGCTACCATCAGTAACACACTACGCCGCCAGGGACTCAGATCCTGCAGTGCCAGACGTGTCCCCCTGCTTAAGCCAGTACATGTCCGGGCCCGTCTGAAGTTTGCTAGAGAGCATTTGGATGATCCAGAAGAGGATTGGGAGAATGACATATGGTCAGATGAAACCAAAGTAGAACTGTTTGGTAGAAACACAACTCGTCGTGTTTGGAGGAGAGAGAATGCTGAGTTGCAACCAAAGAACACCATACCTACTGTGAAGCATGGGGGTGGCAACATCATGCTTTGGGGCTGTTTCTCTGCGAAGGGAACAGGGCGACTGATCCGTGTACATGAAAGAATGAATGGGGTCACGTATCGTGAGATTTTGAGTGTAAACCTCCTCCCATCAGCAAGGGCATTGAAGATGAAACATGGCTGGGTCTTTCAGCATGACAATGATCCTAAACACACCGCCCGGGCAACAAAGGAGTGGCTTCGTAAGAAGCATTTCAAGGTCCTGGAGTGGCCTAGCCGGTCTCCAGATCTCAACCCCATAGAAAACCTTTGGAGGGAGTTGGTTGAAAGTCCGTGTTGCCTAGCGACAGCCCCAAAACATCACTGCTCTAGAGATCTGCATGGAGGGATGGGCCAACATACCAACAACAGTGTGTGACAACCTTGTGAAAACTTACAGAAAACGTTTGACCTCTGTCATTGCCAACAAAGGTTATATAACAAAGTATTAAAATGAACTTTTGATATTGACCAAATACTTATTTTCCACCATAATTTGCAAAAAAAATTCTTTCCAAATCAGACAATGTGATTGTCTGGATTTGTTTCCACATTTTGTCTCTCATAGTTGAGGTATACCTATGATGACAATTACAGGCCTCTCTCATCTTTTTAAGTGGAAGAACTTGCACAATTGGTGGCTGACTAAATACTTTTTTGCCCCACTGTATATATATATATATATATATATATATATATATATATATATATATGCAATGTTTGTCTGGAGTTTTGCAATACATGCACAGTCAGCATAGTAGCGGTCTACAAGATCTACCATGATTGAGGAAAAGGGGAACTTAGTGAAAGCAGAAATAAGAAATGGACTTTCTGTGCACACATATATCTTCCTGAAAATTTGCATTTTATTTAACATATTTGGTGTCAAAATATTGACACTTACGGCCCAATTTGGACATTTTCACTGAGGGGTGTACTCACTTTTGTTGCCAGCGGTTTAGACATTAATGGCTGTGTGTTGAGTTATTTTGATGGGACAGCAAATTTACACTGTTATACAAGCTGTACACTCACTACTTGACACTTTGCTACAATGTATTTTCTTCAGTGTTGTCACATGAAAATATATAATAAAATATTTACAAAAATGTGAGGGGTGTACTCACTTTTGAGAGATACTGTATGTGTGTGTAATATATATATATATATATATATATATATATATATATATATATATATACACACACATACATACACACACTATAATACACTGTATATACAGTACACACACACTCATATATTAATTGATTTGTAGCATTACTATAAATGGACTATGCCTATAGTCTGTGGTCCTCCATGGCTAGCCAAATTATCTAAACTCTATAGGTGACTTAAAGAAAAACTTCACTGACAGAAATAGGGAGGATGCTATTGCTAACAACTTTGGGAAAAAACCTTGATGCCTGGCTATCTTTCTGATACAATGGATTATATTCATTCTCAGAGTTAATGACTGTCAGGTATGCAGGTAAGTTTTTGTCTGTTAACTGGATGCATGCTTGTTTCAGGTCTGTGACCTAAAAAAGCATTTAAGCCTCATGCACATGAGCAAATGCGGCTGAACAATTTAAATTGCCAGTGTATTTCTATACCCGGCAGACACAGCTTACAGCTTCCCATTTTAAATATTGTCTGTATGCGGGTATACGGTACACAAGCCCTGTCCAGGGATTTACGTCTGTGTGCATGTACAGCTAGCATACAAAAATTCATTACTATGGGCGGCTGTATGCTGCAGGCGTGTCTCAGAGCCCTGCTGTACAGCCTCATGCGCCTGTGTGCATGAGGCCTAAAACTCAACTTTTTGGACACTGTGGGGAAAGGATAGAACCTCTGTTAAATTTTTCTTTGCAGTCTCTGTCACTTCTTGTGAGGAAGCAAAATCTCTCAAATATTTCAAGTAAAATGGGAAAGGCCTCAAACCTCTGTCAGGTTAACAATAATCCCTTTGACAACTGTTCCCCCCATTTTTGGTCCTGCTGTAACTGGAACATGAAGTGAGGTGAAATCCCCCCAGCAGAGGTCACAGACTACAGAAAAAGAAAGTTGGGTAATGTAGAAAAATATGGGATTATAAAGAGGGAGAAGGGGAGGAGATAGGGGGACAATTGGGACTTGATATGAAGCACACAGTCTCGGGAAAACAACTATCAATAAAAATATATAAATATTTATTGGTACAGATAAACCATAATTACCGTATTTTTCGCTCCATAAGACGCACCTGACCATAAGACGCACCTAGGTTTTAGAGGAGGAATACAAGAAAAAAAATATTCTGAACCAAACGGTGTACTAAAATATTTTATATTATATTATTACTATAGGTGGGTGGTGGACACACAGCAATACCAGCCCCCTATCATATCATCTCAGCTACACTATATCTGGTGGTGGTGGTGGACACAGCAACCTCCCCCCCTTCCCAGATCAGCTCAGGGTGGCAGGGCAGACACAAACACCCCTTAAGCCAATTCTATCACAACAGCTCAGGTGACTGGGCTGTGGATACCATGCCAGCTTACACCTCCCACCCCCTTATCAACAGCTCACCTCAAGCAGCGGAGGACACTGCCATTACAATCCACAACCCCCTCTTGCTGGCTGGCTGGCTCTCAGCCTCAGATGTACCCAGGAAGCAGCTAGAAATAAGGACTGGGGACAGAGTTTACAGCAGCAGATCCCGGGAGAAGGAGCAGGAAGTCAGACTGGACCAGACCACGGCGCCGGGGGGGGGGGGGGGGTTCAGGCTGCAAAAAAAAAACAGCAAGGGCTCTCACAGCTTTTGGGATGGTGTCACCTCTGGCGGGTGACACCCGACCTGGGTAAGGAGCACACCCCCATAGCAATGCTACTGACACCCCCCAAGTTTTGACACCCGGGGCAAAACGCCTCCCCCCGCTCCCCCTTGGTATGCCCCTGCCAGGATGCTCCTCACTTCCTGTCCTCTCTCCTTTACAGAGAAGCCGAGCGCTGGAATTCTGACGCTGCGACGGGGGGGGGCAGTGCCTGGTCAGTATTCGCTCCATAAGACGCAGGGACATTTCCCCCTATTTTTTTGGGGGGGAAAAATGCGTCTTATGGTGCGAAAAATACGGTACATGAAAAAGACAATGATTGATAGTGTTTTGTATATATCCCATAGAGTTACATATATGTACACATGCACGTATAATGTAAACATATCACAGAAACGACTACAATGGTAAAAAGGCCTCCTGAATCCCTGATTTGCATAGGTAATATCTAGAGATAGACCCTGGGGTAATGGCATCTCAGTCTTGGAGCCAGGTTGGGTAATGGTCACAGCAGGATACAGAATCAACAGGTCATGCATAGAGATGAGCTTGGGCATCTTCTGAACTTCAGCTCCATCTGAATTTCCACTTCATATTAGTCAATTAAATATGGGCATATCTCTATATAAGGGTCCCAACATCACCATCCTGCCCCTTTGTTTATGTGCGCTGCGGAGCTAAGAATGACCTGGGCTGCAGCTGACTGGACTAAAAAATAGCGCAAAGTGGAAATTTAAATACAGATTTAAATACAGATGAGTTTGGAGGTCCACGCTTATCCATGCAACTAGGGATGAGCTCCAAATCCAAACTCATCTCTAGCTGCAAAACTACAACTCCTCCAACATTATTCATTTGATAAAAAGTTTTGTGAGAGATTTCCTCATGGCCAGTTTAAAAATGTATAGAGCCCTGGTGGCCATCCTGCAGCCCAAGGGTTGCATGTGGCTCTTTGGTATATGATGTGCGGTCCTTGGACCTCAGCAATTTGTAGTGGGAACATTGATTAGGATAATAGATCTGAGCACTACTAGCCTCATGTAACATGTTCCCAGTTTCGTATTGACTTCTACAGAAAATCCACAGCCAAAAATACAGCATGTCTGCACTCTCTAATGCCGCGTACACGCGACCGTTTTTCATGACAAGAAATGCCATTTTTTTCGATTGGTCTTGAAAACCGGTCGTGTGTATGCTCCATAGCAGTTTTCTCGACGAGAAAACTGCTCGCAAAAAAATTAGAACCTGCTCTAATTTTTCTCATCGTTTTTCCTGTCGTTCTTTTTCTCGTTGCGAAAACCGCTCGTGTGTATGCTTTTCTGAGGGGAAAAAAATCAAGTATGAGACGGGAGCGCTCGTTCTGGTAAAACTAGCATTTGCAATGGAGATAGCACATTTGTCACGCTGTAATGGACTGAAAAGCACGAGGCTGAAAAGCACGAATCGTCTTTCACCAAACTTAACTAACACAAGATCAGCAAAAGCAGCCCAAAGGGTGGCGCCATTCGAATGGAACTTCCCCTTTATAGTGCCGTCGTAAGTGTTGTCGTACGTGTTGTACGTCACCGCGCTTTGCTCAAGAGTTTTTTTCCTGAAAGTGTGTATGCAAGGCAGGCTTGAGAGGAATCACGTCGAGAAAAACGTCGTTTTTTTGCATGACAGGAAAAACGGTCGTGTGTACGCGGCATTAGACTTGATTCACATCTATGCATGTTGCTTTTGGGTGTTTCTGACGTATTTTTTACTGAGATTTTACAGTGATTTTTATTTTTTTTTCCTTGTTTTTTTTTCAATTTGTTTTAAAAATGTGAATCGTAGTAAAAACGCACAACATACTGTGAGGGGGCTAGCTCGGCAGCGGGTATGTGTGACCCCCGGGATGGGCTCCCCACCCAAAACAGGCCCAGCAGACGGAGGTTGTGGTTTTCAAAATCAAAAAGGTGCGGTTTATTTTCTATTTACAGTGACGAAAACACAGCAAGGCAAAAAAAACATAAACAAAATAAATCCTGGTCAACTTGACCTCTGACTAAACTTACAGGTTTCCTAACTAACGACTGGGATCAGCCTAGTGCTGTCCTAGTCCCTGGTTTTAAATGTCCAAGCAAAATATAGCCACACAGGCTTTCTCTCACCGCACAGGGGTTCACTCTCCCTAGACAGTCCACACAGGTCTGCTTCCAGGCATGAGCTAACATCTAATGAATCTGGGAGTTTTTTATAGAGGCCTAAATGAGCTGACAAGCTTCAGCTGGCCTCATCAACTCCCTGTCTGCACGACGCCCAGCCCTCTCCCTAGAGGTATGAGTCATCAATGAGCCCACTAGTCTCAGCTGGGCTTATACAACTCTCCACCTAGCTGTATAAGTCAGCGTAAAGCCTGAATCTGGGCGAAATATATCTACCCCCCTGGATGCAACCAGGTGACTTTACCTTCCTGCTGTCACATACCCCCCCCTCTTGTTTTAACCTCGGGGTTGGAACACCAGCAATCAGGCATTCATGTACTCGAGACAAAGCATCCACATTCCCCATTTGAACGCCAGGGCGATGCTTTACTGTGAAGTTGAATTCCTGGAGGGCCAGGAACCACCTATTCACTCTTCTATTTGTTTCCTTGTTTTGAGCCATCCACTTTAACGGAGCGTGATCCGTAACCATGTCAAAGTGCCTACCTAGCAGGTAGTACCGAAGGGAATCTAGAGCCCACTTCACCGCTAAACACTCCTTTTCAACGGTGGCGTAATTTACCTCATGGGACTTCAACTTCCTGCTGAGGTAAATGACTGGGTGCTCTTCCCCGTTCCAGACCTGGGACAATACTGCTCCTAACCCCACATCTGACGCATCACTTTGTACGACAAAGTCTCTAGAGAAGTCGGGTGAGTACAACACTGGCTGGCTACATAAGGCTTGTTTCAAGAATTGGAATGCTGCCTCAGCCTCGGGGGTCCATTTAATCATGACCGACCCTTTCCCCTTCGTCAGGTTGGTTAGGGGCACAGCCTTAGAAGCAAAGTGGGGAATGAATCGCCGATAATACCCAGCGATTCCCAGAAAGGCTCGTACCTGCTTCTTGCTGTTGGGACGTGGCCAACTCTGGATGGCCTCGACTTTGTTGAGTTGGGGTTTTATTACTCCCCTCCCAATGGTGTACCCAAGATATTTGGCCTCCTCCTGCCCAATGGTACACTTCTTGGGGTTAGCCGTAAACCCTGCTTCCCGAACAGAGTCCAGGACTGCTTGCACTTTTGGCAGATGTGAGGCCCAATCTGTGCTATGGACAATTATGTCATCCAGGTAAGCCGCAGCATACTTCCGATGGGGCCTCAGCATCTGGTCCATTTTCCGCTGGAATGTGGCCGGCGCATTCTGTAACCCGAACGGCATTCTTTTATATTGGAACGCCCCGTCTGGGGTTACAAATGCGGTTTTCTCTTTGGCCGACTTGGCCAGGGGGATTTGCCAATACCCTTTTGTGAGGTCAAGAGTCGTCATGTATCGGGCTGTTCCCAGCCGGTCGATCAACTCATCTATACGTGGCATGGGGTAGGTGTCAAATTTTGTAACTTTGTTCAACTGACGAAAATCGTTACAAAATCGCCAGCTCCCATCCGGTTTAGGCACCAACACAATGGGACTAGACCAATCACTTTGGGACTCCTCTATCACCCCTAAGTTCAGCATTCTCTGTACTTCCTCCCGTATTGCCTCCCGTCGGGCCTCTGGGATCCGATAGGGTTTTAACTTCACCCTTTCACCGGGCGGGGTAATAATGTCATGCTCTACCCCAGATGTTTGTCCCGGCAGCTCAGAGAATACCTCCTTGTTGCGAAGTACAAACTCCTTAACCTCCTGTTGTTGGGGTTGTGACAAGGTGGCTGCGATTCCAACCTCAGGAATCACGCAACCAGTTTGAGCTGGTGACCAAGTGTCTGCGACTAGGGACTCTCTATCCCTCCAGGCTTTCAACAGATTAACGTGATAGATCTGTTCGGGCTTTCGCCTTCCTGGTTGTCTGACCTTGTAATTCACTTCGCTCACTTTTTCCATTATCTCGTAGGGGCCTTGCCATTTGGCAAGGAATTTACTTTCAACCGTAGGGACAAGTACCAATATCCTATCCCCCGGGGAAAAGGTACGGGTCTTGGCTCCACGGTTGTACACTCTCTGCTGTGCCAACTGCGCTTGGGCCAAATGTTCCTTCACGATGGGCATTACCTGTGCAATTCGATCTTGCATCAGGGCGACATGCTCAATCACACTCCTGTGGGGAGAACTCTCACTTTCCCAAGTTTCCTTGGCAATATCCAACAGCCCTCTTGGGTGTCTCCCATACAGTAACTCAAAGGGGGAGAATCCCGTAGAGGATTGGGGCACCTCCCTAATAGCAAACATCAAATAAGGAAGTAGACAGTCCCAATCCCTTCCATCTCTATCCACCACTTTCTTCAACATTTGTTTTAGGGTTTTGTTGAATCTTTCAACCAGCCCATCGGTTTGGGGGTGATACACAGATGTACGCAATTGCGTCACTTTGAACAATTTACACAGCTCTTTCATAACCCGGGACATAAAGGGTGTACCTTGGTCCGTAAGCAGTTCTTTACAAATACCCACCCGGCTAAAAACAAGAGATAGCTCTTTGGCTATGGTTTTGGCCGAGGTATTTCTGAGAGGGATCGCTTCTGGATAACGGGTGGCATAGTCCATTATAACCAATATGTACTGGTGCCCCCTAGCGGACTTGATTATAGGACCTACCAAATCCATTGCGATTCTCTCAAACGGGACCTCAATGATGGGTAGAGGGACCAGCGGGCTACGGAAATGTGGCATCGGGGCCGACCTCTGACACACAGGGCAGGAGGAACAATAATTTTCTATGTCCTTCATCACCCCAGGCCAATAGAATCTCTGTAATACCCTCTCTCGGGTTTTCTCTGTCCCCAGATGACCTCCAAGAATGTGCCCATGGGCCAACTCCAACACCAACTTCCTGTAAGGTTTGGGCACCACAAGCTGCTCAACGGTTTCTTCTGCCCTTTTTGCCACCCGATACAGTAGGTCCTTCTCTACGCTGAAGTATGGGTAAGTGCCAGTATTATCTGGGTTCACTAACTCGCCATCTATTTTCACTACGTTTTCCCGTGCCTTTATTAGGGCGGGGTCTTTCAACTGTTCTGTGGCAAAGTTTTCCCTGTGAACCTCAAGATCAGAAAACTCCACAGACGGTAGGTTTTCGTCTGAGGAGGTGGGCTCCTCTCCAGTTTCTTGAGTCTCCCCTGCCAATACTGACAAGGGAAATTCCGGAGAGTCCTCACCACTCTCAGGGGAGTTCTGGCTATCACATTCCTGGTACATAGGGGCACCAGTGGGGGGCTCAGGATCATCCCACAGTTCCCAGAACTTCGGAAAATCCCTTCCCACAATGGCGTCATGCGGTAACTGAGATACTAAGCCCACTGGATGAGAGAGGGTACCTTTGGGGGTCTCGAAACACACCGTAGTCACTGGATACTCTCGGGTGTCCCCATGCACACAAATAACGGCTACCTTGCTATTCCCAGAGACCTCTGTTTTAACTAACTCAGCCTTTATCAGGGTCACAAGGCTACCTGAATCCAGCAATACCACAACATTTCTACCATTAATACACATTTTGCATAAATGTTTCTCAGTTCCCCGAATGGCAGTGCATGCGACTGTCGCACACAGCGACTGACGTCTGCCCGTCAGAAAGTCACACTGCATGGGTTCCTCCACAACCGGGCAATTTGCTGCAATATGTCCCGCTTGCCGGCAGCGGTAGCAAACGATCCTTCTTGCGGCCTCTTGAGCCGCTGATTTCCCAGGCTGTTCTCGCCAAACTTGGGGTAGAGCTCCCACCCTCTCACTCTCTCCACCCTCACCCCTTGGAATCCTCTTATCCGCCCCTGGGGATGGTCTGGTCTTAGGGTGGAAAGTCCGAGTGTCTCTGGAAGAGGCCGTCAGGTTCTCTGTAGCCAAGTATTTCTCCACACGATCCACAAGACCATCGGCCGTCTCTGGGTCTCCATGGCTTACCCACTTTTGGATGGCAGTAGGAAGAGCTCTCAAAAACCGATCCATTACAACACGTTCCACAATCTTTGGTGCGGACAAAGTCTCTGGCTGTAGCCACTTTCTGCTCAGGTGAATGAGATCATACATTTGAGACCTGGGGGGTTTTCCAAGCTGGAAAGTCCAGTTATGCACACGCTGAGCCCGGACAGCCAGGGTGACACCCAGCCTTGCCAATATTTCAGCTTTTAGCATCACATAGTCTTTTGCTTGGTTAGGCTCTAGGTCATAGTAAGCTTTCTGCGATTCACCAGTTAACAGAGGAGCCACTAGTCCAGCCCACTGCTCCTCAGGCCACTTTTCTCTTTCAGCGGTCCTTTCAAATGTGGTCAAAAATACCTCTGGATCATCCTCTCCAGTCATTTTTGTCAATAAACGACTCACCCCAAAGGACGCGGTATTAGTGGGACGGCTTTCCTCACTGGTCTGCGGACGTTGCTGCATTACTGCTTCCATCTGTTGTTGTAGTCTCTGCTCTTGCTTCTGCAACAGGTCTATGAAGCGGGCCTCAGATTGCTGTTGGGCTTGTTGCTGAGCCTCCAGACTCTGTTGTAAAGTTGCAAGGCTCTGTTGATGAGCTTGCTGCTGGGCTGCAAGGCTCCTTTGCAAACCTGCATTTGTCTGCTGTTGATTGGCATTTGCTAGAGCCAGCTGTTTCAGTATCTCCTCCATGCTGGCTTAAAAAAAAACTGCCACTGGTTCTCCACCAACTGTGAGGGGGCTAGCTCGGCAGCGGGTATGTGTGACCCCCGGGATGGGCTCCCCACCCAAAACAGGCCCAGCAGACGGAGGTTGTGGTTTTCAAAATCAAAAAGGTGCGGTTTATTTTCTATTTACAGTGACAAAAACACAGCAAGGCAAAAAAAACATAAACAAAATAAATCCTGGTCAACTTGACCTCTGACTAAACTTACAGGTTTCCTAACTAACGACTGGGATCAGCCTAGTGCTGTCCTAGTCCCTGGTTTTAAATGTCCAAGCAAAATATAGCCACACAGGCTTTCTCTCACCGCACAGGGGTTCACTCTCCCTAGACAGTCCACACAGGTCTGCTTCCAGGCATGAGCTAACATCTAATGAATCTGGGAGTTTTTTATAGAGGCCTAAATGAGCTGACAAGCTTCAGCTGGCCTCATCAACTCCCTGTCTGCACGACGCCCAGCCCTCTCCCTAGAGGTATGAGTCATCAATGAGCCCACTAGTCTCAGCTGGGCTTATACAACTCTCCACCTAGCTGTATAAGTCAGCGTAAAGCCTGAATCTGGGCGAAATATATCTACCCCCCTGGATGCAACCAGGTGACTTTACCTTCCTGCTGTCACAATACTTTTCTGCAGCTTCTCTATTGAAGTCTATTGAACCACAAAAACAAAATAAGTACAATTTTGCATTTAACCACTTAACGACCGCCCACTGTAAATATACGTCGGCAGAATGGCACCGACAGGCAGAATCACGTATATATACGTGATTGCCTTTGTATAGTTGGGGGGTCCGATCGGACCCCCCTTCTTTACAGTGGGTGGTCGTTTTACCTTCGGGAGCGATCCGGCATGAGGGGACGGCCGTTCGATTCCGGCCACCCCCTCTCGATCGCTCCCGGCGAATGAGAGAGCTTCCCCTGCCTGCCAGGCAGGAGGAAGTGATGTCATCTCTCCTGCGGCGCTCACATATACCGAGCGCCGTACAGGAGAAGATGCAGGTTAGTACACAAAACAGCACACTGACACCAGGACACATAGGCACATAAATCGCCCCCCAGGCCCCCCCAGACACCCCCAGATCACCCCCAGCCCCCAGTCACAGTGTCACTGATTGCAGTGACCATTTATTTAGTGATCACTGCAATCAGTGACATTTGTGACTGTAAAAGTGTCACTACATTTAGTTTTAGGTCCAGTGTAGCCCCCTAACCCCCCCCCCCCTAATAAAGGTTTAACCCCCTGATCACCCCCCAGATAACCCTTTCACCCCCTAGCACCGCCGTCGCTATGCGATCATTTTTCTGATCGATGTCTTAGCGTCGGTGATGCTGATCGGTAGCCAGTAATTTTTTTTAGGTTCGCCGCAGGTTTTTATAGCGTCGGGTACCCCCATATATTACCTAATAAAGGTTTAACCCCCTTGATCGCCCCCCAGGTAACCCTTTCACCCCCTATCACCACTGGCACTAAGCGATAATTTTTCTGATCGATGTCTTAGCGTCGGCGATGCTGATCGGTAGCCAGTAATTTTTTTTAGGTTCGCCGCAGGTTTTTATAGCGTCGGGTACCCCCATATATTACCTAATAAAGGTTTAACCCCCTTGATCACCCCCCAGGTAACCCTTTCACCCCCTAGCACCGCCGTCGCTATGCGATCATTTTTCTGATCGATGTCTTAGCGTCGGTGATGCTGATCGGTAGCCAGTATTTTTTTTTAGGTTTGCCGCAGGTTTTTATAGCGTCGGGTACCCCCATATATTACCTAATAAAGGTTTAACCCCCTTGATCGCCCCCCAGGTAACCCTTTCACCCCCTATCACCACTGTCACTAGGCGATAATTTTTCTGATCGATGTCTTAGCGTCGGCGATGCTGATCGGTAGCCAGTAATTTTTTTTAGGTTCGTCGCAGGTTTTTATAGCGTCGGGTACCCCCATATATTACCTAATAAAGGTTTAACCCCCTTGATCACCCCCCAGGTAACCCTTTCACCCCCTAGCACCGCCGTCGCTATGCGATCATTTTTCTGATCAATGTCTTAGCGTCGGTGATGCTGATCGGTAGCCAGTAATTTTTTTTAGGTTCGCCGCAGGTTTTTATAGCGTCGGGTACCCCCATATATTATCTAATAAAGGTTTAACCCCCTGATTGCCCCCCAGGTAACCCTTTCACCCCCTATCACCACTGTCGCTAAGCGATCGTTTTTATGATCGTTGTCCTAGTGTCGGTGATGCCGATAGGTAGCCAGTAATTTTTTTTTAGGTTCGCCGTCAGGTTTTTATATAGCGTCAGGTACCCCCATATATTACCTAATAAAGGTTTTAACCCCCTAATTGCCCCTAGTTAACCCTTTCACCAGTGATCATCATATAAGTGTTACGGGTGACGCTGGTTAGTTAGTTTGCTTTTTATAGTGTCAGGGCACCCGCCGTATATAACCCAATAAAGGTTTAACCCCCTGATCGCCCAGCGGGTGATATCAATTAGGTTTTAGCGTCAGAGAGGGTCTGCGTCACACCCCAGGCAGCGTCAGGTTAGTGCCAGTAGCGCTAACACCCACGCATGAAGCATACACCCCCCTTAGTGGTATAGTATCTGATCAGCTCAATATCTGATCTGATCAGATCTATACTAGCATCCCCAGCAGTTTAGGGTTCCCAAAAACGCAGTGTTAGCGGGATCAGCCCAGATACCTGCTAGCACCTGCGTTTTGCCCCTCCGTCCAGCCCAGGCCACCCAAGTGCAGTATCGATCGATCACTGTCACTTGCAAAACACAACACACATAACTGCAGCGTTCGCAGAGACAGGCCTGATCCCTGCGACTCCAGTGCTGTAGGAGGTGATTTCACCACCACAGTTAAAATAAAAAAAAAGCATATATGCCGAAGCATTGGGGCAGCAGGAGCGGAGGAGCGATTTTGCTCCTAATGCCGCGTACATACGGTCGAAATTCCGACGGAGGCTTGCCCGTGGAAAAGTCTGACCATGTGTACGCGGCATAACTTTTGCGAGAAGATGCCCCCATGCTTCGGCATATATAAATGGTGCATGTATGCCCATCATTAGAAGTGGGTGGATGAAGGGCGGTATTCTAATGGTGGGCATACCCACCGATCAATCTTTTTTTTTCGTTCAGCCAACAGGCTGCATGAAAAAAAAGATTACAATACATGTCCAACAAGGACCAGCAACGTACTGGTATGTTGCTGGACTTTGAATGTTTATACCAGAATGATGCCTGCAGGTTTAGGTATCATCTTGGTATCATTCTTTTCAGCCAGCGGCCGGCTTTCATGTAAAAGCAATCCTAGTGGCTAATTAGCCTCTGGACTGCTTTTACAAGCAGTGGGAGGGAATGTCCCCCCCCCGGATATAAAAAGCGCCATTGGGAAATTGGAAAAGCATTTTATCACACCGATCTTGGTGTGGTCAGATGCTTTGAGGGCAGAGGAAAGATCTAGGGTCCAATAGACCCCAGTTTTTTCAAAAAAGAGTACCTATCATTACCTATTGCTATCATAGGGGATATTTACATTCCCTGAGATAACAATAAAAGTGATAAAAAAAAAAAATATGGAAGCAACAGTTTAAAAATAAAATAAAAAAGCAAAATTAATAATAAAAAAAAAAAAAGCACCCCTGTCCTGCCCTGCTCTTGCCCAATGGCGAACGCAAGCGTCGGTCTGGCGTCATATGTAAACAGCAATTGCACCATGCATGTGAGGTATCACCGCGAAGGTCAGATCGAGGGCAGTAATTTTAGCAGTAGACCTCCTCTGTAAATCTAACGGGGTAACCTGTAAATGCTTTTAAAGGCTTTTAAAAATGTATGTAGTTTGTCGCCAATGCGCGTTTGTGCGAAATTTTAAAGCATGTCGTGTTTGGTATCTATGTACTCGGCCTAAGATAATCTTTTTTATTTCATCAAACATTTGGGCAATATAGTGTGTTTTAGTGCATTAAATTTAAAAAAAGTGTATTTTTTCCCCAAAAAATGCGTTTAAAAAATCGCTGCGCAAATACTGTGTAGAAAAAAAAAATGCAACACCCACCATTTTTATCTGTAGGGCCTTTGCTTTAAAAATATATATAATGTTTGGGGGTTCAACATAATTTTCTTGCAAAAAAAAAATGTTTTCATGTAAACAAAAAGTGTCAAAAAGGGCTTTGTCTTCAAGTGGTTAGAAGAGTGGATGTAAGCTTCCTAATGTTGTGTATAAAATGCCAGAACAGTTCAAACCCCCCCCCCAATGACCCCATTTTGGAAAGTAGACACCCCAAGCTATATACTGAGAGGCATGTCGAGTCCATGGAATATTTTATATGTTGACACAAGTTGCGGAAAAAATAATTTTTTTTTTTTTTTTTTTTGCACAAAGTTGTCACTAAATGATATATTGCTCAAACATGCCATGGGCATATGTGGAATTACACCCCAAAATACATTCTGTTGCTTCTCCTGAGTACGGGGATACCACATGTGTGAGACTTTTTGGGAGCCTAGCCGCGTACGGGACCCCAAAAACCAAGCACCGCCTTCAGGCTTTCTAAGGGTGTCAATTTTTGATTTCACTTCTCACTGCCTATCACAGTTTCGGAGGCCATGGAATGCCCAGATGGCACAAAAACCCCCCAAATGACCCCATTTTGGAAAGTAGGCACCCCAAGCTATTTGCTGAGAGGTATGGTGAGTATTTTGCAGATCTCGCTTTTTGTCACAAAGTTTTGAAAATTGAAAAAAAAAAAGAAAAAAAAAAAAAATGTTCTTTCTTCATTTTCAAAAACAAATGAGAGCTGTAAAATACTCACCATGCCTCTCAGCAAACAGCTTGGGGTGTCTACTTTCCAAAATGGGGTCATTTGGGGGGTTTTGTGCTATTTTGGCATTTTATGGCCTTCAAAACTGTGATAGATAGTGAGGAGTGAAATCAAAAATTTGCGCCCTTAGAAATCCTGAAGGCGGTGCTTGGTTTCCGGGGTCCCGTACGTGGCTAGGCTCCTAAAAAGTCCCACACATGTGGTATCCCCGTACTCAGGAGAAGCAGCAAAATGTATTTTGGGGTGCAATTCCACATATAACCATGGCATGTGTGAGCAATATATCATTTAGTGACAACTTTTTGTAATTTTTTTTTTTTTGTCATTATTCAATCACTTGGGACAAAAAAAAAAAAAATATTCAATGGGCTCAACATGCCTCTCAGCAATTTCCTTGGGGTGTCTACTTTCTAAAATGGGGTCATTTGGGGGGGGTTTTGTGCTATTTTGGCATTTTATGGCCTTCAAAACTGTGATAGGTAGTGACGAGTGAAATCAAAAATTTGCGCCCTTAGAAATCCTGAAGGCGGTGCTTGGTTTCCGGGGTCCCGTACGTGGCTAGGCTCCTAAAAAGTCCCACACATGTGGTATCCCCGTACTCAGGAGAAGCAGCAGAATGTATTTTGGGGTGCAATTCCACATATAACCATGGCATGTGTGAGCAATATATCATTTAGTGACAACTTTTTGTAATTTTTTTTTTTTTTGTCATTATTCAATCACTTGTGTGACAGCAGGAAGGTAAAGTCACCTGGTTGCATCCAGGGGGGTAGATATATTTCGCCCAGATTCAGGCTTTACGCCGACTTATACAACTAGGTGGAGAGTTGTATAAGCCCAGCTAAGGCTAGTGGGCTCATGGATGACTCATATGTCTAGGGAGAGTGTGGGGCGTCGTGCAGACAGGGAGTTGATGAGACCAGCTGAAGCTTGTCAGCTCATTTAGGCCTCTATAAGAACTCCCAGCTTCATTAGATGTTAGCTCATGCCTGGAACCAGACCTGTGTGGACTGTCTAGGGAGAGTGAACCCCTGTGCGGTGAGGCAAAGCCTGTGTGGCTATTTGTTTGGACTTTTACTAAACCAGGGACTTAGGGACTAGGACAGCACCAGGCTGATCCCAGTTGTTAGTTTAGGAAACCTGCATGTTTAGTCAGAGGTCAAACTGACCAGGATTTATTTTGTTTATGTTTCTTTTTGGCTTTGCTGTGGTTTTTGTCACTGTACATAGAGAAATAAACCGCACCTTTTGATTTTGAAAACCACAACCTCCGTCTGCTGGCCCTGTTTTTGTGTGGGGAGCCCAACCAGGGGGTCACACACACCCGCTACCGAGTTAACCCCCTCACAGTTGGTGGAGAACCAGTGGCAGTTTTTTTTAAGCCAGCATGGAGGAGATACTGAAACAGCTGGCTCTAGCAAATGCCAATCAACAGCAGACAAATGCAGGTTTGCAAAGGAGCCTTGCAGCCCAGCAGCAAGCTCATCAACAAGCCCAGCAGCAATCTGAGGCCCGCTTCATAGACCTGTTACAGAAGCAAGAGCAGAGACTACAACAAATGGAAGCAGTAATGCAGCAACGTCCGCAGACCAGTGAGGAAAGCCGTCCCACTAATACCGCGTCCTTTGGGGTGAGTCGTTTATTGACAAAAATGACTGGAGAGGATGATCCAGAGGTATTTTTGACCACATTTGAAAGGACTGCTGAAAGAGAAAAGTGGCCTGAGGAGCAGTGGGCTGGACTGGTGGCTCCTCTGTTAACTGGTGAATCGCAGAAGGCTTACTATGACCTAGAGCCTGACCAAGCAAAAGACTATGTGATGCTAAAAGCTGAAATATTGGCAAGGCTGGGTGTCACCCTGGCTGTCCGGGCTCAGCGTGTGCATAACTGGACTTTCCAGCTTGGAAAACCCCCCAGGTCTCAAATGTATGATCTCATTCACCTGAGCAGGAAGTGGCTACAGCCAGAGACTTTGTCCGCACCAGAGATTGTGGAACGTGTTGTAATGGATCGGTTTTTGAGAGCTCTTCCTACTGCCATCCAAAAGTGGGTAAGCCATGGAGACCCAGAGACGGCCGGTGGTCTTGTGGATCGTGTAGAGAAATACTTGGCTACAGAGAACCTGACGGCCTCTTCCAGAGACTCTCGGACTTTCCACCCTAAGAACAGACCATCCCCAGGGGCGGATAAGAGGATTCCAAGGGGTAAGGGTGGAGAGAGTGAGAGGGTGGGAGCTCTACCCCAAGTTTGGCGAGAACAGCCTGGGAAATCAGCGGCTCAAGAGGCGGCAAGAAGGATCGTTTGCTACCGCTGCCGGCAAGCGGGACATATTGCAGCAAATTGCCCGGTTGTGGAGGAACCCATGCAATGTGACTTTCTGATGGACAGACGTCAGTCGCTGTGTGCGACAGTCGCATGCACTGCCATTCGGGGAACTGAGAAACATTTATGCAAAATGTGTATTAATGGTAGAAATGTTGTGGTATTACTGGATTCAGGTAGCCTTGTGACCCTGATAAAGGCTGAATTAGTTAAAACAGAGGTCTCTGGGAATAGCAAGGTAGCTGTTATTTGTGTGCATGGGGACACCCGAGAGTATCCAGTGACTACAGTGTGTTTCGAGACCCCCAAAGGTACCCTCTCTCATCCAGTGGGGTTAGTATCTCAATTACCGCATGATGCCATTGTGGGAAGGGATTTTCCGAAGTTCTGGGAACTGTGGGATGATCCTGAGCCCCCCACTGGTGCCCCTATGTACCAGGAATGTGATAGCCAGAACTCCTCTGAGAGTGGGGAGGACTCTCCAGAATTTCCCTTGTCAGTATTGGCAGGGGAGACTCAAGAAACTGGAGAGGAGCCCACCTCCTCAGACGAAAACCTACCGTCTGTGGAGTTCTCTGATCTGGAGGTTCACAGGGAAAATTTTGCCACAGAACAGTTAAAAGACCCCGCCCTAATAAAGGCACGGGAAAACGTAGTGGAAATAGATGGCGAGTTAGTGAACCCAGATAATACCTGCACTTACCCATACTTCAGCGTAGAGAAGGACCTACTGTATCGGGTGGCAAAAAGGGCAGAAGAAACCGTTGAGCAGCTTGTGGTGCCCAAACCTTACAGGAAGTTGGTGTTGGAGTTGGCCCATGGGCACATTCTTGGAGGTCATCTGGGGACAGAGAAAACCCGAGAGAGGGTATTACAGAGATTCTATTGGCCTGGGGTGATGAAGGACATAGAAAATTATTGTTCCTCCTGCCCTGTGTGTCAGAGGTCGGCCCCGATGCCACATTTCCGTAGCCCGCTGGTCCCTCTACCCATCATTGAGGTCCCGTTTGAGAGAATCGCAATGGATTTGGTAGGTCCTATAATCAAGTCCGCTAGGGGGCACCAGTACATATTGGTTATAATGGACTATGCCACCCGTTATCCAGAAGCGATCCCTCTCAGAAATACCTCGGCCAAAACCATAGCCAAAGAGCTATCTCTTGTTTTTAGCCGGGTGGG
The DNA here is from genome assembly GCA_029206835.1 of Rana muscosa. NCBI lineage: Eukaryota > Metazoa > Chordata > Amphibia > Anura > Ranidae > Rana > Rana muscosa. The sequence continues at coordinate 514,682,330 of CM055116.1, read as the reverse complement.
TATTTGTAAAGAACTGCTTACGGACCAAGGTACACCCTTTATGTCCCGGGTTATGAAAGAGCTGTGTAAATTGCTCAAAGTGACGCAATTGCGTACATCTGTGTATCACCCCCAAACCGATGGGCTGGTTGAAAGATTCAACAAAACCCTAAAACAAATGTTGAAGAAAGTGGTGGATAGAGATGGAAAAGATTGGGACTGTCTACTTCCTTATTTGATGTTTGCTATTAGGGAGGTGCCCCAATCCTCTACGGGATTCTCCCCCTTTGAGTTACTGTATGGGAGACACCCAAGAGGGCTGTTGGATATTGCCAAGGAAACTTGGGAAAGTGAGAGTTCTCCCCACAGGAGTGTGATTGAGCATGTCGCCCTGATGCAAGATCGAATTGCACAGGTAATGCCCATCGTGAAGGAACATTTGGCCCAAGCGCAGTTGGCACAGCAGAGAGTGTACAACCGTGGAGCAAAGACCCGTACCTTTTCCCCGGGGGATAGGATATTGGTACTTGTCCCTACGGTTGAAAGTAAATTCCTTGCCAAATGGCAAGGCCCCTACGAGATAATGGAAAAAGTGAGCGAAGTGAATTACAAGGTCAGACAACCAGGAAGGCGAAAGCCCGAACAGATATATCACGTTAATCTGTTGAAAGCCTGGAGGGATAGAGAGTCCCTAGTCGCAGAAACTTGGTCACCAGCTCAAACTGGTTGCGTGATTCCGGAGGTTGGAATAGCAGCCACCTTGTCACAACCCCAACAACAGGAGGTTAAGGAGTTTGTGCTTCGCAACAAGGAGGTGTTCTCTGAGCTGCCAGGACAAACATCTGGGGTAGAGCATAATATTATTACCCCGCCCGGTGAAAGGGTGAAGTTAAAACCCTATCGGATCCCAGAGGCCCGACGGGAGGCAATACGGGAGGAAGTACAGAAAATGCTGAACTTAGGGGTGATAGAGGAGTCCCAAAGTGATTGGTCTAGTCCCATTGTGTTGGTGCCTAAACCGGATGGGAGCTGGCGATTTTGTAACGATTTTCGTCAGTTGAACAAAGTTACAAAATTTGACACCTACCCCATGCCACGTATAGATGAGTTGATCGACCGGCTGGGAACAGCCCGATACATGACGACTCTTGACCTCACAAAAGGGTATTGGCAAATTCCCCTGGCCAAGTCGGCCAAAGAGAAAACCGCATTTGTAACCCCAGACGGGGCGTTCCAATATAAGAGAATGCCGTTCGGGTTACAGAATGCGCCGGCCACATTCCAGCGGAAAATGGACCAGATACTGAGGCCCCATCGGAAGTATGCTGCGGCTTACCTGGATGACGTAATTGTCCATAGCACAGATTGGGCCTCACATCTGCCAAAAGTGCAAGCAGTCCTAGACTCTATCCGGGAAGCGGGGTTTACGGCTAACCCCAAGAAGTGTACCATTGGGCAGGAGGAGGCCAAATATCTTGGGTACACCATTGGCAGGGGAGTGATAAAACCCCAACTCAACAAAGTCGAGGCCATCCAGAGTTGGCCACGTCCCAACAGCAAGAAGCAGGTACGGGCCTTTCTGGGAATCGCGGGTTATTATCGGCGCTTCATTCCCCACTTTGCTTCTAAGGCTGTGCCCCTAACCAACCTGACGAAAGGGAAAGGGTCGGTCATGATTAAATGGACCCCCGAGGCTGAGGCAGCATTCCAATTCTTGAAACAAGCCTTATGTAGCCAGCCAGTGTTGTACTCACCCGACTTCTCTAAAGACTTTGTCGTACAAAGTGATGCGTCAGATGTGGGGTTAGGAGCAGTATTGTCCCAGGTCTGGAACGGGGAAGAGCACCCAGTCATTTACCTCAGCAGGAAGTTGAAGTCCCATGAGGTAAATTACGCCACGGTTGAAAAGGAGTGTTTAGCGGTGAAGTGGGCTCTAGATTCCCTTCGGTACTATCTGCTAGGTAGGCACTTTGACATGGTTACGGATCACGCTCCGTTAAAGTGGATGGCTCAAAACAAGGAAACAAATAGAAGAGTGAATAGGTGGTTCCTGGCCCTCCAGGAATTCAACTTCACAGTAAAGCATCGCCCTGGCGTTCAAATGGGGAATGTGGATGCTTTGTCTCGAGTACATGAATGCCTGATTGCTGGTGTTCCAACCCCGAGGTTAAAACAAGAGGGGGGGGTATGTGACAGCAGGAAGGTAAAGTCACCTGGTTGCATCCAGGGGGGTAGATATATTTCGCCCAGATTCAGGCTTTACGCCGACTTATACAACTAGGTGGAGAGTTGTATAAGCCCAGCTAAGGCTAGTGGGCTCATGGATGACTCATATGTCTAGGGAGAGTGTGGGGCGTCGTGCAGACAGGGAGTTGATGAGACCAGCTGAAGCTTGTCAGCTCATTTAGGCCTCTATAAGAACTCCCAGCTTCATTAGATGTTAGCTCATGCCTGGAACCAGACCTGTGTGGACTGTCTAGGGAGAGTGAACCCCTGTGCGGTGAGGCAAAGCCTGTGTGGCTATTTGTTTGGACTTTTACTAAACCAGGGACTTAGGGACTAGGACAGCACCAGGCTGATCCCAGTTGTTAGTTTAGGAAACCTGCATGTTTAGTCAGAGGTCAAACTGACCAGGATTTATTTTGTTTATGTTTCTTTTTGGCTTTGCTGTGGTTTTTGTCACTGTACATAGAGAAATAAACCGCACCTTTTGATTTTGAAAACCACAACCTCCGTCTGCTGGCCCTGTTTTTGTGTGGGGAGCCCAACCAGGGGGTCACACACACCCGCTACCGAGTTAACCCCCTCACACTTGGGACAAAAAAAAAAATATTCAATGGGCTCAACATGCCTCTCAGCAATTTCCTTGGGGTGTCTACTTTCTAAAATGGGGTCATTTGGGGGGGTTTGTACTGCCCTGCCATTTTAGCACCTCAAGAAATGAGATAGGCAGTCATAAATTTAAAGCTGTGTAAATTCCAGAAAATGTACCCTAGTTTGTAAACGCTATAACTTTTGCGCAAACCAATAAATATACGCTTATTGACATTTTTTTACTAAAGACATGTGGCTGAATACATTTTGGCCTAAATGTATGACTAAAATTGAGTTTATTCGATTTTTCTTATAACAAAAAGTAGAAAATATCATTTTTTTTCAAAATTTTCGGTCTTTTTCCGTTTATATCGCAAAAAAGAAAAATCGCAGAGGCAATCAAATACCATTAAAAGAAAGCTCTATTTGTGGGAAGAAAAGGACGCAAATTTCGTTTGGGTACAACATTGCATGTCCGCACAATTTACAGTTAAAGCAGCGCAGTGCAAAATTCTGAATTCACCTCTGGTCCTTTAGCTACCAAATGGTCCGGGGCTTAAGTGGTTAAAAAACTCCCTGACCCCTTCAAAAAATGCATTGATGTGAACGTGTTCCATAGGAACCCAAGGTAAAAAAATGTCATGCGTTTCTGCGAAAAGCATGAAAAAATGCGTGAATGGAGCCTAACCCTCATTTCCTTTATTAGGGCTGCTGTTTCTGATAGTCCTCTGAAGCATTACATATATTTAACATTATGTGAGGCTATTTGGTAAAGTTAAGGGCTGTATTTGATGACCCTTTTGCCTCGTACACATGACCGGTTTTTCAGACGGGAAAACTGCTATGAGAGATTTTGGAAAAACTGCTGGACAAAAAAACAGAGCAGGATTTTTTTTTTTCCCGTCAGGAAAAAATCCTGGTGGGAAAACCGTTCGTCTGTATGCTTTTCCGACTGGAGAAAAACCACGCATGCTCGGAAACAATTTGACGCATGCTCGGAAGCATAGAACTTAATTTTGTCGGCTCGTCGTAGTCTTTTACGTCACCGCGTTCTCGGCAGTCAAAAGTTCACCGGACTTTTGTCTGAGCATGTGTATGCAAGACAAGCTTGGCCGGAATCCCGTCGGAAAACCATTGGTTTTTTATCCAACGGGAAAAACGGTCGTGTGTACTAGGCATATAGGTCATAAATTGACAACAATTGATATAGAGAGTAGCATATGCTGTATCTAAGGAATGGGCCATATGAGAGGGTTAAGATTTGGGATCTGGTCTCTTCCTGAGATGCTACATTTAAAACTGAGCTGTAATACACGTCTGGGAATGGGCATATACAGGCTCTGAGCTGGAACCTAATGCAAACAGTGTTAGGTGGAAATCCTGGCCTGGGGCGCTAAAAGATAAAACTGTTGTCTGTCTGCATCCATTTAGAAACATTTGTTTTGGCCACAATGCTTTTCTTCAGTTGTGCTACAGGGCATAATTAATGTATTGAAATTAGTTAACTCAAATGTGAAGGTTGTACTGGTATGACAGCCTTTTTAGGATATTTCATTGGCTAAAAGCAATATTTTAGTTTTACGACTAAAGCAAAATCATGATCAGGTGTATGGTATTGCAGAGGAAAAACAAGAGACGAAAACAAGTCGGCAAAGGAAGTCCCCATATTTCCGACCTTACCAATTCCAATTAAAGCCACCCACAGACCTTTGAGAGATTGTAAGCGAGGCTGGGCTTAGGGGTAGGCAGAGTAGGCCTCCTAAAGGAGGGGGTTTCAGAAAGGGCAGGATATGCAACCTATGCTGCTTTACAACTCATTGGAGGAGGTTAGCACTTTGGCTTTTTTTCATTGGGTGCCAAAGGACCTTGTCCTGGCACTGCTTGTAAGTGTGGCTCAGGCAAGCTTACACATTTCTATAAGTGGATAGGGTAGATATGAGGAGCAGAACAGGAGACACCTGGTACCAGCTTGCTGGGCAAAGCAGTGGTGATCAAGAGAGGCCCTCTATCCCAAGAGCCATCAACTGCCATTACATGTCTATATACATTTAAAATGTAAATTGAACTTCCAGTGAAACTCTTCTTTGTATCCTGTAGTGTGAAAAAGCTCCCATGTGGTGCTCTCTGAGGCCCGAATTAACCCAGAGCAATTTAAGGAATGATTTAAAGAATGTCTCTAGAAGCTTTTCAATGCTCAGCAGGATTTCCATTGTATTCAGAGGTACCTGTTTACGCCTAAGTGTAGTGATGCTTGAAGCTCAGCCCATGAAAAAGCACATGAGTGCTTGAGGCAGCAGAAAATATGTCGTTAGCACACCTAAAGCCTCGTACACACAGCTGAGAATCTCGTCAGGAAAAAACACGTTGTTTTTCCTGACGAGATTCTTGACAAGAATCTTGTCCCGGCTGAGTGTACACACGCTCGATTCAAAAGAACTGCCGTTCTTTTGAATGGAACGAACGCGGTGACGTCATCGACTACGACGAGCGTGCGCTCGTCACATTTGATGCCGCCGCCGCCATCTTGCTACACCCTACCTATGCCTAGGAAGCTACCGCGCATGCGTCAAAGTCATTTCGAGCATGCGCGGGTTTCCGCGGCGAAAGGTAAGCGTACACACTCTCGGGTTTCTCGTCGGGAAACAGGCCGACGAGAATCTCGACGAGAAAATAGAGAGCAGGTTCTCTATTTTTCTCGTTGAGATTCTGGCCAGTTTTTTTGACGAGAAACCTGAAAGCCTCGTACACACGGCCGGTTTTCTCGGCAAGAAAGCTCTGCCAGCAGTTTTCTTGTCGTTTCTTGCAGAGAAAACCGGCCGTGTGTACGAGGCTTTAGTCTGACAACTCTGGGAAAAGTAAAATGCTCCCTTGCAGTGGGGCTGCCCAGGACTGCAAGGGTTAAAAGCCTATGTACATCTAGGGGACCAGAAAAGCAGTTTTACTTACCCAATACTTTATTCACCTGGCAGATGGGTGCCCCCCTATGTCCTAAAAGTGGACCGTTCATCAGCATCCTCACGTCTAATACAGGGCTAGGGGTCTTGTAGATCTAGGGCAGTGGTCTCCAAAATGTGGCCCTTTGCTTGCTTGCCCTTTTCCTTCCACGGATGCAAGACACTATTCTTCCCACTGACACCAACAATGGTGCACTATTCCTCCCCTAATACTGAAGATGCACTGTATACTCCCACTGACGTTTGAAGACCCCTCCCGATCTAGGGGACCAGAAAAGCAGTTTTACTTAGCCAATCTTCGTTACCCTGGTAACAGTTGGTGCTCCCCTATGTCCTGAAAGTGGATCATTTGTCAGCGTCTTCACTTCTAACGCAGGGCTAGTGATCATGCATTGGTCTTAATTCGACTGCCTGAGACTAGAAGAGAAGAGGCTGTGAGGACTGGTCCTACAGTACTGAGGAGCCTGCAGGAGTAGAGGATTGGGTAAGTAAAACTGTTTTTCCTCATCCTATAGACCAAGACAAACATTTAACCCTTGCAGTGCAGGATCAGCCCCACTACAAGGGAGGATTTGTACTTTCCAGTTCCCAGTTTGTACTTTCCAAAAACTTCACAGTTCAGTCCTTAAATTAAATCCATCCTTATTAGTGTATGATTAGATTGTCAAAAACATAGTACTACATTTTAGAACCTCTGAGGGTCCCTCCATCAGTTTGGTACTCACAGAGGTTCCAAAATGACATTGACTTTATTTGGCCATATTAGGTTATGATGTCACCAGCATCCTCGCCCCTGTGTGGTGGGGAATGCCCTAGACGGAAGTGAAAGCTTCCTTCTGGTTTCACTTCAAAGTTCAGATCAGCTCATCTCTAATGGGCAAATTCTGGTTTAATGTGCGATAACAATATTTTCCTGGGGCGGCAAAGTGGATAGCATTTCCACCTGGCAGCATTAGGGCCATCAGTTTGAATCCCAGGCCTGCCTGGGGTTTGCATGTTCGTCCTGTGTCCGTGTGGGTTTTCTCTGGGTACTCAAGTTTCCTCCCGCTTTCCAAAGACATTCTGGTAAGTTCATTGGCTCCTGTCTAAATTGGCCATAGTATGCGTGTAGGCAGGTTGGCTACTTTTGGTTAGTTAGTTTACCAGCTGCCCAGGTTAGTAGGAAAGGTTTAATGCTCATGTCACCTTTTCTTGTGTATTTTCTCTGTGCTCCAGCCTCCCAGCTGTGTGTGATATAAAGGGGTACTGGGGAAAAAGAAAACCAAGCACAGGGAAGTAGAGACACAGGAACAGGCTCAGGATGCACATATGGAAACTCAGAATTATGTCCTAAGAAGCTCGCTGGAACGCCGACCCATTGGAATACTCCCAGGACATGAATTTCTTTGTTTGAGCTATTGCCAGTTTGGACTTTACCCACAGATGTTACACAAACCTGGGGTAACCTGGGGCAGCTATAGTTAAGTTTAGTTAAGGAAAGGATGTCATTGGATATTGTACCTTCTTGGCCTAATGTTCAGTAAAGTTATTTACTCTGCTCAAAGCCTGGTCTGAATTTACTCAAGGGGTGCATGTGGGGTCCTGACATTTCTTTCTTAGGAACTGGGATCTGGTCGAGCACATTGAAGTCTTTAAATTATCACTACAACAAAAGATTAACTTCCAATCAAGTTGCTATGAGTAACCAGAAGGCTTTTGGCATGGTGCCTGGATAGGTGACGGGTTCTCTGGTAGTGAGGGGGATCGGCATTAGGCTTCCTTCCTAGCCGTCTGTCTCTGGGAGCAGACTAACAAAATGGAGACCTAATCCCTGGTCACTTGGTACAGAACGAAGAGTTAATTGGAGCACACATGAAGTCTGCGCTATGTGTTCAGTGGTAAGAGAGGCATGAAGACTGGTGGAGTGGCATAGGCTTTGCATGTCCCTCCTAATGAAACACATACACCAAGTGTGCTGGGGCAAGTGATGCCGTTCATCACCTGGCATAGCCTACAGAACCCTCCATGGGGTAGGCTTCCTGTATGGCCGACACTTGGTACCCAACGGGTTAAAGTGATATTAAACATACACTGTTCAATTTACATTGTCCCTTCTATTTCTGTATGTGGATCATGGCACTGCAACAATTTTTTTAATAAAAAAAAACATCTACCGTATATACCCGAATATAAGCCGAGGCACCTAATTTTACCACAAAAAACTGGGAAAAATTATTGACTCGAGTATAAGCCTAGGGTGTCCATCTGCATGCCTCACTGTGCCTCACTGTGTCCATGTGCATGTCTCACTGTGCCTCACAGTGTCCATGCCTCACTGTGCCATACTGTGTCCATGCCTCACTGTGCCATACTGTGCCCATGCCTCACTGTGCCCAATCTCCCAACCTGATCTCCGGCTGTGTGACTAGACTGAAGTTTAATATGGGAGTCTATGGAAGGGGTGCCCGGTTTTGAAAAATCGGTGCTCCCCGACAACAAATTTTGCACACTTGTAGATAAAGAGTGTGCCAAGCTTGGGGTCCAGGAGACCTAGGGCTAGCCAGTACCGGGTCCCCAAAATCACCAAAGAAATTACCGTTTACATGGGAGTCTATGGAAGGGGAGCTCGGCTTTGAAAAATCGGTGCTCCCCGACCGTTGGTCCCCCGGACAAAAATCTTTGCACACATGTAGAAGAAGAGTGGGGCTACATGTGTGCCAAGTTTGGCCGGGATCAGGCGCACAAAGATGAAGATGAACACAGACTTGTGTATAAGCCGAGGGGGGCATTTTCAGCACAAAAAAATGTGCTGAAAAACTGGGCTTATACTCGAGTATATACGGTAAGTACCCTTTTCCTAATTGATATACAGCTGTCACATGACCCAGATCTTTGCCAGCCTGTCTGCAGGAAACACAAGAAGGAGGAGCTTCTAGTCCTCTGCTGTTGGTCACATGTTAAAAAAAAAACAGCCTTTGGAATACAGAGTAAAAAGAAATAATTATTGTCAATAAACTGTTTCAAATTGTCATACAAATATATATTTGAAAACAAATCTTTATTATTTCTTGGCAAAAACACGGTGTGGGTGAATTTCTATTAGTCACAGGCTGTATCACGCCTCTCCAGCAAATGTCTTAGAATAAGAGGGAGGTGAAGCCTCCATCAATCTACATGTAATATCCCACCCCCATTGTGTTTAGCTGGTTAGTGGGCACGGAGGAGAAGGGAGGGAGTGGGCTGTCATTTACCACTGTGTATACACTGACATGTGTAATTCTATAGTCACATGGGCTGCTCAGAGGTGATTGGGAGGAAATGCTCAGCATAGAAACTCACTGAAAACTGAGCATGTGCAGAGTTGCCACCACAGCTGCAAAATCCCTAGCTGAATTGGAGACATTAACAGAAGGTATAGATAGAGAGCAGCAGAATCAACCACGTTTTTTGCAGAATACAGAAAATGATGTGGGTTTAGTGACGCTTTAATGAAGAACACAAAGGACGTGACAAACAACACCACTCTACCGCTTTCGAATCGATCATACGACAATCTGATCATTAGTACACCTTTCGACAGCCAATCATGACAATTCTTGCGAAATTATCCGATGGGACAAGCACAAAAATGTTTCTCGTTTTAATTTTCGTTCAATCTGTAAAGTTGTCCGAAAATACAATACAATACATTACATCACTTCCAAATATTTATTCTGTCGTATGAGAATTTTTGCAACTTTACTAAACTCTTAATTTTCGATATGAGACTACAATGCGAAAAAAAATATGCTGCGGTCAAAGTTCCAAGCATGGGGTCCGGTTCGTTCCTGTTCAGGTGCGAATCAGGTCCGAATTTTTGCCTGAATTCACACCTGAACCCGACCCAAACACGCACAGGACCCTTTTTGGAATGTGGACCGTGGCAGCCCCGGACCTGTGTGAACCGGCTCTATTGGGAGCCGGTCACACCCACATGTCATGCGAATTGGATGCGGTGAAAACCACATCCAATTCGCACATACTGTATGTGAACCTGGCCTGAATGCGAGTTATGCCTCGTACACACGATCAGATAGTCGTACGACTTATTGTTCACATTTTGTTGCATAATACTAGTATCGAATTCAATAGCGCATTTTGCGCTCTACTAAATGTACGATTTTTTTCGGACGCTTCTGGAAATGCTTCCTGTTTGCGTAGCTATGTATTGGAAGTGATGTCATATGCGTGTAACCCTTGTGTCTGCCACGCCTTTTGGCTATTTCCGGTCGTATTGTAGAGGCATATCCGTGTATTGCTCTGCTCATTTTTTTATTAGCGCGTGTTTTTTTACGCGCGTTCTCTTAACGAACGGAGAACTATACTGATCAGTTTCTGTTCGTATGTTGGAGCATTTTCACGGTACATCTCCCATCTCCTTCCGGGTTACTTTCGTGTTTCCGATCATGCGTGGTGTTTGTCTATCGATTTTTAGCGGACGCATACTGTACTGATTAAACGATCGTTCGCTGGGCTATCGTCCGAAAAAAGTTTTTGTGTTTGTCCCTTCCGATATTGTTGGAGGAACTGTCGTGATCGGCTGTCGAAAGCTGTGTACTAACGATCAGAATAGCGTGCGATCAATCCAAAAGCAATTTTTATCATCCGATTATCTGATCGTGTGTATTCAGGGCTAGGGATGAGCTCAGGCGTGTTCGCATTGAACACATGCAGAGCCCGCCAAGGAAGTCGGCACCGTCGGAACCGCGCTGCGCTAATCACAGGCAGGGAGGCATTGTCCCGATGCTCGGCTGCAGAGATCGGGAAATGTCTCCCTGCCTGTGATTAGCGTAGCGCGGTTCCGGCGGTGCCGACTTCCTTGGCGGGCTCTGCACGTGTTCAATGCGAACACGCCTGAGCTCATTCCTATTAGGGACCTTGCTTTGTAAGCTCCTTGAGGGAAGGGACTGATGTGAATATTTGATATACTGTACATGTAAAATGCTGCATAAATTGACGGCGCTATAAAAGTACCTGTAATTATTATTTCGGGTACTTTATATAGCGCTGTCAATTTACGCAGCATCAATAAATGACCTTTTAGGGCAGAGTTGTGCGTTTCTGCCCCAATGGGATCACCTGAAAAATAAGCATTTTTTTTGCACATTTTCTATTCTAGTAACTAGACTTCACCTATAAAAAAAAAAAAAAAAAAAAAAATTATCAAGCCTAAAACACTACAACAAAAAGAGATCAAGCCTAAAACACTCACAAAAAAAAAAAAAAAAAAAAAAAGATCAAGTATAAAACGCAAAAAAAAAAAATAAAAAAAAAAATGACCAAAGACACTCAACACAACGCTCGTTTCACAAACCTAGGTCGAATTTGCAAGTGTCCTCTATTGAGAAGCCACATTGCCCTGATTGCAATGAAGGAAATTCCCCAAGCTAGCAATTGAAGTTAGAAGCCCTTGACCTGTTCCCATTTCGTCTTGCTATATTTCCCAGTCTCCCCAGTGGCCCTGAGGCTACAACTGGGAGGGAGGGATGGGGGGAGGCTTTGCCCTGCAGCTGTCTATACTGGAGCTCAGTGATTCACCATGTGTGTGTATACAGGAGGGATCAGAGTGTGGGAGGAGCAGGAGGGAGGACAGGGAAGAAGAAGTAGTGTGGGAGGAGGACAGGGAAGAAGTGTAGGAGGAGGACAGGGAAGAAGTGTAGGAGGAGTGTACTTTGAATGCGATTTGAAACCAAGAAACAAGTGCACATGAAAACACAGCAGTGTAGTCTATGCCAGATCTCAGCGTGCTGATCGCTCTGCTCACCGGGAACTATATACGGAGATAATGATCGCATTTAAAGGACAGTCCTGCTAGACTTTCTCAGCTTTCCCATTCTAAATCGTATCCACGAATCTGCCGGATGTGTGCCCTGATCGGACCTACTAGAGCCCGGATCGTAACCTTGGAGGAAAGAAGTGCAGCACGTTATCATTGATTGACTGATCATCAAGCTTAATTTACAGGTAAATCCAGGTCTTTTTATCGGCTGTATTGTACTTCTAGGACTGTGCTGGAACCAGCCGATCTGTGACTGCTAGTAATGACATGGTGTGGGGTCTGCACATCAGTGGGGGGTCTAATTCAGCAGAGCTTGCCTTGTGTCCAGTGCAGGCATTCTCAAACTTTTTCACACAGGAGAACCCTTGTACTAATTTTTAGGTCTTTAGGATCCCCTGCTTGTGTAGTCCTTCCTTCTTCTTTGACCCAGGAGAACCCTTCATTTTTTATTTTAGGTCCTAGGAAACCTCGTTGTGTATAAGGCAGCTCTTCTTCTTTGATCCGGAAGAACCCTTAAAGCCATTTTGAGGTCTTTGGAATCTCCTGCTTGTGTCCAGAACAACCCTTAAAATATTGTTTAGGTCCTAGGAAAAAAAAACCCTTGTGTATAGGACAGCCCGTCTTTTATCCATAAAAACCCTTTGAAATAATTTGTAGGTCTTTGGAATCCCCTGCTCGTGTATAGGGCAGTTCTTCTTTCATCCAAACGAACCCTTGAAATCCTTTTGAGGTCTTTGGAATCTCCTGCTTGTGTCTAGGGCAGCCCTTTTTTGATCCAGAACAACCCTTAAAATATTGTTTAGGTCCTAGGAAAAAAAAACCCTTGTGTATAGGACAGCCCGTCTTTTATCCATAAAAACCCTTTGAAATAATTTGTAGGTCTTTGGAATCCCCTGCTCGTGTATAGGGCAGTTCTTCTTTCATCCAAACGAACCCTTGAAATCATTTTTAGGTCTTTGGAATCTCCTGCTTGTGTCTAGAGCAGCCCTTCTTTGATCCAGAAGAACCCTTAAAATATATTTTTAGGTCCTAAACAAACCCCCCCCCCCCCTTCTTTGACCCAGGAGAACCCTTACTTTTTTTTTTTTTTAGGATCCCCTGCTTGTGTCTCTGTTTATCCAGAACAACCCCATAAATACATTTTGGGGACTTGGGGAACCCCTGCTTCTGTCCAAGGCAGACTTTCCCAACATTTGTGCTCCAGAAGGAGACTTGAAATGTTTAGATCTCTGTGTCTAGTATAGGGTTTTTTTTTTTTTTTAGCTAGAAGAACCATTACAATTAATTGGGGAACCCTGGTTGTGCCTAGGGCAGCCTTTCCTAACCTTTTTTTTTTGATTCCCCAAAAAAACCCTTGAAATAATGATCGGGTCTTGGGGAACCCTGGTAGGGCAGCCTTTTAGAAACCATTACGACCCAGAAGAACACTTGAAATAATTTTCAGTTCTCTCGGAATCACTGCTAAAACCATTTAACTGGCGGTGAGTGGGAAAAATTCCCCTTACATTGAATGCCTCCTTTTTATAGTTGTGGTCAGAATGCCCCCCCCATTAGGCTACTTTCACACTGATGCGCTGGCGGTATAGCGGCGCTATTTTTAGCGCCGCTATACCGTCATTTTTGCTGCGATTTGCGGGCGCTAGCGGCCGAAAATGGGTTAAAAACACCCGCAATAACGCCTCTTTGCAGCGTTTTGCGATCGTTTTGGAGGCGCTACCCCATTGATTTCAATGGGCAGGGGCGCTATAGGAGAGGTATTTTTACCGCTCCTATTGCGCCTCAAAGATGCGGCTTGCAGGAGTTTTTTGACCCTCCTGCAAGCGCAACGCTCCAGTGTGAAAGCCCTCTGGCTTTCACATTGGATACAATTGAGTGTTTTTTTTTTTTTTTGGGGTGTGCATTGCAGGTGCTATTTTTAGCGCAATAGCGCCTGCAAAGCGCCTCAGTGTGAAAGGGGCCTTACAGACAATTAAAAGATCATTGGTGTAATTCTGCTGGCTCTGTCAAGTGGTGTTGAACCTGGAACCATGTAGGCACCATCAGATGGAATGTCAATCAGCCCATAGCTTAAGGAACCCCTAGCAAACTCTGGATGAACCCTAAGGTTTCATAGAACCCAGGGTGAGAATGGCTGGTCTTGGTCTAATATAAAATGGTACCACTGGTTATTATATATTTACACACATGCCATCTGATGGGATCTCAAATATGACACTTGGAAATGACATAAAGATAGCCATGCATTGTTCAGATTTCTTGTTCAATTTCATTTCAACCATGCAGTGCATGGGACTGCATACAAATGAAAAGTCTTTAGGTTTGACATCATTATTATATGGTTTTGGTAAATCTAAAGGAAAATTGTACAATGTATGGCCAACCCAAGTCTAGCTCCCTTGTTAGATTCCTAAATGCACATCATTTGCTTTGACTACTGTGCCTAGTGCTGTTTGGAAATGACATTTTGGCTTTGAAAGCCACACTATAAAAATAGATTTGACAGACTTGTTTGTGATCATTGCAGTTACATCAGCTGAAAGTAGTGTGCTGGGTGAGCTCAGTCTCCTGTAGTGACTCGGTGACTATTAAGGAAAATAATCAGCCTAATATGTTACAACTGTTAATGGCCATGGTGACTTAATGTTGAAAGAGAGGTTTGTTTATCTCGATCAGCTTGTACACCATGTACTGTATACTGTGGAATGCTGCCTGAGTAGCCTCCAGTCTCTGGTAGGAGGACAATGTCAGCCGTGGAATTTATTTGTTCTCTTCTATATTTAGACAATGTATCAGCGTCACAGTGATGAGAACTCAGCCTTGGTCACTGGGGACTGCATGACCCTTGGAAATCTCAAAGCCTGTGCTCTTCTTTTTTCATTGGTTGGCGCTTTAGGTGACAATTTACCGTCCCTTAAATTTAAATTGATCAGTATAGATCAGAGTGAATAATTAATATAGAATTTGGCCAAAAATGTAAGAAGACTTGTTTCAATAAAGTGTGTGTGTGTGTATGTGTATATGTATGTGTATGTGTGTGTGTGTGTGTGTGTGTGTGTGTGTGTGTGTATATATATATATGTGTGCCCATGCTTTAGATGCAATAAAAACTATTTGCAGGCCATGTCAAAGCTTTGACATGGTTATTTAGCGGATAAGGCTTATTCTAGCAGTGGGTGGCCTGATTCTTCTGATGATGACGACGACTAAGGCAGGTCACACACGATTCGAACTGTGTTTGGACAGGCTGAAAGTCAATCGATCGACTTGGGTGCAACCAGCCTGCTGGGTTCTGCCAAAGATTTTCGCTAACGGGCGCTTTAGCCGCTAGCAATAATCACTGCCTTCTCCCAGCGGGGACGGTTTAACCCCCCCCCCCCCCCACTGCTTTGAGAAGACAATGGCTTGGCAGGAGGGCTTCCCACATCAACACTGTCTGTGTTGATGGGGGAATCAAGCTAATTTCTACTATTAGCCTTGTTTATGAACAAGCAAAAAAAAGCTATTTCCTGCAACCACAGGTAAAGAAATTCGCTCCATGTATGGCTGGCCTAAGTCACTGTATTGAATATCTGCAAAAAGTTTTCCAGTGTGCTGGAAATCTTGCCATGTTTATGACGGCTATCTTTGGGTGCACGGAATACGCCCTTCCTACACCGTGTTTTGGTGTGAACTGGCCCTTAGGATGTGAATAAGATTCAGGAGGTCCGTATTTGCAACATGAAGCTAAGGTCAAAAACATGGGGACATGACCTCAAACTGTTCAGGAACAGAAAGGCAGGAGGGAAGTTCAAAACTAGCCTTAGGCTAGGTACATATGTGCCGTAAGTCAGCAGAAAACAGTCTGTTGGGCAGGAAAGGGGCAACTTTCGGCCCGTGTATACAGCTCCCTGTCCAAGAGAAGCTAATCTCATGACTGGTTTGTGTCGAATAGGCATACTGGAATAGCTGCGAGTGCTAACCGGTGATTCGTGGCAGGGTGTTCAGTCCCATTGTCGGAACACAATAGCACAGTGGGGAGATCGTCACACTAATGTAGCTTTGTGTTATTAAAGCGAACTGTCAGTTTTTATAAAGGGTACCAAAGGGGCAGTTATTGCTTGGAGAGGTAGTGAGTCAGTCAACAGTAAATAAGGACAATTTGGACTTTACATCATGGTGGGTTTAAAGCTGACTGACTTTTAATATTAGGACACTTGCCTGTCCTGGAATCCAGCAATGTCGGCACCCCAGCCGATGTTTCCATCGGCTCTCAAGTGCTGCCATTTGTGGTAAGGCAAACCGGCAGTGAAACCTTTCGGCTCTTTACTGCCCATGCGTGAAGCGCGCTGCACTTTTCTAAATGGCCCGGCGGCAGAGAAAGGAGGAAGGGGGCTGAACTTCTAAGTGATCTTGCCGCCGCGAGATCTCTCGGAAAGTGGAGACTGGGTACCAGTCAAAAAACTGGTACCCGCTCCCCCTCCCGAAAGGTGCCAAATGTGACGGAGCTTCCACTTTTGGGTGGCACTCCGCTTAAAGCTTGTATAGAAAGATAAATGGGGAGGTGAGGAGGTTGCAACTGCAAATTCTAAAATTGACTGCCTCAGGATTCATTTATTTTTGAGCATTCTTGCAGCTGTTGACGTGAGAAATCTTGATTTGCATGTGTTGTGACGTATTATTTTGATCAGCCAAGCAACTAGCATTTTTATAAAGCACGAGATCTGCGATGGCAACCTGCACATTTCTTTCAGCACAGGTTTTCTTTAGGTAATTGTTGCATTGACTGTCAGATATTTTTTTTTTTTTTTTTAACCAATCTAGACATGTGCAAGTGAATTGTGAGGTGGGGGGGTAGGCTCCTGTTCTAAGAGTGAGTGACAGGGGTCATTCCTTTTGAAGTGAACCTTTGAATGGACTTTGTAGTTTATACATATGCTGCATTCCAGCTCCTGGAGAGGGAGTTTCCTTACCTTAAGCATTGACTGCAGATCCTAGGGATGACCTAAAATCCTGAATGTGATTATCGGGAAAAATGAATCCTATGGAGAACCCATTAAAATGTGAATCAAGGCCTTGTGGCGCCGGGGATTCTTTTTTGTATTTGCATACAAACAGGAAAAAGAGGAGCATTATACATCCAAGTAATTATTAGTATGATAGGACTTGAGGGAGTGCTGGGCAGGAATATGCATTTACAGGCCCATCTTTCCAATCGGATGCTCTTATTGCACAATTTTATTACCTGTACATTTTTCTTTTCCTGTCTTTTGCAAGTCAATTATGAAAATATTATTGTTCTTGCCCTGCAGCTTTATGTTGCATGGCATGCCTACAATTTTTATTTTATTTTTGGTATGTAAACGCATCCATATTTTGCTAGTTGTAATTGGAATGTTACAATGTAACTATAAAACCAAGTTTCAAAAGCAGTCCCCTTGGTATCCCATTGAACAGTGCCACCCAGTGGCCAAATTGCCATGGCTGGTAGTGTACTGTTTGCTTGGCATAGAATGTGTAACCTGGCTCTAAATATGAAGCTGCATGTTTTAATTTTAAGTGCTTTTTCATGTGTATTTTGTATGCGATTTAGATAAAATTTTCCCTCTATACAATCTAGTATATATGTGATGTGAATATAGGTACATCATCCTGTAAAAAAAATATTGAGTAGTGAAGTCATTGCATGTATATGAAAAGTGATATTATTGTAACAATCAGATGTAACAAATTTTGAGAACAAAGAATGTTTAGAAGCTGCATCCCATGACCGAGTTCCAACATATTTTACAATGGATTCAGATCTATTACTAATATGTAGTTACTTTAATAATAGGGTGACGCTATCATCCAGGTTTATATAATTGGCAGTAAAATATTGTCACATCCAGAGCAACTAATCGGATTTTAGTTTACTGATGTTAGAGTGATAAATTACATTATTTGGGTTATCTGCATTTGCTGGTTTCCTATTTTTAGGTCAGTGTGCGGCATCTGCTGCCTAAATTGTATGTAGACACTAACGAACTTCACTTATTTGCCCCTTTTTTGGTCTCTTAAATATACAGTACCATTGACAGTTTTTGTTATCTTTTCAGTATACAGCAGGTGCAAACAATGCCTGTTGATCCTGCCAGAAATCCTGTGAGAGGGTAATACCTAGTGCTGGCTCAGCTGCACTCTTACATCATAGTATTGATCACAGCTTTTCCTGTGCACTACAACCCCCCCCCCCCCTCCGCCTTCTTATGTTATAGAAAGCAGGAGGTGTTCTGTAATCTTGTCCTAGGGTGACAACGCTTCTCCTTTTTGTAAAGGACTATCTGTGACTGTTGTCACCTTTAGGATAGGAATTGTGTTCTGGCAGACTACCACAGTGAGCTGCAATATTTTAGGCCCCTTTTACACGAGCGGACCCGTTCGGACCATCCATTGTCCTAAATGGAGGGGCGGATGTCAACGGACTTGTGTCCATTGACACCCGCCAACATCTAGTCCTGTCCTCTAAAAACAGATGGATGGGGATCCGTTCCCTATTCATCTGGCGGATCGGATTGGGTGACAGTCAGGTGGAAATGGACAGACGGTCCATTTCCAGCCAGCAGCCCATAGAGGAGAGCTGGACTGTGTCTGCTCTGCATCAGCGGAGCAGACGCGGATCGGTCATCTGCTTGCTCAGTGGGGATTAGCGGAGAGATTTGCTGCTGAGCAGGTGGATCCAATGGTGGACTCTAACAGTGTGAAAGGGGCCTACGCTTTTTTGTTTTTGAGTTTAGATACAGTCACTTATGACCTATTAAAGTGGTTGTAAACCCTTAGGCCCCTTTCACACTGAGGCGCTTTGCAGGCGCTATTGCACTAAAAATAGCACCTGCAATGCGCCCCGAAAAAGCCGCTCCATTGTATCCAGTGTGAAAGCCCAAGGGCTTTCACACTGGAGCGTTGCGCTTGCAGGAGTGTAAAAAAAACTCCTGCAAGCCGCATCTTTGAGGCGCGATGGGAGCGGTAAAAATACAGCTCCTATAGCGCCCCTGCCCATTGAAATCAATGGGGTAGCTCCTCCAAAACGCCCGCAAAGAGGTGTTATTGCGGGCGTTTTTAACCCTTTTTCGGTTAAAATCCCCCCGCTAGCGCCCGCAAATTGTGGCAAAAACGACGGTATAGCGGCGCTAAAAAATAGCGCCGCTATACCGCCAGCGCATTCCTGTGCTTCAGTGTGAGAGTAGCCTAACGGACCACTTTTCCCTACAGGTAAGCCTATAATAAGGCTTATTTGTAGGCACTGGAAATATCTCCTAAACCTGCACGGTTTAGGAGATATTTACCATATTGGCTTGCGCTGACATTGTCGGTGCATGCGCACATTAGAAAGGGCCTGTGCCTTGACTGTAGGCTCCCGCACGCATGCGCGGGAATGACGTCGCGTGACTCCGGCCAGTCACAGAGTCGGAGTCCATGGCCCCGAAAGGAAGAGGGGCGACGATGGATGCTTCCACCAGCGGGGACATTGCGGGCTTCGTTTTCAGGTAAGTGCTACATAACGGACTAGTATGCAATGCAAACTAGCCCATTATGCTTTTACTTTTGCAGCTGAATAAAGAGGAAGTAAAACCCATCAGGGTTTACTTCCTCTTTAAGTTATATCAGTAAAACCTCATGTTTCCTATAGGCATTAACAAAGCGGCAAATAGATGCTTTGTGAATTAGAATGTCACCAAACTGGATATTCCACTTACCAAAAGTCGTATCAGTCGGTAGAGATTTCAGAGTACAAATTAAGAGCATCCTTCAGGAAGCTGTGGTTTTATAGATGAAAACTATGCACGCTTTAAACATATGGTCCCATATACCATTGGCATTGCACTGTGTTGTATACCATGTACTTCTGTTCTGAAAACTGTGCCCTCACATTGCCTCTCTGGAGGAGCCTGGTGTGACTACAGCTCACGTTTTTGCAGCGGAGAATTAATTTGGCTCAGGGTAAACCATGATGTTGCAGTAGCGGCTATTCTTGGACGCATCATGAGACATGAGACTAATCCAATGCAAACCTAATCAAGACTGAATTTTTTTAAAGCTAAACTCTGGGTATGGATTTTTTTTTTTTTCATTGAACCAGTTTGTACCAATGTAAGTATACATATGCCATACCTGTGGGCCTGCTGGGCAAGCAGAGAATCACCTCTAATAACCACCGCAGTGATCTGCTGTCTGCACAGGTGCCAATGACATAGATGGAGAAAAAAATGCCAAGTGTTCTCTGATTGGACAAGGGGAAGAGGCAAGCAGTGATAGCACAATGTGGAGATTGTGACATCAGAGAAGATCAATGGAGTCAGGGAGAAAATTGAAGCTAAAGCATATGAATGGAGAGCTTCCCTGCTGGGTATTGTACTCTGACAGCCACAGGTGCTGGTTATCAGAATACAATACCCGGTAGGGAAGATTCCTCAATCTGCACTCTTTAGCATGAATGGAGGAAACTGATCAGACTTCTTTTGTTCAGCCTGCAGGCTAAGCAAAAATAATCCATGCGCGTATAGCCAACTTTATTCTTCTATGTCATTGGCAACTTTGGGGCTGGTTCACGCCACAATTTCTGCGTTCCAGATGAGTTTCTGCATGCTGGATTTTGATGCGTTTTCAGTGGGTGGTTCATCTCTATATTGAGGACATGTACATTCTAGTATGCATCGCATACTAGCACGTTCTTGACACAGGGCTCTGAACGAACGTCACGGATGGCCGTTCCTTCAGAGCGCATGCGCCAGTGATGTCACTGGCTGCATGTACAGTAAATATCTCCTAAACGGCGCACGTTTAGTAGATATTTACACTACCTATAGGTAAGCCTTATTATAAGCTTACATATAGGTAAAATTTAATGTTGGAAGTTTACTTCCAATGTAAAATCTGTTGTGTAAGAAATATGAGGGTGGCCACTGCTTCTGGAAGATTTGCCTGGCTGTCATAGTGATCCGCTGATTTCAATACTGACCAGGAACAAGAATGCACATTAACTTTTTCTGGGTCATTATGCAAGGAGATGAGCATGAGAGCCAGACACCTAGCATTTTCAGAAGGAAAGTCCTATTGTGACTGGTTTGCTTTTACCTCTTGGTATTTGTCGTTTTTGTAATTCTAGTGAAGCCTGAGAACTGCTAACCTCATTGCATTGACAAGGCCGGGTAATACTAAACAGGAAAATCCCTACTCAAACGGAGCATGTAAGCTGAATAACTTGATGGCTATCGTGAACTTTTAGGACATGGCTATAAAATGTTGCTGTATGGATAAATGCAACTTTTTATGCATTAGGGATTGTAATTTTGAATATCATCTGGTCCATGTGTTATGCACAAATGTTCCTCTTCAGTAAAAGGGGGAAAAACAAATGTGATGCTGAGCATAAATAATTAATTCTTGGCTTGCCTACAAAATCTAAGTAGCAGAAGAAAGCGATGCATTTATTAGAAGTGGGGAAACATGTCCAAGGGCAGTTTGAAGTACCGCCCCAAGCAGATGCTTGTTTTTTGGGTCGTGGCAGCCCCTCGCTGTGCTCTGATAGCGCATATGATCAGAAGCTGTTCAGCTATGCTGGCAACAGCTGACAATCACTTCTCTAGCGCAGAGCGGGGACTTCAATGTTTTATGACCCATCTGCCAGCATAGTCCCTAATTAATAAAGAATGTCTGCTTGTGAGAGAAGGTAAAGAGCAACTGGCCTTCTCTGTCACACGCACAGGGCCCCTGTTCATGTCTGTAAGGACCATGACATGAAAAACAGCTGATGTAGACAAGAGGAGCCACCAGGCTAGGATTAGGGGGTCTCATTGCTCTCCAAGCTCAACTCCATAGATGAGTATTTGTTTCCCTAACTTGCATTGACAATGGTTGGTTAACAGGCCTAAAACGGCTGTATGCATGTACCAGGGGTCTCAAACTTCGCGGCCCTCCAGCTGTTGCGAAACTACAAATCCCATCATGCCTCTGCCTGTGGGAGTCCTGCTTGTAAATGCCAGCCTTGCAATGCCTCATGGGACTTGTAGTTTCACAACAGCTGGAGGGCCACCAGTTTGAGACCCCTGATGTAGACTATGTGGCCTATAAATTTAAGGCGTATCTGTGCTCTAAACCAGAAGTTATGAATGTACCATTGGCCACTAGAGCATATTAATCACTTACCCTTAAAGCGGACTTTCATGCCCAAAAAAGTTTGCACTATTGCAACCCTCTCCAAACGTTAAAAGCTTGTATGTATGCATGCTCCACCCGATAATGAAGTTGCGGCAGGAGTACACACACACACACACACACACACACACACACACACACACACACACTATTATTACATTTATTTTCTTCCTCTTCACTCCATCCTGCCGCAACTTCCTTCTCCCCTAGGTGAGAATGACACTTCTAATCCTCCCCAGCCTTCTGGCATATACCATTGGATATCTCAGGAGGCATTATCTTCCATACAGGGGATAGAGGGTGGGCCTGGGGGCACATCATTGGAGAGAGAACCCAGAACTGACAGCCAGTTCCCGATGGCAGTGTGGGACCTGGCATGCAGTGGGGGATTATAGCTCGGCCAACACTGGTTTCACTTGGCATGTATGCTAAATGAGGACAACCCAACATAAAAGGGGAGGGTAATGCAAAATGAACATGGGGGGGGTCAGGGTGAAGTTTCTCAGCTGAAGCCATTATTGCCCTTAGCCCCTGTCCCGTAGCCAAAATGGGAAGAGATGAAATCTCTGGTTGCCACCAGAACTAGTGCCCTCATTGGAAGAATTTCTCTTTTATTCTTCTTCTGGTGACAACTCAGGAGTCAGGATTTCATTGATAAGTCACCAGGACAAACTGAGAATGTGAATCTCCTTAAGCCCAGGTTCACACTGGGCTGCAGGAATGAAGCCGTGCGAGTTCAGCTGAACTTGCACGATTTCACTCTCGCTGGCAGTCCCGATTTCAGCCGCGATTACAAAGACAGCCTTGGTTCACGCTGGTGCGATTTGGCATGTCAAAATGGTGATATTTGCCGCAAATTGCCGGCAATGGCACCATCCTAATCGGTGCGACGCCGCATCTGTGGCGTTGCACCGATTTCAAAAAGTAGTTTCTGTACTACTTTTTGCGATTTACATTGACATCTGTGCAGAAACCTGCACAGATGTCTCTGTAATCGCGGCTGAAATCGGGACTGCCAGCGAGAGTGAAATCGTGTGAGTTCAGCTGAACTCGCACGGCTTCACTCCCGCAGCCCAGTGTGAACCTGGGCTTAGGCCCCTTTCACTTGACAGTTTAAATCAGGCCCACCTGTCTGTTTTTAAGGCCTGCTCGGACAGTCTATTCATCCCTATGGACTGGCGGAAGTGCCCATTTACACCCGCCTACCTCCAACTTGACCTGAAGGGAATCTGTCCTCCTCTGTGTAAGCAGATCGGAGGGTGTAAATGGACAACAGTCCATTTTAGTTCTGGCCGCCCATAGAGCAGAGCGGGTTTGGTCCGTGTCTGCTCTGCAGAAACTGGGCAGACACGGACTTGTCATCCACTCTCTGTGTGAGCGGATACCCTGTTGATCAGAACGCAGCCCTCCCATGTGAAAGGGGCCTAATGAGGATACGGACAGCAATAAAAGCGTGACAGGTGTTCTAATCCCTCTTCACGTCCATCAACAAAAAAAATTACTTTTAGTTCTACTTTAAAATCTATTTAAGGTTTTTGATATGTAAGCAAATTATCAACTATGTTGTATGTTTTATGCATATGCTATTAATATGCATTCACAATTATGCAACGTCAGTACTTTTTTAGCTTGAGGTTAGTTTCGTTTTATCTTCAAGTGATCAGTGCCAGTTATTTTTAGCAAGTGATTATCTCTTTTAAATCGCAGTGAAATCCTTGGGCTGAACAAGACTTTCATCGGAAATATCACTGTCATCTTTGACGTTGGAGAGCCAGTTTTTTTAATGTTTTGCATAAGTATACATGACGTGTATATTGTACGAGTGTCAGACTAATAACCAGAAGGCTGTAACATTCTGACCTGTCTGCTTTCTGCAGCTATTAAAAGATCCTCTTTTTCTTTTAACAGGCAGTGCCACGTTGGTTTGTCAAATACCACAAGTATGCACACGCTATTTTAACAGGTGTCACTGTTTGGTGACGAACAAATGAGCTGTTCCAGGAACTGTCATCAGTCGCACTGGCGCTGTTTGTAATCAAATAACAATGAGGGACCTCAGGATTCACAAACACATTAGCTGTCACAAAAAAAAATGGGTGTACTGCTTCTATGTAAAAATGTATATTTCCATTGATTTTCAAAGTAAAGAGGATAAGTCATTGCTTTGGAATCGGTCATATTTTTAGCACTGGGTATAGTGTACTTGTGGGATGTCAAATGATTACAACCTGTCACTATGTATTGTCAGTTTTATTTCTCTCGTGCTTTGGGAGCAATATGGCCCCTAACCCAACCCCCCCCCTTTTTTTTTTTTTTCAACCAGACTATGTCCCAAAGTTTAGGTGCCTTGTTCAAATTTAAATGATCGTGTGTCTGGTGTGCTTCGCTCACATTCTAATTGGCTGCTAGATGTGAGGGGTGGTCTCACTAGCCAATAGCGGAAAGGGTGAGGGGTTGGAGCTTTTCCATGCAAACTCTGGGTAAAATTTGCACAATAAAGCACCTTTGGTCAGTACCCCTAAATTTAATGTATACAACCAATAACCTGTCTGGTTATAAAATTTAAAGGCCATTTTAGTTTTGGATAGAATGGACAGATATTAGAACACTGCCATGTTTTTATTACTGCTCTGAGATCGGAGCACAGAGACCATTTTTAGTCACGTGACTGCGCAGTTAAAATCATTGGGGAGATAAAAAAATTCTGCACATTAATAATTGAGTGTAGTTAATGCAGCTGTGTGGCATTGGGGAATAAGGGCATGTTTGGCATTATGGGCCACATACAAAGAAAGCATGCAGCTTTTTGGGTGTGTTCTCCGTCCTTCCCTTTTATTTTTATTTATACACACATACATACACACATACATACATACATACATACATACATACATACATATTACATCCTGGTTGACCAGCCAGTAGCACACTTCCTGTCTGATGTGTCTCCACTCTGGATGGAGTAGTAATGGAGTCACCCTTGGACAGAAGCATTGTCCATGTGAGGAGAGGGTATTATTGGATGCACTAGCAGATTTAAGCCCAGTACAAACTATTATTTTTATTTATTTTTCAACCCAGTGGGCTTAATGGGGGGGAAAAAAACTGACAGCTCAGGTTGGAGCCGCTGTACTAACCATATGATATTAGTACAGCGATCTCCCCTGCTGTTCCATTGTGTTCTGACAGGGGGACGCCATTGGCTGAGAGCGCTGATTGGGAGCCGGTCGGCAGACCTTTTTCAACCGTGCCAATTGTTTTTTGTTGAACCAGCCGATACTGCCCAACATTCGGCCCGTGTCCACGGGCCTTTAGATAGCCTTGGGTAACAAATTTTAAACCAAACTCCGGCTAACAGGTTTTAGCCAGAAACAGTCTATTTTTCCTATAGGGATAAAGCTTTTACATAAACAAATAAAAGTTGATCAGAACCCTTGTCAGTGCTAAATGGTTTGTCTGAACACTAGCGTTGGAAAAATTAAAACTTGCTGAATCACCAGGTGAAAAAGGTAAACAAAAGTATTGCAGTCACCACACCTAAAGGATTGGTGAGCTGCAGTATAATAAACTTCTGATTTTGGGTTTAATACCGCTTTAACTTCCTATCGGTTATCCATATTGGTGGCTCTGCTATTTCACTTGCGTACATTAACAAGGTTTACTCTGTAGAAGGCATTTTCTGTTTCGTTGCCTTTTGTCAAATTACGCTTTCTGATATTGCTCTGACACCCAAGTCCCATTGTGCTGCCTTGTCAGCCTGAGTCTGGTTGACAAATGAAAATGGCTTGCGAATGCTGCCACAGTGATTCTCATCCTGTCTAGACAGAAGGTTGTTGGTGAAGGTATGCAAACTGCTTACCTCGGCAGAAAAAAAGAAAATATTTCTTCGTACACTCTGTTCGTTTTGTGCTGGATGGCTTAAATGTTCTATTCACGTGTGTACCTGCCTCGAGTGACGAGGGATTGTGCTATTGTGTTGAAAGTGTTTGCGCAGGTGTGCTCACCTATGACTCTGACTTTTGCAATGGATCTTTTCAACTTATTGTGAAATAGTATAATAATGCCTTAACTGTAATTCAGTTTTAATGTATTGCCATATTCAGGTTTAGGACAAGGAAGTAAGGAGAAAATGTATTGGATGGCTTTGGAATTGTAAAGTGACACTAAACAATATCCCTCTTTCCCCAAAATAATCCATACACATCTACTACTTTAGTGGAGTTCCACCCTGAAATGTAAGAAAAAAAAAATTCCAAAAGAAGAAAAATTGAAAAAAATAAATTGGGGGGGTGGGGATATTATTTATTTATTTTTTACTCACCAGAAATAGCGGTTGCTATGCGGAAGTCCCTAATCTTCCTCTTCGTCCACGGCAGGTCTCCTTTCTCCGTCCTACTCACGGTGTCTTCTGGTGAATGGGGCACGCTGCCTTCTGGGAACTGTGTGTATCCCAGAGAGCAGCTGGCCCATTCACAAAACGCTGCGCGACTCGCGTATGTGCAGTAGGAAACGGGCAGTGAAGCTGCACGGCTTCACTGCCTGTTTCCCTTACTGAGGATGGCGGCGCCGGGAGCTGCCAGTGCCGAGGGATCGGCCTCGGGTGGGGGGGAGGATGAGCAGCTACAGTGTTGTGTGTGGAATCCCGCTTTAATGACCATGTCATTTTATTTTGTATTACATTTTTTTCCTATTGTGTTTTTCTGCCTCCTTCTAATAACTTAGAGCAGCATCCACTTTAATCACGTTTGTCACTTTTCAGATGATGCCTGCACACCCCCCCCCCCCCTGTCTCCTCTTTAGCTTAGCGCGGCCAGTAAGCTCTTCACTTGTTAACAGTGGTAGTGTTTTTGTTTTTTAAACTGAACTCTGAGATCACAAATGTTTTTAATGCCAACTTATTAAAGTTAAAAATTTTATTAAAAGTACATAATGCTGAGACACTTATAAGTAGGTTGACCACCATTTCTCAACATACCAATGCTTCATTTATAAGCTATTACAGGAATGCGACTTAAGGCCCGTACACACGGTCGGACTTTTGCCCAACAAACTTTGTTTTAAGCAAGTTGGACCAACAATCCGACCGTGTGTACGCTCCATCGGACAAACTTTTTTTTGTTTGGTTTTGTTTTCATCGGACAAAAGTTGGGTCTGCAAACGGACAAACTTTTGCCCAACAAAAGTCCGATGGAGCAAAGTCCTACCGTGTGTACAGAAAACCATAGGACTTTTGTCCGATGGACAAAACAACTAATGTTAAAATCAACCAACAATAGCAGAAGTTGACCAAAGGGTGGCGGTAAAGAGCAGAAAAACCATGTGATTTTGCAAAAAGTTTTGGGAAAGTTTGCAGAAAAGTCCTGTGGTGTGTATGCTATGGGTGTGCCCGGCCAACTCCGTTCGGACAAAAATCCACGGAAAAGTCAGATGGAAGTCCGACCGTGTGTACGAGGCTTTATGCTGGGTTCACACTGGTACCACACGACAGTTATACAACTTTCATCCTACTTTGCTCTGTGACATCAGTCCTACATTGATCCTACATTGGTCCGACATCCATCCGACTTTCATGAACTACTTTATGCTAGTCTATGCTGCATACTACTTTATGCTAGTCTGACTTGTCCTTTGACCAATCAAAACAATCCCAGGGTGAGATAAATTCCTTTTTACTGCTGCTGTAATCACCATGTAGGATGTCAAAAGTCGGCTGGTAAGGACAAGGATCCTACTTTGATCCGACTTCAATGGGCTGAAGTAGGACCAAAGTAGTGCAGGGAGCATTTTCAAAGTCGCACTGACTTGTGTCGGACCAGTTAAGACGGCTCTCACAGGGAAACATTAATTTTCCCCCGTCATGCCACATGAGCTCCCAATGTCGGAGAGTTTGTCGGACCAGTGTGAACCCGGCCTCACTGGTGGCTACAGTAGTACAAGTAGAACTTTTCTTTACCAAAGCATTTCAGCTGCTAAGACGGCTCACTTTACATAACATTTGACCTTTCTTTTCCAACATAACGCCTATGGAAAACCTTTAAAGTATCTTAAAACCCGAACACTAATGATACATGTTTCTATATTATGACATTTCTGTATTTTGAAATCTGCAGCTTTAAATAAAATATTTGATCCTGCCGCGAGGGTTCGTGTACTGGCATTTCCTGTTATAAGGTGTCAACGCTCTGTCTTGGATTTTTTTTCTTCTTCTTTTTTTTTTTTTTATATGCATGTTTGTAGACAAAGCAGCTGCCAATAAATGAGCAGAACCCTTGTACTGTATAGGGTAGTTTTTATTTAGCTGGGGTGACCTTCTCTTTTTTTTTTTTTTTTTTTTTTCCTCTTCTTGTAACATTTTTACCTTCGCATGATGAAGTGTGCATAGTGTTTTTTTTTTTTTTTTTTTTAATTAATATGTTTTTATAGGAGCACAACAAAATGATATAACATGAAATGACATGCCTCCAAAAGATATGCCGCAAGTAGTATAAACCACTACGTCCTCTGGACTTGTTCCTGAGTGTTTGATTTGCCGGGCAATGGTCATGTACAGTTTATTACTCCCCACCATTTTACAAGCCTACATAAAAGGCTTCCTTCCTTTTGTAAGGCTACGAGATAAGAGAGACCTATTTGTACGACCAATTTTCACTATATTTGTTTTACTGTGTTCATATGAAGTCATTCCTTTGCAGGCTGTTTGCATATTTCACAATGAGAAGGAAGTTCTCAATGAGAAGGAAGATATCTACTGATAACTAGTGTTACCCAATTCATAATACTGACGCATGCTTTTTTTTAAATATTTGTTTGCTTCAAGGGAACTCCATTATTTAGCCAAGTGTAGACAATAATTGACCTTGAGATTGCAGGCCTTTTTGTCTTTTACATTTATCGGAGCTTTTGTAGTATAAACTACTTTTTTGTGTGTTGGCAATGAGAGACGTTTAGGTAGCCAACTTGTATAGTCGCAAAGCCCCTTCTCTTTTGAAAGGTTTCTGTTTTGCGTGATACAATTTTGACACCTTTTGGACAACGATGTGTTTGGAATACATATATGATGTAAAGAGAAACTCTACTCTAAGCTATCTTCAGTTTTGTCCGTTAACTTGTTATATCTCTGAGGGATCTCCCATTTGAGTTCTCTGTGATACTTGTTTCCTATAAACATTACAGTAAGACCCCATTCACACAGGGGCGACTCGTCAGGTGACTCGGTCGCCTGACGAGTCGCGTCCAACGCTTTTCAATGGAACCGTTCTAAATAGGAGCGACTCGAGTCGCTCCGACTTAGAAAAAGGTTTCTGTACTACTTTTGGGGGCAACCCAAGGCGACCTGCATTGACTTCTATACAGAAGTCTTTATGCAAATCGCCTCGGCGGGCGTCTCAAGTCGTCTTGAGATCGCGCCGCTGAGGTCGCCCCCAGAAGTCGTGCCGCCCCTGTGTGAATGGGGTGGTTATCCTATGGTGGATTTATTTATGGCGAAAGGATTGAGATAACCGTGTGTGCGTGTGTGCGTGTGTGCGTGTGTGCGTGTGTGCGTGTGTGTGTGTGTGTGTGTGTTTTGGCTGCAATGAGATTGCAGAGAAGACAACTCTACTTGGAGAAAAAACTTCACAATGAACTCATTGATGACTAGGTCTTACAGAAAAAGTATTTTAAAATTTCTGAGATTATCTACTTGACTTAAAGTGGTTGTATACCCCCAAAATTTTTTTTTTTTTTTTTTTGTTATTTTTTAAAAAAAAACGAACCACCTGCAAGACAAAGCCATAATGAGCTAGCATACTAGCTCATTATGCAGTACTTGCATTAGATCGAAGCCCTCCATGTCTTCCCCTCCATTCGCAGTCATCTCTCCGGAAGGTTACTTGCGGGTATCGCCGCTCTGTGATTGGCTGGAGCGGCGAAGACGTCACTGCGCGCGGGAGCCGTCAAAACCGGCGTTGCCGGTTTTATGAATGGGATTTTCACTGCGCCGTTGTCTACGGTGCGCATGCGCCATAGACAACGGTGTATACCTTTTCGGCAAATATCTCCTAAACCGTGTAGGTTTAGGAGATATTCCAAACACCTACAGGTAAGCCTTAATGTAGGCTTACCTGTAGGTGTAACTTCCGGGGGAGGGTTTACAACCACTTTAAAACCCCATACACATGGGCAGAAAGTCGGAAGACATTTGCCGGTTAAAAAAAAAAAAATGGCCGAAATTCTGCCTGTGTGTATGTCGGTCTGTCCAACAGAAATCGGACGTGGCTGCTGGAAAACCAGCAGCCAACCGACTACCGATCAGCACTTTCAGCCAATGGAAGAGAGAACTAATCAGAGTGTTCGGGTGGGGGCATACCCTTGTCAGAACACAACAGCTCAATAAGGGAGATTGCTGGAGTAACCTTGTATGGTTAGTACAATGTCTCCGACCAGAGCTGTGTGGGTTTTTTTTTTTTTTTGTGCAACCCAGCAGTTGTTAGTGTACCTTGTTTTTGTATGGCTACATTTGCTTATGTATATGACCATAGAGAAAAAAAAAAAAAAAATATATATATATATATATATATATATATATATATATATATATATATATATGATCAGAGATGCTTGCAACTGTACAGTTGTTATGCTCGCTTGCCTTTTTATCTATGAAGATTCGACGTTGAAGTAAATTTCTATTGGAGATTGTGTTCTTTTGATACTTGGTTTAATTGGGAGCCCTCCCTGACACTATGGGATTGATTTACTATGACTGAAGAGTGCAAAATTTGGTGCAGCTCTGCATGGTAGCCAATCGGCTTCTAACTTCAGCTTGTTCAATTAAGCTTTGACAATAAAACCTGGAAGCTGATTGGTTTCTATGCAGAGCTGCACCAGATTTTGCACTCTCCAGTTTTAGTAAATCAACCCCTATCTCTTGTTACCAGAAAAAAACAGAAAAAAAGGCGCCACTTAGTAAAAACTGTTTCACTTTAATAATACAATAGTATTAAAGCACTCACTCATAAGTTGACTGTATGAAGCACATAGATGATCAGGTCTGTGGTCGTATTCCGCTGGCTAGCAGTCTCAGTGTGGGATGTCCTCCTCGTTTGCTGTATTAGAAGCCGGGATAATATCCATGGTGGATGTTGCCGGAGGATCTTCTCAGAAAACCAAAGGGAGGGCTGGACCGCAAACAGGAAGTTCAGTTTGAGACGCAATGCTACGTTCAGCGGGATCTTTCTCAAGCAATAATGTGACAGGCTAGACAAAGCCTTTTTATGTGCGCCTGAGGTGATGTTGCCACCTTGTGTTTGCTTTTTCAGGGATGGATTTTGATCTGCTACTTTTCCTTTTTTAATTTTCAGAGCAGTGTGTGTTTTAATTAATTTTTTTATATTAAATGATATTGGTTTTCTGAATGAAATTTTATAAAATTGTATACGATATCACAATATTGGATCTACATGCTATGTTTGTATAGGCCCGGTTTAGTTTTATTATATTACAGCAATTGTTCCCTTTTTTGTATAAATGTGACAATATTAGTGTTAGCACACTCTGATAAAGGGAGTCTTACAACTAATCCCCACAAGGTGGCAACATCACCTCAGGCGCACATAAAAAGGCTTTGTCTAGCCTGTCACATTATTGCTTGAGAAATATGCGTGCGGGGACCTAGAACGTCTCTTAGCATTAAGCATCGAAACGCGTTGCATGCCGGTCCTGATGTCATCCCGCTGAACGTAGCATTGCGTCTCAAACTGAACTTCCTGTTTGCGGTCCAGCCCTCCCTTTGGTTTTCTGAGAAGAACCTCCGGCAACATCCACCATGGATATTATCCCGGCTTCTAATACAGCAAACGAGGAGGACATCCCACACTGAGACTGCTAGCCAGCGGAATACGACCACAGACCTGATCATCTATGTGCTTCATACAGTCAACTTATGAGTGAGTGCTTTAATACTATTGTATTATTAAAGTGAAACAGTTTTTACTAAGTGGCGCCTTTTTTTCTGTTTTTTTCTGTTTTCATATGTTTGGAGTCTGGCTTCAGCTCCCTCAGCAAGGCTGCCCGGTCACCTTCCTGGACTGTTTTCACTCACACCTGAGCTCTTCGCATAGCTCATAGGACATTTTAGGTACATGTATATATGTATTGTCTTCTGATACATTTTAAGCGCCATTATTGTGATTTAATTTTGAATCCCTATCTCTTGTTACCTGACCTTGAGATGAGCAGAGTGACTTGCCCACTATTTGGAGATGGATAGATAAGGAACTAGAAAAAAAAGTGCCCACTTGGTCTCCAATTAAAAAATCGGAAGCACTTGTGCGGGTGGCTTTATTTAAGCCTGTCCTTGTAAAGTTACTCTTTCAACATCTTGGTTCCTTGAACAAAAATAAACCTTTTCAAGAATAAATGGTTTCTAAGGATGTCAATTCATATTAAGCTGTAGACTCCCAACTTTGATTTCCAGATTGACTTTACGTAAGTAATCCATCTAACAACTATTTAAAATACAAAGTGACGCAGATGCTATATACAGTATATCATTATTTTTTTTTTCACTATTGTATTAGCGGTAGCAGTGGAGTGCCAACAAGGGGCTCCTAATCCTATTATTATCTACTAAGCTCTTTAGCTTCATGTTGCATAAGCTTAATGCAAATGAAGCTACCAACAACACACAGGAAAAGGAATGTGTAAGGTTCAGTGTTTTGTATATATTGCATGAATTTTACCTGATAGCATTGGCTTGTCATTTACTGCCCTGATTAGGAAGTGTTTTAAAAAGACATGACAGTTTTATCCTGAACCGTGATGACATACATAATACTATGTGACACAGTCTAGGCTGTGATATCCATATAGTCACGCAAGTGCAGTATGCCTGAAGGCTTGCAGTAGTTTTTAAAGAACTGACCTTTTCTGTAGATCGCACAGACTTTCTTTCTCTTTAATTTTTTTTTATTTTCCGCAGGCTGAAGAATAGTTTACATTCCTATAGTTTTTTGTGTTTTTTAGGACTTGTTGGGTAATGGTAATACTGTACATTATTTAATAATATGTTCTTACTATGTGAAGGCCATTTATACAAATACTTTTATTTTTATATTTTTTCAGAATTTTAAGGGACTAGAACATAATACAATATCTTGTCTCGGGCCTTATAATGGGGAATTACGCTGACAATTGGGAGATTCTATAATTTTTTTTTATAGTTTAATTTATTCGGTGTACACAGGTTATATTAAGCATAAAAGGGTCTCTCTCGTTCTTTCTCTTGCTCTCCTTTCTCGCTCCCTTGCTCTCCTTTCTCGCTCCCTCGCTCTCCTTTCTCGCTCTCCTTTCTCGCTCTCCTTTCTCGCTCTCCTTTCTCGCTCTCCTTTCTCGCTCTCCTCTCTCGCTCTCCTTTCTCGCTCTCTCGCTCTCCTTTCTCGCTCTCTCGCTCTCCTTTCTCGCTCTCCTTTCTCGCTCTCCTTTCTCGCTCTCCTTTCTCGCTCTCCTTTCTCGCTCTCTCTCTTGCTTTCTCGCTTCCTTCCTTCCTTCCTTCCTTCCTTGTTGGATAATTACATACATTTAGATAATTTTCTTGCTTTGCAGTGATAGACAATGCTTATGCTTTACTGCTTCATCTCACAATGCTTGACTCGTAGAAAGCAATGTGCTCAAAGGGTGGCTTATATCTTCTCTT
Organism: Rana muscosa; assembly: GCA_029206835.1. NCBI lineage: Eukaryota > Metazoa > Chordata > Amphibia > Anura > Ranidae > Rana > Rana muscosa. Next base: position 514,648,942 of record CM055116.1, on the reverse strand, counting down.
AACTGACTACCACAATCATTCTGCCTTTTTAACAATCTTCCTTGCCTTTTTTAATATCAAATCTTCAGATACTGTATGTACATTTTAATACAAGAACAAACTTTTGTATTTCTATTAAATTATTTTGTAACCATACTGCTTCGCTCTGATTAAACATCAGCCAAAGATTTGATTGCGCTCATTCCATTGGGTTTCTAATCCAGTAAAGAATGTCCCAATTTATATTATTCCTGTTATGTAGCTGGCTTCGAACCTTTTTGTCTAGCCAAAAGAACAGTTGGACCCATTATATCATGGTGCATGTCTTTGCTCTGTTAAGCTGTGCCATGTGTACTATTGAAATGTCTGGTTTTCTTTTCTTCTAGCAGCCCCCAATCCACAGCCAGAGCAGATGTATAAGGCAGCTTCCTGTTTTCTTTAGATGACCATAAATCCTTCCCTTGGGTCCTTTCCTTATTTTGATGCAAATATTCTATTGTGTGAAAGAAAAGTGTTTATTAGCAGAGGTTAGGCAACTAATGTGTGTGTTTGGACTTTGAATCTTTGTCATTTGTTTACTTGCTGAACTTTTTCATTCTACCATTGATTGAATGCTTCTTTTTTGTTTCATCGGGCAGCAGGAGCGAAGTGTGTAGTGCATTTTGTCCCCAGGAATCTGGCTAATAACTTTAATAGTGGCTTTCCAGTGCCCTTTGAAACATTCTTTGTTGAGACATAGACAGTTCAGATGGAAGTAAAGCACTGTAACTTCACTCCTTGTTTCAACATCAGATGTCTGGTGGTATTGTGCACAACCCAAAATTAGCTTCTTTTAGATAACACCACCATAAAATCTGGGGTGGGGGGGTGTATGCCTGCTGCTTTGTAAATGTACTGAAGTTGTAATAATGATGTGATGCTCTGGAGAAGATCATACAGAAATAACCCACAATTTTGACCATTGAAAGAGTTTGTCATGGCACACGTTTTTTATGTGCATGTTTCACTTCCACCACAAACCTAAAAAAAGAGTGATTTACAGGTATAGCTCATTTTAGGATAGCGGGCAGAGCCATGAAAATCATTCATTCTTTTATACCCCTAGGTCAACTGTTCTTTCAGATTTATAGCACATACAGTGGATATAAAGTCTCCACCCCCCTGTTAAAATGTCTGGTTTCTGTGATGTAAAAAAAGAGACCAGAGAAATCCCTTTAGAATCTTTCCCACCTTTTAATGTGACCTATAAGCTGTACAACTCAACTGAAAAATAAACTGAAATCTTTTAGGGGAGGGGAAGTAAAAATAAAATAATGTGGTTGCATAAGTGTGCACACCCTCTTATAACTGGGGATGTAGCTGTGTTTAGAATTAAGCAATCGCATTCAACCTCATGTTAAATAGGAGTCGGTACACACCTGCCATCATTTAAAGGTTCCTCTGTTTAACCCCAAATAAATTTCAACTGTTCTAGTAGGTCTTTCCTGACTACATTTTCTTAGTTGCATCCTACTTCAAAAGCCCTGATCCGCAGAGAGCTTCCAAAGCATCGGAGGGGGTTTTATTGTTAAAAGATATGTCAGGAGAAGGGTACAAAGGAATTTCTAAGGCATTAGTTATACCATGGAACACAGTGAAGACAGTCATCAAGTGGAGAAAATATGGCACAACCGTGACATTACCAAGAAATGGACATCCCTCCAAAATTGATGAAAAGAAGAGGAAACTGGTCAGGGAGGCTGCCAAGAGGCCTACAGCAACATTAAAGGAGCTGCAGGAATATCTAGCAAGTACTGGCTGTGTGGTACATGTGACAACAATCTAGGGTTGCAACTAACGATTATTTTCATAATCGATTAGTTGGCCGATTTATTGTTTCGATTAATCGGTTAGTAACCGTAAAAAAAAAAAAAAAAAAAGTAAAAATGCAGCAAAATTACTTTTTTTTTTTTTTTTTTTTTTGCCAATTTGTTGTTGGGCAGACTAAAAACAAATTGCTGCAAAAACACATTATTACATGCTTTTCTGCAGCTTCTCTATTGAAGTATATTGAACCAAAAAAACAAAATAGCACCGTTTTGCGTTTTAAAGTACTTGCCCTTTCCAAATACGCAGCAGCTGAAAAAATCATGGATGTGAACATGTCCCATAGGAAACCATGTAAATGACCTGTAGTGTTTCTGCAAAAAGCACCAAAAAAACAGGTGTGACCCAGGCCTGAGATGTTTAGTAACATAATGGTGTTAAAAAAACAAAAAATAGTACAAAAAGAGCAAATAATCGCTGTAAGGGGTTCATTTTTTTTCTGTGGGACAGTGAAAGTAATATTTACAGTACAAAAAGAGCAAATCGCTACTGTAAATATTACTTTCACTGTCCCACAGAAAAAAATTAACCCCTTACAGCGATTATTTGCTCTTTTTGTACTGTAAAGGGCTCATTTTTAGTTTTTTTTTTTTTTTTAAGCCCATTATGTTACTGGCCTATTAATCGATTTATGAAAATAGTAATCGATTAATTTCATAATCGATTAGTTGTTTCGGCCCTACAACAATCTCCCGTATTCTTCATATGTGTGGGCTATGGGGTAGAGTGGCAAAATGGAAGCCTTTTCTGAAGATGGGAAAAACATCCAAGCCCGGCTAATTTTTTTGCAAAAACGCATCTGAAGTCTCCCAAAAGCATGTGGGGAAAATGTGTTCTGGTCTGATGAAACCAAGGTTGAACTTTTTGGCCAAAATTCCAAAAGATATGTTTTGGCACAAACACTGCACATCAGCAAAAGAACACCATACCCACCGTGAAGCATGGTAGAGGGGAATTATGAACAGTTCCAAATACCAGTCAATATTGGCACAAAACCTTCAGTCTTCTGCTAGAAAGCTGAACCTGAAGAGGAGCTTCATCTTTCAGCATAATAACCTTAAGCATGCATCCAAATCCACAAAGGAGTGGCTTCACCAGAAGAAGAAAGTTTTTTGGAATGGCTCAGACCTGAATCCGATTGAAAATCTCTGGGCTGTGCACAGGAGATGCCCTTGCAATCTGACAGATTTTGAGTGTTTTTGCAAAGAAGAGTGGGCAAATACTTACAAGTCAAGATGTGCCATGTTGATAGACTCATACCAAAAAAGACTGAGTGCTGTAATAAAATCAAAAGATGCTTCAACAAAGTATTCGTTTTAAGGGTGTGCGCACTTGGTTTGTTGGTTTGTTGTTCAACTGAGTTCTACAGTTTTTAGGTCACAAAGGTGGAAAAAGTTCTGAAATGTAATAATAGTAGTAGTGATAATTATTATTATTGTAAATATATATTATATAATACTTCCTTTTTTTTTTTTTTTTTTTTTTTACACATCACTGTGTATAGTTGTTATAAAACTATTTATTCCGGCTGCATTTCTGAATGCATAGTTGGCAATGAAGGAACTTTAAGTACATTTCCAGCAACTTCTGTTTTTTTGTGTGATCTTCTTACAATTTAAATGGGCAAAGATGTTCACAGCCGGGGATTCAAGAAAAGTGATCACAACTGAAGATCCATTGCCATTGCAGTAGTGGATTAGAATACTTCAGCCAATTAACTGATACATTAGAGATGAACTGGAGGTGTTCTGCATTTTTCCCTACAATGTAATGATGTGAATGACTGGACTTGTCAAGTAGATGCACAAGTTAAATGCATAAGACCACCCTAATCCTTGATCACCTGTTTCCAAGCAATAATATCCACTGGCATGTGGTCAACTAAGATTAAGCCAGGATCAGTTGTCTTTTATTGTATTTACTCACTTATAATTAAGTTGCATCTTTAGCATGTACCTTTTTTTATTTTTTTTAAACCAATAGGTTGACTTGTAATTATCTAAAATTACAACCATGCAAGAAAAATTTGCTAAGGTTAATTTAAAATGTAGAGCTCATAGTCATGTAAAAATATTGTGATTGTAATGGCCCCTGTTTTCTATACTTACAGGAGAGAATGCCACAAACCCCTTCTCTGGTAGCCATGTTTGACAGCAGTAGTTATAACCGTAACGTGTGTCATTCCAAAGAAGAGAGTTCTGCTGACTTGTATTACCAAGAGAACAACTTGCTATCTGGCTCCCTTGAAGCACTCATCCAGCACTTGGTGCCCAGCGTTGATTACTATCCGGATGTAAGTTGAAGTGAATCTGAAAATAAATCTGTTGTCAGTCATACTTTCACACTGTGTGCTTACATAGGAAGCTTTTTTTTTAGTACAGGAAGCAAGGCGATAGCTTATCTATGTAACACTAAAGTCAGGCTGGCAAATGGATAACAAGTGGTAAGAAAAGGTACTCTAGCTTTGGGAGTTCTGCGTAATAGATTACAGAAAGCTTGGTCACGTAATTTTGTAATATAAAGTATATAAACAACTTGGTGGGGAGAAAAGCATCAACTTTTATAGACAAACAATGTAGTTGCAATAATTTTAAATTTTTTTCTTTTTTTTTGGTTGATATGGCTGCCTGTTTTTATTTTTGCTTGTATCCTACTACATTTTGTAACAGTTGCCCATATGTCCTGCAGTATAGCCTTTTATGATTCAAATCACATATATCCGGTGTATTATTTGAAGAGCCAAATCTATATAAAAATGTGAGTTGGTTAATATATATATATATATTTTTTCCTTTTTATCTGCAGCGAACGTACATCTTCACCTTCCTTCTCAGCTCTCGACTCTTCCTTCATCCCTTCGAATTAATGGCTAAAGTCTGCCATGTTTGTATTGAACAGCAGCGACTAAATGAGCCAGGCACTGATAAGGTATGTTAACGCTCTGTCTAAGGAAGGTTAAGCCCGTTTGTAATTTTTATATATTTGATTCATGTCTATTTTACTATAGTTTGTTCTGATTTGGGAAGCAATTCTGTATAAATGCTCCCAAAGGCTGCTCCAACTTCAGCCTATTCCTGCTGAATTGGCTAACATTTGAGCCACGGGTGGCCCTGCACACATCTGGCTCAACAAAATTTGATTTAAAAACACTAAAGCCTCATACGCACGGTACGATTGTTGGCAGGGGATTGTCTGTTGACAGACTGTTGTCCTAAAATCTTACCGTTGGTATGCTCCTTTTGACAATTGCTGTCCAATTTTCAGCCAACAAATGTTGGATGACAGGCTAGTAAATTTTCGGCGGACACTGGCTTGACATCTGATTTTCGTATGGTCAGTACACAAATCCATCACAAGTCGAAAGTACAAACACTCATGCTCGGAATCCATGCTTACCAAACACGAAATTAGCAGAAGGCTTAAATTCCTTGTAGTGCATCACTAAGTTCGTGGCGCGACAATTGTGTAACGTTGGTATGCAACACAAGATCCTGGCACATGCCCTTTTGAACAAAATCGGATGCTCGGTTGGCCGACAATCGTACCGTGTGTATGAGGCTTGAGCCAGGTGGAAATTTATCGGCTGAACAGTGACTGCATCCAATCAGATGCAATCATTGTCCAGCATTGCCACTGTTTTGCGGCAGCTGTGGGTGCTACGGCTGCTGAATACAATAGATGGCAATGGACATTCCTCCATCCATGCTGTTGGCGTGACTGAGTTTCGTTTGTTCAGCCCGCAGGCTGAAAAGGGTGAAAATCAAGGAGTGAGCAACTGATTGAAAGCACACACAGACATAAGCTGATTGTTGTTCTCTGGTTAATGTTTAGTTGGACCATACACAAGTTTATGGATGTCTTTAGATGTGCCAAACTCTCCTGGCTGACTTATGTCATGGGGGGGAGGGAGAGGAGTGACCATAGGGAAGCATTCATTATTATTTTTATTTTTTTTGCTTGCATGTACCAAACTTTAGACAGGCTTGCTTCATTATTTTAGATTTATGCCATATCAAGACAAGGATATCTAGCAGTGAAATGTTTGCCTGCCTTGTATGCCTTATTTCAAACCTGGTTTTTCCATTTGGAACTTGATGAGAGATGGTAGCCATTTAGATGAGCCCTTAATAGTTTCCTGAGGGTAATTTTCAAATGTGCTTCCACAGAGCCAGATCAGAAAAATTGCACCTAAAATCCTTCAGCTGCTGACAGAATGGACCGAGACCTTCCCTTACGACTTCAGAGATGAGAGAATGATGAGAAACCTAAAGGACACAGCTCACCGCATCACTCATGGAGATGAGGTAAAGTGCTTTCCCTTTTGAGAAAATCATTTATACGGAGACTATTTAAAGAAAACATGTCTACTTTCATGCATTTGACATCTCCACTCTAGTGTGACCTTTTATAGAGGATTTGCTCCAGCTCATTGGCTAAGTCTTCATATTTAAATTATAGAGCAGAAAATGTTCTAAGCTAACTAAATTCTAGTGTCTCTGCCCAATTACACAGTGCAGTATATGCTCTGAAATGGCCAACGTGACCAGAAATGACACATTCTCATTAAGACATTAGTTCATGTCCTAGGATTTTTATTTTTTTTCTTCCCTTACATTGCCAGCAGTCTTGTTTTTTCATAGCTAAAAATAAGGGACTATACTATATTTTACTGAAGGTGGTGGGTACTGCTAGACTGAATTTCCCTGCTAGACAAATGAATATTGCCTGTCAAGAACTGTTTTGTCTTGCACAATGTCTTTTAAAGCTACCACATGTCGCATAACAGGCTTGAATGCAATACATATTACATGGTGAGATGACTATATCTACTAGTACATCTTACATACTGAGTTCACAGGAACCTTCCTAACCTTGTGTCTGTCAAGTGTGCTTCTTCATCACGTGACAATGACTTCTCTCACAAGCTATGCATCTGATAACAACACTGTTCTTATACATTTCCCTATTTTAATTCTTTAGACTTCTTCTCTGAAAAGCCTTTTTATTTAGAAAATCACAGGAATGACTGCAGTTTTTCCCTCACCGGTACAGTTCAGATGGGTTCATCTTCTGGTTTTGTAGAAAATAAACCTTGACTAGCCATGTGTCACACACACCCGTTTTTCCTGTCATGCAAAAAAACTATGTTTTTCTCGACGTGATTCGTCGTGATTCCTCTCAAGCCTGCCTTGCATACAAACGTTCAGGAAAAAAAACGCTTGAGCAAAACGCGGTGACGCGGTACGACAACACATACGACGACACTATAAAGGGGAAGTTCCATTCGAATGGCGCCACCCTTTGGGCTGCTTTTTGCTGATCTCGTGTTAGTAAAGTTTTTGGTGAGAGACGATTAGCGCTTTTCAGCCTCGTGCTTTTCAGTCCGTTACAGCGTGACGAATGTGCTATCTCCATTACAAACGCTAGTTTTACCAGAATGAGCGCTCCCGTCTCATACTTGATTCTGAGCATGCATGTTTTTTTTCCCCTCGGAAAAGCATACACATGAGCGGTTTTCGCGACGAGAAAAAGAATGACGAGAAAAAATAGAGCAGGTTCTAATTTTTTTTTGTGGGCAGTTTTCTCGTCTAATACTGCTATGGAGCATACACACGACCGGTTTTCACGACCAATCTAAAAAATTGAATTTTTCTTGTCATGAAAAACGGTCGTGTCTACGCGGCATAACTGATATGTTTGTTTAATCCTTCTGCAAAAAATTTATAATATGAATATTTGGTTGTTGTTTTTTTTTTTTTTTTTTTTTTTTTGCTGTGTTTGCCAGAATCCATAAAACATTCCAGGGCATCCTCTGGAAAATGTGGGAGATTTAGAAACCTAAAGTGCAATCAGAGCTTACACACTTAATGTAGATAGCACAGTACCATCCTGCTGTCCTGGTTAGGGAAAAATCTTACTTCCACAGCACTGTGTCCCTGGCAGGGGAAAAATCTCTCCTGGCAAGATGTTTTTTGTTGTTTAGCATTAAGATCAGTCTAACCTCTTGTCATCCAGGTTTTTGCAATCTACAGACCATTTGAGAAGATTTCAGATGACTCCCCTTTTTTTTTCTTTTTTTTTCCATGAAGGGAGCTTTATTTATTTCTGGATTAGGACCTCCTGTCATGTTTTTTACTATTTGGGACTACATTGGAGAGATTATCCCACCATATTCTATCCCTGAGATGCCAGTAGAAAAAATGAGGGGAAATATGATCTATGCACTTACCATAAAATCCTTATCTTAAAGTATATGAGAAGATACAGGAAGTCCTCCTTCACCATTGAGTATTGCACATTAGCAAACAAAGCAGATGCAAGTCTCAGTCTGCAGCAAAGCACTAAACAAAGAGGGATGGAACCTTTTTAGTCCCTCAATGGACTTCCATTTTTTTTTTTTTTACTGTGCCTACAAAAATCCTATATTTTTGCCCTTATTTCTTCTATTGGTGTCACAGGGATATAACATGAGGGTAAATCTGTCCAATTTAGTCTCAAATGGCGATAAACCTTAGACCGAGGTCCTAAACCTCCCATACTTTTATTTGATCGGGGTTGGGCTTTTAAAGATCAGACAAAAAAAATCTGGTTTTAGTTAAAACCTCATATTTATGCCTTCCTAGCCATTGCCTTACATGTGTAGTCTGCTCACAGTGTACACTGAAGTGGTGTTGGTAGTGATCACTAGAAATTGAATCCATAGTAGGCTATTGAGATGGTGTTTTACGTGCCCTTGTGAATACAGCTTGGATACACTATGTAGCCAGCATATTCCAGGTAATAAAATCTTCCTGTTATGTCTACTATACATTCTTCTATGGTAAAAATCAGCACTGGTTTTAGGACTTTATAGTGTTTTATAGCATGAATAACGTGCCTGAGGTGTACAGAGCTCGTGATTAAGGCACATTATGAGACCACAAACATACTTTAAACCAAGCATTTGCAACAATCTATGGGTTTAAAATCCAAGACAAGAAGAGCTTTGGTATGTTTGTTTTAATTATCAGACATGTAGGAGACCTAACTAAACTCAGTGCCTTCTAGAGCAGGGGTCTCCAAACTTTTCAAGACAAGGGCCACATTGTAGATTGTACAAGTACTCGGGGGGCCGAAAACGTCTGCACATCTGATATATTGGGGACAGTCTCCCCAATATATCAGTGTCCCCAGCATAGGTGTCCCCATTATCAGTGTCCCCAGCAGAGTCTCCTGTACATGTATGTGTTCAGATTTATGCCCATTTGACGCTTGCCTGTACAAGCCGACTTCTTCATTGTAGAAGCCGACTTCAGCTCTCCTGCACCTCCCTACTTCCGCCCATTGCTTCACACGCAGGCTGTAAGGTGGAAGAATTCCTAATGAAAACAGAGGGCGGGAAGTCAGGAGGTGCCATGCTGACGACGTCACTGCAGCCAATCCTCAGCTCAGCACTGCAGCCAATCCTCTGGTAGCATGAGAGGGTTGCGGGGAGCGGCTTTTTGTCCTGGACCTGCCAGACATAGACCGCCGATAACAGCAGCTGCTTTTAAAAGCCAGCAGATCTGCAGTGCTGTGTTGGTAGAGTCTGGGCAGGCTGGGGGCCGGACAAAACACACCCGCGGGCCGGATGTGACCCGCAGACCGGGGTTTGGAGACCCCTGTTCTAGGGGATACTTTTGTAGAGTTATTCTCAACATATAACTGCTGTATTGGCATTTGTATGAAGAGAAGCACTTTGTCTGCTACAAATAGATATCCCTGATGCCATTTGATTTAAGGCTCAGTGGTGCAAAGAATGCAACAGTAACATACTGTGCTGCTCAAACATCAAAGTAAAATGAAGAAAGATTACTAATCAAATGCTACATTACCCCAGCTCGGATCACCTAGCACCAAGGTCTACATACAAAGCTATCTCAGCTCAGTACATTCACTTAATAGTTCACTCCCAAGAAGCATTAACTTCAGAGTAGGTCTATCATGTAATTCTTTGAATATTATGTGAGCGGCTATGTTATGCACATGGAGCAGCTTATCAAAACAGCCTTTGTTTATTGGACGTTTGAGGACAGAATTGACCCTGTGATCATAGCACTGTAGAGGCCTGTGTGGGATCAAAGGGAGTTAAGAGTGTTTGTGCTGGCGAATTCCACTACCAGGAAAGGCTCATTGTCAAGGGTCCATTAATTGTGTCAACGCAAAATAGCAGGACAGAGGCTAAGCAGCAGGACTCGTATTAGGTTGAAAGAACAGAAGTTGCTAGACGTGGGCAGAACTTGCTAGGAATACAACAAAATAACTATAGCGTGATTCATGTTGGCAGTGGCTATGAGACTGTTAATTAAGATTAACTCAAAGTTAGATGGAAAAGAGATACAATTACTGCAATAGATTTTCAAGAGATTATGCAGTCTGAAATCGCAATTTTTTATTTTTTTTTGCTCTTTTTATTACATCAAGAAGAAAACAGCCACTTCCAAACACTATTGTTTCACAGATAATACTCTAACCTATTCTCATTCTAACCCATTTATATTGACTTGCAAAAAGCCACGGGGCCAGTGAAACAGTCACAGCTATGGTACCTATTTACGTTTTAAAGAAGTGTTAATCTTGGTTTTACAGCAGATGGAACTGTTACACTTTCTTTTTTTTATTTTTATTTATATGTAAACCTACTAAACAACCCTTTTTTTTTTTTTTTTCAGATTTACAGAAAAACTGTCCAGCAAATTATTCAAAACCTTATCCGGAAATTGGCTGCTTTGAGCCAGTATGAAGAACTTATTGCCAAAATTAATGCCCAGTCTGCTGATCGTATGGCCATCTTAAAGAGCAAACCACAGTCCATACAGAGGGATATCATCAGTGTCTGTAGCGACCCCTATACTTTAGCTCAGCAGCTCACTCATATAGAGCTTGTAAGTAACGGGAAATTTTTTTTTTAAAGCATTATAGCTAAATTGATGTATGAGGAATGTACTCATGGATGTACCACTTGCATTACAGGAGAGACTAAGTTACATTGGGCCAGAAGAGTTTGTTCAAGCTTTTGTGCAGAAGGACCCATTAGACAACAATGAGGTAAAGTGCCTGGGGGTGTCTTTCTGCTTGAGTGAAATTTTTAAATTTGTGTTATAGCTGGTAAATATCAATAGACCTAGGCTCCTGTTTAACAGAATGGTACGTTATACATGTATACCTTACGCCCTGAAACAATCATGCTATCTTGGTGTGGGATAGATAAGGACATTATCTGAATGTACTGTGGGCCAAATCTAATGTACACAGTATAATTTCACCCAAGCAATATTGTATACTACTTTTCTTCTTTTTTTTTTTTTTTGATCACATGTTCTTACCACTTGTCAGCAACAAGTATAATATATTTTCAATGAGCACATACTTTTTAGTTATTAGTGTATTTTCATATTTTTTTTGTTGTATTAAATATAGATGCATGTTGGATATTAGCCACACGGAGTGCATTTGTTTTCAGTGAGTTAGTCAACTCATTGACTTGCACTGTTAGAAGTAGCAGTAAAGTACAATTGTGTAGCACCTCCAAAGCAGAAAGCAAAGGTTGAGTTTGCGGTGACTGTTAATTTTCACCATCTATGGCCTGAAAGTTTCTTTCCTGCAACCATGGGTTGCAGGAAAGAAATTTGCTCCATTTCCCCTATCAACACAGACAGTCCCGGCGGGGGAAGCCATCTCGTCCCGGCGGGGGAAGCCATCTCGTCCCGGACAGTGATTATTGCTAGTGGCTATAGTCTCTGGCAATAATTGCAAGTAAAATGCGGCAGCCTGTTTTGTACCCAAGTTGATCTATCAACTTGGTACATTCAGCCTGCCCAATAAACTGTTCAAATCTCATCTGGGTTAGCAGGAAGATTCAAACTAAATATGGTGGTTCCCATGTATGTGTAGAACTGTAACTCCTGCAAAGAAACTAAGCTCTTCTTCTTTCTTTTTTTTTAACTTTTAACAAAGATGAGATTTACATCAAGGGAATGCCTACTGAAAATGTTGAAAATTCTATATATTCCATAAACAAAAAAATAGTAGTGTATTTAGTGAGATGGGCTGTGTAGCACATTTTTTAAAGTGATAAAATAATCTGACCTTGATTTCCTAGCCTTCAATTTTAGATGTAGATGTGTGTGTCCCATATTGTTGACTTTGTCTTAAAATAAGTCATCTGTTTTAACATGTGTATATAATCTTTTGCCTCGGCAGAGTTGTTACAGCGACCGAAAAAAGGCACGGAATTTGGAAGCCTATGTAGAGTGGTTCAACCGGCTAAGTTACCTTGTTGCAACAGAAATCTGCATGGTAAGAAGTATAGCCGATGGCAGTCAATAATTGTTATGCCTCGTACAAACGACCGTTTTTTCCAATGGGGAAAACTGCTATGAGAGCCTTTGGCCGTGAATCCAGCTGTGTGTATGCTCCATCGCAGTTTTTCCGACGAGAAAACTGCCAAACCCGCTGACCAAAAAAAAGAGAACCAACTCTTTTTTTTTTTTTCCCGCCAGGAAAAAATCCTAGCGGGAAAACTGTTAGTCTGTATGCTTTTCCGGTAGCATAGAACTTCATTTTGTCGGCTCGTTGTAGTCTTTTACGTCACTGCGTTCTTGGCAGTCAAAAGTCCACCAGACTTTTGTCTGAGCGTGTGTATGCAAGGCAAGCTTGGCGGGAAAACCTTTTTTTTTGTTTTTGTTTTGTTTTTGTGTACAGGGCATTAGAATTTATACTCTCAAGGTTTTACAATTCAATCTCTTTCTACCCACAGCCTGTTAAGAAGAAGCACAGAGCCAGGATAATTGAGTTCTTCATTGACGTTGCTCGGGAATGTTTCAACATTGGAAATTTCAACTCTCTCATGGCAATAATTTGTAAGTAAATAATAAACTGCAGCTATTGGTAAATGTGCACCATATATTTTGTGTGTGTGTTTAATTTTTTTCAATAGACTCTCTCAATGTTTAGAAGTAGTACGACAAAAAAAGCTGATAAGGAAAAGTTCCTTTTTAGATATAGATAAACTCTCAGCTGTGTAATACAGCAATTACAATAAGCTACTTCCTCTTAACTGTTTTTATTACGTTCCTGTTATTGATTTAACTAATAATGATCTCCTAGTCTTTATATAAAAAAGTGATGGTAGAAATGTCATGCCATTTATCAAACACTCAGTTAGAATTTGACCTATGGGATTCCCATTAGGCACATTAAAACCAATGCCACGTTTGGCAAAGCATTTTTATTACTGTACCTGGAATTTCTGCCACATGTACAGGGGACTGTAAGAGACGTTTACACAACTTGGCTTAGACAAGGGGAGGGGAGAATCTTGGCATTTTTATTTCTGCAACCTCTATCGGCCTAAAGCATGCACAATTTGGTTTAGACCAGGGTAGGGAGAAGCCGCAAAAGGAACAAGTTGTTTGTGCTGCTTTAAAGGGACCTGTTGATGGGAAGGGAAAGCAGATGAGCTCATCAGTCTGCTACTTTTCCTTCACTGTCCAATCACAGGCCAGGCTGGGAGAGGAGTAAGACCTATAAGTGTATCTGACTTCAGCCAAGAAAATCAAGTTCTGTTTTCTGGCTGTGTAAATCTCAGATTTAGATGGACAGAGTTACAAATGCTTTGGCAGGTAAAATGTAAGCATTTCATGGTTTCCCTTATTTCAGTTTTGGATTTGCCCACACATGCCTAAGCCAGCATAAGTAGGGAGATAATAGATTTAATTGCACCATGACTGCACACACCGACAGATGTGTTTTTTATTTTACAATCAGATTGTCTGTCCCATCTGTTGCCCATTTAAGTGGATATTGTTTGGCTACAGGAATTGTCATCAAATTAGTTATTTTCCTACTATAAGAAGCCTACGTCGCAATGATTAAATAAGACTGCATTGGTTATGTTGCGTGATTTGAATTCACTTTTCTAAAAAGTAAACCTAAAACAATGAGACAGGTTGACTTTTTATATTGTTTATATAATGCTGGCTGCGCTTCAAACCATCTAACATTTCTTCAGCAGTTTACTTCTCAGACTTTACTGACTTGCGGATCAGGAGAGTTGAAGAAATAGACTTGCTGCACTACTAATGCAATTGTGTTAAATTGTTTAGTCCACGTAAATAAAAACTTTATGGAAAGGGGGGGGGGAGGACAATTGTTTTGAAAATTTGCAACTTGATTGCTCTCCTTGTTTTAGTAAAACCTTTGGAAAACGATGCTTTCTAACATGCATAAAATGTTTTATATCTCTGCAGCTGGCATGAACATGAGCCCTGTGTCTCGGCTAAAGAAAACTTGGGCAAAAGTCAAGACGGCAAAGTTTGATATTCTTGAGGTATGTGAGGCCGCTATGATATGAAAGAGAGAATTTATTACTAAGAAAATTTAACAGATCTTTTTTTAAATGCAAAATATCTGGGGAGGGATGTTTTCTACCTTTTTGGTACAAACACATAATTTCGGAAGACGGTAGAAGTTAAATTCTAAAAGGCAGGAGGGGGGGGGGTAGAAAAGAACAAGACTGGTAATGGGTCAGATTAGTTGTCAGGTTACTTATGCAGAATTAAAAATAAAAGAAATATAAAGGCAGCATATGCTTCCCCCCCCCCCCATAATGTACTTTTAGTGTTTCACAGCTTACCATTTAGGTTTTAGTTCAGTTGCTCTTTATAGAAGAACTGACCTAGATATGGAGGGTCCCACGTGTTACCCCTGGCATCACTAAAGGGCTACAAGTAATGCTGCATAAGATTGTTGAACTGCATGCATAATACAAGCAATAAAAATATTATACAGTGTGGTTGGAGGCTAGGAACTGCAGGAGAAGGGTTAGAGGAGGGGCATGTTACATGAGACTGCTAAAAATATTTGTCAATAGAACCTTTTTACTGATCAATGCCCCCCTGTGTGCCCACCCTACAGACCACTTGGAAATACTGGCCTGACAGCCACACACAAATTTCCAAGGGGCCACTTGTTGGTCACTAGTGGTTTATACTGTGTACTCAAATCTATCTACGGCTTTTGTGTGATTCTTTTACATATTGCAAGTTGTTTTTTGTTTTTTTTAATTAAGTGATTCTGTTCTTTCAGCATCAAATGGATCCATCCAGCAACTTTTACAATTACAGAACCGCTCTGCGTGGGGCAGCTCAAAGGTCTCTAACTGCCCACAGCAACAGGGAGAAGGTATGTTGTCCAAACAACTTGGCAAATACTTATAACTTTCTAATCCAACTGCAATTGATGACCAAAGGAATTTGAAAACGTATATTAAAAACAACTGCATCTATAGTGTACAATAAACCAACTAAAGTAGCTGTTATACCTTTTTAAGGTGCCTACCACCCGTCCACTATGGTAGTTAAGGCCAATTGCCAGCCTAAAGCGCTTTTAGGTGAAGGGTGTGTGTAAAGCCCTATGCAAAAATTGACTTTATTCGGTATTCTGCATATTTTGGATGGGTTCTAGAGTAAATCAGGGCAGCAATAAGAGATGGTAGTACAAATCTACTGGTGTAGCCCTAACTCCAGCCGGTTAATAGAGTGCAGGTTTCCAGAAAGTAGTTATTATTGTTGCATATTCCAACGTCATTGCTCAGCCAGGCGCAACATGGTTTAATTTAAAATGCCTAACCAGACTATACCTACCAAATAACTCATTAGACAAGCATGTGTATGCTGAAGAATAATCTGTCTTTTAATACATGTATTATTCAGAGGCTTCAATGAAGCATGTCAGTTATGCTACATTGGTTTAACAGCATCTTGCTGAAAATGAGCACTGCACAACATTTTGAATTGCCTGGAAATGTAATTAAAAACTTCAGATTGCTCAGTGTTTATAAGCTTTGTGCAAGATCTACAGATGTAATTTCCTGCATATTAACTGCTAATCTGGTAACTCATTACCATTCATAGAGAACCAACTCTTCTGTGGTTCATTCAGGTGGTACCTGTAAGATTGGCAAGATTCACCTAAATATTATTGGTATATATCATTTTCTAAAAGCTTCAATAGACCTAAAAAGCATCATGGCAATCTAGGGCTGAATAATTTTAATCAAGGGTTGATGATATAACAGTTATTGGCCAAAATTGCTGAAAAATCATTCTCTGAAGAAAGTTGTTTTTGACAAATGGTATCAGTGCAAATGACCGATATTGGCACACAGTACAGATACTGTTTTAAACTATATTGGTTGCTGTACAAGGCACAAGCACTTACTGTATTTATTGGCGAATAACACTCACTTTTTTACCCTGAAAATAAAGGGTAAACTGTACCTGCGTGTTATATGCAGGGGGCTGTGGAAAGTTTTTTTTCCTGAAACTTCCCTCTTAAAGTTAGGGTGCATGTTATACGCCTGTGCGTGTTATATGCTGATAAATACGGCATCTATGGCCAAAACAGTAGTGGGAGCACTTTATGAAAAGCTTATTGTTGCATTGGCACATCAGGAAAAAATATGGAGAGTTGGCCAAACTGCCAATCTACCCTATTCTTCTGCCTTTTTAGATTTGTATTTGCTTTGGAATATGGTCAGGCGGATCTATACATTTCTAACAGTAAAATACTTTAATAAGATTTAGAGAATAATATTTATCCTTTAAAAGCTTCCCTATTCTGAACCTGTCTTTGCGATTGGTAGGAGTACAAGTTTTCAAGAACAATCCTGTCTCGAAAACCTAAACGCACTAGACCATATCTCCCAGGGTTTAAAAAAGGATTACTTTCTTTATCGTACACCACGGGACACAGAGCCAGTCATTACATAATGGGTTAAGGATCACCAGCGGTGATTGGACACTGGCACAACCAATAGAAGACAGTTCCCCTCCATATAACCCCTCCCCTTAGGGGAGCACCTCAGTTTTTTTCGCCAGTGTCTAAAGGTTTTGGACGCGATAGGAGGTGCTAAAGGAAAGCTCTGCCAAAGAGACCCCCTGGGGGTAGAAAGAGCTATGCTTTCGGACCCATCCAAGACGCCTACGAGTTAAGCCAAAACTGGATGGGATCCGGGCCTCATACATGAGGCTTAGCCTGTAATGTCTTTCTTCGGAGGACTGGGCTCTAAGATCCAGCACTTTCGCTACTTCGCTAAAGTCCTGGTAAGAGTCTTGTACAAGGCCCAGGGGAGAGGTATCCTTTAAATAGGAACCCATATCCCTAAAGGTTGGCACACACAGCCCGCCGTGAGGGGTGAAGTTTGGTATCTGTCTGAAAATTTCAGCAGAAAAAACCTGCGGCGTGGATAAGGTAAGAGGTTAGGTCCTAAAACTAGGTTTAAGGACCTTTCCAAAGAAAAAAGGTGGATGTCTTCTCTTATTCCGCCACTGGGTGGAGTAAAGAGCTGAGTGTAAAACTCACCTCGCTCTGCTTCAGTGTCTGCTTCGGCAAAGTACACTGCCTGTCCCTCTGCTGCTGAGCTGGCTTGGGCACCTCCCTCCTCCTCTCGGATGGCTGACCAGACACCTGCAGAAGCAGGTAAAGTTGGAACAAGGGCTGGTGAAGAGGGAGCTCCACTCTCACGGTTACCACCGCCATTAGCGCTAGAGCCGCGCGCGGGAGCGCGCTTTATCGGAGGGGGGGCGGGAGGCCGCAAATGACACGTGCGCGGGCACGTAGGCGCATGCACGAAAACGGCGCAAAATGTAAAAAATGTCAGTGTGCAAAAGCGCTGCAGAACAAGCAAGTTCGTTTTCTCTCTCTCTCTCGTGGCAGGGATACACAGCAGCGATACAGGGACGTAAGACTCCATGTGGTTGGGCTGGGTACTTCCTAGAAGACATCCACTTTATGCATAGCTGTGTGTTTTTTAAGGTTGCATACTTTATGTAAATTGCTAAACTGAGCACAGTAGTATATGCATTTGAGTACCTTGTGTTTTTTCTGAGCAGTATGCCTTCCAGGGGAAAGAATGCTGACAAAAAAGATAAAAAAGCACCGCTGCCTGAGACAGGAGGCCCTAGCCATGCTAACTCGGTACCTTCCTCTCCTGTGTTGCCGGACGCAGTTGTACAGGATGAGCCATTACCTCTGTCAGGTATGGCGGCTTCCCCAGTGAAGCCTGGGCCTGCGTATGTCACTGAAGACACTTTGTCAGCAGCCCTAAATAATCTGGAAGAGAGAATTGCTACTTTGATCGCTAAATCCTCTAAAAAGGACAATAAGCGAAGCAGATCTCCTCCAGTGGTGGACCTCCCTGCAGAAGTATCTGAGGAGGAGGAGGATGAGGATGATGCTACACAAGCAGAGGATGAGGAGTCAGACGGATCAGGGATATCAGATGAGCCTTTCTCTGCATCCCAGATTTTGAAGTCACAGGTGCAATGTTATGCAGGAACAGTGCGATCTGCATTTAAGTTACCTTCTTCGGAGGTAACTGAATCGCCTGTCTCCTCCCTAGGTTCATTGAGATCCCTGCAGGGTGCATGCTCTTTCCCGGTTCATCCATTACTAGAGGATCTAATGTACGCAGACTGGCAACACCCAGATAAGCGTTTCTCACCTCCAAAAAAGTTTGACATTCTTTATCCTATGGAGGAAATTTTTTTAAAGAAATGGAGCCTGCCTTCTGTAGATGCGGCTATTTCTTGTGTAAATAAGAACCTGACGTATCCGGTGGACAATGTGCAAGTATTTAAAGATCCTTCTGAGAAGAAGTTGGAATCTTTACTTAAGTCTTCCTTTCTTTTGGCCGGCTCAGTTACCCAACCTGCGGTAGCAGCAGTCGATGTGTCAGGTCATCAGCCAACAGGTAAAGCAGGGGCTGAAGGAGCTGCCTCCAGAGCAGGCTAAAAATTGGGAGAATTTGCCAAAAGCCTTATGCTTCACAGTGGATGCCATGAGAGATTCTATTATGCAAGCATCATGCCTTACACTCCAACTGGTACATACGCGCAGGGTGCTGTGGCTTAAGCATTGGTCAGCGGAAGCCCCATGCAAAAAGCTGTTGGCAAGTTTCCCCTTCCATGGCGAACGCCTATTTGGGGAAGATTTAGAAAAATATATCCAAAGGCTATCAAGTGGTAAAACGACTCTTTTACCTGAGAGAAAGGAAAAACAAGAGGCCTTGTTTTAAACGCTCTCTTTCCCCAGCTCCCGGGAAACCTGCCTCTAGCCAGTGGCGACGGCATTTTCAGCCACCCACAAAAGCCAAAGGAAATCAGGCTCAGAGGAACAAAAAGCCGTGGGGTGCAAGAGCTAATAAGCAAGACCCCAAGACCTCTCAGTGAAGGGGCGCCCCCGCTCGGCCGAGTGGGGGGAGGCTCCGTCAGTTCTCAGCAACTTGGCGGACAGAAACCCAGGACAAGTGGGTTGTATCCACAATATCCTCAGGGTACAGACTGGAATTTCGAAAAATCCCATCTTCGCAATTCCGAGGTTCAAGACTCTCCAAGGATCCACAAAAGAGAGGATCCTTCTTCAAAGGTTTGAATCACTTACTGGCTCAAGGGGTGGTTACAGAGGTACCCCAAAAAGAGCAAGGTTCAGGTTTTTACTCAAACCTCTTTGTGATTCCAAAGCCAAATGGAGACGTCAGACCCATCCTGGATCTCAAATCTCTAAATCGGTTTCTGAACGTTCACCATTTTCAAATGGAAACGATCCGATCTGTGGTCGCCACCTTACAAGGCGGAGAATTCATGGCGTCCATAGATATCAAGGACGCATATTTACACATACCCATCCTCCCCGCTCACCAAAAATTCTTAAGGTTTGCGGTAGAACATCGCCACTTTCAATTTGTGGCCCTGCCCTTTGGTGTAGCTACCGCGCCCAGAGTATTCACAAAGGTGCTAGCTCCCCTGTTGGCAAATCTGAGGACACAGGGCATAGCGGTAACAGCCTATCTAGACGATCTACTGGTGATAGATCAGTCAAAAGAGGGATTAGATCACGCGGTGCTCACTACAGTAAGATACCTGGAGCATTTAGGATGGATTATAAACTTACAAAAATCCTCTCTTCAGGCCCAAAGAAGGATAGTGTACTTGGGCATGATCATAGATACAGCCCAAAACAGGGTATACCTGCCAGAGCCAAAGATACAGTCTCTGAAAGATCTGATCCACAAGGTCAAAGCAAACAAGAGACCGTCTATTCGCCTTTGCATGAGGCTATTGGGGAAGATGGTAGCCTCCTTCGAGGCTGTCCCTTATGCCCAGTTTCATTCAAGACTGCTTCAAGGCAATATTTTAGCCGCCTGGAACAGGAAGAGCCAAGCTCTGGATATACCCATGCGCCTGTCCTCGCAAGTACGCCAAAGCTTCAATTGGTGGCTAGAAGCCAAGAACTTACGGAAGGGAAAATGATTTCTCCCGGTCTCCTGGAAGGTGGTGTCTATGGATGCCAGCCTATCGGGCTGGGGTGCAGTATTCGAAGAGGCTTCTGCCCAGGGAACCTGGGCCAAGACCCAAGGGATCCTGCCCATCAATGTACTAGAGATCAGGGCAGTATATCTAGCCCTCAAAACCTGGACATACAGGTTATAGGGCCACCCAGTTCGGGTTCAATCCGACAATGCTACGGCAGTAGCTTACATCAATCACCAAGGAGGCACCCGCAGTCGGGCTGCTCAAAAGGAGGTGAACCGGATTTTGACATGGGCAGAAGAGCATGTACCTTGCCTTTCTGCAATCTTCATCCCGGGGATAGAAAACTGGCGAGCGGACTATCTGAGTCGTCAGCAGCTATTACCAGGAGAGTGGTCTCTCCACCCCGAGGTCTTTCAGGCCGTATGTCTGAGATGGGGAAACCCAGATGTAGACCTGCTAGCCTCCAGGTTCAACAAGAAATTGGACAACTTTGTGTCCAGGACGAGAGATCCTCTGGCCTACGGAATAGATGCTCTAATAGCTCCATGGAATCCGTTCTCACTAATCGTTGCATTCCCCCCGATCCCTCTTCTACAAAGACTTCTTCGTAAGATCAAAGAGGAGGGAATACCAGTAATCCTAGTGGCCCCAAATTGGCCCAGGAGGCCTTGGTACGCCGAGATCGTAAAGATGGCGAAAGGAAGGCCCTGGAAGCTTCCGCTTCGACACGACCTGCTGTCACAGGGTCCAGTATTCCACCCTTCCTTACAAAGGCTAAATTTGACGGCCTGGCTGCTGAGACCCACATTTTGAAAAAGAGAGGGGTCTCTGGTCCAGCTCTTTCTACGCTCATTAATGCTAGAAAGCCAGCCTCCAGACTCATCTATCATAGAGTCTGGAAAGCATACGTTTCCTGGTGTGAATCTAGAAGTTGGAACCCTCAGAAATATGAAATAAGCAGGATTCTTGCCTTTTGCCAGTTAGGAGTGGATATGAAATTAGCCCTTAGTACCATCAAGGGTCAAATATCGGCTCTATCAGTATTTTTTCAGAGACCATTAGCATCTCATTCCCTAGTTCGGGCCTTCGTTCAGGGGGTACTGAGGATAAATCCTCCAGTCAGGTCTCCCTTGTGTCCATGGGATTTGAATTTGGTATTGTCAGTGTTGCAAAAGCAACCTTTTGAACCTATTCGCCATATTCCTTTAATTATATTAAGTAGGAAATTTGGCCTTTTTGATCGCTATTGCTTCTGCTAGGAGAGTATCAGAACTAGCAGCTCTTTCTTGTAAAGAGCCTTATCTAAATTGTCACAAGGACAAAATTGTACTACGACCCCATCCTGCCTTTCTACCTAAGGTAGTGTCGGCTTTTCACTTGAATCAAGACATTGTTTTGCCTTCTTTTTTTCCAAACCCGCGGACGGCGGGGGGAAAGTTGTTGCACTCTCTAGATCTAGTGAGAGCGGTAAAGGTGTATCTGCAAGCAACCGCTCAGATACGTAAGACAGATGTTTTGTTTATTTTGCCAGATGGTCCCAAGAAGGGCCAAGCGGCATCAAAATCCACCATTTCCAGGTGGATTAGACAGGTAATTGTTCAAGCTTATGGTTTAAAGAACAGGACTCCTCCTTTTTCTGTTAAGGCGCACTCTACCAGGGCGATAAGTGCTTCATGGGCAGTGCACCACCAGGCTTCGATGGCTCAGATCTGTAAAGCTGCAACTTGGTCTTCAGTCCACACATTTTCCAAATTCTATCAAATAGCTGTGAAAGGACATGAGGATTCCGCCTTCGGGCGAAGTGTGCTGCAGGCAGCAGTATAGGGCTTCTTGTCCGCAAGCGGCCTGTTTGATCTGGGTCTCCCACCCTTCATATTGAGCATTGCTCTGGGACGTCCCATTATGTAATGACTGGCTCTGTGTCCCGTGGTGTACGATAAAGAAAACAGGATTTTTATAACAGCTTACCTGTAAAATCCTTTTCTTGGAGTACACCACGGGACACAGAGGTCCCCCCCTTCTTATGGGAACCTTACTGCTTTGCTACAAAAACTGAGGTGCTCCCCTAAGGGGAGGGGTTATATGGAGGGGAACTGTCTTCTATTGGTTGTGCCAGTGTCCAATCACCGCTGGTGACCCTTAACCCATTATGTAATGACTGGTTTTGTGTCCCGTGGTGTACTCCAAGAAAAGGATTTTACAGGTAAGCTGTTATAAAAACCCTGTTTTTCCATACCCCAATCGGAAACTCTGTTCTGCCAACTATTTTGAAATTTTACATTTCTTACTTTGTTTAATGGCATTTTATATGGTTATGACTAAGGCCTTATAGGCTGAAACACGTCATCTGATTTTTATCTGCTAAACTGTAGCTTTTCAATAAAATTACGATTTTTGTAAGAGCAACAACCGGAGTGCAGATCATCTTTGCTACATTAATCTACTCAGCCAGCGACACTGGATCGAGCACCCGGGAGCTCTGCTATCTGTGTTGTATGGATAGTTGTACTAATTTTTCTGTATGTATATTTAAAACTTTCTGGGTGAGAACCCTGTCAGGATTTTTTTATTTATTTTTTATTGCCGTGTGTCTGTCCCTGCTATGGAAATTCAAATTTTTTTTTTTTTTTGTTTGTTTTTTTTGTCCTGGTGATCCTTATCACTTTGACGGAAAGTTAAAGTTGTAGGAAATCTTCCAATGGTGACACCTGTTCTGGTGACAATTCTTCTATAAAGGATGAAGGGTTGTCCACCCACTTGGGTGGAGAGATTTATTTTTACCTCTTGTGCTATCTGTAGGACAGGAAGTAAATACAAAAAAATGGCAATTTTTTCTTTTTCTATCCAAAAGCTTTTTTTTTTTTTTTTGCCTGTACGTCAGTGGGGCTGGTGGGTTCCTCTTTGGGGGGGCGGGGAAACAAACACCCCCCCCCAGCAGCATGGCACAGCAGTGGTCTGGCCCAGCACTTTCCCGCTCTAATCAGCTGCTTCAAAAAACACCCGCCACATTGGAATCCATGGTCTGGCACCACTGATATGTAGATCAGGGGGCCGGACTCATGGATAGGGGAGGTGGTGCCCGTGCGCCCTCTATGGATGGGCCGCCACTACTGTACGTATACTTTAACTTTAATATTAAAGACAGGAAATGTAAACGGTTTTCTTTTTCTTTTTCTTTTCCACTATTTTAACGTGTGGCTCTGATTTTACAGTGTTTTAAAGATTACCCGTTTTCATTTTTAATTATGTGGGGAAACTTCCCACATGGACTGCACTACACACTTAAGGGCCCATTCACACAGGGACGACTCGTCAGGCGACTCAGCCGCCTGACAAGTCGCGTCCCGCTCTGTTGAATAGAACCGTTCTAATAGGAGCGACGCAAGACGCTCCGACTTGGGGGGGAAAAAGGTTCTTGTACGACTTTGGGGGCGACTTGCATTAACTTCTATACAGAAGTAATTTTGCAAGTCTCCTCTGAAGTCGTCTTCAGATCGCCTTGCCGAGTCGCCTCCCCAAAGTCGTTCCGCCCCTGTGTGAATGGGCCCTAAGGTTCCTTAACAGCCAGCTTGGTAACATTCTGTAATTCACAATTTGCTGACGGACATGAGCACTTTTTGTTTTTATATTTATAAATAAAATATTCATCTTTTACGAAGTGAAGCTTATAATTTCAAAAATGCTGTGTCAAATTCTTTCTGTGTTTTTGGACAGTGGCCAAGTTGCTTGCTGTGCGACATCCATTTAGGAGAGGAGCTCTTCAATATTTAGGGCATACATTTATGCCTTGCTGTCACTTTTCATAGACATTACAATTACAGCATACGTGTTGAGACTGCTTATTTCTACCTGTGCTATGACCGCAGCAAATGTGTTGCTCGATTACTTAAGCTATCTGTGTGTGTTTTAGCCTGGAAAAATAAGAAACTCTTGAGTAGAGCTGCATAAAACGTGACTATCTGTTGGCAATGGTTAATATTTTGCGTTTTTTTGTTTTATATAGATTGTGATCCCATTCTGCAGCCTTCTGATTAAGGACCTCTACTTTCTGAATGAGGGCTGCACCAGTTGTCTCCCTAATGGACATGTCAATTTTGAGGTAAGTAAACAGCTTGTTTAAGCCTAAGAAACAAAGTGCAGGTAGTTTTCAGATTGAGGCTGACCTTTTTGTTGACAACCATCCCACTGTGAACACACTGGGGCTGATTTGTTAAGAGAAGCAACAAGACAATTGGAGCTGTTGCCAGTAGCAGGCAATCTGGTTTCAATTTGTATTAGAAAATGAAGTGAGATATCTGGAAAACTGCAGCTAGTAGTTTGCCCCTTGCCATTTTGATTAAGTATTTAGGCGGTAACTGTGTATTCTTATATATAGTGTTATATGCCTGCTATAGCATAATTTACTACACAATTTCAAGGGAGAAAATTCTGTTCTTTCCTGTGCAGAGATGTATCATAGTTAGACCACAGCGATACTAAAACTCCCTTATGTGAGAGGATATATTCATTGCTTGAATCTGAAAGTCTTGCGAGTGTCTCGTATGTCACCAGTTGGTCTCATTTGTTTTAGTGTCTGGGGTCCTTGTTACTCCCTGTAATTAGTCAGGTTTCTTCTGTCATTTATTTTTTCCAGGGCAGCTTTGAAAATTAAAAGAAAGGCCTATTGTGACTGTTTGGTCATGCATGTTTGGAAGAGTCTGTTCTTTTTACATAGCTATACATTTACTCTGATCCAATGATTATTATTTTTCTGATCTTCAGAAAGTTTGGTTATGCATATTTGGAAGAATCTGTTCCCCCTCTTCATTTCTTGTATAACAGCTATATATTTACTCTGACCAGTGCATATTTTTTTTCAAATCTTCAGAAATTCTGGGAGTTGGCAAAGCAAGTCAGCGAGTTCATGGCTTGGAAGCAAGTTGAATGTCCTTTTGAAAAAGATCGGAAGATCTTGCATTATGTTCTGACGGCTCCAATATTCAGTGAAGATGGTATGTGCCCTGTCTAATATTTATAAGCACATCAAAAGCCTAAAAAAAACATAATTTATCCTATCAGTAAAGAAATTTAAAAAATGCAAATCTGTACTGCTAATGTAATGGCTTGCACATTTGGCCTTTATCCAGGAGTGCAAAAAGTAGCTAATGATATCAAAGGGTAGTACCATATTTACTTGATGTAAAAGGCGAGGTTTTTCACCCTTTTATTTAAAAAATTTTTGTGTGCTGAAAATGCCCCCTTCGGCTTATAGCTATGAGTAAGCGTCAATTCGTGACGTGAAACGCGTTAGCCACCCTTCCCTGCATGCATACTATCTGCATTTGTTGTTTTGGATTTATGGATTTATTTTGAATTTGGATTTTTTACTTGAAATTTTGGAATAAATAACTGTCTATACAGAGTGCGGCAGTCCAGGGTTTTTTTTTTCTCCCCTTCGGCTTATACTCAAGTCTGTGTCCATCTTCAAATTTTTGCGCCTGATACTGGCCAGCCATAGGTCCCCCTGAACCCCAAACTTGGCACATATGTAGCCCCACTCTTCCTCTACAAGTGCGCAAAGATTGTTGTCCAGGGAACCTATGGCCGGGGAACACCAATTTTTCAAAGCCGGCCACCCCTTCCATAGACTCCCGTGGTAAACGTCAGTCTAGTCACTCAGCGCCGGAGATCAGGTAGGGAGATTGGGCACAGTGAGGCATGGACACAGTGAGGCACGCAGATGGACACCCTAGGCTTATACTCGAGTCAATAAGTTTTCCCAGTTTTTTTTTTGTGGTAAAATTAGGTGCCTCTGCTTATATTCATATTGGCTTATACGCGAGTATATACAGCAGTGGTCTCCAAACTGCGGCCCAAGGGCTGGATGCGGCCCTTTGCTTGCCTTAATCCGGCCCTTGGGCCAATAACCCTTCCACTGATACGAGACACTATTCTGACATCTGACACCGACAGTGGAGCAACATTTCACCCACTGACACCACTAATGGGGCACTATTCCTCCCTATGATACCAACAATGGGTCACTATTTCTCCCCCTAATACCATATGTTTAGTCCCACTGATGCCAGGAAATTTTCCACCCCCCCGCTGGCCAAAGTCCGGCCCTCCAAGAGTCTGAAGGACAATAAACCGGCCCTTTGTTTAAAATGTTTGGAGACCCCTGATATACAGTAACTCATAACTGATCAGACATTGCCTCCTAACTGATTTCTCAACAGTAAATTGAAATCGTAATGGTTGGCTTGTATTATTATGCCCATCATGGTTATATACTGGACTAGTTTATGGAAAAAAGCATGAGTGTATTTTGAGTTTACAGTAATTTAAGTCTACCCCGTACAGTTATTTCCAACTATCAATTATTCTATTTTCAAATTATTTTGTTCGCAAGAATATAAATGAAGTTGGACGGGGTAAGGAAGAGATTTACTTTTGGGTTCCTCAACTTTTAAGAGTCCAGAATTTGGCATAAACTAGCACAGAAGTTCAGTATGCGTGTAGTTTGTTCTATGCTCTTATGCTTTTTTATATGGGAAATAAGTATGGGCTAAATCTGGTCATGTTGACATTTATTTTCCCTAAGTAACTGAGAATCTACAGTAATTTAAAAGATTTTAAACAAGTCTTCTTGTTGGCCAAATTTGTAAATGAGAGGTTTTTCCGTATCTTTTCATATTATCCTAATATTTGTTTAGATGTTGTATTCCGGGAAAGCAGGTTTTCTGACCAATGCTTGTTTTCTCTCCTGTTGCAGGACTGTATCTGGCCTCCTATGAGAATGAGAGTCCTGAGAATCACATTGAAAAGGACAGATGGAAAAGTCTGAGGTGTGTGTCAAAGTCCATACCACCCCTCAAGCCTGGGTGTATTTCTGCCACATTGGATAGTCACATTCAGTCTGTTTGCAAACTCCAGTGACCATTTCTCCTGAGTAGCCAGAGAAGCTACTGTCTTGTTTTAACTTAATTTTTGCTTG
Source organism: Rana muscosa (assembly GCA_029206835.1). Taxonomy (NCBI): domain Eukaryota; kingdom Metazoa; phylum Chordata; class Amphibia; order Anura; family Ranidae; genus Rana; species Rana muscosa. The sequence goes on along the minus strand of CM055116.1, from coordinate 514,621,786 downwards.
TGTGTCTTTAAATTATTACAATGAATTCTGTACACTGTTTTTATGTTTTCCCATTTTACATGTTTAAAGCATTAAATTATATCTTCATATTCAGTGTGTAGAGTTTTCTATTGTCATGAAGTGAGAAACTGCTGAAACAATTTTATGTAATTTTGACGATCTGCTGAACTTTATCTAGTAGGTAAAATAGGCATTTAACATTTTCCAGGGCACTCTCCACTTTTAATTCAAAATGGGGCATTAAAGTGGTTTGAAACCCTGTTACACCACTTTTACCTACAGGTAAGCCTATAATAAGGCTTACCTGTAGGTACCGTGAATATCTCCTAAACTTGCACCGCTTAGGAGATATTCACTGTAACCGGATGTGCCAACGTCATCGGTACATGCGCACTGAAGAAGCGGCTTGCTCTTGCCGTTTCTTCAGGAGCTGTGCCGTGACCGCAGCTCCAGCCAATCGCAGCACCGGAGCCTGCGAACCCGTAAATAACTCCGGGAGACGTCTCCGGTCACAGCAGTGGGCGGGGACCGCGGCAACAGCTTCAATCCTAAGTATTTGATAATGAGCTAGTATGCAATATATACTAGCTCATTATGCCTTTGTCTTGCAGGGTGTTTTTTTTTTTTTTTGTTTTGTTTTTGAGGATGGATCCTCCTTCCATTTTTGTTTTGAGTGGATTGGAGGGAGGTGGGTGAAAAGGGACACAAGTCTGTTTTACATCCACCAGCCCATAGGGGTAAAGGGAAGTAGCCGCTCCCAGGCAGGAAATGTCTTAGTAATGATCCACCTCCTATATCCACATGGACCATCTGATCAGGTCAGCCTGAAACTGACAGGTGGACCTGTTCATATTGCACATATAAAAGGGGATTTAATGAACAAATTTGGTCCACAACAGAAACAATATAAATGTCAGAATCCTATATGACTCGAGAAGAAAAAAAAAAGAGGATTGAGAATACAATAAAATTGTGTGTGTGTATATATATATATATATATATATATATATATATATAATCTCTCTCTATCTCTCTATCTCACACTCACTCAATTGTATGCAGATTTTTATGGGAAATGCATATAATGTATGTCTATAGCATGAGGATTAGCCAGGATTTGTTGTCCTCTGTTATATGTTTTATTTTCTTGTTTGTTTTTTCCAGGTCAGCACTTTTGGGCAGAGTCTAATGTATGAAGTGGCTGCTGTAGAATGGCCATTATTTATGGACACATTTGCACTGAGTGGGATTTGACTGATTGGAGCATGTCAGGCAGCTGAGTCGTTTCTTCAGCACAGCAAACGTGAATCACTGCAGCTCGAGGGCAGACAGGCAAATTAAATGAATTTCCAGTGACTGGGCTCTGGTGCCTGTTTAGGACAAACAATTATGGCTATTCACAGTCTTCCCTGAGCTCTGCTTTACATCTTCAGTTGCATATAGATTCTTTGCTGGATTTCACCTTCTGCTTATCAATCCAACCCAGCTGTCGCTCCTACACAGTAAGAATATCATCACCCAGTGTGCTGCAGAAGACCAGAGTACTTCAAGGAGAAGACAAAGAACCCAAGACAAAAAAAACTGAATCTCTCTTGCTGGCTTGAGTCCTCACCCATCAAAGCTGATTTGTTTCTAAACTAGTTTACTGCTGGATAGTAAACAGTTGCTGTGAACTATTGGAAACTGTTAATAAATATTACATAAATACATTTGCCATCATTCCAGATCTAAAACCCGTATCTGGAATGTAGGCAATAATCTATAGCACAGTACATGTGTGAATAGACTTACCATGTTAATCTGTTTACAATCTTATTTCCCTTTTCTTTGTATTTGTCATATCCATGCCTGTTGTGTTACTTATGACTATCCATTTATTTATTACACCCCGCTCTGTCTGACAAAGCTCAGAGCAAACTGTGCACTGAACAGAATACTGAAGAAAACGTCTTTCTCTGTCCTCCCCTAGTCTCAGTATACATTTAGAAGTACTGTAGGCCGAAATGCCTTTTCCTCTTTATACAACCTATAGGTGTAAACCTTGTTCTGCAGATCAGTTGTGTTTAGGAGCATCAATGTGACCCTGTGCGTTTTAAGAAAAAAAAAAAAAAAGTGGAAATGCATCATTTCCTAAATAGCGCCTAAGTCAAAACTGCTCAACCACTTTAGATCACATTTATGATGAAGTTAAAAAGTCTATATTACTATAGACTGAAAAAGCTGTGAGAGAATAACAATGTTACTCAGACCCATAATCCTGTATTACTTTTTTTTAATTATGTAATGGTCTTCCCCATCCTACTTTCACTAACTCAGAGAAAAATAGAGCAAAAACATGTTCTTCCCCTTGACCTCCAATTCACTGTACAGAGGAAAACTAGCGCTTGGCTTTGTTCAAAATCCGTGCTAGATGTTCCAGTGGACTGATGGAGGGCTTATTTGTGCATGTACTGTATAGGAATATTTTGGAAGGTGAACGTGCTAGTGAAAATAAGGCAGGTGTGGTATGTACTCTACTGTATTTTCCAAGGGTATTTAAAAGTCACGTAGGTTTTAAAGACTTGAGCATGTAAAGACATATAATAGATGTGTATGACACAGTAGGTGCTTACTTTTCCATATGAAATGTGACCGCATTCCTAATAATTGCAGCTAACAGCTTTCTAAGCTTAATAAGGTAGGGTCAGGGGAATAAATATATGCTTAGAGACTTGATTGGGGAAAAAATTATTAATCTTGGATCCTCTAGTTTCAAATGATTGATTTATGGTAACCACCAGTTCTGAGCATGGAAGGGAGCTGCTGAGCCCTAGAAAGGTATTGATATTGTTACACTCTTGTTGTACAGATCCGTCACTCCCTAGTAGTGGAAAATATTTCCAACTGACTTGCGTGATTTATATGTCATATTTTTTTGTTTCTACTAACAGCCACACCATGAAATGATGGCTTGTGGTTCTTATTCATGTAGTAATCTTTTGCTCAGAAGTTTATTAATTTTGTGTCTTTGAATCTACAGATGTTCATAAATACTAAAATTTTCATGTGTTCTAAAAACGAGCCAACATTATGTGAACAAAGACCAAATATAATTCTCTGTTCATGTAAACCACCTTATATGTAGAACAAAGGCAAACAACACAAAAAGTAATATATAAGCTTAAGGGCCATTTCACACGTCCGTGTACGGGCTCCACTTTGCTCAGCAGAGATCGCTCCATCGATTGAGCAGGCAGATGACAGGTCTGTCTCCGCACACTGTGCAGGGGCCGACCTGTCAGCGCGCCGCTCTCCTCTATGGGGGATTGGATGACGACGGACCGTAGAGTCGGTTTTCATCCGATCTGATCCGCCAGACGGAATGGAAAATGGGGTTTCCATCTGTCACACTTTAGCGGATCGGATGTCAGCGGACATGTCACCGTTGACATCCGTCGCTCCATAGACCTGTATGGAGTGTCCGATCAGGTCAGCCCGTGTGAAAGGGGCCTAACTTTGACATAATAATACTGAACAATTTGTGTATGCTCTGTTTATATTACAATATTTCTTTATAGAATTAGAGCTGTTACTTTTTTATTGATAGCCTATAATTTTATTTAAACATTGGTATATATATAATATATATATGCAGAAAAAAATAACATGATGGCCAATCACCCATGTAACATGTTTTTCTGAAACATTTAAAAGGAGATTAACATACTCAATTAGTGCCAAATCCAGTGACTGCCATAGCTAGAAAATGATATGCTCATTGCTATTCCTAAGCCATTTGTCAGAATTTCCATAATCAATTTTGGAGACATTTTCACACACATGAAAACTGCAGGGAAATTAATATTCTGACAAGCAGCTGTTCCGACAAGACATTAGACACCTCCCCACTACTTTGCATGAATACATTTAGTAGATCCCTTGAGGAGAAGGACATTCTGTGTCCTAAATTGAAGAGCAAAAGAGCATTCCATTTCTAGTATCACTGTTGGTTGGTTATACAGTTGTGCAGCTAATTTGCATAAAGTGCTACAAAGTCTAAATCTAATAAATAAATAAAAAAAATATTGGTTACCAAGGAGCACTGTGTAATAAAATGAGCAAAGGTGTTCTTGTAAAAACACGGTGTAAATATCTAGCACTTTCCACCTATAGCAATTTAAGAGCTAAGTTTAAATATAACCCTAATGTAAACCTCAACAACGCAGTATGTTTTTTCAGATTTAAGCATGCTGGCTTTACATGGGAAGAGAAGGAAAGATTTTGAAGCTGTGTATGACTATTAGGCACGAGTTTGATGTGTGAATGACTAATATGGACATTTGCAGAGAAAATCCCTTTTTAATTCTATATTTTCCAAATACATGCAGTGTTATTTTTCACATTAGGAATAAGGACATAAAATGGCATTCTTTAATATTAATCATTTTCTAAAAACACAGGTGCCATACATTTATAACCATTCCATTACTCAAAGCTTCCAGAGCCAGTTATTGTTAGGGAAAAGCCTATACAGTGAAAGATGTATATTTTTTTAAATAATGGTACCAACCATAGGGCATGGAAACATTGTTTTCTTATTTTCCTTAAAGTATGTCCAGTTAATCTGATAAACCGGTACTGTAGTAAAGGGGCATTCCACGAGTATGGAAAGCTGACCTCTACTTAAGGCTGAAGTGTGTGTATATACAGTATGACTGTAATGTATTTTGACTTGCTTATAAGATGCATTTCTAATTTATGTAGTTAAAATTAAACTGTACATATGAGTAAATGGCATTGTGTATATTAATAATGGTTGCATTTGTTTCTTTATTTTGCTCTATGTATTCTTAGAATAGATTTAGTCATGGTTCTTATGGACAAATTAAAAGCCTTAACACAAAACTTAAACAGTCCAGAAGGTGTGGCTAGGACACCCTGGATCCCAATTTCATGCTGTGACTTATGTGCAGAAGAATATATCAAACTGAGTATAATGGCTCAGAATAGGCAACAGTTATGCACATCAGAGCCTCAGGTGAAGACTAAGGAGCGTTTAGAAGAAAAGGAGCACCACCCTAAAAATTAAAAATCCGCAACACACTCATTTTCTACACTAAAAATTGCAAAATATATGCCATTGCATACTGGGGCTTCTGTCGTGGAAATTCCACTATACGCTACGCGTAATCCATGTCACTTTCAGCCTTTTGGTATAATGCATCTTAGTACGACCCTGTTTCCCGTATCTTCCCCAAGTAAACAGACATAGTCACCGTCCTCACATACTTGGCTCCACAGCTCGACCAACTGACTTACTGACCATCGGAGAAATCTTTATTTATATAATTGGCTTATTTGTGAAACATTCAAGCACAGGCAAGCAGGAGGAGTTATAGAAAAACCAATGAACAATGACTAGGGGAGTCTTATGGGCGTGTCTGGGCAGGGGCAGTGTGTATGATTTCCCGCCCCCTGTACCTGTAAGCCATCATCTTCAGCTAGACAAAGGGAGCCGCATGGCTGGTCTTGAAATCATGGGCGCTGTCCCCGACCATAACAATTCAAAGACTCCCATTTTTTTACCGTTGGCGTGAATCCTTATTCTGCGTTGTTCAGAGAACAATGCATACCCAGATTATACTACCATTCCTGAGGATGGGAGATTAGCTGCAGGAACACACCATAGCCCCCCTACGTATTGATAAGGCACACGGGTGATGTGAGCTTGCATCCCCCATAACCGATAAGGTGTTTGCAGAGTGAAAACATCCCCCTCAGACGATCGTCTGTGCATTGCACAGGGGCCCTTCACTGTCGGACGTATCTCCATGCTGCAAACATTTCTCTGCATCCTCAGGAAGCTTTCCACTACCAGACAGAACTAAACCCGCGTCAGTCTGCCCCAGTCCACTCTTTAGAGCTGGCTGCAGGAAAACTAACACTGGGAGACACTGTGACAATACATATTAAATACATCTTAATAACATTTCCACAACACTTCTAAGGGTCCCTTTCACCAAGGCTTAATGTGCTGGTTGACTAATTTCTAAATTGAAATGTTGGGTGAAGTAGGCTCTCACAGCTGGTGTTGGCAACTAGGGTTCTTATGTAAATATTCTAAGCTGTATAATAAAAACTTGGTCCTACATCCCAGTGCTGCAAGCATAGGGACCCCTACATTCTAAGACCATATTGGTCAGAATTTCATTAACTGAATATTTTACTTTATTTATATTTAATGACTCACATCATGCCTGAGGAATCACAAAAACAGAGGGAGAACATGCACTACATATACATTATTCTATAGCGCTTGTCTTGTAGGAAATTAAACCATATGTATATATTGACAGTGGGAGAATTTGTAAATTGTCCAGTAATATATTCAATATTTCCTAGCACAAACCAGATGTTAAGTGTGTATATAAAGTCCAGAGGTGGTCTACCTGATTAAAATAGGAAGCCTTGTGGGGGGACCCTGACCTCCAATTTTTTTTTTTTTCCCAAAAAAGATTGTATTGGCTTAATTAGCTAGGGAGAGCAGGTTAGGGCTATATGATACTAAAGCTTGGTTCAGACCTATGCAATTTACTTTTTTTGACGCATTTTGCGAGTTTTTTTTTTTATATGTTTTGCATTTATTATGCTTTTTTTTTTTTTTTTTTTTTTTTTTATGTTTTGGCCAATTTGTTGTTGGGTGGATTAAAAAAAAAAGCAAAATGCTGCAAAAAGGCACTAACAAGCTTTTCTGCAACTTCTCAATTTTAGTCTATTGAACCAAAAACGCACTGTTTTTTCTTTTTAAAAAGTCCCTGACCCTTTCCAAAAACAGTGGCTGAAAGGCCTCTTTCACATTGAGGCGCTTGAAAAACTGCCAGGAAAACTTTTGAAGAGCTTTTTAGGTGCTTTTGAAGAGCTTTCAATTCATTTCAATGGAGAGGGGTGTTTTTTCACCGCTCTGTCAGCGCACTGCCCCAGTGTGAAAGCATTAATTGATTTAAATGGAAATAAGTTTTCGTAAGCTTTTGTTGTGCTTTTTTTTTAGCGTGAAAGTGGTCTAAAAGGCATAGATGAGAATGTGTCCCATAGGAAACGATGTTCGGCTCGATTCACACTAATGTGTTTTTTGGTGCATTTTGCAGAAATGCATGGAAATTTTTTAACATGGGTTCCTATGGGACATGTTCACATCAATGCATTTTTGTGCCTCTGCGTTTTTGGAAAGGGTCGGGGACTTTTTTTCCTTCAAAAAGTCAATGGACCCGCATTCAAAACGCAAGTGCCGCGATTTGCGGTTTGCATTTTTTTTTTTTAAAAGGAAATGTAAAAAAAGAAAAATTACTGTATTAAAAAAAAAATATATAAACAAAACGCAAAACACAAATCGCGGTAAAAACGCATGTTGAAAAACGCGGCAAGCACCGCAAAAAGCAAGGCGAAAACGTTAAAAAACAACATGCATAGGTGTGAATCGAGCCTTAAATAGACTAGTGCATTTTTGCATTAAAAAAAACGCAAAGGTGTGAGCTGAGCCTAAGGCCTGATTCACACCTATGCATTTTTAGTGCTTTTTGCATTTTGCAGATTTGTAGTACAGAACGTGTTCTATAGGAAACCATGTTAAATGGACTGTAGTGCAAATCTGCAAAAAGCACTAAAAATGCATAGGTGTGAATCAGGCCTAAAAGAACCGCATCAAAAATTCGCTCTGATCAGTAGTATCTTTAACCTCTGCCACAGGCTATCACCAGCCTCTCTCATAGACCAGTTGTGGACCTTTACGCATAGTAGAACAATGGACAGAGCAGAACTCTTCTTTCCTGGTGCCTCCATAGAAGCATACGTATGATAGTAGCCCCGCCTATCGTACGTATGCTGCCATGGATAGGCAACTGGAAAAGAAAATTATAGTAAGTAGGATACAATTTTTGGTTTTCCTGGTGCCTCCATGGCAGCATACGTAAAAGGCGGGGCTACTATCATACGTATGTTGCCATGGATAGTCACTAGGAAAAGAAAATTACAGTAAGTAGGATACAATTTTCTGTTTTCTAGAAGGTCTCCCTAAATATAAATTTCTCTAGCTAACATCACAGGCATAAACCTCTGATTGTCCAGGGGGAAATAAATATTCATAACTAAATACATTGTTTCTTCCTTCTCTACCAACTGCTGGAGAATAGTGATGGCCAAACACCACCGAGCCGCAAGCTCTATTAAAGTCTGTAGAATCCCAAACATGAAAAATCAAAAAGTTCCCATTTTGAAGGTTTATATGCAAGTTATTGACCATAATAAGGATATGGAGGGCCAGGTACTGCCCTGGGGGACATGTATCAATGCAAATTTTTTTTTTAAAAGATAGTTTTTACAGGAGCAGTGATTTTAATGATGCTTAAAGTGAAACAATAAAAATCATAAATTCCTTTAAATATAGTGCCTGGGGCTTCCCTTAGTATGCCTGTAAGGTGGTGCATCTGTACCATGTATAGAACCTGCTGCAGCAAAACTGACATTTCTAAAGAAAAAAAAATGAAATATAAATTGACTCACAGTTGCATGCTATTGCTGGCAATAAAATAGAATAAAAAACTAGAAAAAATGCCTTCGGGTCTGGTATGGATTTTAAGGGAAACCCCATGCCAAAATTTAAAAAAGAAAAAAATTACGCGGGGTCCCTCCCAAAATCCACACCAGACCCTTATCCAAGCATGCAGCCTGGCAGGCCAGGAAAGGGAGAGGACAAGCGAGCACCCCCCCCTTCCTGAACCATACCAGGCCACATGCCCCCAACATGGGGGGGGGTTGCTTTGAGGGTGCCCTGATGTAGATCCACATAGATTTTTTTATTTTTTATTATGCTGTGGGGTTCCCCTTAAAATCTATACCAGACCCAAAGGGCCTGAGATGCATGGGGGGGGGGGATACCATTTTTTTTTATTTTTTTAAATCTATGGGTCTGTGTTTTAAAAGAACTGAAGTCAGGCCCGGTTATACGTCTAGGATTTGTATAAGGAAGCAAGCAATTATAGCCCCCCCCCCCATACTTTGCTCATGACAGATTCAAGATGTGCTATATTTTAGAAGCATGAAAGGAGGAAGGAAGGTATAGTCACATTGTTTACAGACACCACAGAGAACCTGTTAATAGAAAATTGGTCTTGATTTATTATAATAAATGGTGACAAACCCCCAACTGAAAATGAGAATATTCTTCTATTTTTTCCACCATACCTGCCTACAAGGATAGATCACTATTATAACTTTTACCATACCTTGCTAATACTCTTTGCTACTTGGATGGCCAGTTGGGCAAACATCTAATTTGCTTAACTCGCAATTAAATGTTTATTAAATAATGTATATGATTAAGGCTGGGTTCTCACTGTGTGCCGCACGGCTCGCAGCAGGGTGTCTGGTGACTCCTGAATGAATGGAAGCAAGCAAACATTCATTGATGGGCACTGGTAGGCTGCATTGATGGGCGCTGGTGAAGCTACATTTGATGGGCGCTGGTGAAGCTACATTTGATGGGCGCTGGTGAGGCTGCATTGATGGGTGCTGGTGAGGCTGCATTGATGGGTGCTGGTGAGGCTGCATTGATGGGTGCTGGTGAGGCTGCATTGATGGGTGCTGGTGAGGCTGCATTGTTGGGCGCTGGTGAGGCTGCATTTGGCGGACGCTGGTGAGGCTGCATTTGGCGGACGCTGGTGAGGCTGCATTAATGGGCGCTGGTGAGGCTGCATTTGATGGGCAATGGTGAGGCTGCATTGATGGGCACTGGTATGGCTGCATTGATGGGGGCTGGTAAGGCTGCATTGATTGGCGCAGGTAGGCTGCATTTCAAGGGCGCTGATGGGCTGCATTTCATGGGCGTTTCATTAAAAAGGTGGAGTTTACACGGGCAGGGAAAAGGGGGTGGAGCCAAGGGGTCTGCGAAATTAAGTTTTGTCTAGGGTGTCAAAAATCCTTGCACCAGCCCTGGGAGGAAGAATGACATTGGGCGCCTAATAGACCCCTGATGTCTCCAGAAAGAGGACCTATCACTTAACCCTGCTATCACAGATATAAGGTTAAGTGAAATAAAAAAGTGTTAAAAAAAAATTAAATTACATTTAAAACCAGTGTGTAGGGCCTGTACATGTGAACATTGATTGCACCACACATGTGAGGTATAGCCATAAAGATCAGAATGAGAGCAATAGTTCAGGGACCATAACTCTAAAGTAAAGGCTTTTAAATGGTTATCTAGGGAAAATTTTCAGTACTGTTATTCTTTGCCATTTAATGGGTGCACGCAATTTTGATTGTTGACATGCTAGGCATCTACAGTATTTACGCAACTATCCCAATTCTTTTTATTTAAAAAATGGGTATTATATTGTGTTAGTGTGTACTGAAAGTCATTTTGTTTATTTTTTTCCAGCAAAAAATGCTAATTTTACCATGTGTGACAAATTAAAATAAAAATTGTCTTTGGAAAAGTGGTTAAAGCGGTTGTATACCCGCTGACACTTTTTTTTTACCCCTGTAAGGCAAAAGGCATAATGAGCTCATTATGAAATACTTCCCTTAGAACGAGGCGTTGTTAACTCACCTGGTCCACGCCGAGGTAGCTGACATGTTGCCTCAGCGTGTCTTCCGGGTATGCGTGCGGGAGACTTCTTTCCGGCAAGGTCCGGCGTCTGCCGGGCCTTCAGCCAAGAATCCCCTGTGCGCATGCGCCGCTGCAGTCAGCGGCTCATTGCGAGGGGAATATCTCCTAAACCGTAAAGGTTCAGGAGATTTTTTTTTTACCTTATTATAGGCTTACCTGTAGGTAAAAGTTACAAAATTGACTATACAACCACTTTAAGCTTGCTATGAAATCCATCCATCAGTCTATTTGCTACACTCCTATGAGTTGATATGACCTATGTAACAGACATGGCTTTTATTTCCATTACAGCTTTATCCACAGATATATTAGAAATATTGTTATATGCAGAGTACTTGTGAAAATTATCATTTAAAATGATATGTCTTCATATGTTTAAGCTACAGCTTGTTGTACAATAAATGCATATCAGTCAGTCAAAGAAAACTTGACAAGCTATATTTTGTAAATCAAATTCAGTAATGAATATTTTCATTTCTAGCATGCTTGCTATTTAGTATACATCTTTGTCATTGCTCAGAAAGATCCTTACAGATTTTTTCTTTTGCATAAAGACAAAGAACCTAAGATCAAACCCATGGCATTAGAGCTCCACCATTCGTCTGAGAAGAAAATGTAAGACAAAACTGAACAGTGAATGGAGTTTTAGCTATTTAGCTTTTAGCTATTTTAGGACTTCTAACAGAATAAATAATAGATAAAGCAAGTCATTACCTGGGCTACTTTCAGACAGCTGAATATGTGTAGACAGGGGGCAGCCGCTGTCAAGAATCAGTAGATTCTTGCTGGCAGATGTAAATGCAGCCTGTGACGACACATTCCTCTCCTAAATATTTTGGTCGAAAATACCCACAGGTTTTCACTGCAACAGCGAACACTAAGCAAAGGGGAGTATTGATTGCTTTCCATCATACTACTCCATTAATTCTACGGAAAGAACTTAAAGATCCTGAAGGTCGATACCTTATACTTTCCGGTCTCTTTTTAAATGATGAAGTCACAATAGTTTCTTAATATGCTCCTAATAAGAACCCCTTATCTTTCCTCTCACATTTATTATCATTAGTAGAAACTAGACATGTGCACACTGAAATATTTCGTTTCGGAATTTCGTTTTTGTCCGAATTTTTTTTATTTAGTTACTCCCGAAATTCGTTTTTATTTATTTTGTTTTGTTAAAAATGCATTCGTCCTCAAAACCGAAATAATTAAGGTCAAATCTGTCATTGAAGGCTAATGGTGTCTGTCGAATGTTCTAAGAAGATTCGACGGAGCAGCTAAACTGTACGACGCTGCAATCATACATTTCCGGTCGAATCTTCCGCCTACAAGCTATTGTAGAATTCTAATGTTGTATGACTAGTAATAATTATATTTATTAATTATTACTACTAGTCAACCAACATTAGAATTCTACTATAGCTTGTGGGCGAAGCATTCGACTAGAAATGTACGATTGCGGCATCGTACAGTTTAGCTGCTTCGTCGACTCTTCTTAGAACATTTTCGACAGACACCATAAGCCTTCAATTGACAGATTCGACCTTAATTCTGTTGAATGTTCTAAGAAGATTCGACGAAGCAGCTAAACTGTACGATGCCGCAATCGTACATTTCTGGTCGAATGCTCTGCCCACAAGCTATAGTAGAATTCTAATGTTGTATGACTAGTAATATTAATATTTATTAATTATTATTACTTGTCAACCAACATTAGAATTCTTCTATAGCCTATAGGCGGAGCATTTGACCATAAATGTCCACTTGCGGCGACTGCTTCCTCGATTCTTCAAGTCAAATCTTTTCTCTCTATGTCAAATAATCTTGGACTAATAGAGTTAGGTTAGGCACATTCAACCGCAGGTTCGATAGACACAGATTGTTATTGTCAGCGTCATGTCGAATCTCCTATCTATATCGAACTGTTGTCGTAACGAAAACGAAAATAAAGCATTTGTTTATGTTGGATCTTTCAGATTCTGCGCTTTTGTTATCGTTTGTGAAAACGATAACGAAAATACCCGAAATTCGGACGAAAATGCATTCGGACGAAAACGAATGCACATGTCTAGTAGAAACACATAAAAGTGGCACACTCATTCTTGGTGGTGATTCAAATCTAATATTATACCCATTTTTGGACAAATCTCCAACCCCAACTACGGCTCCTCGACTCTATTATCAAAGACTCCTTAACCAACACTCTCTCTTAGACACATGGAGAGAACACAATCCAGCCAGAAGACAATATACGTATTATTCCCATTCCCACAAACAGTTTTCCAGAATAGACCACCTTTTGGTGAATATTTGTACCTCAGCACTTATTCCTTACTCAATTATTATGCCTTGTACCTGGTCAGATCATAATGCAGTTATACCAACTCTTTCTTCTTTGGTTCCCGGATTCAACCTCTACGCTTGGTACATAAACAATAGTTTATTGACAAAACCCATATATCGATTACAAATAGTGATGAGCCGAACACCCCCGGGTTCGGTTCGCACCAGAACCCGCGAACGGACCGAAAGTTCGCACGAACATTAGAACCCTATTAAATACAATGGATGCGAACGTTCGGATTCTAAAGTGCTAATTATAACGACTATTATCCATGTTATTGTCCTAAACAGAGTTTGGGAACCCGGGTTCTGCACCAGGGGACATGTATCAATGCAAAAAGAAGTTTTAAAAACGGACGTTTTCCAGGAGCAGTCATTTTAATGATGCATAAAGTGAAAAAAAAAAAGTCAAATATTCCTTTAAATATTGTACCTGGGGGGTGTCTAAAGTATGCCTGTGAAGTCCCACGTGTTTCCCGTGTTTAGAACTGTCCCTGCACAAAATAACATTTCTAAAGGAAAAAAAAGCCATTTAAAACTGCTTGCAGCTTTAATGTAATGTCTGGTCCCGGTAATATGGATGAAAATCTTTAAGAAAAATGGCATAGCTACCCCATCAACCCCCCCCCCTACCCCAGCCCATTACCAGCCCCTTTGGGTCTTGTATGGATATTAAGGGGAACCCCGCACACAAAATAAAAAAGGCCCTATATACTCTGAACAGCCGTATACAGGCGGTGCATACAAGACAGGGACTGTAGGTTTGTTCTTATGTAGAATCTGTTTGTAATTTTGAACAGCTACATTGTTTAAGTGTAGCTCCAGCCCAAATACCTATTTTTAAGCTTTTTGGAAAACATAGGGAAGGGTTATCACCCCTGTAACATTTGTTTTGCTGTCTGTGCCCCTGTTCAGAACATTTCACCTCACTTTGCGTCCCAATGACAACTGTTTTTGAAATGTGGTGTTTTTATTGAAACAAGGATTGGTGATAAAGCATCAGTAGAGAGGAGACACCTTTCTCCCATATTAATTCTTACAGGAGAGAATTTTCCTTCCACGGGGTAGATTTCCTCTCACTTCCTGTTGTCTTCTTCCGTTTGCAAGTAGTAGTCGTTTGTAAGTTGGATGTTTGAAAGTAGGGACCTGCCGTATATACTCTGCAGAAATTGGCCCCTTAGGTGTTGGTGTTGGCACAACACTGTAAGCACTCACAGTTACTCTTGGTGGGTGCTGGAACGCCCTGCTGTCAACTATTATATCAGGAATTGTAATAACATATAATTGTTGAACAGTGGTAGTAAAAATTGGGCCTTTGATGGTGGTGCTGGTGCCACAACACTGTAAGGCCTGACAGTTACTCTTGGTGGGCGCAGCAATGGGCCCTGCTGTGAATTATTAGATCAATAATTATAATTGCATGCCCCTGTTGAACAGGGGCTGAAAAATTGGGCCTTTGGTGGTGGTGGTGGTGGTGTTGACACAACACTGTAAGGCCTGACAGTTACTCTTGGTGGGCGCAGCAATGGGCCCTGCTGTGAATTATTAGATCAATAATTATAATTGCATGCCCCTGTTGAACAGGGGCTGAAAAATTGGGCCTTAGGCACTGGTGGCTCAACACTGCAACCCCTCACAGATACTGTACTTGGAGCACAGCAATGAGGCCTGTTGCAAAGTATTGCATCAAAAATTGTAATTACACGCCCCTGTTAAACAGGGGCTGAAAAATTGGGCCTTAGCCACTGGTGGCGGCACCCATAAACCAAAATGATCTTCCAAGCTATAATCATTAATCGGATCATTGAGGAGGAGGAGGAGGATAGCCAGTCAACATAACAGCACAGGCACTCAGCATCAGCATCAGTCTTGAAGGGATGTGACATTTTAAAATCAATTAGTCTGTTATATCAGCATCAGGTGTGTGGTAGCTGGTGGTGATCCAAGACTGGTTCATCTTGATGAAAGTCAGTCGATCAACCGAGTCGGTGGACAGGCGCACCCTGTGATCCGTGACAAATCCTCCAGCAGCACTGAATGTGCGTTCTGAAAGAACGCTGGATGCAGGACAGGCCAGTAGCTCAATTGCATACTGTGCAAGCTCTGGCCAGTGATCCATCCTCAAGACCCAGTAAGCCAGAGGATTTTCGGTGGGGAAGGTGTCCAAGTCTGACCTTGCCCCTAGGTATTCCTGCACCATGTATATCAGACGCTGGCGATGGTTGCTGGAACTGATCATACTTTGGGGCTGCGGACTAAAGAATTATCTGAACGCATCGGTCAGACGGCCACCTTCCCCACCGCTCCTTCTTTGACTGCCCAAAGCCTCAGCAACTCGTTGTCCAGGACCAGGAGTTTGTAACCTCCCAGTCTCTGGGAACGCGTTGCACAGACCTTTCTGCAAGGCCTCCCGGAGTTGTCTCATCCTCTGCTCCCTCTGCGATGGTAAGATAAGGTCCGCAACCTTACCCTTGTACCGTGGATCAAGGAGAGTGGCCAGCCAGTAATGGTCCCTCTCCTTGATCCGAAGAATACGAGGATCCTTCCGCAGACTTTGCAGGATCAGGGAGGCCATGCAGCGTAGGTTAGCTGAGGCATTCAGTCCGGAGTCCTCTGGGTCACTAAGGACGACATGATCCGCAGCCACCTCCTCCCAGCCACGTACAAGTCCACTGGTTTCTTGGGACTGTAAATCATCCCTAAAAGACTGCTGCTGATGATGCTGAGTGCCAGCCTCCACCTCCATGCTGACACAATCCTCCTCCTCCTCCTCCTCCTCCTCCTCTTCCTGTGCGATGGGTGGGACAGAAGGAACACTGTCTGGGTAAAGGGGGCCTTGAGAGGCAAGGAAGTCCTCCTCTTCCTGCCTCTGTTCTGCCTCAAGTGCCCTGTCCATTATTCCACGCAGCGTGTGCTCCAACAGGTGGACAAGAGGTACAGTGTCACTGATGCATGCACTGTCACTGCTCACCATCCTCGTGGCCTCCTCAAATGGTGCCATGACAGTGCATGCATCCCTGATCATGCCCCACTGGCGTGGTGAAAAAAACTGAGCTTCCCTGACCCTGTCCTGGTGCCGTAGTCGCACAGGTACTCATTGATGGCCCTCTGCTGCGTGTGCAGCCGCTGCAGCATGGCCAACGTTGAGTTCCACCTGGTGGGCATGTCACATATTAGGCGGTTCTTGGGCAGGTTCAACTCCTTTTGCAGCTCAGCCAGGCGAGCACTGGCATTATAAGATCTGCGGAAATGCACACAGACTTTCCTGGCCTGCCTCAGGACATCCTGTATGCCCGGGTACCTGCCCAAGAACCGCTGCACCACCAGGTTAAGGACGTGAGCCACACAGGGCACATGGGTCAGTTGTCCCTGTCGGAGGGCGGAGAGGAGGTTGGTGCCATTGTCGCAAACCACCATTCCTGGCTTAAGCTGGCGTGGCGTCAACCACCTCTCGGCCTGCCCCTGCAGAGCAGACAGGACCTCTGCCCCAGTGTGGCTCCTGTCCCCCAAACACACCAGCGCAAGCACGGCATGGCATCTTTTTGCCTGCGTACTTGCGTAGCCCCTTGAACGCCTACGGAGCACCGCTGGTTCCGAGGACAAAGCACAGGAAGAGGCCATGGAGGAAGAAGAAGAGGAGGGGGTGGAGGAGAGAGGTGTGTCACAACCAGTAGTAGCATTTTGGAGGCGTGGAGGTGGAACAACCTCCAACACTACTGCACCTTGTCCTGAATCCTTCCCAGCTGCCAAAAGAGTGACCCAATGGGCCGTGAAAGAAAGGTAACGTCCCTGTCCATGCCTGCTGGACCATGAGTCAGCGGTAATATGCACCTTACCGCTGACCGCCCTGTCCAGCGAGGCCAAGACATTGCCTTCCACATGCCTGTAGAGAGCCGGAATCGCCTTCCGTGAGAAAAAGTGGCGTTTGGGAACCTGCCACTGAGGAACCGCACATTGCACAAACTCACGGAAGGGGGCCGAGTCTACCAACTGAAAAGGCAGCAGTTGAAGCGCTAGCAATTTAGCCAAGCTAGCATTCAACCGCTGGGCATGTGGATGGCTGGAAGTGAACTTCTTTCGACGGTCCAGCAGCTGGGGCAGGGAAATTTGCCTGCTAGAATCGGACGTCGGTGTACTGCTAGCAGAGTGGCCGCAAGTACTTGGCTGTGACACACCTAATTCTACACCTTCATTCCTCTCAGTGCAGGTTTCAGAGAGGACTGAAGGTATAGTGGGGTTGGAGATCCCAGCTGATGCGGTGCAAGGAGAGGTCCGCTTTGTTCTTTGGTGTGGGTCTTTAAGGTAGGCTTGCCAACGAGCTGCATGGCAGGTCAACATATGTCTGATCAAGCATGTGGTGCCCAAGCGGCTGATGTTTTGGCCACGCGATATATGCTTGAGACATATGTTGCAAACAGCAGCTGTGCGATCTGATGCACTCGCCTCAAAAAAGGCCCACACCAAAGAACTTTTTGAATGACGGGCAGAGGCAGTGCCCTGCACAGGCGGAGCTCTGCGGTGTGATTCCGTCGGTGTGCTGCCCATACGCTGGCCACCCAAGGGCATCCTGCCTCGTTGGAGATGTGCCTCCTCCTCATCCTCTTCCTCTCTCCTATTAGGCACCCACGTGGAGTCAGTGACCTCATCATCCCCTCCCTCCTCATCACTGGAGCCAATCTGGCAGTATGCTGCAGCTGCTGGAGCATGACTGCCAGATGGGTGTCCTTCTTGAGCATCCCCTCTCTCTGCTCTCACGCTACTGCCTTCCTCTATCTGGGTATCATCATCAGATCCTTCAAAACGCTGGGCATCCTCCTGGAGCATGTACCCAACACTGTGCTCAAACAGTTCGGGGGACTCCTCAGGAGGAGGACATGGTGGGTCTAGGGAAGGATTGACTAATGAAGATAATGATACCAGAGAAGAGGACGTTTTGGCAGCTGCTTTGCCAGTACCCTGAGCCTGGGTGAGAGAGGATGAGGAGGATGAGGTGGGCTTGGTCATCCACTCTACCAAGTCTTCGGCATGATGTGGCTCAACATGTCCAGCTGCCGAAAAGAAGGACAAGCGTGTCCCATGGCCATGTGCTGATGACAATGCACCGCGTCCACGACCAGCACTGTTGCCCCCAGACACAGAGCTTGCTTGCCCTCTTTTTTTGCCTCCTGACTGTCTGCCTCTCCTTGTTTGCCTTCCAGACATTTTAATGGATGGCCTGCAGGGAGATGGGAAAAACAGCAATAAGGGCTACCTTCAGGTGTATACTGTGCAGGAGGCTTAGCAACAATGACACTGACACAGTCCCCTGCCTATCCTTCTCTGTCCCTAAACACAAGGATTTCAAATATGGTTCAGCAAGATTGGTTTAGAACAGAATAGCACACTGACAGTTTCCCTCACTGTCCTTCTCTGTCCCTACAAACAAGGATTAGCACAGAATAGCACACTGATAGTTTCCACGAGTGGCCTTCTCTGTCCCTAAACTCAAGGATTTCAAATATGGTTCAGCAAGATTGGTTTAGAACAGAAAAGCACACTGACAGTTTCCCTCACTGTCCTTCTCTGTCCCTACAAACAAGATTTAGCACAGAATAGCACACTGATAGTTTCCACGAGTGTCCTTCTCTGTCCCTAAACTCAAGGATTTCAAATATGGTTCAGCAAGATTGGTTTAGAACAGAATAGCACACTGACACTTTCCCTCACTGTCCTTTTCTGTCCCTACAAACAAGGTTTAGCACAGAATAACACACTGACACTCTCCCTACCTATCCTTATTTGTCCCTAAACACAAGGAATCCAGGATTAGTAAAGGAAAAAAAATTACACTGTCCCTGCCTATGCTTCTCTTTCCCTGCCCTGGAACACACCACACAAGGCCGCCGCGCTGGCGGCCTTTTATAGTGTGGGGCGTGTACTAAACCCCCTCAGCAATAATTGGCCACAGGCATCCTGCCTGTGGCCAATCATTGCTCTCCTCGCTGCCGGCGCTGTGATTGGCCAAGCATGCGGGGTCACAGTGCATGCTTGGCCAATCACAGCGCCTGGATGACAATGCGATGGCGTAGTGCATTGTGGGCCGTTCGCGTCACTCGAATTTGGCGCGAACGGCCCAAATCGTTCGTTCTTCGTCGAACGATCGAACAGCCGATGTTCGAGTCGAACATATGTTCGACTCGAACACAAAGCTCATCCCTAATTACAAATAGAAACAGCCATACAAGATTATCTTATGAATAACAGTACTACTGATACAGACGCTCTAACCTGCTGGGAAGCCCTCAAACCATATATTAGAGGGATCTGCATTAGCCAAGCCTCTCACCACCGTAAGATAAAACGTCAACTCCATAAACAATTAGACAAGGCTTTCTATAAAGCTTCTGAGGATTTCCAAAGAACACCCGCTCCATAAAAAAAATTCAACTATGACAAAGCACGTTTAGAACTGGATCTTTTATTAATAGAATCAGCAGAAATTTTTTTTTGCAAGTCCAAACATTCCTTTTATATGAAGGCAAACAAGCCAGACACATTTTTAGCCTTAGCACTCCGAAAACTTGATCATACTCCGAAACCTATTTGATTAAAACTAATAAAAGATGACTATACCAGCAACCCACTCAAAATTTTGAACAAATTTCATAGAAAACTTATCATGCTTTACAAAAGTACAAATACATTTGATCAATCTCATTTGACCATGGTATTTTCCTCTATTAATCTTCCTTCTCTCTCCCTAACACATCAGGAAATTATAGACAAACCTATCACATTAATGCCATGTACACACGCTCGGAATTTCCGATGGAAAAAGTCTGACGGAATTTTTTCATCGGATATTCCGACCGTGTGTATGCCCCATTGGACTTTTTCCATCAGAAATTCCGACTGAATTAGATAGAGAACATGTTCTCTTTTTTTTCTATCGGAATTTCCGTTCGTCTGGATGCAATTCCGACGGACTAAAAACCATGCATGCTCAGAAACAACTTGTCGCATTCTCGGAAGCATAGAGCTTAATTTTCTCCGCTCGTCGTAGTGTTTTACGTCACCGCATTCTTGACGGTCGGATTTTAGTGTGACCATGTGTTTGCAAGACAGCTTGAGCGGAATTCAGTCGGAACTCCGTTGGAAAAACTCATCTGAGTTTATTCCGACGGAAATTTTGCTCGTGTGTACAAGGCATTACAGAAATTCAGACCGCAATGAAAACATTGAAACCCCGTAACCGCCCTGGTGTAGATGGCTTTTCATCTGCCTATTATAGACGGTTTTCCACAATTTTATCACTTATGGTTGAGGCCTTCAACTCTCTGCTTAATGGACAATCCTTTTGTACTGAATCTCTCACAGCTTCCATCTCCATGATACCTAAACCAAATACTGATGATACCTCATGGTCAAATTACAGACCAATTTCCATTCTTAACCTAGATATAAAGTTATTGGGCAAAATTCTTTCAACCAGACTTAATCCCACAATAGGTACTTTGATCCACAAGGATCAAACTGGTTTTATCCCTTTCAGACAAACTGGTGACAATATTCGCCGAGCTACACTTCTGGCACATACAGCCCACTCTTGTTGTATCCCTACCTGTTTCCTCTCGTTAGATATACAAAAAGCTTTTGACTCACTATCTTGGCCTTATCTTCATACAATTCTCCAGAGTTGGGGATTCGGAGCGAATTTCTTGCGTTGGATTGATACCTTATATCAAAACCCAAAGCTTATATTTCTTATTCAGGTTACTGTTCCGATCCCTTTAATATCAAGAGAGGTACCAGACAGGGATGACCATTATCCCCTCTCCTCTTTGCCCTAGCCATTGACCCCTAGCACAACTCATTCGATCTAACCCAAACATCAAAGGATTGGAACTTGGGGGTCATCACCACAAATTATGCCTATTTGCAGATGATGTCCTGATATTTCTTACTTTGCCCCTGTTATCAGCACCGCCTCTCATTGACATTCTTTCCAAATTCGGACAATTATCAGGCCTAACAATAAACTTCCACAAATCCACAGCCCTAAACATTTCTTTATCACCTACTCTCCAAACTCAACTTCATGATTCTCTCCCGTTTGTCTGGTCGACCTCACATATTATTTCTTATCTAGGCATAAATTTTACAGCAAATCCATCTGACCTCTACACAGTCAACTACCCACCTATGCTTACACAACTTACTAAACTCCTAGCTAATTGGTCTTCTCTACCGTTGGCATGGATGAGTAGAATAACAGTGATCAAAATGTCTATCCTCCCTAAACTTTTATACCTCTTTAGAGTACTACCCATAACAATCTCTTCACATTTTCTACGTATTTTACAACGAAAAACCAATCAATTCATTTCATTCACTCAAACCTCGTTTACCCAAATTAACCTTATATTCCCCCCGTATTAGAGGCGGTCTTAGTGTCCCAGATTTCACCAAATATTATTACGCAGCACAACTAGCAAAATTACCCAAATATCACGCTACGAAGGAAATTCCATTATGGGTATCATTGGAGTCAATCGACTGTGACCCTCTATTGCTAATTTACTATGGTTAACTCCTACACAGCGGAAGAAAATCACAAATCCTATCACCAAACACAGCCTTTCCATTTGGGACAGATTGAAAACCAGATTTGGACTCATATCCAAACATAATCCCCTCCTTTCATTCTTACATAACCCTTCCTTCTACCCAGCATGGTCCTTCCCAAATTCTTTTTCAGCATAGTCAAATGTAGGTTTAATTACAGTTCATAATTTTTTTAATTCTCAAAATTTCATACCATTTTCCAAAACATATTCCCTCCCATCCACAGAAACCTTTTGATATCTCCAAATGAAAAAAAAATTGGAACACAACAAACCCACTGACACACAAACTCCTGACTTCACGGTCTTTGAAAATACTTGCAAATCTGACCCCCATAGACGTGGACTTATTTCTGTCATATTTGAACAATTACTCTCTCACGTAACCGCTTCTCCTCAAACATACACCAAAAAACAAGAGAACACCCTCTGGCGGGACTTTAAAGGCAATGGCTTCACCCAATAAGTATGCAAAACTGTCAATTATCAAGAAAAGTATTTATTACAAAATCTTAAAACAACATCAATATAAAGAGGTCTTTGTTCAAAAAGACTGCATATTCAATTGATGTTACAAGGTAAAAAAACATAAAACAACAACTTGTTACAGCACTCTTGTATAATATACATAGTGAAGCTCTACGCGTTTCGAGGTTTTGAACTTAAATCCTCTTCGTCAGGAGCAAGTGGTGTTGAATTATTTATGATCTATAATTTATAAAGATAAATGTAAGTGTATAATATAAGCATACAGAAATTAGGACACAAGAATTTAGTCCATAGACAAACATTGTAGAATTTTAACCATATATGTTATCTACTGACCGTATAGGCAAAAAGTAGATACTTTAATGAATTACATCAGAATTAAAGAAAGCCAAAAGAGGAGGGAATATGTACCGGTAGGGCAAAAAAGAAGAGGAAGGCTGTGTCAGCAATGGGAGAAGCCACACCAGGATCGGCCCGTGCATAGGGCGTCCGAGATGCAAAAGGAAACCAAAAGGGGGAGCTGTTGGGTGGAGCGTACACCATATCCTAAAGTTAGACGTCCAAGCCCCTGGAGCTATTCGATCCAGATCTGTTAAAGTTATAGATAATAATTAATATACATCTGTGTATTGGTTTAACATTGATTCAATCTCACGTGTCCATAATAGGGCACATGACGATTGACTAGAGAGTATCGGTAATAAGAGTAGCATCAAACATACCTCATTTGGAAGTGGAATAGCAAACAATGGTAAACTTTAGATGGTGGGCGTGACCGGATGTAGAGGAGAGAGGTGAGAGGCTGTAGCAGCAAGGACCTTACACCCGCTCCCACGTTGAACGCCGTCTAAACTGCCCTGCATGGAGGAGGAGGGGATTCTGTATAGCGGAGAAGCCGAGAAGCAAGAGACGCCGCAACACAGTCTATGCTGCAGTAGGCTCACGCAACATTTCCTAAAGTTTAAAGCCTGACGGACTGACCTGCACCCGGCATATGCGATCTATGCCTTTCTCACAGATAGACTGACAGTCGGGGACCTCGGCAGTGTGTGAATACATTTCCCGGCACCTCTTGTTGGCTGACTATCTGGCTCTCTCTACCAGCCGGAGCCACCGAAGGGAAATGTGACACTGAAGGACTCTGTCTCCGGAGGTCCGAGATACCGAGACCAGGGGGCGGAGCCATATAGCGCGGATACTGGGCAGCAGGGTGAGTCAGGAGAACAAGAGCACCTGAGCATAGGAAGGAGCAGGGGACATTTGGTGACCACGGTGGAGGTGAAAGGGGGACCGGATAGCCCTACAGCCCTATAGCCCCAACAACTAGTTGATAATGCCGGGTACCTTGTCGGTGATGACAAGGAAAAGAGGAGAGGAAGCTGCCTCTCAGGACGGAACCTGCGCAGGTGTCGGGGGACAGATGCAGTCACAGACGCAGCCACAGACACAACCAGCACGGGGAACTAAGGCAAGTCAGGCGGCGGCGGCGGCGGGCAAACTGGAAAAATTTGCGCATACGCCAGGCCATACAGCAGGCCAGACACCCAAGAAAGTACAGGGGATGCAACAACCTAACACCCAGAGGACAGGTACTAGCAACAGAGACATCAGCAAATGTAGCCAGTAACCTGGGGACCAAGAAAAAAACACAGAAAGAAAATATGGAGTCAACCGCAGAAACAGCGAAAGGGGACAAACCATCCATGAGAGAGATTCTCCAAGCAGTCAACATCTGTAAGTCTTCATTACTTGAAATATTTGGTCAATTAAAAAATATAAAAGAGGACATGACAGTGCTTAAACAAGATGTGCAGGGGATTGGGGAATGGACATTTGCCCTAGAAGGGAGACTTAGCCAGGTTGAAGATGATGTTGACCCATTGAAAAAGGAGATAAAAGTAATGCGAGAACAGTTGAATATGTGCATCCATAAGATGGACGACATGGAGAACAGATTACGTAGGAAAAATATCAGGGTACTAGGTCTCCCCGAAAAAAGTGAAGGTAATAATCCCACAGAATTTATGGAAGACTGGCTTGGAGAAATGTTTGGTAAAGACTGTCTTTCAAATTTTTTTGCAATTGAACGGGCTCACAGAGTCCCATTAAGGATCCCTGCCCCTGGAGACCAGCCAAGGCCTCTCCTCATCAAGCTTCTCCATTTTAGGGATAAAATCACTATTCTTCGAAGGGCAAGAGAGATGAAAGAGATACAATATTACGGTGCAAGAATCTCAATCTACCCAGACTTTTCCCCCGAACTACAGAGACAAAGGGCAAAATTTGCGGATTGCAAATGCAGGCTGCAGCATAATAAACTTAAATATGCAATGTTTTATCCAGCGCGTCTACGGATAACGGACTTGGGGGAATATATTTTTTTCAACACACCTGTTGAAGTGACACGATGGTTGGATGGGAGGGAGGGAAGGACACAGAGGGGGGAGAGGGAAAAGGATAAAAGGGGAAAGTAAAGGACAAAGACTTAAGTCTTAGATCCCCTTGCCCCCCATCTCCCTACCCTTTTTTCCCTTTTTTTTCTCTCTCTGCTTTTTTTTTGGATGGCTAAGACACGGGGGAGCGGGGGGAGGGGGGAGGTGGTGTAATATGGTCATAATGAATGTGTTTTGTGGGGGATAGGAATGTATAGAAATGTACACGGACGGAACGGATAATTTGGAGAAACCCATTGAAGTATAAAGTAGCACCAAGCACCTCAAAGGGAAGATACGGTCACTTTAGAAGCCCTCAACATAGGCCCAAAGGAGGGCAGGGGAGGGGTATAGGGGGAGGGGGGGAGGGGTATAGGGGGAGGGGGAGGAAGGGAGGGGGGAATGTGTGAGTGGTGCACAGGAATGGGTGAATCCAGTAAAATATGATTTCTTGAAGGAAAGTAAAAACATAAAGATTAAGAGGAAAACACTTTTGAGGCACAGAATTACAAAATGGGAAGTACACTGATAAATTTGGATAATCACAGTCAATAAACAGGACAAAAGGGGACCCCCAAACCAGATTAGAAGAATCAAGGTATGCTCCTGGAATGTTCGGGACTGTAAGAGACCCAGCCAAAAGACGGACTATTTATACAATGGCAGAAATGGGTAATATCGGGATACTGTGTCTGCAGGAGACGCACCTGGAAAGGAAACTATTACCGTAATACATTAAAACATAGAAAATATCAAGTACAATATCATGCCACCCACACCTCGTATTCAAGGGGGGTGAGTGTGTTGATTGATTCCGGAATGGTGTTCTCCTGCAGGCAGAGCAAGATGGATGAAAAAGGGCGGTACATATTCCTTTTCTGTCAGATAGAGACGAGAGAATATGTGCTGGCTAATGTCTACATCCCCCCACCGTTCAGCACGGAAATTTTGCAGGAGTTGATGGAGTTTACCATGGATAAGGAGGGGTTGCCGGTCATAGTGGCGGGAGACTTCAATATGACCATGAATAAAAAGTTGGATAGGTTCCCGTCCGGGGTCTCCCCCAGCGGCACGTCTGGCAGCCCCCTCATCCATTTTTGTGGAGAGACGGGGCTGGTGAACGTGTGGAGGGAGAGACATCCAGAGGAAAGGCAGTTTTCCTGCCACTCAAAGACACACGCGACCTTGTCCAGGATAGATTTGGTACTCTGTAGTGAGGATGCCCTGAGCGAGGTGGGGGAGGTGAAATATGAACCAAGAAGTATCTTGGATCATTCATCAGTAACTTTTGAAATAAACACAAGCAGAAATTTTAGTAAGGGGGATTGGAAGGTAAACCCATTCTGGTTGGAAGTAATTAAAGATGTGGGGGGAATCTGCGCTAGTTTGAAAGAATTTATAACCTTAAATGAAGGCTCAGCACCGAAAGGAGTTATTTGGGATACCCTGAAGGCCTTCCTTCGGGGAGTCCTAATACAAAAAAATTCACTTGTTAAAAAGCAAACACAAGTTAAGGAGGTCACAGCAAGGGAAAAGGTGAGAGGGGCTGAAGTAAAATATGTAGAAAACTATAGAGAAACATAAAGAATGTCTGGAAAGCCAGGAAGAATATAAAAACCTACTATTAAAAAAAGCAGAAAATAAAATGCTATTTCAAAAACAGAGCTTTTTTGGGGAGGGAGAGAGAGTGGGGAGAATGTTGTCCCTAATTGCTAGGGCCAACACTCCCCCCTCTGTCATTTTGGCTATATGTGACGAGGAAGGGGAGACGTACCACGGAAATAATAGGTTTTTAAAAACTATTACCAAAATCTGAATAGTAGTACACCATCGGAAAATGTTGAGAGAGAGAGATGGGAACCTTTTTTGAAGGGCTACAGATCCCCCTGCTGTCAATGGAAGATAGGGAGGGATTGGAGGAACCACTGATGCTGGAAGAATTACAAAAGGCAACAGCAGATATGGCGAAGCAAAAGTCCCCAGGACCTGATGGTCTGCCAACAGAAATATATAAGACTTACAGCAAGGTGCTGCTTCCAAAACTTCTGGAAGTTTTTAACTGGGCAGCTGAAGAAGGGAAGCCACTGTCTATGACAGAGGCAACTATCATAGTACTCCTGAAGGAGGGGAAGAATCAGGTCGATACAGCATCATACAGGCCGATATCTCTTTTGTGCTCGGACGTGAAGATACTTGCCAAAGTATTGGCAACACGACTGAACAGAATAGTTGCGAAACTGGTGCACCCGGACCAGACTGGATTCATTCCAGACAGATCCACAAGTATCAATATAAGAAGAACATACCTAAATATCAATTTGCCAATAGAAAAAGGAGGGACAAGAGCAATTTTGTCTTTAGACGCAACTAAGGCGTTTGACAGCCTGGAGTGGCATTTCTTGCGGAGGGTACTGGCAGAGTTTCAGTTTGGCCCGAGGTTCACCCAATGGATTAAAATACTGTATGAGGGACCAAGGGCTAAAGTAAGAATAAATGGTGAGTGCTCGGACTGGTTCCAGCTGGCGAGGGGGGACAAGGCAGGGGTGCCCACTATCGCCCCTGCTTTTCGCCCTCGCAATGGAACCCTTGACCATCTCAATAAGGGCATCCACAGAAGTAAAAGGGATTTAAGAGGAGACTGGGGGAAGAAAAGGTCGCTATGTATGCTGATGATGTGTTGCTTTTTTTGGGGGACACGCAGTCCTCGCTGGATGCGGCAATAGGGATAATTGGGGACTTTGGTAAGTTCTCAGGGCTGAGGATCAATTGGGAAAAATCGTCATTTTACAGATAGACCCATTATTACAGCAGATTACCCAAGTTAAAGTTGTAAGTCAGATGAGGTATCTGGGAATAAACGTAACAAGAGATCCAGGGCAATATATAGCCGGAAATCTAGTACCATTAATGACAAAATTAAAACACAAGTGCCGAGTTTGGAACAGGCTTCCACTCTCGGTGGCTGGACGCTGCAACTTGGTTAAAATGGTGTGGATACCTCAGATCCTATACGTTCTATACAACTCCCCAGTATGGATTCCAAAGTATTGGTTTAAAAAATTGGACAGTGTGATTAGGGAGTTGATATGGAAAGATGGGGCAGCAAGAATTTGCCTCCGAACCCTACAACAACCCAGAGAGAAGGGGGGTCTGGCACTTCCCAACCCAAGATATTTTTTAGCTGCACAAATGCAACACATGCGAGGAAGTAATCTATCCGTGGGCAGGGAGTTTGGGAAAAACTTACTATTGAATGACACTAGCCATGACACAGAAGTAGAGGCAGTGGAGGCGGATTCTTTTTGCTCCAGTGGCCCCACAGGAAAACTGATGGTAAAATGTTGGGAAACTCAAGGAGATGCTGGGGTATAGAGGATTCTCTGAATTCTCCCCCATATGGGATAATAACTTAAAAGAGCTTAAAACTATGGGAAAAATTGAGGAATGGGATATGTGTGGTGTACACCTCCTGATACAGCTTTTTAAGACGGGGAGAATAAAATCATTTCAGGAGATAAGGGAGGAATACTCAGTCCCCAATAAATCTTTCTATAGGTACCTGCAAGTCAGGCATGCCTTGAATTCGCAATTTGGACAGGAGATACCAGTATGGAACGAAATGCCCCAGCTTCGTAGATTAGTAAACGCGAACACGTCTAGCGGGATAATCTCAGAGATGTATAGGTGCATAAGCGAGACGGATCAGGAAGAGGGACCTGACATTAAGAACAAGGGAAAAATGGGAGAGAGATGTGGGTCCAATAACACATGGACAGTGGATATTCGAAGCAGGTTCCAGAGTTTCACTCTCCCCCTCTCAAATGGTATCCCAATGATATTTAATACATAGACACACTACACACCCCAAAGAATGTTCCAGGTTGGTAGGAGACCGGATGCGAAGTGTCAGAGATGTGGAAATGAGGAGGGAGACTATGTGTATTGGGCCTGCTGGAGGAAAGGGGAATCCCAGGAGACATACAAACAGCAATATTAAGGTGCTTGTTCCAAGGTAGGAAACTTACGCAAAAGTGGAAAGCAAAGGACCCCCCCAACAGGGACAGAATGGAGGAGGGTAATAGACAACACCATTAGGAAAGAAGAATTTATATATAATAAGAGGGGAAATAGAAAGACATTTCAAAATATATGGAAACAATTGATAGAAGAGGAGGTATGGTAGAGAATGTCCACCTTTGTACATGACTTGAACCGTCTTTGTATACACTATGTCTGGCTTTGTAAATACCGGAGCTCATAAATTTATGTACTAATTTTTAATCTACGAAGGCCAAGCGCCTTTTCATCAAATAAAACTTTTTTACTAAATAATGATTTCAATTATTTCTTGCTGCTAAAAAGTCCCACGGGAAACTTTTTCTCTCCATGTCCAGCATTCAAATCGGGATGCGCAGCCCTCTCACATATTCCATATGTGTCTAACCAAGCCAAGTTTTTTCTTCTGGGTGGTTAAACACCCCTTTCCCATTGACACATGAGAGACTTTTTATGAGCTGTGGTATATATTTTGGTTGAAATTAGATGTGATATGGAGGCTACATGGAAGCAATGCACAAGATATTGTGCAAAATCTAGTTAGCCACACGATCTGGGATCTGTCTCGGGTAAAACTAGTTAGGGGTAACATCCACATAGACGCTTATATATATATATATATATATATATATATATATATATATATATATATATATATATTAGCAAGATCTGATTGTTACCAATTGCCTTCAGAGCATACAATAATTCTTCTAAGACATAATAATAAAAAAAAAATAAAGATTTTACTTATTGATCAAAAAGGGTTATATTGTGTATACATTCGGTATATGACCCCGATTTCACCTCTTTCAGTTTCCCTAGAGAAATCAAATCCCAAGACAAAAATGCTTGTAAGATATTGACCCTTAATCTTTTCTTTCCATCTATCCCTAATCTTTCCTATTTCCATACCATTACCTTTTTAAGGTACAGCTCTTTATACTCTAAGTTATAATTTTGATGTAATAACAACTAGATGAAATGGCTGCTACAATGATGTACCCTAATAACCTGTATAATAACGCATGACAACCTGTATTTCTATATTGAATTATATGCTCTGATTCCCTTCTTCTCCTCATTTCTTTCCCATGACCATGGGTCCATCTGATCCGCCGGGCCTCCGTCCCCCTGCTCTCTGTGGGCATCCTGTCATGCACGCGATCTGCTCTCCGGCACTGGGGGAGGGATGCGATCTGCATCCCTTCCAAATAGCGCTTACGGTGGATGCTTGCACCACTAGATGGTGCTTTTCCAGTGTCGTGCCATCCCATGTTCACCGCCAGGCATTCGCGGGAGGTGCGTCGCGCATGCGCGAGGACGGATGGCGCCATCCAGGTGCCGCGCCTGGCCTTCGGGGATGCCATGGGTTTCATTCGGCGGTGACGGCTGTGCCGGGACTTTGTCCACTGGAATGACGAGGGGGCCACTCACAGGGAACCCCAAGCGGACGGCAGGGGGGAGAAGCATAGCACCTGCCTACTATCAGGGAGGATCTGCAAATCAGCAGACAGGTAGGATGGGTATTTAAATCACACACCATAATGGGAAGTGTCTGATGACCTCCTGTGAAGCACACCACACCCGACTTCTGATTTCCTGAGAGGTAAGCATGCAGCCGGCAGGCTATTGCTCTAAGCTAGTATAATTTCTAATACCCCAAAAAAACCAATACCTTTACTTGATTTTTTAACTGTATAATATACCATTTCTTTTAAAGGGTCCCCAACCTAATGTTTCTATCAAGACTTATAGACTCACAGGTTCTGTGACGTGAGTATAGGTTTTTTATAGCCTACATTTTTCAGCATACCAAATTAGTATAACTCCTATGTATACTTTTATATTTATTGCCACATTATTATCACCTAATATACTACATGATATTTTCTTTTTTAATAAACAAATATAAGTAATTTAGACCCACTCTACAATTTACACTCTCTTATCACATCACTTGAATAAGCTACCAGCTTTTTCATCCTTCACAACCACTATTTTTTAGTAATATAAACTTTCTCATTAATTGTCACCTATAGATCACCAATGCCCCACTTTGCACTCTTATTTTATTTCCCATCACTTCACTCAAACATACTGTATATTACTCTTTATTTAATTCTTTATATAATAATCATTTATTTAAATTTCTTAAATACAACATTACTTTAACATAAATACAATGACAAACATTTGCCAGCATCTGTTATTTTATCGATACTGGTGTCTTGGGGCATACCTTTGACATAATAGTAAATAATAATAGGACAGCCCCAGCAACGCATGCAAGGATCATATACACCTCTCAAGTGAATCAGTTAAGAGCTCTAGCCTCACATGTTTGAAGCTAATATAAACTAATAAAAAGTGCAACATATATGCAACATTGAAATTGATTATTATTACAAATTCTAGGTGCTCGGCACAGGGTACATAGCTACCCACTCACCCAACCTGCTTTCTTGCCCGCAATTGGGGCGCCCATCCTAAGTGCGTGACCCCCTGTGAGCAGAGTTGCCTGTGGGGCGGACCCACTCTGGAGCGGGAGGCGGACGCTTTGGCGGCATGGACCTCTCTTGGGAGACTTGGGGAGACCATACGGAATCTAGCTTTTTAAATCTCCGGTTCAGCCATACTATGTGGCAAGGAAGGTAAACAGGCAAATTTCTCTAGAAATAGATATATGTATAGCATTCCTTTATTTATATTGACTACTATGAAAGATATTCTGTATTAACCTTATGACTTGCTGTAACCAATGGGAGACGCTTAAAGTATGCTTTAATCCTAATATATTGTTTTTTGACATTCTATAGAATATAAGACCCCCTTGAGGAAGACCTTAATGGGTCGGAATGCATCGGGGCTCTCTTCTGTTCACCATATGCATTCAAGACGTATGATCTTATTATTCATCTTGTCCACCTTTGTACATGACTTGAACCGTCTTTGTATACACTATGTCTGGCTTTGTAAATACCGGAGCTCATAAATTTATGTACTAGTTTTTAATCTACGAGGGCCAAGCGCCTTTTCATCAAATAAAACTTTTTTACTAAATAATGATTTCAATTATTTTT
Source organism: Rana muscosa (assembly GCA_029206835.1). Taxonomy (NCBI): domain Eukaryota; kingdom Metazoa; phylum Chordata; class Amphibia; order Anura; family Ranidae; genus Rana; species Rana muscosa. The sequence continues at coordinate 514,590,144 of CM055116.1, read as the reverse complement.
TGCTGCTAAAAAGTCCCACGGGAAACTTTTTCTCTCCATGTCCAGCATTCAAATCGGGATGCGCAGCCCTCTCACATATTCCATATGTGTCTAAACAAGCCAAGTAAACGCGGACACGTCTAGCGGGATAATCTCAGAGATGTATAGGTGCATAAGCGAGACGGACCAGGAAGAGGGACCTGACATTAAGAACAAGGGAAAATGGGAGAGAGATGTGGGTCCAATAACACATGGACAGTGGAAGAGGATATTCAAAGCAGGTTCCAGATTTTCACTCTCCCCCTCTCAAATGGTATCCCAATGATATTTAATACATAGACACACTACACACTACACACCACAAAGAATGTTCCAGGTTGGTAGGAGACCGGATGCGAAGTGTCAGAGATGTGGAAATGAGGAGGGAGACTATGTGTATTGGGCCTGCTGGAGGAAAGGGGAATCCCAGGAGACATACAAACAGCAATATTAAGGTGCTTGTTCCAAAGTAGGAAACTTAACGCGCAAAAGTGGAAAGCAAAGAACCCCCCAACAGAGACAGAATGGAGGAGGGTAATAGACAACACCATTAGGAAAGAAGAATTTATATATAATAAGAGGGGAAATAGAAAGAAATTTCAAAATATATGGAAACAATGGATAGAAGAGGAGGTATGGTAGAGAATGTGGGGTGGGAGAATGAGGGTGTGAGAGGAATGAGTGGGAGGAGAGAGGAAGCGGAAGTATGAATGGGAGGGTAGGGGTGGGGTGGGTAAAGGGAGAATAGGGTTTTCTTTCTTTTCTTTTTTTTGTATTACTGCTTCTGGTTAATTTAGATGGTGGTATGCATTGAATATTAGCACAATATGTGAAACTTACCTGCAAATGAAGCCCTCGTTGTCACCGCTGGAGGCTGCATTCATCTTCGCCCGTCTTCCTTCCGGGTCTGCGGACTCTGGCTTTGTGACTGGCCGGAGCCGCATTAGGTCACTCCCGCGAATGCGGGCTCTGAAGAAATGGCAGGTGTGGCTGTTCCTTCAGAGCGTATGCGCTGATGATGTTATCGGCTGCATATGCAGTAAATATCTCCTAAACGGCGCACGTTTAGGAGATATTTACAGTACCTATAGATAAGCCTTATTATAGGCTTACCTACAGGTGGAAACAATCAATGGAAGTTTACTTCCACTTTAAGGCTAGGTTCACTTTTGCAGTTGGGGTCTGTAAAAACATGTGTTTATGACTCATTTTATTATCAAACCCCCCCCCCCCCCCCCAACAAAGGCAGCAGATGGGCATGTACATGTCACAACTACAATGCAAAGCAGCAAAATGTATCCTGTGGAGTGCCACCTTCTGAATGTGATCTAATCAACTGAATGGGGAAATGCGACAACTGCCCTCATGCGGTTGCAGTGCAGTGGTGTGGGTTTTAAAGGGTTAAACAGGAGGTGAGGAGCCGACATCATGCCTCCTCACTGTCTGTCAAAGTGATTCACTACAGATCACTCTTCAGAGGGCACTGCTAGTGTAATCGAGCTCTAACAAAGTTTATTTTTGTCTGAAATTACATTGGTATTATATTAGGTTGTACAACCAAGGTTAGGACAAGGGGTGGGCTGGAGGGGCGGCTGCCCTGGGCACAATAGTTTACTGTAGGGATGAGGATGCCTTCCATCTGTTACAAGGCTGACAGGAGTAGTGACAGCTGCAGCAATTTTGACAAGCTGGTGACTGTTGAGCGTAGGATCCCCTAAGCCTGCACATCATAAATGCGGGGGGGGGGGGGGGTACGGTTTGGCATCTTTGCCCTGGGCACTGGATGACTTTGTCCCGGCACTGTGTACAACAATGCTTAGTGAAGTTCTTTAACCAGTAATGTTTTGTAATTTTTTTTGTTCACCTGCTACTACTGGTAAAGCAATATTCTTCTAAAACCAGGAGTTCAGCATAACAGCCAGGAATCCAGCATTTTTGGATTAGCAGTGGCAGCACTCATATTTCTTTAAGTATAGGTAAAGTTTTTTTTTTTTAAAGACTCAAAAATTAATCAAGCTGTCATTAATTAATTAATCATTCATACTTACAACTTATTGTAAAATGTCATGCTTTTAAATGATAGGTAATGCTGTGCATTATTTGCTGGCATTCACCAATATAGAAGCCTGGGAAAGAAATTCTGTGCTTTGCTTGGCAGCTAACATGAAAAGTCTGTTCTACTGTTTTATAGACAACATGCAAATAACAATAACAGAAATCTCGACTTGGCAATGTTCTATAAACCGTAACTACTCTTAGTGGAAAACATTTGCATTTCAATGGCTGAAACTGCAGCTAGAGAAAGCACAACTGCTAAAAAAAAGGCTTTTACCACCATCTAGTGATAAAAATAGAAAATGCACATTTCTCATGTTAACAGGAAAAAAAAAGCTAAAGTTGCCACCAATCAATGATTTTACCAACTAAACCCTTTTATATAATTTAGAATTTTGAGTAAAAATTATACACAGTTTACAGGTTAACTAAAAGGCACCCTTTGCTGGCTAACGGGCTTCAACGCTGTTGATATATATATTTTTTTTATTGTTTATTTATTGAATTTTGCAAAGCATACAAAGAAACATAATGAACAATAACTCTTCGAAATATGCAATTATACACTGTCATATAATAAAAAAAAGAAAAAAAAAACAGCATAAGAACAACGATGAGAGTAAAGTTGTGGTGTGAGTTGATGATGAGCAATCATATACAAGGGTTCATAACTGCAAAAAGTTCACACCATTCCCACAAGGAGAACAGAAAGGCAAGGGGAATGTACTACAAACTGCTGCATATATAGCATTCAGCGACATTAGAGTCAGTATAAGAAGATACAAAGATAACAACTACCAACTACCTCAGAACAATAGTCAGATTCATCGCATATCTGCCATACTTTAGAAAATTTCTGCACTGAACCATCCACCAAAGCAGTCAGGTGTTCCATCCTACGTATGTCTGCAAGAATAATGAGGAATTGTGGGAATGTGGGGTGTGAAGTAGAAAGCCAAAGCCTGGGAATAGCCTGTTTAGCAGCTAATAAAATAAATAACATCAATCTCCGTTTAGCTTTGGGAATACCTGGGAAAGGAAGACCTAGTAGATAATGCATAGGCTTTAAAGGTATGAGGATCCCCAGGAGTTTTTCCAGGAGTGTATGGACCTGGGTCCAAAACTGATAAACAGAGGGACATTCCCAGAAAATATGGTAATAAGAACCAACAGCATTGTTACATCTCCAACATTGTCTTGAGATTGTCAGGTTACAATCATGTAAAAGGTCTGGGGTCCTATACCAGAACAGTAGGATTTTATATGCGGTTTCCTTATGGGACACACAGCGGGAAATCTTGGAGGTGGACTCCCAGATGCTCAACCAATTCAACAACGAGATGTCATGCTGTAAGATCTTAGACGTGTAGCAATACCCCCTAGAGGGCCGCTGGTTAGTTTTGGATTTTGCACGTTACCTCTTCAGCTGCGTTGTCCGGGTAGGAAAGTCTGTAGTAATGCAAAGTCCACTCCAATGTAAAACCTCAAACAGTTAGGCTTTATTTTTCTTATGCAGTAAACTTTGAGAAGTAGAAGGTATAGAAGAGTAGGGGAAAGGTTCAGGCACTCGCCACTAAATTTGAAAAAGGTATAAGTTCAAAGTCACTCACCACTCTCAATGTTAGAGTGGGTATTGGTCACCCAGATAGTCCCCTCTCACATGGCCTAGCAGCCGGGATGACACACGAACCAGCAACGGGGCAATCTCCGCCACAGACTGCCCAAGGTGAAGTTGATCTCTGCCACAGACCTTTTGAAGTGTACAAAGTTTCTGCCACAGACCTTTTGAAGTTGAGCAAACTGATAGTCCAGGAATCCTCTGCCACAGGATTTTAAAGTCCCACACTTCCAGCCGTACAGTTAAAGGGCCTTTAAACCAATTTGGCGAACTGCAGGGCTTGTAATATAGCGGATCCCTCCTTGACAAAGTCACAAAGCCTCATCCGAGACAGCGGCACTTTGCCGGTCTCCTCCAGGGCAGGTCCTCCCCAGGTCTCCTTCACCAAGATAGCTTCCTCCCCATTTGGACAGACAGCTTGGGATCCCTTCTACGAATGTAGGCCTCAGCCAGACCAGCAGGGCCTACTAAGTAGCGATGCAGCCTCGGGCCAACGAGGCCCCGAGACCAGGACCACACACACATGCCTCACGCCCGGAGGGCTGCGGGGCGAGAACGGGCCCTAATCAATGGCGTCTGCCCCTTAAGTATCCCCTCCCAGCAGGCACAGCGGGTCAACCGCTCCCACTGTACAGCTGCCGAGAAGGGCCACTCAATACACCATACACCATAGTTTGCCCATGTTCCAACAGGTGCCTGAGGTGGCAACGCCACCTACAGGCAATAAGGGAAAATACTATCGGGCAAACCACAGCTGGAGCAGAGGTAAAATTAAGTGCAATTCAACCGTCTGAGCCCAACTACTGGCTCAGACATCCCTCTAAATTTAAATAGCGTCCCAACCTTTTGGGGTGGGCACTACATACACCCCCCTCTCAAAAAGACACTGTCCCCAGTGGCTGGAGAAAAAAAAAAACTCAAGCCTGAGTTTTTTTTTTCCTAGGTGTCAGGGAAGGCATGGCCGTGCAATAGGAATCGCACGGCAGACACGCACATTCACGGCGCATCGGCGCGCACATGCGCGTGCATTGGCGCGCACGCGTGCGCCTGTCACCAACATTGGCGCCAGAGGGGCTATTTAAAGTGAGTGCACCAAAGACTCCTTGCTGTTTGGTCTGCAGCTTCTGTGTGTCCTGAAACCCATTATCTGTGCTGACTTCTGATCCGTGACCCGGCTTGCCCTCACTAACCTTGTCTGCTTGATACCCTGACCTCGGCTTGTTTTGGACTTCCCTTCTGCCTGCTGCTCTGCCTGTTCCACCAGTACGTCTCTGATCCGGCCTGCCTGACTCTGCACCTGTTCCTCCAGCCTGCTGCAGTTCTGCTCTGCAAATCGCACCAGTTCCTGTTTCCATCTGCGATCCAGTCTGCCACCGTCCTGGTCTACCCAGCCAACTGGTTGCCTGCTGCATCTCCAGCGACGAGCATTCAGCCACCATATTGGACTGATCCTAGGCACTCCTGCGTCACCGTGCTTCCGTGGCCGCTGTCTCAACCTCAGGGGCCCGCAAGCCGGTGCGGCAAGAGAGGCTGTCCTCTACACGTCAGGCTCACGATCCAGGTACATGACACTAGGGCAGTAAGGGAAAGGGAAAAGAAAAAGAGATGGAGAAAGTGAAGATTACCTCCCTGAACGCTAAAGGACTCAATGTCCCAGAGAAAAGAAAGACGCTGTTGGATGACCTGAAGCGTTCAGGGACAGATGTTGCATTCATTCAGGAGACACACTTTAGGGCTGAAGGGCTCCCATTTCTTCAAAATAGATTTTTTCCTTGTACATATCATGCACCGAATCAACAGGCAAAGTCTAAGGGGTTCTCCATACTAATTTCTAATCGGATCCCTTGGACCCTTGTAGATAAACATGTAGACCCTAAGGGGAGATTCCTCTTCCTTAAGAAATGTATTGGTAGCACTAAAGTGACGTTGGCCACGCTATATGCCCGAAACAAACACCAAGACACTTTTGTTAAGAAAACTCTCTGAACTAGAGGAATTTGCAGAGGGCAAACTGATTTTTGGAGGAGATTTTAACATCTCCCTAGACCCCAGAATTGATACCTCCTCAGGGACATCATCAACACCAGGAGGTATTAGAAGAGGTATACTGTGAAAGATGCATGATCTACAATTAGTGGATATCTGGAGGATTTTACACACAGAAGAAAGAGACAATACTTTCTTCTCTAACCCCCACCAAGTGTACTCCTGAATAGACATGTTCTTGATTCCACACTATTTGATACCATCCGTCATAGAAACTAGTATTGGAAATATAACTTGGTCTGACCATGCTCCGATCTCTTTGTGTCTCTCCCTCTCTAACACGGCCCTCCCCCAGGATAGAAGTTGGCGATTAAACAAAAGTTTTCTTCAGAATCCTGAAGTGAAAAAAGATGTAGCTAAAGAATTGATAGCATACTTCCAAAATAATGACTCCCCGGGGAGCGATCCGTGTATGGTTTGGGAGGTACACAAGACTGTGATCAGAGGAATTTTGATCAAACATGGATCAATTTTGAAGAAAAAAACGAGAGAAACAGATTAGGATCTTACTAGAGGAAATCCAAGTTCTAGAAATGCAACATAAAAAATATACAAATATCCTCAGTAGGAAGGGAACTTGGACACTTGAGAAGACAGTTAACTGACATCCTACGTTTTAAAGCTAAAGCTGTAATACAACGAGGCAAGAAAGCAAACTACGAACTGAGAAATAAATGCAGCAGACTGTTAGCAGGGAAAATCAAAGAAAAAAGTAGATCAACATATATATCACAAATAAAAGGGAGAGAGGGACAATTATTACAAACACAAAAAGATATTGCCCAGACTTTTGGAGAATACTACTCCACTCTTTATAACTTGACAGAAGCACCCACTTCAATGCCCTTAATAGAAGAATATCTCTCATCAACAGGCCTTACTAGGTTACCCTCCCCAACCCGCCGTAACTTAAAAAAACCTATCTTGGTTGAAAAGCTGAACGTGACATTACAAACGATCAAACATGGAAAGTCACCAGGTCCTGATGGCTTTGGTATAATATACTATAAAGAATTTTCGGATATACTGAGTGAGCAAATGACAAAGGTTTTCAATGCAGTGGGTCTTGTTGGAGATACAACAAGCTTTCAGCTTAGCTTATTTGACTGCAGTTTAGAAAAAGGACACAAGATGTCGCTAATGTTCAGTGACATGCTATGCTATGTATTTCTCTATTATGTGTTGTATTTCCTGTATACAGTGATGTACTTGTTGGTTCCTTTTTCCTGTCTGTGATTCTTCTTACCATGTGAAGTGACATCTTTGCTAGTGTGGTTCCAATAAAGTGTGGCTGATACGGAGATCGACATAAGGAAGCTTTCCAGTGACATCTCCTATAGACAAGTAAGACTGTTTATATAAAAAGGAGGGATAAAATGGCCGGAAACTCAGAGCTTAAACTCTCAGTGGCCAAGCTGAATAATGACAATTATCAGCTATGGAAGTTCAAAGTGGAAATGCTATTATCCAAAGATGACTTGTGGGAGGTTACCATCACAAAGAGGCCACAGGATAATAATCAGGACTGGGACAAGAAAAACAGACAGGCACGGGCCACCATAAGCTTACTAGTGGAGGATGATCAGCTCATTCATAAACGCAATGAGGACACAGCGAAAGGCATGTGGGATGTACTGAAAAGACTGCATGAAAGGTCCAGTTTAAACAGCAAGCTGTTTCTGCTGTGGAAACTTTACAAAATGAGACTTGGCAGAGAACAGGACATGCAGGAGCATATAAACGCAATGCTGGAAGTGATTGCGCAACTCAGATCAATCGGGGAGAATATAACAGACAGTCACATTGCAGCCATGTTGTTATGCAGTTTGCCCAATACATATACTGCACTAATCAAAGCACTGGAGACAAGACCTGAGACAGATCTGACACTAGCATTTGTAAAAACCAGGCTCATAGATGAGTATCAGAGAAGAAAGGAATTAGTGCATGACTCCACAGAAACCGACACCAGCACCGCTCTTAAAGCTACAGATGCAAGGTTACACAGGAAAGAGACCAGAGTGTGTTTCAGATGCCACAAACAGGGACACATAAAGAAAGACTGTACTATATGGAAAGCAGAGCAAATGAGACGGTGTCTCTCTTATGCTAAACAAAAGGTCAAAACCACAATCAATGATCCAAGGGAAGGTAAATGGAATGCCACATTTAAAGCGACAGGCAACAATAAATGCCAAGGCTGGTGCATTGATTCAGGGGCAACCAGTCACATGACGAGTGATAGAAGTTTCTTCACAGAACTTGATATGAACAACAAAGAAACTATTTATCTTGCAGATGGAAGCAAAATACATGCAGAAGGATATGGGCATGGAACCCTTGTATGCCCTGATGATGCGGGACACAATTTAGCCATACCAGTGAAAGATGTGCTTTATGTTCCTAATCTAGAAGGAAGACTCTTATCTGTGAAGCGTTTAACAGCCAGAGGACTCACTGTAAAATTCCAAGGTGACAAGTGTTCTATTCTAAACGGCAAACAGACAATAGCAAGTTCCAAGCTGGATGATCATCTATATCACCTCGACACAGTGAAGGAAAAGGTGAGACTATGTACACACAAGCACAATGACTGTATACATATATGGCACAGACGTCTAGGTCACAGACACACAGAATGCATACAGGAACTACAGGGAAGGAAGCTGACAAGGGATCTGATAGTATCCCCTTGTCCAGTTACTGTTAAATGTGAATGTTGCATTAAATCCAAAGCTACAAGAGCAACACTTCTCAAAGTCAGTCAGAAGAGAGCTTCAAGACCACTTGACTTAGTTCACAGTGACGTGTGTGGTCCCCTAAACCCACCAACACCTGGAGGCAACAGGAACATAGTGACTTTCATAGAGGACTATTCAAGATACACAGTCACCTACCTAATGCAACACAAGAGTGAAGTTTTTGACAAATTACAAGACTATATAATAAAGACAAGTAACAAGTTTCAGAGGAAGCCTCTCATACTTCGGAGCGATAATGGAGGTGAATTCACAGGAGGTAAGATACAAGAGTACTTAAAACAGAATGGAATAGAACATCAAAAGACAGTCCCGTATACACCAGAACAAAATGGAGTAGCTGAAAGAAAGAATAGAACTCTGACTGAAATGATCAGATGTATGCTGACAGATTCTGGACTACCACAAAAATACTGGGGTGAAGCAACTATGACAGTTACATATTTGCAGAACAGACTTCTTTCCAGAACAGTGGAGAAAACCCCATATGAACTATGGCACAATGAGAAGCCAAGTGTAAAACACCTAAGAGTTTTTGCATGCAAAGCTTTCATCTACATACCTGAAGAGAAACGCACCAAACTCCAAAACAGAGCGTTTGAAGGTATCTTTGTTGGATACAGTGACAATGTCAAGGGTTACATAATCCTAAATCCAAAAACAAACAAGGTTACCATTAGAAACAGCATAACTTTTGTTGAAGACTTAAGAGACAATGTAATGACAACAGTAGAAGCAAGAATAGAAGAGAAAATTGACATTGACCAACCCATCTCTGTAACTTCCGAACAAACAGTTGAAGTGAGTGTAGACTCAACCAGCACTGAAGAGCAGACACAAGAAGGCTCAGACACAAAAACGAGACGTGCAACAAGAGAAAACAAAAGTAAACCACCTATACGTCTCTCATACAAAGCAAGTACTGCCAGTAGCAACGAACCTGCAAACTGGGAAAACATATCTCAACTTTCAGAACAAGAAGCAACTAAATGGATAAAGGCTGCTGAGGAAGAGATAAAATCCATGCATGACACTAAAACATGGACACTTACAGAACTACCACCCGGAAGGAAAGCCATAGGCTGTAAATGGCACAATTGAACGGTACAAAGCAAGACTAGTAGCCAAGGGCTATTCTCAAAAATACGGAGAGGACTATGATGAGACGTTTGCACCAGTAGTCAAGCACACTACAATACGGACTTTACTGACAGTAGCCGTCACAAGGAAAATGCAAGTGAAACATTTTGATGTGAAAACCGCATTTCTACATGGCGATTTAACAGAAGAAATTTACATGAAACAGCCGCCAGGATTCAAAGATGAACAAAGGTCAGACCTAGTGTGCAAACTTCGCAGGAGTATATATGGCCTAAAGCAGGCAGCCAGAGTGTGGAATATAAAAATAAATGAAGTGCTTACACATCAGAACTTTCAAAGGAGTAAAGCAGACCCCTGCTTATACACAAAGAAATTGGCAAACAGATGGATCTATATGCTTATCTTTGTGGATGATATGCTGAATTGCTTTGAGGAAAAATGAAGCAGAAATACTGGAAAACTAAATCAGCACTTTGACACCAAAGACCTCGGCAACATAAAGAATTACCTCAGCATCCAGATCGAGAGAGAGAGGAAGATGGCAGCTTTCTTCTGAACCAAAGACACAAAATACAAGAAATAATTGAAACATTTGGAATGGAAGATGCCAAACCAGTAAAGTCTCCCATGGAAACCAACTACCTAAAGGAGATGAATTGTCAAGATAATCCATTACCTACTAATACTCAATACAGGAAAGCAATAGGGAAATTGCTGTACCTCACCACTGCTACAAGGCCGGACATTGCAGCAACTGTTGGAATCCTATGCAGAAAGGTTTCAATGCCAAGTCAAAAGGACTGGAATGCTGTAAAGCAAATCATTCGCTATCTTAAAGGGACTTCGCACTACAAGATAAAGTTACCAGCAAGTGATGAAAGCACCTTAACAGGATATGTGGATGCTGACTGGGCAGGAGACACCATTGACAGAAAATCTACCAGTGGCTACTTATTTTTTCTGTCAGGAGGTGCCATCAGTTGGACTAGTAAAAAGCAACTCTCTGTTACACTGTCGTCTACTGAAGCAGAATACGTTTCTGCAGCGCAGGCAAGCCAAGAAGTTATATGGCTGAGACAGCTATTAACAGACTTAGGTCAACCACAGTTGGGACCAACAGAAATCTATGAGGACAATCAAGGATGCATTGTACTTGCACACATGGAAGGAGTTAATTCAAGATCCAAGCACATTGATGTGAAGTTCCACTTTGTCATGGAGATCCTGCCAGAAGCAGGCGTCCTGGTCTTCCTGATTCTCGGTTGCGCATACTCAGCGCTGCAGGTGGCGCCAGAGGGGCTATTTAAACCTGTCAATCGCAGACAGTCCCTGCTGTCTGCTCTACAGCGTTGAGTACCTGAAAACCTGATCTGAAGACTTACCTGTGTTTTACCCGGCCTGCCTGTGACTTCTCCAGTTTCCTGCCTGCATCCGACCCCTGGCTTGTTGTGACCTCTCCTCTGTCTGATCCCCCTGTACCTTGCTGCCAGCCAGTTAACCGACCCGGCTTGTCTGACCAAGCTCACTGTTCCTAGTTCCGGTCCAGTCTGCTAAGCTGATCCAGTTTGCTGAGTTCCTGTGTTCCTGGTTCCGGTCCAGTCTGCTAAGCTGATCCAGTTTGCTGAGTTCCTGTGTTCCTAGTTCCGGTCCAGTCTGCTAAGCTGATCCAGTTTGCTGAGTTCCTGTGTTCCTGGTTCCGGTCCAGTCTGCTGAACGATTCCAGTTTGCTGAGTGTTCCTGATTCCAGTTTGACCTGCTGTGTTCCAGTGTGCCTACCAAGTCTGCATAACACTAGCGTTGCTAGCCAGGTGCGGGGGGGCGGGCCGCACCCGGGTGACACCCACCAGAGGGGTGACACCCGTGGGTAGCGCAGCGGCCACACTGACATCGCCCGCCCGCTGCCCTGTGCCTTAGGCTCACGCTGCGGCTGTGTCCCTCAGCGGAGCGGAAGGAAGCCGCCGCCCCCTCTGCCTCCTCTATGTTTACATCCACAGAGGAGGAGGAGGAGCCCGCGCTCGAGAGACACACCGCTGTGTGTATCTGCCGCTCTGTTCTGAGGTCTGAAAGGTAAGGGGGGCATCTTTACTGATGGGGGGAGGGGGTGTCTGTACTGCTGGGGTCTGCACAAGAGGGAGTTTGCACCAGGGGGGGCTGTAACTGAGGGGGGTGTCTGTACTGAGGGGGGTCTGGTACTGAGGGGGGTGTCTGTACTGAGGGGGGTGTCTGGTACTGAGGGGGGTGTCTGTACTGAGGGGGTGTCTGTACTGAGGGGGGTCTGGTACTGAGGGGGGTGTCTGTACTGAGGGGGGTATCTGTACTGAGGGGGTGTCTGTACTGAGGGGGGTCTGGTACTGAGGGGGTGTCTGTACTGAGGGGGGGTCTGGTACTGAGGGGGGTGTCTGTACTGAGGGGGGTCTGGTACTGAGGGGGGGTCTGGTACTGAGGGGGGTGTCTGTACTGAGGGGGGGTCTGGTACTGAGGGGGGGTCTGTAACTGAGGGGGGATCTGTAAATGAGGGGGTGTCTGTTACTGAGGGGGGTCTGTTACTGAGGGAGGTGTCTGTACTGAGGGGGGTGTCTGTACTGAGGGGGGATTGGTACTGAGGGGGGTGTCTGTACTGAGGGGGGGGGTCTGGTACTGAGGGGGGTGTCTGTACTGAGGGGGGTGTCTGTACTGAGGGGGGGTCTGGTACTGAGGGGGGGGGTCTGTAACTGAGGGGGGGTCTGTAACTGAGGGGGATCTGTAACTGAGGGGGGGTCTGTTACTGAGGGGGGTGTCTGTACTGAGGGGGGTGTCTGTACGAGGGGGGTCTGTAACTGAGGGGGTGTCTGTAACTGAGGGGGTCTGCACTGAGGTGGGGGTGTCTGTACTGATGGAGCGGTCTGCACTGAGGTGGGGGTGTCTGTACTTATGGAGCAGTCTGCACTGAGGTGGGGGTGTCTGTACTGAGGGGGAGGTTCATACTGAGGGAGGCGGGTCTATATTGATGGCGGGGAGTCTGTACTTAGTGGAGCGGGTTTGTACTGAGGGAGGGGATCTATACTGTGGGAGGGGGGTCTGTAGTTAGTGGAGGGGGGTCTGTACTGAGGGGGGACTATAGTTGTTGGGGGGTGACACCATTTTTTTTTGCACCGGGTGACACCAACCCTAGTGACGCCACTGCTGCATAACTACCTTCACCTTGGTTGATCCTGCCAGGCACTCGTACCCCTCCTACCTCCGCGCCTGCTGTTACCTTACCAGGGGCCGCTGGTGGGCGCCGTAAGGGAGGCCTTCCTCTGCAAGTCCGGGCTCATCACCGCTAGGTACGTGACAGTAGCAGACAGCCATGTCTGAGCCCGAGCAGGGAGCCTCACCTATGGAGGAACTATGTCGGCACCTGGCAGGATTGGCTGAAGCGGTCAAGAACCTCCAGCAAGGCTACACCCATCTGGAAGAACAAGTGCGGGTCCTCTCCAACCCCTCTGGAGCCCAAGGGGGATCCCATACCTCTACCTCCACTGCTGGGGCAGGATCCTCACCCACAGTTGTCATGCTTCCTCCGGAGCCCAGGGTCCCTACACCCGAAAAATTATCCGGGGATCGAAGCAAGTTTAGGGCTTTTCGTAAGTCCTGCGAACTCTACTTCGCCCTGCAGCCTCGCACCTTCTCCTTGGAAGCCACCAAGGTGGGCTTTGTGATGTCCCTGCTTTCCGGAGACCCTCAGAGCTGGGCCCACCATCTCTTGGAACGGAAAGATATGGCGTTAAACAACCTTACTGCCTTCTTCGACACCATGGCTCAGCTATATGAAGATTCCCAGCTCTCAGTAACCGCAGAGACCGCCTTGTGCACCCTTCAGCAGGGGCGCAGAGCAGCAGAGGACTTTAGACGGTGGAGCGCAGATACCAGTTGGAATGACACCGCCCTCCGCCATCAGTTCCGCATAGGTCTGTCCGACCCTCTGAAGAACGAGCTTGCTAGGGTTGGCATACCACCAACCCTGAATTCACTAATTGACTTAACAATCCAGATCGACCGACGTCTCAGGGAACGAAGGGCTGAGAGGTCCACGGGCTTCTCCCGCCCGACCTGGATGCTTCCCCGGGCTCCCAGCCATCTGCACCCAGCACCTGTTGCACCTCCAGCCGCTACATCTGACATACCCGAGCCCATGCAGCTCGGAGTGCTTCGTCCTTCCCTCTCCCAACAGGAACGCCAACGTCGCCGAATGAACAATTTGTGCCTGTACTGCGGGGAACCCGGACACTTCGTTATAAATTGTCCCCTGAAACTTCGTAAGTGTCTTTCAGTATCTTCTGACACTACCAACCCACAGGCCAAGTCCACATCTCACCTTGCTCTCTCTGTCTCGTTACAGCTCCCAGGAAGGACTCTGCAAGTGCCCGCCCTTATTGATTCCGGGGCTTGCAGCTGCTTTATGGACTCAGCCTTTGCCATCAAGCACCAGATCCCTCTTGTCACCAAGACCCATGGACTATGTGTGCATTTGGCTGATGGGTCCATCATTAAGTCTTGACCAGTGGTCCAAGAGACCGCCCCTTTACCTGCTACCATCTCCACCATCTCCGGAACCCACCAAGAATACTTACGCCTGGACATTATCTCTTCCCCATTGTTCCCTGTGATCCTTGGCATACCTTGGCTACAGGTCCACAACCCTACCATCAACTGGGCCACGGGGTTGGTGACCTTTTCTTCTCCTTACTGCCAGCAATCCTGCGGGACACTCAAGACCCCTGGGCCAGCCACCCTCTTATGTATCAATACGGAGCCTGGAATACGGCAATCCATCCCTGAGGTCTACCATGACTTTCTTGATGTGTTTAGCAAACAAGGGGCAGAGACTCTACCACCTCATCGGGCCTACGATTGCCCCATTGACCTACTTCCCGGAGCGGCAATTCCGTTTGGCAGGATCTTCCCATTAACAGAGGTAGAACAGGGGGCACTAAAAGACTATATCGATGAAAACCTACAGAAAGGGTTCATTCGTCCGTCTACATCTCCAGCCGGTGCAGGCATCTTTTTCGTAGAGAAGAAGGATCATACCCTTCGACCCTGTGTGGACTATCGTGAATTAAATAAAATCAGAGTAAAAAAACGCTACCCTCTCCCCTTGGTACCGGAACTATTTCAGAGACTGGGAACAGCCATCATTTTTACCAAACTTGATCTCCGCGGAGCCTACAATTTGGTCCGCATCAAGGAGGGGGATGAGTGGAAGACCGCTTTCCGCACCCGATTCGGACATTTCGAGTACCGGGTAATGCCCTTCGGGTTGTGCAACGCCCCTGCCACTTTCCAGTATTTCATTAACGATGTACTCCGGGACTTCCTAGATCTCTTTGTCATTGTCTACCTGGATGATATACTAATTTTTTCTTCCTCCCTTGATTCCCACCGCAGGCACGTCAGAAGTGTGTTGGCTCGGCTTCGCCAGCACGGCCTGTATGCGAAGGCCGAGAAGTGTGAATTTGAGCTGGAAAGTATATCGTTCTTGGGACTAATTATCTCCAGCGAGGGCATCAAAATGGACCCTCAAAAGATTGCTGCAATCCTGGACTGGCCAGTCCCGGCGGGCAAGAAGGGGATCCAACGTTTCGTTGGATTCGCCAACTTCTACTGCAAATTCATCAGAGGGTTCTCAGCCATCATCGCACCCATCACCCAGCTGACCAAACAAGGGATCCGTTTCCACTGGTCCCCTGAGGCCCAAAAGGCCTTTGAGGCCCTGAAGGGTCTCTTTACCTCTGCCTCTATCTTGAAGCATCCAGATTCCTCATTACCGTTCGTTCTGGAGGTAGACGCCTCGGAAATTGCGGTAGGAGCAATTCTATCCCAAAGACAGGGGACCAGAGCCTTGCTCCACCCAGTAGCTTTTTTTTCTCGCAAGTTATCTGCGGCAGAGAGGAACTACGACGTGGGGGATCAGGAATTGCTGGCGATCAAGTCCGCATTAGAGGAGTGGCGTTATCTGTTGGAGGGGGCTGCCCACCCGATTCTGATATTCACCGACCACAAGGACCTGGAGTACCTGAAGGCAGCGAAAAGGCTAAAACCACGACAAGCCAGGTGGGCGCTTTTCTTCTCCCGGTTCTCCTTCCATGTCACTTACCGTCCCGGTTCCAAGAACATTAAGCCCGATGCCCTCTCTCGGATGTTCCATAAGTCTAAGGAAACCTCTCCTCCAGACACCATTCTTGCTCCTGGAAACTTCCTTCTGCTTCAGGAAGACCTACTCTCCCGGATCAAGCAAGCCTCCACTGGGCAGAGACCCTCCTCCGAACCGGAATTGCAGGCCAAAGATGGGCTGTTTTGGTACCAGAACAGGATCTACGTACCTGAAGAGCTGAGAATAACCGTACTGGAACTCTGCCACGACCATGCCCTTGCCGGGCACTTTGGCGTTGCCAAGACCACCGACTTGGTACAGCGTACCTTTTGGTGGCCTCGGCTCCGCGAGAACTGTAGGAAGTTTGTGGAGTCCTGCATAGTTTGTACCCGAAACAAGGGTTACAAATCCAAGGCCTGGGGACTACTGAGACCCCTACCCGTCCCAGACAGACCCTGGAAAATGCTGTCCATCGACTTTATCGTCGAGT
Organism: Rana muscosa; assembly: GCA_029206835.1. NCBI lineage: Eukaryota > Metazoa > Chordata > Amphibia > Anura > Ranidae > Rana > Rana muscosa. The sequence goes on along the minus strand of CM055116.1, from coordinate 514,573,942 downwards.
TGCCTCCGGCTGATAGTCACACCACTATCTTCGTGATAGTAAACCGTCTATCCAAGATGGCACATTTCATTCCCATGAAGGGGACTCCCTCAGCTCCCGAAACTGCACAGGTGTTCATCAGAGAGGTCGTCAGACTCCACGGGGCACCAGCCAATATTGTCTCCGACCGAGGGGTACAATTTACCTCCCGGTTTTGGAGATCCCTCTGCAAGGCTCTGGGGATAGAATTGTCACTTTCCTCCGCTTACCATCCCCAGACCAACGGACAGACTGAGAGGACTAACCAGACCCTTGAGCAGTACCTGCGCTGCTTCTCTTCATTCGCTCAGAATGACTGGGTTTCCCTGCTCCCATTGGCCGAGTTTGCCTATAACAACTCTACGCATTCCGCTACCAAGCAGTCCCCATTCTTCGCAAATTACGGTTTCCATCCTACATTCCTGCCCAATTCCCTTCCTGAATGTACGGTGCCTGCAGTCCAGGAAAAGTTGAACTTCTTTTCATCCAACAACCAACTTCTGCAGGAAACCATGACCAAGACTCAGGAACACAACAAGACAATTTTTGACAGGAAGAGACGGGGTGAATTAATGCTGGCCAGGAAAAGAAGGGGAGAGGTCCCAGTGCTCACTATGTATATACACTCACACTATGCCTGAAAAATAACAGACGCACAGTGTGACGTTTAGATGGCGGACTCACCAAGTCAGGTGCGGTCTCTGTGGCCTATAGATAGATATATAAAGAAAAACCCACCAGGGAGAAACCTAGAGAGTTGGACTCCCCCTGGATAAAGAAGCCACAGGTGGACCACGCCGCTTATGAAAACAGATAACTTTTAATGGTACAAAAAAATTAATTAAATAGAAAAATCAATACACAAATTACTGATGCTCAAAAAAACCCACACCAGCACCCACAGACAATTAAAATTAATATGATGACGTCATCAATATTAAAACCACAAACTACTTAAATGCGGACGCATGCATGCATTAGAGCAGGGTAATCAACTGGAAAATTGGTCCAGGTAATGGCCCTGTGTATAATAGGGCCAGTCAATAGGGCTAGACCAGTTCCAAAGGAACATGAAAAATGCAGATATAGCTGTGCAATGAAAAGCTGAAACTGGGATAAAAAAGTGACACCATGCAAAAAATACGGTTCTAATTGAGTATTTTGGTATGAAATAGCAATGATGAATGAAAATTGGATAGGTCACATTATATCAATCTATTCACTGGTTGAAGCAAGCAAAAAGCAGAAAAAGCAAAAATAGAAAAACGCAGGTCAATGCAGGGCAGCAAATTGGCAGCAGACAGCAAAAAACCACTGAGTGTGGATAAGACAGGCAGTTGTGATCATCAAGTGGCTAGATGAAACAGCAGCATGAACAGCGGCCTGAATAAAGTGACATTGCTTGGACCGAAGGTCCCCTCACCCAGCCTGGGAGCAGCAGACACTCGTCCTGTGTTGCAGGGTTTGTCTTCTCTGTATCAATAGGAGGCATTCACAGCAGATAATACGACCGTAATTGGCATGTTCACCCCGTGCGGGGGTCAAAGGTGCTGATTCTCCTAGATAAGAGGAATATTAGTGCCTTGTATAAGTCTTCCAGGCGTCAGTCATCCAGGATCGGACAGAGAGCTAAAAGTCCCGCTCCCACAATCACTCAAGCCGCATATAGAGAGCCTGCTACACAGCGTGATGCTTCAACTCAGCTCAGCTCAGTCCAGTCTCAGTGCAGAGCGCATGCGTCCATACAGCGTAGCTGTGTGTAACGGAGGAACGTTACTACAACATGTAATCCGACATGTTTCAGCCCATAGGAGGGGCTTTCATCCTCCTATGGGCTGAAACATGTCGGATTACATGTTGTAGTAACGTTCCTCCGTTACACACAGCTACGCTGTATGGACGCATGCGCTCTGCACTGAGACTGGACTGAGCTGAGCTGAGTTGAAGCATCACGCTGTGTAGCAGGCTCTCTATATGCGGCTTGAGTGATTGTGGGAGCGGGACTTTTAGCTCTCTGTCCGATCCTGGATGACTGACGCCTGGAAGACTTATACAAGGCACTAATATTCCTCTTATCTAGGAGAATCAGCACCTTTGACCCCCGCACGGGGTGAACATGCCAATTACGGTCGTATTATCTGCTGTGAATGCCTCCTATTGATACAGAGAAGACAAACCCTGCAACACAGGACGAGTGTCTGCTGCTCCCAGGCTGGGTGAGGGGACCTTCGGTCCAAGCAATGTCACTTTATTCAGGCCGCTGTTCATGCTGCTGTTTCATCTAGCCACTTGATGATCACAACTGCCTGTCTTATCCACACTCAGTGGTTTTTTGCTGTCTGCTGCCAATTTGCTGCCCTGCATTGACCTGCGTTTTTCTATTTTTGCTTTTTCTGCTTTTTGCTTGCTTCAACCAGTGAATAGATTGATATAATGTGACCTATCCAATTTTCATTCATCATTGCTATTTCATACCAAAATACTCAATTAGAACCGTATTTTTTGCATGGTGTCACTTTTTTATCCCAGTTTCAGCTTTTCATTGCACAGCTATATCTGCATTTTTCATGTTCCTTTGGAACTGGTCTGCTGAACGATTCCAGTTTGCTGAGTGTTCCTTATTCCAGTTCGACCTGCTGTGTTCCAGTGTGCCTACCAAGTCTGCATAACTACCTTCACCTTGGTTGATCCTGCCAGGCACTCGTACCCCTCCTACCTCCGCGCCTGCTGTTACCTTACCAGGGGCTGCTGGTGGGAGCCGTAAGGGAGGCCTTCCTCTGCAAGTCCGGGCTCATCACCGCTAGGTACGTGACACACTTTCTTAGGGATCTTCAAGAGCAATGTCTTCTTGAGTTACTTTATTGCCCAACAGAGGATATGACAGCGGACATCCTTACAAAGCCCCTGACCGCTGAAAGACATTCAAGGCTTACAAAGAAGATGGGTTTAACAGACTAAGCCTTAGTTGTTGAGAAGGGGTGTTGGAGATACAACAAACTTTCAGCTTAGCTTATTTGACTGCAGTTTAGAAAAAGGACACAAGATGTCACTAATGTTCAGTGATATGCTATGTATTTCTCTATGATGTGTTGTATTTCCTGTATACAGTGATGTACTTGTTGGTTTATTTTTCCTGTCTGTGATTCTTCTTACCCTGTGAAGTGACATCTTTGCTAGTGTGGTTATATTCCAATAAATAAGCCAGTTCCTGTTACTACACAACGTCTGATCTGAATTGACTCCGCTGCACCTATCAATCGTACATTGCAACAGGTCTGACTTCTGCTTTTCCCCGGGACTCACTTAGAGCACATATTACGGTGGTCCCAAAAGAGGGGAAAGACCCGGCGGAGTGCGGCAGCTACCGACCCATTTCATTACTTAATGTCGACTTAAAACTTTTTACTAAAATACTGGCTGCCGGACTTCAACCGTGGCTCTCACATATAATAGACCTAGATCAAGTGGGCTTTATTCCTACAAGGGAGGGGAGGGACAACACAACAAAGGTACTTAACTTGGTCTATCATGCGAACGAGACAAATACACCTTGCGTGTTCCTGAACACCGATGCTGAGAAAGCATTTGATAGAGTCAACTGGCGATTCCTTTTTGAGGTACTAAAACAGGTGGGCCTGGGGGAACGTATGGTCGGCTGGATTACAGGTGTCTATGCGACCCCACAGGCGGCGGTAAGGGTTAACGGCGTTTTTTCAAAACCTTTCAGTATCTCGAATGGCACTCGCCAGGGTTGTCCCCTGTCTCCCCTACTTTTCGCTTTGTCATTAGAACCCCTACTGAATAGAATCCGTCAAAACCCAGATATACGGGGATTGCAGGTGGGAGAGGGTTTGCACAAGGTCTCTGCGTATGCGGACGACCTGTTGTTCTCTATGTCACACCCACATACCTCCCTCCCTAACTTAATAGGAGAGATTGAGAAATATGGTACTCTATCTAATCTAAAAATAAATCATAGCAAATCAGAAGCCATGAGTGTGGCGATAACACCTTTACTACGAAACACTATACAATAAAATTTTGGCTTTAAATGGGGAAAGTCACTAAAGTACTTGGGTACAAATATACCAGCAAAGGTAAAAGATACTTTTAAGATAAATTTCCCACCTGTATATAATTTAATTAGATCTCTTCTTGATAAATGGCAACATGGCCTACACTCGTGGTTCGGTCGTATTGACATAATTAAAATGTCCATTCTTCCAAAAATTTTATATTTATTTCAGGCATTGCCAATTATGATCCCCAACGCTTTTCTGCACCAAGTACGCACACTTTTTATGAAATTCATTTGGGCAGGGAAACGGCCAAGGATCAAATGAAACCTGTTGACCCTACCCAATGGGGGATGGCAGTACCTGACATAAAGAAGTACTACCACGCAGTGCATTTACTGAGATTAGTAGATTGGTGTAGACATACTGACCTTAAGAGATGGGTTGACATGGAACAACAGAAGAGTCCCGTCCCTCTATGCAGAGCACCATGGTGCTATACAGTTCTGCCGATCTCTCTTAAGAAACACCCCCTAATCGGTACAACTTTACAAATTACAGCAAATATTTGTCAAAATACAACATTTTTATCAAGACAATCACCCCTGTTTCCCATCCTAGGTAATCCAAGTTTTGTCCCAGGTTTGGAAGCAGGTGCATTCCAAAATCTTAAAGTGGTTGTAAACCCTTTTGTGTTTTTTTTTTTTTTTTCTAACCTGCAAGACAAAGCTATAATGAGCTAGTATGACTAGCATACTAGCTCATTATGTACCACTTACCTTCGATCGGGGCCCCCGAAGTCGTCTGTGTCCCTCCTCTAGCCGCATCCATCGCTGCGGCGATAGCCGGAATGTTACTTCCGGGTATCGCCGCTGCAGCCAATCACAGCGCCGCTCCGGCGCTGTGATTGGCAAGAGCGGCGAAGACGTGACTCCGCGCATGCGCGCGTGAGCTGTCAAATTCGGCTACGTCGTCGAATGTTGCGACCTAGCCGAATTTGTGAATGGGGTGACGTCAGCGTCGCCGCATTTACATACAAATATCTCCTTAACCGTGTAGGTTAAGGAGATATTTCATGCACCTACAGGTAAGCCTTAATCTAGGCTTACCTGTAGGTCTTTGTTTAAAAAGTGGGTTTACAACCACTTTAAAGATAAGGGTCTATACCAGGTTTCACACTTTCTTAAATCTGAGACGTGGCCAACTGTTAAAATATTGACCCAAGCAGGGGGCCTATTTGAAATCAACTTTTGGCAAGCCTTTCAAATTAGCCATTTTATGAGATCCTTCGGACCTCCTATAAATTTCCAACGACAATTAACGACTTTCGAATCATTCTGTGATGAGAAAAAAACATTCTCACAAGGGACCTCTAAGATGTATAGATTGTTAAATAAACCTCCTGTTGATTACGAGATGCCTGGCATTAGTAAGTGGGAGAGAGATCTAATTAGGACTTTTACTCCATCGCAACGAAAACAAATTATCCACTTGACCCTTAATTCTTCAGTTTTTACGTAGACCCAGGAAGCTCATTACAAACTTTTGACGCAGTGGTATTACACCCCGGTACGACTTCATAAATTTTCAAAAGAGAATTCAGATAGGTGTTGGAGATGTGGGGAAGATAGCGGGTCAACGCTACACATATTTTGGTCTTGTAAAAAAATAAGGCAATACTGGACGGAGATCCAAAAAATTATTCAAGAATTTACGGAATTACAAATACCAAATGAGCCTTCATTCTTCCTCCTTCACTGTTCACAGATTCCGGTTCAGTCTTATAAAAGATCAGTAATTAGGGATGAGCTCGGTGTTCGAGTCGAACATACGTTCGACTCGAACATCGGCTGTTCGGCGAACATCGAACGATTTGGGCCGTTCGTGCCAAATTCGAGTGACGCGAACGGCCCACAATACACTGCGCCATGATTGGCCAAGAATGCACTGTGACCCCGCATGCTTGGCCAATCACAGCGCCGGCAGCTAGGAGAGCCATAATTGGCCACAGGCAGGTTGCCTGTGGCCAATTATAGCTCAGGGGGTTTAGCACACGCCCCACACTATAAAAGGCCGCCAGTGCAGCGGCCTTGTGTAGTGTGTTCCGGCGCAGGGAAAGAGTTACATAGGCAGGGACAGTGTCAGTGCTATTTGTACCTCAAACTTGTGTGTAGGGAGAGAGAAGGATAGGCAGGGAGAGTGTCAGTGTCATATTCTTTGCTAAACCTTGTGTGCAGGAAGAGAGAAGGATAGGCAGGGGACAGTGTCAGTGTCACATTCTTTGCTAAACCTTGTGTGCAGGGAGAGAGAAGGATAGGCAGGGAGAGTGTCAGTGTCATATTCTTTGCTAAACCTTGTGTGCAGGGAGAGAGAAGGATAGGCAGTGAACAGTGTCAGTGTCATATTCTTTGCTAAACCTTGTGTGCAGGGAGAGAGAAGGATAGCAACATGGCCTGGGGAATGCCCAGGGAAAAACCAAGCCTACTTACCGACCAGCTCGCTGACAACCAATTAACCGGTCTAACAGTATGCGTTAAAAACAGGGGTTTGTCCGCACGCATTTGCAAACGCATGTGTGAGCCACAGAGCCACGCCAAGGCCCCCTGGAGTCTGTGGTCCTACACTAACATTGAGTGTCCCCACAATGGAGGCACATGCATTCTGATGGCTAGATGAGGGCAGGTGGACTGAAGGGGAGCCACCCCTCCTTAAAGGTACAGGAGCACACCAAACACCCAGCGTAGCACAATGGCAGCAAAGGTGTTGGTGCACTGCTGGACCAATACAAGAGAGAAGGATAGGCAGGGAGAGTGTCAGTGTCATTTACTTTGATAAACCTTGTGTGCAGGGAGAGAGAAGGATAGGCAGGGGACAGTGTCAGTGTCATTGTTGCTAAGCCTCCTGCACATTATACACCTGAAGTTAGCCCGTATTGCTGTGTTTTCCTGGTGTGTTACACCAACAGGCATTTGCAGCACTTACAGCGGGCGGAGTGTGCCTCCTGCACCTTATACACCTGAAGTTAGCCTGTATTGCTGCGTTTTCCTGGTGTGTTACACCAACAGGCATTTGCAGCACTTACAGTGGGCGGAGTGTGCCTCCTGATCATATTACACCTGAAGTTAGCCTGTATTGCTGCGTTTTCCTGGTGTGTTACACCAACATGCATTTGCAGCACTTACAGCGGGCGGAGTGTGCCTCCTGATCATATTACACCTGAAGTTAGCCCTTATTGCTGTTTTCCTGGTGTGTTACACCAACAGGCATTTGCAGCACTTACAGCGGGCGGAGTGTGCCTCCTGCACCTTATACACCTGAAGTTAGCCTGTATTGCTGCGTTTTCCTGGTGTGACACCAACAGGCATTTGCAGCACTTACAGCGGGCGGAGTGTGCATCCTGATCATATTACACCTGAAGTTAGCCTGTATTGCTGCGTTTTCCTGGTGTGTTACACCAACAGGCATTTGCAGCACTTACAGCGGGCGGAGTGTGCCTCCTGATCATATTACACCTGAAGTTAGCCCGTATTGCTGTGTTTTCCTGGTGTGTTACACCAACAGGCATTTGCAGCACTTACAGCGGGCGGAGTTTGCCTCCTGCACCTTATACACCTGAAGTTAGCCTGTATTGCTGCGTTTTCCTGGTGTGTTACACCAACAGGCATTTGCAGCACTTACAGCGGGCGGAGTGTGCCTCCTGATCATATTACACCTGAAGTTAGCCCGTATTGCTGTGTTTTCCTGGTGTGTTACACCAACAGGCATTTGCAGCACTTACAGCGGGCGAAGTGTGCCTCCTGCACCTTATACACCTGAAGTTAGCCTGTATTGCTGCGTTTTCCTGGTGTGTTACACCAACAGGCATTTGCAGCACTTACAGCGGGCGGAGTGTGCCTCCTGCACCTTATACACCTGAAGTTAGCCTGTATTGCTGCGTTTTCCTGGTGTGTTACACCAACAGGCATTTGCAGCACTTACAGCGGGTGGAGTGTGCCTCCTGCACATTATACACCTGAAGTAAGCCTGTATTGCAGCGTTTTCCTGATGTGTTACACCAACAGGCATTTGCAGCACCTACAGCAGGCGTAGTGTGATTCCTGCAAAATATACTCCTGAAGCTAGGCCTTATTGCTGGTTTTCCCATTTCCCTGCAGGCCATTAGAATGTCTGGAAGGCAAACAAGGATAGGCAGACAGTCAGGAGCCAATAAAAGAGGGCAAGCAGGCTCTGTGTCTAGAGACAACAGTGCTGGTCGTGGACGCGGTGCATCGCCATCAGCACGTGGCCATGGGACACGCTTGTCCTTCTTTTCGGTAGCTGGACGTGTTGAGCCGCATCATGCCGAAGACTTGGTAGAGTGGATGACCAAGCCCTCCTCATCCTCCTCATCCTCTCTCACCCAGGCTCAGGGTACTGGCAAAGCAGCTGCCAAAGAGTCCTCTTCCCTGGTATCAATGTCATCATCAGTCACTCCTTCCCTAGACCAACCATGTCCTCCTGAGGAGTCCCCCGAACTGTTTGAGCACAGTGTTGGGTACATGCTCCAGGAGGATGCCCAGCGTTTCAAAGGGTCTGATGATGATACCCAGCTAGAGAAAGGCAGTAGCGTGAGAGCAGAGAGAGGGGATGCTCAAGAAGGACACCAATCTGGCAGTCATGTTCCAGCAGCTGTAGCATACTGCCAGATTGGCTCCAGTGATGAGGAGGGAGGGGATGATGAGGTCACTGACTCCACGTGGGTGCCTAATAGGAGAGAGGAGGAGGAGGAGGAGGATGAGGAGGAGGCACATCTCCAACGAGGCAGGATGCCCTCGGGGGGCCAGCGTTAGGGCAGCACACCGACGGAATCACACCGCAGAGCTCCGCCTGTGCAGGGCGCTGCCCGTTATTCAAAAAGTTCTTTGGTGTGGGCCTTTTTTGAGTCGAGTGCATCAGATCGCACAGCTGCTGTTTGCAACATATGTCTCAAGCGTATATCGCGTGGCCAAAACATCAGCCGCTTGGGCACCACATGCTTGACCAGACATATGTTGACCTGCCATGCAGCTCGTTGGCAAGCCTACCTTAAAGACCCACACCAAAGAACAAAGCGGACCTCTCTTTGCACCGCATCAGCTGGGATCTCCAACCCCACTATACCTTCAGTCCTCTCTGAAACCTGCACTGAGAGGAACGAAGGTGTAGAATTAGGTGTGTCACAGCCAAGTACTTGCGGGCACTCTGCTAGCAGTACACCGACGTCCGATTCTAGTAGGCAAATTTCCCTGCCCCAGCTGCTGGACCGTCGAAAGAAGTTCACTCCCAGCCATCCACATGCCCAGCGGTTGAATGCTAGCTTGGCTAAATTGCTAGCGCTTCAACTGCTGCCTTTTCAGTTGGTAGACTCGGCCCCCTTCCGTGAGTTTGTGCAATGTGCGGTTCCTCAGTGGCAGGTTCCCAAACGCCACTTTTTCTCACGGAAGGCGATTCCGGATCTCTACCGGCATGTGGAAGGCAATGTCTTGGCCTCGCTGGACAGGGCGGTCAGCGGTAAGGTGCATATTACCGCTGACTCATGGTCCAGCAGGCATGGACAGGGATGTTGCCTTTCTTTCACGGCCCATTGGGTCACTCTTTTGGCAGCTGGGAAGGATGCAGGACAAGGTGCAGTAGTGTTGGAGGTTGTTCCGCCGCCACACCTCCAAAATGCTACTACTGGTTGTGACACACCTCTCTTCTCCACCCCCTCCTCTTCTTCTTCCTCCACGGCCTCTTCCTGTGCTTTGTCCTCGGAACCAGCGGTGCTCCGTAGGCGTTCAAGGGGCTACGCAAGTACGCAGGCAAAAAGATGCCATGCCGTGCTTGCGCTGGTGTGTTTGGGGGACAGGAGCCACACTGGGGCAGAGGTTCTGTCTGCTCTGCAGGGGCAGGCCGAGAGGTGGTTGACGCCATGCCAGCTTAAGCCAGGAATGGTGGTTTGCGACAATGGCACCAACCTCCTCTCCGCCCTCCGACAGGGACAACTGACCCATGTGCCCTGTGTGGCTCAGGTCCTTAACCTGGTGGTGCAGCGGTTCCTGGGCAGGTACCCGGGCTTACAGGATGTCCTGACGCAGGCCAGGAAAGTCTGTGTGCATTTCTGCAGATCTTATAATGCCAGTGCTCACCTGGCTGAGCTGCAAAAGGAGTTGAACCTGCCCAAGAACCGCCTTATATGTGACATGCCCACCAGGTGGAACTCAACATTGGCCATGTTGCAGCGGCTGCACATGCAGCAGAGGGCCATCAATGAGTACCTGTGCGACTACGGCACCAGGACAGGGTCAGGGGAGCTCGGGTTTTTTTTCACCACGCCAGTGGGGCATGATCAGGGATGCATGCACTGTCCTGGCACCATTTGAGGAGGCCACGAGGATGGTGAGCAGTGACAGTGCATGCAGAGGCAGAGCGTGGAATAATGGACAGGGCACTTGAGGCAGAACAGAGGCAGGAAGAGGAGGACTTCCTTGCCTCTCAAGGCCCCCTTTACCCAGACATTGTTCCCTTTGTCCCACCCATCGCACAGGAAGAGGAGGAGGATTGTGTCAGCATGGAAGTGGAGCCTGGCACTCAGCATCATCAGCAGCAGTCTTTTAGGGATGATTTACAGTCCCAAGAAACCCGTGGACTTGTACGTGGCTGGGAGGAGGTGGCTGCGGATCATGTCGTCCTTAGTGACCCAGAGGACTCCGGACCGAATGCCTCAGCTAACCTACGCTGCATGGCCTCCCTGATCCTGCAAAGTCTGCGGAAGGATCCTCGTATTCTTCGGATCAAGGAGAGGGACCATTACTGGCTGGCTACTCTTCTTGATCTACGGTACAAGATTAAGGTTTTGGACCTTATCTTACCGTCGCAGAGGGAGCAGAGGATGAGACAACTCCGGGAGGCCTTGCAGAAAGGTCTGTGCAACGCGTTCCCAGAGACTGGGAGGTTACAAACTCCTGGTCCTGGACAACGAGTTGCTGAGGCTTCGGTCAGTCAAAGAAGGAACGGTGGGGAAGGTGGCCGTCTGACCGATGCGTTCAGACAATTCTTTAGTCCGCAGCCCCAAGGTATGATCGGTTCCAGCAACCATCGCCAGCGTCTGATATACATGGTGCAGGAATACCTAGGGGCAAGGTCAGACTTGGACACCTTCCCCACCGAAAATCCTCTGGCTTACTGGGTCTTGAGGATGGATCACTGGCCAGAGCTTGCACAGTATGCAATTAAGCTACTGGCCTGTCCTGCATCCAGCGTTCTTTCAGAACGCACATTTAGTGCTGCTGGAGGATTTGTCACGGATCACAGGGTGTGCCTGTCCACTGACTCGGTTGATCGACTGACCTTCATAAAGATGAACCAGTCTTGGATCACCACCAGCTACCAAACACCTGAAGCTGATATAACAGACTAATTTATTTTAAAATGTCACATCCCTTCAAGACTGATGCTGATGCTGAGTGACTGTCCTGTTATGTTGACTGACTATCCTCCTCCTCCTCCTCAATGATCCGATTGATGATGATAGCTTGGAAGAACATTTTTATTTCTGGGTGCCGCCACCAGTGCCTAAGGCCCAACTTTTCAGCCCCTGTTTAACAGGGGCATGTAATTACAATTTTTTATGCAATGTTTTGCAGCAGGGCTCATTCCTGCACTCCAACTAGAGTATCTGGGAGAGGTTGCAGTGTAGTGGCACCAGCACCAGTGCCTAAGGCCCAATTTTTCAGCCCCTGTTTAACAGGGGCGTGTAATTACAATTTTTGATGCAATACTTTGCAACAGGGCTCATTGCTGTGCTCCAAGTACAGTATCTGTGAGGGGTTGCAGTGTTGTGGCACCAGTGCCTAAGGCCCAATTTTTCTGCCCCTGTTTAACAGAGGCATGTAATTACAATTCTTGATCTAATAATTCACAGCAGGGCCCATTCCTGCACCCACCAAGAGTAACTGTGAGGGCTTACAGTGTTGTGTCAACACCACCACCATCACCACCAAAGGCCCAATTTTTCAGCCCCTGTTCAACAGGGGCATGCAATTACAATTCTTGATCTAATAATTCACAGCAGGGCCCATTCATGCGCCCACCAAGAGTAACTGTGAGGGCTTACAGTGTTGTGGCAACACCAACATGTAAGGGGCAAATTTCAGCAGAGTATATAGGGCAGGCCCCTACTTTCAAACATCCAACTTACAAACGACTCCTACTTGCAAACGGAAGGAGACAACAGGAAGTGAGAGGAAATCTACCCCTAGGTAGGGAAATTCTCTCCTGTAAGAGTTAATATGGGAAAAAGGTGTCTCCTCTCTACTGATGCTTTATCACCAATCCTTGTTTCAATAAAAAGACCACTTTTCAAAAACATTTGTCATTGGGACGGAAAGTGAGGTGAAATGTTCTGAACAGGGGCACAGACAGCAAAACAAATGTTACAGGAGTGATAACCCTTCCCTATGTTTTCCAAAAAGCTTAAAAATAGATTTTTTGGCTGGAGCTACACTTAAACAATGTACCTGTTCAAAATTACAAACAGATTCTACATAAGAACAAACCTACAGTCCCTGCCTTGTATGCACCGCCTGTATACGGCTGTTCAGAGTATATAGGGCCTTTTTTATTTTGTGTGCGGAGTTCCCCTTATAATCCATACAAGACCCAAAGGGGCTGGTAATGGGCTGGGGTGGGGGGGTAGCTATGCCATTTTTCTCAAAGATTTTCATCCATATTACCGGGACCAGACATGACATTAAAGCCGCAAGCAGTTTTAAATGGCTTTTTTTTTCCTTTAGAAATGTCATTTTGTGCAGGGACAGTTCTAAACACGGGAAACACGTGGCACTTCACAGGCATACTTTAGACACCCCCCAGGTACGATATTTAAAGGAATATTTGACTTTTTTTTTTTTCACTTTATGCATCATTAAAATGACTGCTCCCGAAAAACGGCCGTTTTTAAAACGTATTTTTGCATTGATACATGTCCCCTGGTGAAGAACCCGGGTTCCCAAACCCTTTTTAGGACAATAACATGCATAATAGTCGTTATAATTAGCTCTTTAGATTTCGAACGTTCGCATCCATTGTATTTAATAGGGTTCTAAAGTTCGTGCGAACTTTCGGTCCGTTCGCGGGTTCTGGTGCGAACCGAACCCGGGGGTGTTCGGCTCAACCCTAGTGATAAAGTAACTTTTTCAAAACCAGCCCGCTGCGCCGGCAAGTACGATTGGAGCTGCGAGAGTTTTTTTTTAGCTCAGCGCGGGAATTTCAATGGTTCAAATGCGCCGGGACACTGCGCCGGCAAAATCTTAGTAAATGTCAAGTCACCTAAGTCAATTTGCATAAGTTGAACAGGCGCAGCTCTGAACTTTCCATTGCGCCAGCAAAATGACATTTCTAAAGGAAAAAAAAAACCCATTTTAAAGCACCCGCGGCTGTAATGAATTGTCGTCTCCCGGCAATATAGAGAAAAGTCATAGAAAGTCATTGCTAACCCAAAAAAAAAGCGTGGGGGTCCCCCCAAATTCCATAACCAGGCCCTTCAGGTCTGGAATGGATATTAACGGGGGAACCCCGCTGCAAATTTCTTAAAAAAATGATGTGGGGTTCCTCCTAAATATCCATACCAGGCCCTTGAGATCTGGCATGGATTATAAGGGGAACTCCACCCCAAATTAAAAAAAAAATGGCGTGGAGTCCCCCCAAAAATCCACACCAGACCCTTATCCGAGCACGCAACCTGGCCGGCTGCAGGGGAAGAGGGGGGACGAGAGCGCCCCCCCTCCCTCCTGAACCGTACCAGGCCACATGCCCTCAACATGGGGAGGATGTCCCCATGTTGATGGGGACAAGGGCCTCATCCCCACAACCCTTGCCCGGTGGTTGTGGGGGTGTGCGGGCGGGGGGCTTATCGGAATCTGGAAGACCCCTTTAACAAAGGGGACCCCCAGATCCCGGCCCCCCCATGTGTGAAATGGTAATGGGTACAAATGTACCCCTACCATTTCACAAAGAAAGTGACAAAAATGTAAAAAATGACAAGCGCCGGTTTTTGAAAATTCCTTTATTAATGTCCTCTCCTTTCTTCCATCTTCTTCTTCTTCCATCTTCTTCCATCTTCTTCTTCCATCTTCTTTTCTCCATTCGGGTTTCTTCCTTCATCTTCATCTTCCTCTTCATCTTTATCTTCATCTTCCTTCGGTGTTCTCGTCCGCATCTTGCCCCGGCGTCTTCCCTTCTTCTTTCTTCTCCGGCCGCTCCGTTTGAATTGGAGGTTCCCGCTGTGCGACGCTTCAGTTTCCCACTTGGTCCGCTACCCCCCTGTGGCTCCGCCCCCCTCTGACACCGCGGGGAAAGTCCCAGTGAAATACATGTGCGTCAGAGGGGGGCGGGGTCACCGGGTGTAAGCGGACCCAGAGGGGAATTGAAGAACTGAAGCGTCGCACAGCGGGAAGAAGAAGATGGAGGAAGATGGAAGAAGATGGAAGAAGAAGATGGAAGAAGAAGATGGAAGAAGAAGATGGAAGAAGAAGATGGAAGAAGAAGAAGATGGAAGAAAGGAAAAGACATTAATAAAGGAATTGTCAAAAACCGGCTCTTGTAATTTTTTACATTTTTTACACTTTCTTTGTGAAATGGTAGGGGTACATTTGTACCCCATTACCATTTCACATAGGGGGGGGGGCGGGATCTGTGGGTCCCCTTTGTTAAATTGGTCTTCCAGATTCCGATAAGCCCCCTGCCCGCAGACCCCCACAACCACCGGGCAAGGGTTGTGGGGATGAGGCCCTTGTCCCCATCAACATGGGGACATCCTCCCCATGTTGAGGGCATGTGGCCTGGTACGGTTCAGGAGGGAGGGGGGGCCGCTCTCGTCCCCCCCTCTTTTCCTGCGGCCGGCCAGGTTATGTGCTCGGATAAAGGGTCTGGTGTGGATTTTTAGGGGGACTCCACGCCATTTTTTTTTAAAATTTGGGGTGGAGTTCCCCTTAAAATCCATGCCATATCTGAAGGGCCTGGTATGGATATTTGGGGGGAACCCCACGTCATTTTTATTAAAATTTGCAGCAGGGTTCCCCTTAATATCCATTCCAGACCTGAAGGGCCTGGTTATGGAATTTGGGGGACCCCCACGCATTTTTTTTTTGGGTTAGCAAAGACTTTCAATGACTTTTATCTGTATTGACGGGAACCAGCAATTCATTACAGCCGCAAGGACTTTTAAATTACTATTATTTTACTTTAGAAATGTCATTTTGCTCTCCAACTGTTATAAACATGGAAAACATGCGCTACTTTACAGGCATACTATAGACACCCCCCAGGTATGATATTTAGGGCCAGTTCACATCGGATGCAGTGCATTGCGTTTTTTTGATGCCTGAAAAATGCAAAGAAAGTTGATCACATTAATGCCAATGGCATAGTTCACACCACTGCAGTCCGTTCCAGTGCGTTTCAGAAAGCCCAAAAAAAATTGGTCATGCTGCATTTTTTAGGTACAAAACTGTACTGGACCCCAGTAAAACACATCAAAAACGCAACGGAACGTACCAAAAATGCACTAGAATGCACCGCAACGCACCTAAATGCACCAAAGACGCACTGCAACACACTTGTCCTAAGTGAAAAGAGGGGGAAAAAACACTGGACTGCATCAAAAACGCATCAAAAATGCACTGGAATGTGTCAAAAACGCGCATGCAGAAAAGCACCTGGAACGCACCCAGACTGCGTTTCTATAGTGTGAACTAGGGCCAGTTCACACCATAGAAACACAATCCGGATGCGTTCCAGGTGCTTTTCTGCATGCACGTTTTTCATGCGTTCCAGTGCATTTTTGGTACGTTTTTAATGCAGTCCAGTGCTTTTTTTTCCCCCCTCTGTTTTATTAACCATAGATAAGGACAAGTGTGTTCCAGTGCGTTTTTGTTGCATTTAGGTGTGTTCCTGTGCGCTCCAGTGCGTTTATGATGCGTTTTGATGCGTTCCAGTACAGTCCAGTGCAGGTAAAATGCAGCATGTTCTACTTTTTTGGTGGAACTGGAACGCACTGGAACAAACACTGCCATTTAGAACCATATAACCAACTTTCCATGCATTTTGGATGCATAAAAACGCAATGCACTGCATGTGGTGTGAAATGGCCCTTAAGCAATTTGGCATATTTAAAGGCACTTCTCCTTGTTTTGTTTTTGGTGTTTTCCAAATTGGTGACATTGATATATGTCCCTTAGGGTGGGACCTGGGCCCCCATTTTAAGGCCAATAACTAGAAGATAAGCCAGCCAAGTGGGGACTAGCAAAATTAACAAGTCAGTTCCCATAGACTGCAATGGCATTTGTTGGTAGGGGGGGGGGGTGATTGTCCCATCTCTAATTTTGTAGCATGCTGGATGATGTGCTTAATTTTGGACGGGGGGAGAGGGGGCTTTATTTTTTGCTAGCTGCATTGGTGTTGTTCTGCACATGCCCAGCCAGTTAGTTTTTTTTTGCGTGCTTTTTGTGTGTGAACAGCACCTGGATATTTCTGGGCATGCTCACTCAGAGAGTGTTTTTATGGGTTAGTAATTGAAGGACATCCTTAACAGGTGTACCCACTTTGAATTTCAGTCTCTACATTGAGTGAACTTGCATTTTGGGTGTTTCATGGACTGTGCATGTGTTTTCAATTGCCTCATTAGCACACAAACATATGTTATATAAAGCTCACAAGGAGCATTCGTTCGCTTGCCCTGAGAAGAGGCAAGTGTGTGTGCGTGGGGCAAAATGTACAAGTTGGTGTCCTTATCGAGTTTGTAACACATGTATTTTATTTGTTATGTCTTTGCAAAACAGGTGATTGGTTAACTTTTGTGGATTGTATATTTTTTGTGTGGGGGAAATGTTCCCCTGAAATAATTCTGATGTTGTTAATGTGTGTCGTTTCTTCACTTTGATTTAATTGTCTGCTGCCTTTTTTTTTGGCCAAAAATTTCTCAAGATGTTGAGTCTGTAAATGTTTCAAATTGACCATGTTTTTTATTTTGCCTTCCCTTTTATTTTGTTGACCAATAAAATTTGATGCAAAGTTTTGATGTTTGTTTTGTGTTTTCTTTGCAACAAATGTGACAGCTGATTGGCATGTCAAAACAAAACTGGTGTGATTTGTCTAATCTGGTGCCTTCATGCTAGCATATGCATGGATTGTATTGTGTGCTGCCATGGAAAGTCACCAGGAAATGAAAAATACAGAGCGGTAAGTATTCAATTTTCCTTTTTTACTGCAGTGGTTCTCAGCCTCAGTCTTCAAGTACCCCCAACAGGACATGTTTTGTGAATTTATCTTATCGAGAATTGCTGTCCAAAAATCAAAACCATTGACTGTGATTTAAAGCACATGTGCAAGATGAAGGAAAACCTGCAAACATGGCCTGTTGGGGGTACTTGAGAAGCACTGATTTAGAGCACTGCACTTAAAAATAGCTCAAGGCCATACAATTCTAATTGTGGGCATTTTGAGGGAAACGAAGTAAGTGTTAGAACCCCTGCGTGTGTGTTTTTTTTTTATAATTTTTTTTAATTTTTTTTTGTAGTTTGGCCTTTGTGTCTCCTTTTCTTAAAATTGGCTTCACTTCCTGTCACACAGCTAAACAGGAAGTGAAGGTAAAACCCTACCAATGTCTTTTCTTGGGGACACACAGATCAATCTAACTAGTGTCCCCATTGAGCAAATTGCACTCTAGCACTTTGTTGTGTACACCCCAAATCAATGTATAGTTTGTAGTTTAGTAAAGACAAATCCACTCTGCAGTAAAAGTGTAGCTGCTGAAAATCTGAGGGAAAGTACTGGTGATTGGCTGTTCCAATCATGTAAAAGCAAAGATGGTGTATTTTTTTGGCTTGCATGTCCCCCTCAGATATACACCAAGTGCACTTGTAGTGCAAAGTAGATTTGCCTTTAGTAAATAAACCCCAAAGTCCAAAACACCTAATAATTTGGGGTGTACCCCGCAATATGCTGGAGTGCAATGTGCCTAATGGGGAAAGTATTTAGACTGACCTGTGTGTCCCCAAGGAAAGACATTGGTAGGGATTTTCCCTCACTTCCTGTGTGGCTATGTGACAGGAAGTGAATTATTTGGAAGGATAAAGTGGCCAAATTATTTAGTTTAACTTTTCAAAGACTCATTCCTAAGTTGAATTGTGATGCATGTCAATGGCCCATTTAGACCCTCTTTAATCACTTGAGATCAGCGCTATAACTGATCGACGGCCACAGCATGGTCCTCAATTGCCGGGAGTCCGTCAATAAACGTCCTCCCCTTTGCGCGCGCTGTGGTCACAGAGTCACTGAGACTCGGGTGATGACAGATCCGAGTAAGGGGCCTGATCCCTGCCCTTTACCATGTGATGTAAACAAAAGCTGGGTAATGGTTTTTGTTTTCTCCTTGTGCTAACAGCGTGAGCATAAAAAAAAGGCAATCACTGGCTTATGTGCAAGGGACATGGGGCCCGAAGAGGAAGAGGCAATTCTGCATCATCTGTGACAATTAGTAGCCCCTGCCAGTGCCACCTATCAATGCCCACCACTGGTGCCAATCAGTGGCACCTAGCAGTGCTGCCTATCAGTGCCCATCACTGCCAACTATCATTGCCACCTAGCAGTGCCACCTCTCAGTGCCCACCCTTGCCACCTTATCGGTGCCCATCAGTGCAGTCTCATCAGTGTACATCAATGAAGAAGAAAAATTACCTTTTTTAAAAATATTAACCAGTTTCCTACTGCCCACCGTCAAATGACATCCTTGGCTTTGGGCGGTGACATCTGAATGATGCCTGCAGTTGCAGGCATTATTCAGATATCATTCTTTTCAGCCAGCGATTCTGTGCACAATAAAAATGATCATAGTGGCAGTTCCGCCGCTTGATTGTTCTTATAGGCGGGGGGGAGGGGACGTCCCCTTCCCCCCCTCTTGCCGCCATCCGGTGCTTCTCCGGGCTCTCCCGTGCCATCTGGGGCTCGGAGAACGATTTGGAGATGACTGGTGACCAGATGGTCATCAGTCATCTCTATGACCGTCGGAGGCGCGGGCACGACGTTATGACATCACGCCGTGTTCCCGTATGTTAACCAAGCCGTGATCTCGGCTGTCAGCATGAGATTGGTGATTTTTTTGGACCAATATCATGCTTTCCAGCCTGGAGGAGAGATGCGGGGTCTTATTGACCCCGCATCTCTCCATAAAGAGGACCTGTCACACACATTCCTATTACAAGGGATGTTTACATTCCTTGTATTAGGAATAAAAGTGATCCAAAAAAATAAAAAAAGAGTAAGAAATACAAAAAAGTAAAAAAACAAAATAAAAAAAATAAGCAAAAATACGAAAAAACGCCCATGTCCCCGGTAGCTCGCGCTCAGAAGCGAACACACACGTAAGTCCCGCCCACATATGTAAACGCCGTTCAAACCACACATGTGAGTTATTGCTGCGTGCGTTAGAATGAGTGCAACAATTCTAGCACTAGACCTCCTCTGTAATGCCAAAATGGTAACGTGTAAAAAATTTTAAAGCATCGCCTAGGGAGATTTTTAATTACTGAAGTTTGGTGTCATGCCATGAGTGTGCACAATTTTAAAGCGTGACGTGTTAGGTATCTATTTACTCAGCATAACAACATCTTTCACATTATACCAAAAAATTGGCCGTAACTTTACTGTTTTGTAATATTTTTAGCAAACAAAAGGCGTTTGAAAATTTATTGCGCAAATACCGAGCGAGATAAAGATTTGCAATGACCGCCATCTTATTCCCTAGGGTGTCTGCTCCAAAAACATATATAATGTTTGGTGTTTAGAAGTAATTTTATAGCCATAAATTTATGATTTTTACATGAAGGAGAGAAGTGCCAGAATAGGCCCAGTGCTGAAGTGGGTAAAATATCCATTTTTTTTTTTAAACTCTGTCTTTTGTATTTATAGAAAAAATAAATAAAAATAAAACACAAAGGTGATCAAATAGCACCAAAAGCAAGCTCTATTTGTGTGCCAACAAATAAAACATTTTCATTGGGTTACAGTGTTGTATGAGCGTGCAATTGTCATTAAAAGTGCATCAGCGCTGAAATGTGAAACTTGGTCTGGGCAGTGCGCAAGTGGTTAATATAAGGCTACATGCACACGGACGTTTTTCAAGCCGCTTGTTTGAGCGTTTTTTGCAGCTTAAAAACATCTCTCCATGTTAGCCTATGGCCACCATGGCGTTTTTGAGCTGTAAATGGCATAGGCGTTTTTAGGCCCCATGTAGACGGGACGCTGGTGCAAAGTGTTCTGAACTAAGGTTGAAAGTGGCGTTTAGAAAGGCGCGCTTTGTGGCGTTTGCATGCCGTGTTTTACCACATTTGCGTGTATATGATAAGGAGCCGCCCTAAGCTCCAAAAACAGTATTATTTACGATTTTAGCTATTTTGTGAGACCAGAGTGATATCAGCAGCTGAGAGCAGCAGTGTAGTTGTATTTAGCGTCTCACTTGCCACATCACTTGCCACAAGTTGTGGATTGTCCACTTGCCACATCAGCTGCCCCAAGTTGTGGATTGTCCACAATGCAATGGAAGCAATTTCATTTATATATATATATATATATATATATATATATATATATATATATTTTGGTTTTTCCTCATTTGCCATAAATTTGGAGTTTATCAATGTAAAAAAATAGGTCACCTTTAAAAACGCTTCAAAACTAAAATGGGGGCAGGGTACATTGGGGTGGGGGGGGCCGCAGGTCGCCCCCCTGCCCCGAAGCACCAAACCCCCCATGTTGAGGGCATGCGGCCTGGTACGGTTCAGGAGGGAGGGGGGGCGCTCTCTCGTCCCCCCCTTTTCCCCTGCGGCCTGCCAGGTTGCGTGCTCGGATAAGGGTCTGGTTTGGATTTTTGGGGGACCCCCACGCCGTTTTTCAGCTTAAGGGGGTTCACCTTAAAATCCAGACCAGACCTAAGGGTCTGGTTTGGATTTTGGGGGGACCCCCACGCCGTTTTTCGGCTTAGGGGGTTCACCTTAGAATCCAGACCAGACCTAAGGGCCTGGTATGCTCCTGAAGGGGAACCCATGCCGTTTTTTTCATAAAAATTTGGCCTGGAGTTCCCCTTCCTGATTCATACCAAACATGGGACAGCGAGGCTGCCGAGGACCTCACGCTGGACACATTCTCGGCCAGCTAGTCGCCTCTAGGACACGACTTGAGCGACTGCTTCACGCTCAGGTCGTGTCCAGGTCACCTCGCAAAGTCGCGCTGTCCCTGTGTCAGCCGGCACACGAGTCGCCCGCAAGTCGGATCCGACTTCCCGGGCGACCTCTATTCAAATCAATGGGCTCCCATAGGGAACCATTCATTTTCAATGCCGCTGACATTTCTATTTACTATAACTGCTTCCTGCGCCCAGTGAAGGAGTTATCCGGCGCACCAATTAAGGTTAGAAGCAGCGCAGCGCACTGTTATTAGTAAATCAGCCCCACAGTGTCGTGTCGCTGGATTAACAAGTTGACGTAACTGAAAAATCCCTGCCTGAGTCCAAGGTAACATGCGTTCATAAGACAAGCTATCTGGGATGTCTGGGTTAAAGAGAAAATTTAGAAGTTGTGGGCATGGGGACGGGAGAGAGTAGCGCAAGGTGAAAATCATTGGGGCTAAACATATACTTCTCAATTGGGGCATGTGATTGGTAGTAGATGGCCAGAGCATATAACACGGGTGTACCGGTGCGGTAACACTCACTTTTATCTCTGCCCACTGGTTCGGAGCTTTCCGAGTAGTCCAGGAGGTAAGTACCCTCAAATGCGAGGCATAGTAGTATTTAATAAAATATGGGGCTCCCAACCCCCCCCCCTATTTCTCCAAGCCAAGACCATCGTCCCTGCCACCCTGTGAGAAGCATTGTTCCAAATGAATAGGAGACTTCTCTGAAGAGCTTTCAGTTGCGACAATGGGATCGACACTGGAAGCGTCTCAAATAGATACAGCAATTTAGGAAGTATTGAAATTTTAAGAACATTAATTCGTCCAATAAGGGATAAGGGGAGGGTGGTCCAATGGGTCAGTAAGCGGTTAATTTCCGTAAACAGGGGGGGAAGTTAACCTGGTACAGGGTGGAGTACGAAGATGTGAGCTGGACTCCCAAATATTTAAGTGAATGGGAACACCAATGGTAATTATATTTTTGTTGGAGGGTAGCCAATTGAGAGGGGGGAATATTAATAGGTAGGGCTTCTGTTTTAGCAGCGTTGACTTTGAAACGGGAGATAGCACTAAAGGAGGATAAGATGTTATGCAGAGAGGGGAGAGATGTGTGCGGATGCGTGAGCGTTAGAAGAACATCGTCTGCAAAAAGAGATATTTTGTATTCCCTTTGTCTTAGTTGTACGCCTTTGACATCAGGGCATCTTTGTATGGCCGCTGCCAGGGGTTTTAGGCTGAGAATAAAAAGTAAAGGCGATGTAGCGGCCTCACCCTCTCTCTCTTCTTTAGCGGTTACTTTGGCTTCGGTCTAGGGGTAACTTGAAGGGGAGAGCGAGGTGTGCCACGGCCCATGTCCTCTAGATTACAGCATGTAGAGGTGAAGGCCAGCATCAGATTACATTCGGGCTGTGTATACGCTCAGAGCCAAGTCTGTTCTGCTGATAACCCCCTTTGCTCCCAGTAATTGGAGTACCACACACTGAAAAAGGTCCAACATGTATTTATTCCATAACAACAAACACATAGTCCTTTGCGAGCAGACAGTTTGAGACCCATAGAACAGTTCAGTATTGGTGGGGAGTAGGTCAAGGCACAATCCTCAAAGAAACGAAACCGTTGAGGTTTCACCTACGGTTGCTAAGCACAGTGGCTGTAAAATTTACTTTTTGGCTTTGAACAGGAACTGGAGTTACCTTCGCTAAGTTGCAGCCCCTGTCAGGGGGAAGAAATCCCTCCAAGAGAGTTACCAGAGGCCCCGCCGTCACTGGATTAATGCTGTACCGGGCTATTCGGAAGGGTTACACTCCCTGGCCTCCTCACCTCAGATACGGGTCCAAACACCTTAGGGCCCCTCGGACTCCTCCACCCTCGCGGAACCCAGTCGAAGTTACTGGGTCCCAGGCCTTGGCCGTAGTACCTCACCCCAGGCTTAAGGTGCCTGGGATGGACTCCATCCCTCGCTTCGGCCAGGTCAAGGGCACCTGGGCTCGGAACTCCGGAACACGGCCGCGTCCTCCAACTCTGAACCCCGAGGTCAGGGCGTCCGCCCCTTTTATCTCCTCTCCCTTTGCGTCACAGCGGGTTCCCCGCCCCGCTGTACCGGCGCCAGGAAAGGACAAAAAAGAACAGTCTTGCGGTGCAGGTTCAACTCCGGCCCAGGGCGACAACGCCTCCTGCAGGCCACAGGGAACCTTGCACCACCAGAGTCCTCCAATAACCACAAAAGGGATTCTCAGATTCCCTAACAATTAGTACATCTGGGTTGAATAACCCAGATGCTACCCCCAAATTTTAATGCCCGCTACACTGACAAAGAGCAGCCCTGTCTCGTACCACTGCTAAAGGTAAACGGACGTGATAGGTGGGAGGAGAGCTGTACTTGAGAGGTGGGATTCGAGTATAGAGCCCGGAGGGCTTGAATAAATGGATCAGAGAATCCATATTTTGATAAAATTGCAAACATGAAAGGCCAACTGAGGCGATCAAATGCTTTTTGGGCATCTAAACAGAGTATCAAAGCGGGGTGTTAAGTTTTAGTTAATAAATCAATAAGATCAATCGTGCGTCGCGTATTGTCGCCAGCATGTCTCGTGGGGACAAACCCTACTTGATCCCTGTGTACCAGTGATGGCAGTAGCAATGAGAGTCTGTTTGCTAATATTTTTGTAAAAATCTTGTAGTCCGAATTTAATAGAGCAATAGAACGATAATTGTCAGGGATGGACAAATCTTTACCTGGTTTAGGGATGACGGTTACATATGCGTGTAAAAAAGAGGAATGTGGCAGGGTGCCCTGAAGCAGAGAGGAGAATAGGTTTAATATATGTGGGGCTAAGGTTGGGAGGAATGTTTTGTAATAAGAATACGGAAGTCCGTCTGGGCTCGGAGCTTTGTGCATAGGGAGTAGTTTAATCACTCCAGCCAATTCTTCAGCGGTGATGGACCTGTTAAGAGAGGAACATTGATCCAGTGCCAATTTCTGTAGGTGCAAAGACGTTAAAAATCAATCTAACTTCTCTTGCGTAAATTGGGTCATTGGATCTGAGCTCAAGCAATTGTAAAGCTTTTTATAAAAGTCTCCAAACACCCTAGACATGGTCTGAGGACAATAGGTAGGGGTGCCGTCTGGTTGTATTATATGGTCAGGAATAGTTTAAAATGGGAGGGGCTTAAGCCTATGAACCAGTATTCAATGCGGTTTATCAGCATATTCATAAAACTTTTGCCTGGACCATAACATTAACTTAGAGATTCTACTCACGTCAAAAGACAATGCGGTTGCGAATAGACACCACAGTACGCAAGCGATCCACTGTGGGGGAGCATAGTAATTGCATTTCTGCCGTGCAATTTGGCCAGAAGCTCCGACTTCTGTTTGATAGACTCTCATTTCAAGCAAGAGCCGGCAGAAATGCATTTACCTCTAAAGAAAGCCTTATGGGCCTCACACAAAATGGATGTATCTGAAACTGAGCCTTCATTTAGAAGTCGCTCTTTGGTTTCATTGCGTGGCATGTTTTGGGTGATGCGGCATATAACGCTAGATCCAAAGTGATGGGGGCATGATCAGACCACGTAATGAGGCTTATCTCTGAAGAGACTACATTAGGTAATAAAGGGGCGGAGATGAAGGAGTGATCTAAACGGGAGTTTCACTCTTCACCCATCAAAGAGGTTGTGAGATCAAATAAATTTTTGGAAGGAGGTGGACAATTTGTGGGCTTGGAATGGTGTGGTGTGTTGAAAAAGAGCATATCTGTCCCTGTTAGGAGACATACACATATTAAAGTCACCTCCTATAATCATTAAGAGCTGCGAGAACGATCGCAACCTCTCAAGAACCTCAGTGAGGAAACCAATCTGTCCCGAATTTGGTGCATAAATATTAGCCAAAGTAAAGGACGTATTCAGGTGGACACAGTTCGGGAGAACATACCGGCCATGGGGGTCCAGAGTTGAGGCAAGAATTCGTACAGAACAGGAGCGTTTAATCAATATGGCCACTCCAGCCTTCCCGGAAGCTACATAAACAGTAGGGAACAGTCTAGAGGCCCCTGGTCGGAAATACATCTCCTGAACCATAAACACGTCAGCCTCAGAGGATTTGAATTCCGTCAGAGCTATCCATCGCTTGCGTAAGGAATTCAAGCCCTTGACATTGCAAGAAAATATTTTTAAAGCCATACAAAAACCTTGGAAAGAAAATCAAACGTTAACTTAGCATAACATATGAATAGAGGACATCCTACAAGGAAACTGTAAGATAGCATAAATGTAGCAGCTTCACTAATTAGGAAGACAGTGTGTGATAATTCCATAACCTGGAACGAAAAAAAAATAAAAAAGGTCAAAAAGGGACCTGATAAAAAATAAAAAAATAAAAGGAAAAGGAAATTACAAATATTGAAAAAAAAAATGGTTTGAAAGCCTGAAGGGAAGAAAACCCTCAGGAGACCATGGCAGCGGACCATGGACATATAGAGGATCATGACGGTCAGCAAGATTGACGGAGCGGCTCCCGCTCCTACAGGAAATAGATTGCCTCAAACAATTAACATATCTTGGTACCTCAGGTATAGGTGGCAGTCCCAGATTGCGAGTGAAGGCCTCAAATTCATGCAGATCTCTGATGTTGTATTGCGTTCCATCTTTTGAGGCTGAGAGCTGGAAAGGGAACCCCCATCTATAAGGTACTTGGTGGAGTTGAAGATGTGCGGTGACAGGGCGGAGGTTGCGCCGCTTCGTCAGGGTAATGGGAGAAAGGTCACTGAAGATTTGGATTTTGGATCCTTTAAAGTCAATGCGGTTCTTGTTACGTGTAGCTACCGTTAGGGTTTCCTTACTGTCATAGCAGTGGAAACTGACTATTATGTCTCTTAGGTTGGATCCAGGGGGAGGTTTAGGAACCAGGGATCTATGAGCCCTATCTAGGCGCCAATCAATATCTGGTATGTGCGGGGCCAGCGTAACAAAGAGACTCAGGAGATATGCCCATAGTTCTGATTTTTTGTATTTCAAATACCTTTAAATAAAATATTTGGGAATGCCTTCAACCTACAAGTGCACCTGTATAATATTTATTGCAAAAATGACGACAAAATGCTGCTAAATGATAGTTTATGACATAGTCAGCTTCATTCTGTTTGTAAAAACAGCGTGGGGCCTTTCTCAAAATCCATACCAGACCATACCAGACCCCTATCTAGTGTCAAGATCCCCTCCCAATGTGGAGGGCATGTAGTTTGGTATGGCTCGCGGGGACAGCACACTAAGTGTGCCAAGATAAGAACCTTGAATGAATTTTGAAGGGCACCCCACTTTTGTTTTGTTTTTTTTGCATGTGGTTTCCTCAAAATGCACACCGGACCCTTATCTAGGCCTGCAGCCCGGGTGGCCAGGAAAGGAGGAGAAAGGAGAGGGCAGTGAGTGTGTGCCCCCCTCACATATCATACCAATCCATATGCCTGCAACATGAGAAGGGTATTTTGCCTGGGGAAAGGAGGAGGGGGGGTGGGGGCTGGCAAGGGCCTCACCCCTACATCCCTGGTCTGCTTGATGTTTGGCCTGCAGGACGGCATTTCAAACTCTGAAAGCCCCTTTAGAATAAAGATATTTACCGTTTTATCCATGTAGATGAGTATAGGGTCTCTATTTGGTCAATTTTGTCCCCTGGGAATAGAGATGTAACATTTTAAAGCCATGGGAAAAAAAAAATATTTTTTCCACAGTTTTTTTCTGGAGAAAATGGAAATTTTGTGAAAAATTGAAAGTGATTTTGTTACACTGGGAAGCTGAAATACAATGTATATAAAAGTATTATGCTTGAAATAAGAATACACATTATTCAGTAAATGAACTAAACTTTCTTTGTAAAAAGGCTGTTTGATCCTGTCTCCTCTGACCCCGCCCCCTTCTTTCACTGTCTCTAACCCATCTCTTGGTAGTACAGAGCATTGGGTGCAAGCTGCACATGCTCAGTTTGGTGTGTAATGTAAAGGGGCCCAGAGGTGCAGGGTGCTGTGTAATGTAAAAGGGTCCAGAGGTGCAGGGTGCTGTGTAATGTAAAGGGGTCCAGGGGTGCAGGGTGCTGTGTAATGTAAAGGGGCCCAGAGGTGCAGGGTGCTGTGTAATGTAAAGGGGTCCAGAGGTGCGATGCTATGTAATGTAAAGGGGTCCAGGTTGCTGTGTAATGTAAAGGGGTCCAGAGGGGCAAGGTGCTGTGTAATGTAAAGGGGTCCAGGGTGCTGTGTAATGTAAAGGGGTCCAGAGGTGCAGGGTGCTGTGTAATCTAAAGGGGTCCAGAGGTACAAGGTGCTGGAACCCCACATCCCATCATTAACCGCCGCCGCGAAGCGCCACCGCCGCCCCCCCCCCCCCCCCCCCCCGGGCTGCTCAGTCTAAAATGCCTGGGCCTATTTTTTGTTCCAGTCCAGGCCTGAGGGCAACAATATCTTTAGGATCTCCCTTGGATTCTGTCTTTACCAGCTGTGACAGTAGAGATTAGCACCCAATGATATGAAGGTTTTCACTAATTTATTGGTGACAGAAGCAGGCCACTCATTGATTGCTTCAACCTTAGGGATGGGAAAGAAAAGAGCCCTGGACTGCCGCACTCTGTATAAACGATTTATTTTCAAGATTCAAAAATTAAAATCCAAAGTTAATCCATAGATTCAAAAGTCCAAAAACAGACAGAAACAGAAAACTGACATGCAGGGATGGATGGCTGACGTGTTTCACATCAAAGATAGATGCTTACTCAACCTTAGGAATTTGAGTCTTTTTAGGCCCTCCCAACGATGTATCCCAGATACTGGGCCTTTTCTTTTTTTTTGGGGCGTTTTTGTCAGTGTCAGGAACCATGAAACAGACAGAGACAGAAAATGCAGTAAAAATCACACCTTTTTATAACATGGTAAAAATGGTACAACTGGTAAACGTAGTCAAAACATAGCCAGGGTTCGGTAGCCAAATCGGGTAGTCAGAACCAAGCCAGGAAATCAGGAAGCCAGAGATCAGCATAGTCAGAGGCAGCAGACA